>CM046672.1:49239638-49839638 GCA_025594165.1 Tamias sibiricus | reverse complement strand
ATCCCATTCAGGGGGCTTCAGGTACACTCAATCCTATGTTAATGAGGGTGCTGGTGTCAAGACTGGGCACTTATCTTAGTAAGCCTGTGATATTAATGAAATTTCTGTTCTGAAGCACATTGCAAAACTTCTAGCCACAAATCCTAACTTTACAATTGATACCGCCAGCTACTGGTGACGAGTTCTGCTCCCCCAAATGTTGAAGTTTGAACATTAGAGAAGCATGCCAAGGCAAGTATATAAAGCAGGGTTTATTTAAAAAGGTCTAACGTAGACTTCTCCTGGGAGGGAGAAGGGGGCCATAGCTGGTAGGCTGGTATCCCAAGAAGCAAAGTGTTCTGCCCTTTTTATATGTCTTAGGCTTCCTTTGCCGGGGTTGCTGAGTTATGAAAGGGGCCGAGTTCTAAGCTATCTTCCTTTCGGGCCCTAAAAGGAAGTTTTTCTTGCCAGCAAGAAAAAATAACTTACTCGGCGAGAATGAGCTTAAGGACAGAAATCGCTAGGTGCCTTACCTCTGTTTGTTTGAACAGAAAATACGCCACACCTAGGGAGTCTTGTATATAGCACGCGGGATGTCCAAAGAACTCTGATTTATTGAACAAGCATTGACTTAAATAGGCCTAGAACTAACCAATCAGCAAGCAAGGCAGTTCAGTCTCTCACGCTACGTCATAGCCACACCCCTTGGTTTAGCCCCGGTCCTTTAGGGCGTGGTAAGCAGTCAAATCTTGCCCCTTGGCAGACATAGTCCCAACATTTCTTTGTTCTCCTTCTCTCTTCCCCTTATCTCTCTCCTTCCTGTGTAGGTGGCCAGGCCCCAAAATGCTTGTTGGGATGTCCAAAAGGTGAGAAGCAGATGGGCTGAAGGGAGAAGGGCAGGATGGTGCAACCCAGGACACATTAATTAACAACTTTATAGCTTCCTGTAGTGAGGGGCAATTCCTGGGACTGGGTGCCTTAGCAACAGGTTGGAGCTGGGGAGGGTAAGGGTGGAGGACGGGCTCTGAAGGAATTAACATTTCAACCCCTCAGGGGACAGTCTCCAACTTCCTGGGACTCACTCTAAATTGGCCTGACTCACCTGACCTGACTTGATTTGCCTATCTATACTGACTGCCTGTCTAATTCTGGCTTCACAATGACCTCAGTAGACACTGCTAGGAGTTAACCCCATTGATCTTTCCTTCTTAATAAGATAATTTCTTAGTTGTCTGACTGTTTCAACCTGTTTAGTCTCAGGGTTAGTACACCTGTAGTTGTTCTACAAATTATGTGATTGTTCATTAAAGGCCATCCAAAGAAACCCAGTGGCCTTGCTTTGTTACTGCTTCACATTTCTTTGGTCATTACTAACTGCTACCTATCAGCAATGACTCCAGGCCTATATAATACAGGCAGTTTGTTGTTTAGCAAGGTGCAAACCATCCCTTTTATTATTTTACTTTATTATTTTATCATTTTTAGCTCAGACATAGTGAAGCCAGAATTAGGCAGTTGACAAAGGTAAATTGAGTCAGGTTGGATCCAGAAAGCCAATTTTGAGTGAGTCCCAGGAAGTTGGAGACTGTCCCCTAAGGGATTAAAATGATAATTCCTTCAGATCCCTTCCTCCACCCTTATGAAGAACCTGCCCCTGCTCTAACCTGTTACTAAGGTACTTGGGCCAGGAATTGCTCCTCCCTACAGGGAGCTATAAAGTTGTTAATTAATGTGTTCTGGGCTGCACCATCCTGCCCTTCCCCCTTCAGCCCACCTGTTTCCCATCTTTTAGACATCCCACCAAGCATGTTTGCAAGAAGGAGGAAGATAAGGGGCAGAGGTCAGGAGAACAAAGGAAGCCTAGGACATACACTTCTTGGGATACCAGAATATCAGCTATGGTCCCTTTCTCTCTCCCAGGAGAAGTCTATCTATATTACCCCTTTTGAAATAAACCCTGCTTTATATGCTTTCCTTGGGGTGCTTCTCTAATGTTCAAACTTCAACACGTGAAGAAGCAGGACTCTTCACCATAACCAGTCGTAGCAACAGCACTCTTTTATAATTATCCCCCCCCCTTTGTATTTTCAACTTCTGACCTGTGAAAAAGGGAACAATTGTCACCAGCTCACTGGGTCCTTTTGCTCATGTAAGATAGAAATCAAATATGGGTAACCAGACGTTTAAAAAGATTTTATTGCATTGGTTAATATAGCAAGGTAGCTACCCCACAGACAGAGTAGCAAGGAAAGATGCCTACCCCATGGGCGGATTTGCAAAGAAGTCAAGCGATAGACAGCATGTTTACATTTGGGGGCTAGAAATTAACGTAAGATATGGGGCAATCTCTCATTGAACCTGTATCAATTTCTGCATGGTCAAAATGGTTGCTTGTGGTTCAAAATGTGTCTAAAATTGTGTTAAGTACCCCCCTCCATTTGCGTGTATCTTTTAATTTGGAAATGCATTTAAATGAGGTTCCTGGTTTCTGTTAGAGTTGTGGTCAGACCTGCTTGCATCGGTTTGATGTTTTCTTTTCTTTTTAAAAATTATTTATTTATTCTAATTTGTTATACATGGTAGTAGTAGAATGCAATTCATTTCATATTACATATATAGAGCACAATTTTTCAAGTCACTGGTTCTACACAAAGTATTTTCACCATACATGTACTTAGCGTAGTTTGGTGTTTTTTGTAGTCTTGAGCAACGTTGCAGTTGGGTAGGCTTTTTTTTTTTTTTTTTTTTTTTTTTAACCATTCTTCTTAAGCGTAAAGCACGGAGTGCTTTTCTTTTAACTAACTCCAATTTAAATTTGAACACGAAGTAAATCCTGTCCCTGACACTTAAGCCTGGAAAACGTGCCTTTCCGTTAACTGTCACCAACTTTTAACCCTATACTTCTGTCTCACAACGAGAAAACAATAAAACAACAACAAACAACGCAGGTCGGTTTGGAAAACAAGCATTGATTTAGACTCCACCTGCTAATCCAAAGGAAAACTGCAGGCTCCACCTTGCAGAGGAAGCTCAGCCTTACAGAAGATTCTGGGACGTGTAGTCCAGATCTTTCCTCTGGTTGGAGCACTTCCGCCCCGGGAAAGCGTGACCTCGGTAGTTGCTCCACTGAGGGAAGTAAGGAACTACAGGGATAATACAATGCCCAGAATATTTGGTGGCACTTCGGCTGCGAGAGGGGGAGACTCTAAAGCCCGCCCTTCTCGGAGCTTCTGGGAAACGCGACTCAGGCGAAGGAAGTCGGCGCCAGCACTTCCGGGAGGGGGCGGGGCTACGACCCAGCGTCCCGCGGGATCTTGGGAAGTGTAGTTCCGGAGCTCGGCGCCACCCGGGCACTTCCGCTGCGGGGTGTTGAGATCGGGGCCTGCGGAGCTCTCAGGAAGGTGAGTGGATTTGGGGACCCCGTGACCTCCTGTAACTTTTCTGACCCGGTGGTAGGGTCAGCGAGTTCTGCACCTAGTTCACGGAGAAGACAAGGCGCGACTAGCGGCGGGGGGTGGGGTAGAGGGGCAGGGGCGGCCGCCTGCCTGCGGTTCGCCGGACCCTCTGCTCTTGGGGCGGTTCGCGAGTATCACGGTTGGAGGCGGACCTGGAGCCCGCAGCGTTTGATCTCTGGGCTCTGCTGCCCAACCCACCCGTCCTCTCCTTCCTCACTCCCTGTCACTTCTAGCAGCAATCTTTCTGAGCGTTAGTTTCCTCACGCGTAAAAGGGAATATTCCACGTACCCATCCTATACATTTGTTTTCAGAATCAGTCTTAGAGTACAAGTTAAATGTTAAGGACAGTGTAGGCGTGTGGCTAGGTGTTGGCTCTTACTAGTAGGACCACTATAACAACCAAAAACTGTTCACTTCTTTGCAAGATCTTTGCAGTACCACTCGCTGTTCTTTCTAAGCATAGAAGAAGGCCACTCCTGGACTACATTTTTTTTCCTCCGGGTCCTGGAAGTTGAACCGATTGCCTTGCGCATGCAAGGCAAGCGCTGTATCCCTGAGCTACATCCTCAGCCCCGGGACTACTTCTGACCTGTTTTTTTAAAGAAAGCGTGCAACGTTCACAGATGGAGTTTGGTGAGATCCTGTGAGGATTTTCCAGGACCACAAACAAGATCATGGTATCCCCCAGCCTTTTTCCCTTCCTCTGCCCTGTGTTGTGAAAGGCTGCAGAGAGGAGGAGTGAATCCCAGGCTCCTGACAGCAGAGCCTCACTGGGCAGAATTTAAGATTCATCTTCCTAGCCGGGCGCGGTGGCGCACGCCTGTAATCCCAGCACTTTGGGAGGCTGAGGCAGGAGGATCGCGAGTTCAAAGCCAGCCTCAGCAATAGCGAGGCACTTAGTAACTCAGTGAGACCCTGCTTCTAATAAAAATACAAAAAAGGGCTGGGGATGTGGCCCAGTGGTCAAGTGCCCCTGAGTTCAATCACCGGTACCCAAAAAAAAAAAAAAAAAAAAAAAAAAAAAAAAGATTCATCTTCCTTTTCTGTTCAGAGTGGAAGAAGGTATTAGGTATTTCGTTCATTAGCAAATGTTTCTGCTACAAAAATTAAATTATTGTTGAATAATTGGGAAAATGTGGCATAATAGTCATATAGGAAATATTGAGTGCCCAGTAACGTTCTAAGGGCTTGATGATGAAAATTAACGCATTTAACCTTCACAAAGGCCCTATGATGTAGTTATTGTTATTAGCATTATTTCACAGAAGAGGAGGTATAGATACAAAGAGCTTAAATTGCTGGTGGGCCTGTAATCCTCGCTGTGTGAAGGCTGAAACAGGAGGATTGCAAATTCAAAGGCAGCCTCAGCAACAGCGAGGTGCTAAGCAACTTGGTGAGACCCTGTCTCTAAATAAAATACAAAAATAAAGGGCTGGGTATGGCTCAGTGGTTGAGTGCCCCTGAATTCAATCCCAGGCACCCAAACAAACAAAGAAAACACAGCCTAAGTTATTCATTCTGTGTTACAGTGCTAGTAAGAACAGCGGAATTTAACTTTTCAATGCATTTCTGTTAGCAGTTTTTAAACAGGTATTGTCTATATTTATAAAATTGTTATCACATTATTCATAGTGAGTTTTCACTTCCTTAGCTCTTAGGTATCTTCTTTTAGGGGGGCGGGGATATTAGCCTTCAACTCACAATCCTTCCTATCTGAGCTTCTTTTTTTTTTTTTTTTTTTTTTTTCCTGTGGTACTGGGGATGGAACCCAGGGCACTTAACTCTGGGCTCACATCCCCAGCCCTTTTCATGTTTTATTGAGCTATAGGGTCTTGCCGAGTTGCTCAGGGCCTAAGTTTCTGAGGCTGGCTTTAAACTAGCAATCCTTCTGCCTCTGCCTCCCGAGCTGCTGGAATTACAGACCTGTGTCATTGCATCCAGCTCACTGAGTCTCCTGAGTAGCTGGAATTACAGGTGTGTGCTAACACCCCCGTCTCCTCAGTTTTTCACTATGGAAATTTCCAAATATACCTAAAGCATAAATAGCTCCCATGTAACTTCAGTCTTTACTAATCTTTTTTTTAATATTTATTTATTTGCTTTAGTTGTATACAATGCGTTTATTTGTACGTGGTGCTGAGGATTGAACCCGGGCCGCGCACGTGCTAGGCGAGTGCTCTACCGCTGAACCACAATCCCAGCCCAGTCTTTACTAATCTTGATGCTTCTCCCCCTCCCCCTTCACATTTTTTCCCCTTGAGTATTTTAAAATGAACTCAGACATTGAATAAGTAGGAGATACATATATGTTTTTACATGAAGACCAAGGGACAGGAGATTATACTCATTTGCTAGGGCTCTGATGACAGAGTGCCACAGATTAGCTGGCTTAAATAACCAAAATTGATTTTTCTCACATTTCTGGAGGCAAGAAGTTTAAGGTCAAGATGTCAGGAGTGGGGATGAGGATATAGCTCAGTTGGTAGAGTGCTTGCCTTGTATGCACAAGGCTCTGGGTTTAATCTCCAGCACCACACACCAAAAAAAAAAAAAAAAAAAAAAAAAAAAAGTCAGGAGCTCTGTCTTTTTCTGAGACTCCTCCTCCATGTGCCAGGATTCCTGTACTGCCCCTTTGTGTATTAATGTAATTATTTCTGTAAAAACAGTATCTCCAGAGAGTCACATTCTGAGATGCTGATAATTTTGGAGGGAAAACAATTGAACACATAACAAATGTTAATGGCAACTCTTATGTTCTTGCTCTTGGCAACTAAGAGAATATTATTCATGTGAGAAAGAGTTGCAGTTAGTAAAAGAAAGTTGGTGAATTTCTTTGTTACTTTGAAGTTGTGCTAGCCACTGGCATATAACTCTTGGTTTCTTTTCTCTGTCCTGTTAGGCTGCAGGGACCTCCGTTTCATGGACCTCATCATATTCTCAGAGTGCCCAGCAAAAGGTTGGCAGAGAGGAGTTATTCAGTGAGTACGTGTGATTCATGAGCTGTCCCAACAGGCAACTGGAAATAGGGTGCTCCAACTTGGGCTTAGAGCACAAAATAAAAATAAAAAGACTGTCTATATTCCTTATTCTTTATCTCACTTACTTTTTGGTGGGTTATAGAATCCACCAGCTTTTTTCAGAATATTCAAAAGTTGATGCACAAGTATGGATAATACTGTCATGATCTAAAATTCCTATAGAGACAAATCAAGATTAATGTTCACTATTTTTTGGATTGCATGGAGATCTTCAGAGAAATGAGAACAGCTATCATTTATTGGGTACCCTTTTTTGGAGGGGGTACTAGGGATTGAACTCAGGGGGCACTCAACCACTGAGCCACATCACCAGCCCTGTTTTATATTTTATTTAGAGACAGGGTCTCACTGAGTTGCTTAGAGCCTCTCTTTTGCTGAGGCTGGCTTTCAATTCACGATCCTCCTGCCTCAACCTCCCAAGCTGCTGGGATTACAGGCTTGTGCCACCACACCCGGCTGTTGGATGCCTTTTATGACTCAAAGAATTTTCAGTGCTTTACACACTGATTTACTTTTTCATGATAATCCTATTCTTCTTCTTCTTTTTTTTTTTTAACAATTAAGAAGTGACAAATTTTTTTAAACCTTTATTTTTATTTATGTGGTGCTGAGGATGGAACCCAGGGCCTCACATGCGAGAAGAGTGCTCTACCGCTGAGCCTTAGCCCCAGCCCCTGATAATCCTATTTTTTAAAAAATGTTTATTTATTTCCTTTAGTTGTACACAATGGAATGTATTTACGTTTACGTGGTGCTGAGGATCGAACCCGGGCCCGCGCACGTGCTAGGCGAGCGCTCTACCGCTGAGCCACAACCCCAGCCCGATAATCCTATTTTTAATCTCATTTTAAATAGGAAAAAAATAGGTACATACAAGTTAACTGAATAAATGGCCTCATGGCACAGTTCAGCTAGGGGCACAGCCATTGTCACGCCTCAGCCCTACATTGGAAACCTAGTTTGAGCATTCAGTAACCAGATAACCTTAGGCAAGTTATTTAACTTTCTGTGCCTCAGCCGCTTTACCTGTCAAGCAGGGATAATATCAATACCTACCTTCTAAAGTTTTTATGATTAAAAGAGACGTAGTATATAAAATGCTTGGAACATGTAGTAAGTCCTCTGTGTGTTAAAGACTCAGGTTGTCCTTTATCTGCTAATGTTGAGTATACAACATTAAAAATGCAACAAGTTGGGGCTGGGGGTATAGCTCAGTGGCAGAGCACTTGCCTAGCATGTGCGAAACCGTGATTAGGAGAAAATGTTAAGTGATACATGCAGCTTGCATTATATTTCTGTTGGGCAGCACTGATCTAAAGGGAAGTCTCCCCTTTTGCTAAGGGGATTTGCCTCCAGGGGAATTTACTAGTCATTGTGCTGCTCCTTTCTCTTAGAGCCCAAGGAACATCTTATAATGCAGAGGAGTAATCAGGAGGCCTGAGTGCCAGACTTAGCCCTGCCCAGGGCTTCCTGGGTGCCCTTGGGCAGTTCCACTAACTCCTTGGAGCTAGTATAGAATATGCAATGGTTCTTGAACTTTGGTCATATTGAGTCATGTGGGGGACTCAGTAAAAAATACAAAGGCCCATTCCTTACACTACTTCAGTAAGCTTGAGCTTATGCTCTTTATTAGCTTTCTGCGTAATTCTGATATTATTCTGGTTATCTGTTTACCTCATTGGTGAAGGCAGGATTCCAACCTTCTATGATTTGAGTGTCTCTCAAAAATTCTCATAGTCCCCCTTGTGGTGACATTAAGAGGGGGGCTCTTTTGGGAAGTGATTAAGGCCCTTATAGAAGTCTTTAGAGAGAATTTTCCTCTCTTGATCTTCTGCCATGTGAGGGCAGAGCATTCCTCCCCTTTTATTGCCCTTTCCATCCCTTTTGTCATTTGAGGACATGGCAAAAAGGCCCTTACCAGACATGTAGCTTGCCAGAGTCCTGAACCTACACTTTCTAGATCTGTGGTCAGACTGTGAAAAATAAATGTTTATTATTTGCAAATTATCCAGTTTGTGGTATTTTGTTGTAGCTGCACTAATGGCCCAAGGTACTGACAAAATATGAGGTGACTGAACTCAGAAGCCCAACACTACTTACACTGATAAGATTGTCAGCAGTGTATTGGTCATATATACTCACAGCGTAGGGGAGGAGGATGCTATACTACATGCAGAGCCACATGGAGGTTATACTTGGGAATAGATTTAAGCAAATGAGCCTGTGGTAGGTGGATCTTATAGTGACAAAAGGGTGACCCTTGGTTTCCACAGGAGGATGGATTGTTTGAATAATTTTGCAGCCTGTCAGGGAGGTGAAACCTGTTATGTCAGGAACCTTGTGGAGTTTATTTGTTCTAGCTGATAGGATGAATTGTGCCTGGGTCTGAATTTATGAAGGAGAGTGAGTGATGACAAGGAGAGGTTAGTGCCATTGACAAAAGGTTTTGTTTTGTTTTTTTGAGGTACTGAGGATCGAACCCAGTGGTGTTCTTCCACTGAGTTGTATCCTCACCCCTTTGTATTTTTTGAGACAGGGTCTCACTAAGTCACCAAGGCTAGCCTTGAACTTGCATCCTCTGGCCTTGGCCTTCTCAATAGCTAGGATTATAGGCATGTACCACTGCTCCTGGCTTGAAAGAAGATTCTTAGTATTTACACTTATCTTGGAAGTGAGAGGCACATCATGTACACAGGGCTTCATGAAGCAGGTCACATGCAGGAGTCAGGAAGCAGACAGAAAGGAGCTAAGACCATGCTTGCATGACTATAGTGGTAGGAAGTAATTAGGGGGGCTGTCCTTTATTGGATACTGAGTGAAAACGGGCAGGTCAGGGTCAGTGGTTCAGGGAATAGTGTCTTTTGTGTCCTATGGAAGCTGCTTGTAGGGAAGATGTAAATAACTGGTTTAAGTCTAGCCCCATGATTAAGCAGATTTACAGAGATTAGGAATAGCAAATGTCAAATAGTATAGAATTTAAAAACATGCTTAATATGTAGGGAACTAGTTAGGCAGAGAATATTTCCTGCCAAATAAGGGGCATATCTGGAGAGGACAGAGGAACTCAGAGCTAAGCCTTTCAGGCCCTGTGAGATTCAAAGATGTCAAAGCAGCACAGGAATCTCAGGCCTCACAGCCTTTACAGATGCACACCAGACTTTGAGAACCATTGCCTAGTAGTTAAGAACTTGCCTGTAATCCCAGCTACTAGGGAGGCTGAGGGAGGAGAATCACAAGTTTGAGGTCAGCCAGGGCAATTTAACAAAACCCTGTCTCAAAAAAAAAAAAAAAAAAAAAAAAAAAAAAGAGGACTGGGGATGTAGCTCAGTGGTAGAGCTACTGGTTTAATCCCCAGTAAGTCCCACCCGCTCCCCACCACACACAAAAAACAACAACAAAAAGAGAATGAATGGTGTGGGTTTCCTTGTGTGTAACATTGGGGGTGTGGAGTTGATCTTGGTCCTCCTGACCCTAATAAACCTTGATTCTAATCCCATTTGTTAGTATTAAAGAGAGAGAAGCTTGCAGTTTGTGTTTACTTCCTTCAGTGCTTTGTCCTTGGGCAGTAGGATAGTCTGTTAGGGTCTGTAGAAAAGTTAGAGGTGAAAACCTGAAGTCATTTGTGTGAAAACAGCTAGAGAGCTTTTTTTTCCCCCTTAAAACCATGAGGAATGTATTTATTGAATGTTACTGTTTCTGTCACAAGAACTAGATAAAAATCATGGTAAGGTCAAACACCTCTAGAGAGCTGTTTTTGCCTAATGCTACTCAAATTGTGATCCAGGGGCCAGTGGCATCAGCATCACTTGAGACATATTGTTAGAAATGTAGAGTCTTCATACCCATCCTTGAACTTCTTCTTTTTTTTTTTAATATTTATTTATTTTAGTTGTACACAATGCCTTTATTTATTTTTATGTGGTGCTGAGGATTGAACCACGTGCAAGGTGAGCGCTGTACCACTGAGCCACAATCCCAGCCCCCATCCTTGAACTTTTGACTTAGAATTTCTAGGGGTGGGGCTGGGGTTGTGGCTCAGCAGTAGAGTGCTCGCCTAGCATGTGCGCGGCCCGGGTTCCATCCTCAGCACCACATAAAATTAAAGGCATTGTGTACAACTAAAACAAATAAATAAATATTTAAAAAAATAAAAATAAAATAAAAAGAATTTCTAGGGGTGTCTGGTATCTTTCACAGGATCACCATTCTATTCATGAACATTAAAATATGAGTAACACTACTAGAGAAAACAGACTAGTGTTGTTGTTGTTTTAAAACTAAAAGTATTTTATAATTTCTATCTGACCAAATTACTCTTTTTTGTGTGTGTGTGGTGCTGGGGATTGAACTCAGGGCCTTGTGCATGTGAGGCAAGCACTCTAAAATTACTCATTTTGTATATGAGATATTTATCTGTATCTTTCTCCCTTGGTTCAGGTCTCTGCTCAAATGTGAGAGAAACTGTCCATGACAAAAACTTATTCTGTAACAGTCCCTCCTTCCATCTCTTCTTATCCTTTAGCCTGCCTTATTATTTTTTTTTTAATATTTATTTGTTTTTAGTTGTACACAATGCCTTTATTCTTGCGTGGTGTTGGGGATCGAACCCAGGCTATGCAAGTGCTAGGCGAGCGCTCTACCGCTGAGCCACAACCCCAGCCCAACCTGCCTTATTATTAAGAGCTTCTTTCACCATATATTGTTGGTTTGTTATGGTCCTGTACCCCATTGTAATGGCAGCTTCATGAGATTAGGTTCTTTGCTTCACACACTACAGTACCTTTCTGGTCTAGCACCCTTGGCTGGCACAGAGTAGTCTCTCAATAAGTACATATTGAAATGAATGATTAAAAGGAAAAATAACGAGACCTGACCTATGTAATATACTTACTAGCTATTCACTAAGTAATTCACAGTCATTCTGCAAATTGTCGCTGAGTCCCTGCCCAGTGCCTACAGCAGCATACTAGCTATTGGGATGTAGCAGGAAACAAACTCCCTGGGGGACTGATGCAGTGAGTCTAAATAAGTAAGATGCTTGGTGGAAGACTGGAGAGTGATGGTGCTGAAAGAAAATAATTAATCAGGGCTGGGGAAGAGAGAGCGTGTGCTTGGGGTGCAGTTAGGAGATTGAAATTCTCTACAGGGTGGCCAGGGAGGATCTCCCTAAGGTGCTGACATTTGAAACAAAGAAGAAAGTGGTTCATGGTGTGGCACATCCTCCCCACCCCTTGAGGATTACTCCTGTCTGCTGGAAAGGTAATCTGTTTCCAGCACAAGAGTAATGGGCAACGGCCAGCATCTCACTGGGGGGTTCTTCTTCCTGCCAAGGAGGATGTAAGCTACCCTAAAACTTAAAAGTCTCAAATAATTAGTGAATAACGAAACATAAATAGTCCGAAATATATTCACAAAAGCGAAGCCCCTGATAGATCTAGTCCATATGGGTGCTGGAACTAGACAAAGATGGCTCCAGTGGTTTATTTAAGGCATCAAAGGCAGGGATAAGTTTTCAAGGGTGGAGTTGTGCTTTGTAGGGCCTTGCAGTTGATTGACATCTTGGCAGGTCACACCCATCTCAGGTGCTGTGTGGGGATCTTAGGCAGAGCTTGAGGGGAAAGTTCACCTGCATCAGGTGATCAGTCCCTATTAGGGGGTGCCATGGGAAGTTCCCGATGCCATACTTATCCCCTCACTAGGCTACGGTGCGCAACATAGTCCACATACAACCTGTGGATGGCTCATGACACAAAAGGAATCTTCCTGCTCTCCTTTCCAGGAATCCTAAGTCAGGAACTCACATGTTGTGGTTTGAATTCTGCCTTCCTGCCCATCTTTTCTGCCTCTTGTTTGTCCTCTTGTGGTAATATAGTGAAGGTTTAAGCTGCCAGACACTTCCAAAACCTTTATGTATACTTAGTTGCTTTGACTGACCTTCCTATGAGTTTGGTGTTATTATTATCCCCAATTTTTATATTAGATGCAAAGGCACAAAGTACTAGCAAGTGGAGATGTCAGTATTCAAATACTTGTGGGCTGGTTATAGCCTGTCCCTTTCATAGCTCAGTTCTTGTCTCCCATAAGCAGATCCCTTGGCTTCAGAGTCCTCTCCGTTTTTGTGTCTGTCTTTTATCATAGTTCTCAAGCTGTTGTTTTTCTCTGTGTCAGACTTTAGACTTCCATCTGCTTATTTTTGTCTTTAGAAGCAACAGGGAAACAATATTTACAACACTGGCTCCGGTGAGAGCTGGATTCAAGGACCACTCCTGCCTCTTGACCTCACCTATTCAATGGGTGTAAGAATTGTCATCATGATTTCTTGAAAACTTACTGAAATGCAGGTACTTTGCCAGGGATACTGCATGAATTTATTCATTTATTCCCCATAATAATCCTATAATTAATATCCTGTTGTTCTTCTTTTTTATAGCCGAGGATAGGCACTAAAGTGTAGGTGGTTGGACAAAGGTCACCTAACTATCGTAACAGTAGCTTCTTTACAGGTATGTGTGAGGGACCAAAGTGAAACGTGTGCCAGGTGCCTCACAGGGTTCCTAATATCTACTTAGTGTTTATTTAATGTTAAGCATTATTGTTTTTATGATTACGATAATTAGCTTGTTTATTTCATTGATATTGATTATCAAATTTATGGTTAAATAAGTCTTATAGAGACACAGGTTTTTATTAAAGTTCCTTATCTCCATGATAGTCTTTTTAACACCCTAACTTGTAAGCCAGCCTCAGCAATGGTGAGGCACTTAGCAACTCAGTGAGACCCTGTCTCTAATAAAATACAAAAAAGGGCTGGGGATGTGGCCCAGTGGTCGAGTGCCCCTGAGTTTAATCCATGGTACCAAAAGAAAAAAAAAAAAAGACCCTACCTTATTAACAAGGTAGATTTTGCAATAGTCAAATTCATAGAGACAGAGTAGTCACCAGTGTCTTGGGAGTGGGAGTTATTGCTCAGTGGGTTCAGAGTTCCAGTTTGGGGTGGTACAGAAGTTCTGGGGATGAACAGTGTGGGTGGTTGCACAACATTGCCAATGCTCTTTCTGAATTGTACACTTTGAAGTGGTTAAAGTGGTAAATTTTACATTATATATTTTACACCCCCAAAACCCCTGTCATTTAGAAAATCTTCAATATTATTTCAGAGGCATCAAGTTAAGCATGACAGTCTAAGAGAATAACAGATACTCCAGAAGTTCAAGGTGGTTTTCATTTGAAAGCAACAACCTCTTGCCTTTTTCCCTCCTTTTCAAGTTATGCCTTCCTAGGACTCAGCATTCTCCAGAAGGAGGAGGACACAATGACCAAGTTCAAGGTAAGTTGGGCTTACTTTTCCACATTTTAAATTGTCATTTTCATTTCTGAGAGATTACATACATCTTGCTTCTTTTTCTGTGGAAGAATTAAGGATAACAGTAGGCATTTGAGAAGCTCTTGGGTGCCAGATGCTTGCTACCCTTTAGTATAGTTTAATTTTCGTTGCTCTATCATTTTATAATTTGATTAAAAAAGCATAGAAAAGTCAATAATGGATAAAAAAATCTCCCAATTTTCTACTATTTTTTTAATATAACAACAGTTATTTTCCCATGTTGTTTTCTTCATATGCATTCAAATATACATAGGAAGATATAAAAATTTTTTATATTTATTTACAAATAAATATAATGGTATATTTGTAATTATTATGTAGATAAAATTCTCTTATGCCTTTTATAAGGAATATTATAAGCCCTGCATTTTTTATGATTACATCATTGTGTTAGCTTTCTGTCACTGTGACCAAAATACCTAACAGGCTGGGTCTAGTGGCTCAAGCCTGTAATCCCAGCAGCTCAAGAGGCTGAGGTAGGAGGATCTCGACTTCAAAGCCAGCCTCAGCAAAAGCAAGGCCCTAAGCAACTCAGTGAGACCCTGTCTCTAAATTAAAATACAAAATAGGGCTGGGATGTGGCTCAGTGGTTGAGTGTCCCTGAGTTTAATCCCCAGTACCCTCCCCCCCAAAAAAAACAAAACCCCCAAAAAACAAAATACCTGACAGTAACAACTAAGAGGAGGAAAGATTTATTTTGGCTCATGGTTTCAGAAGTTCAGTCCATGATCTGCTGGTTCCAAGGCAGAAATATGGCGGAAGGGCATGGTGGAGGAAAGCTGCTCAGCTCGTGGCAATGTGGAAAGAGAGACAGGAAGGGACCAGGGACAAATACAGTCCCAAGACCATGCTCCAGTGACCAGCTCCTCCAGCCACATCTAACCTGCCTATCATTTCACCCTTCCTGGTGAAGTCCATTCAAATTATTATTATCATTATTATTTTAATATATACATGTATTTAGTTGTTGATGGACATTTATTTTATTTATTTATTTATATACAGTGCTGAGAATCAAGCCCAGTGCCTTACACGTGCTAGGCAAGTGCTCCACCACTGAGGCACAACCCCAGCCCCCATTCAAATTATTAATCCATCAAATGGATTAATCCACTGATGAGGTCAGATTCCTCATAATCCAGTCTTTTCACCTCTGAACATTGCTGCATTGACTAAGATATGAGCTTTTCAGTGGACATTCCAGATTCAAACATAACAATTAATATTCCTTTTAAGTTGGAATATTCTTGTGGGGGGAGAGTTGAGAGATAATCTTTCCCTGTTCATGGACATTTAAGTATTTTAGAATTTTAACAGATATGTTAAGAAACATTGTAGTACAATTTTCCTAAATAATAAGCAATTCCCCCAAAAGGAATTTTTTTTTTTGTTTTTTTGTTTTTTTTGTGGTACCAGGGATAGAACTCAGGGGCACTCGACCACTGGACCACATCCCCAGCCCTTTTTTGTATTTTATTAGAGACAGGGTCTCACTGAGTTGCTAAGTGCCTCACCATTGCTGAGGCTGGCTTTGAACTCGCAATCCTCCTGCCTTAGCCTCCCAAAGTGCTGGGATTACAGGCGTGCGCCACTGCACCCGGCTCCCCCAAAAGGAATTTGAAGGAGTTTTGCTATTACTTATTTTCCCAATATTGAGGAACACTAAATTGAAAAAGTACTTTTTATATGTGGTACTTTTGCTATTTTGTATGTAGACTATAAAAATACAGCATGATGTAACATGATCTAACTGATCAAAGATCACACAATAAAGCTACGCATCTTTGACCCATGCCTGAGTTATACCCTAGGTGTGTTTACTTACTGATCTACATTTTTAAAATTCATTATATTAATTTGTTTTATTGAAGTAGTAATGTATTTAATTTTTAAAGCAATAATACAAGAAGACTTACTAGTACTCTTATTGCATTTAGTCCTCAAACCAACCTTAAAAAGTAGTGCTTCGTTTCATGTGTATTGCAAAGAATCAGGATTATAGAATTTCAGAAAACTGCTAAAATTCACACTGGAGACTGAAGATTCAACTGATTCAGAAAGTCTCCTAAGGTTTTTACTTGGAGAAGAAAGTAGGGAAGGGAAAATAATTCTCCGTCTAAGGACTTGCCAAACTTGTCCTGGTGGGTAGAAGATGCTACAGCTCATACTGCCCCTTTCTTATTTCACAGTTCAGTGACCCATTGTCTATGATCATTGTACATTTAGGGTGCCTGAATGTGCAGAACTCTGGGCATGAACAGTGTTCAGATGAAAAGTTAAAACAGTGCTTAATTTTTAATCAAAAAAATCCTTAATCATGGGTAATATTACCTCCTAGTTGTTTCAAGATGTTGTGTACTGTTGTACACAAAGCTATACAAGAATAGTAGCAAAATGTGGGTGGAAATGTCTGGTATGTACATATACATTCATATACTGAAAAACAGAAGTTTAAAATATTTAATAGAAATTTAACAAAGACATAAGGTAAAACTCTTAATTGCGATATAAGAAAAAGGATAATAATAAGCAAGGTACCAAAGAAAAAACAAAAAAGTCCAGTAAATACATGAAAATAGGATCTCATTAATCATCAAATAAGTGCAAGTAACCAAAACATGTTGTTATTTAAATATTTATTTGTTTGTTTTAGTTGTATACAATGCCCTCGTTTTTACATGGTGCTGAGGATCAAACCCCGGCCGTGCACGTGCTAGGCAAGCGCTGTTCCGCTGAGCCACAACCCCAGCCCCAACATGTTGTTTTTTACTAAAACAGATTACCTAAGATTTAAAAAAGAAAATCAGTGTCATCTATGGTAATTTAGATAGATATGTATATTCTTTGGGGGAAGGATAAAGTAGGGGAAAACTTGAAATCTGTCACTATATATCAAATTTTGAAATTGCATATTCATTGATATTGAAATTTTTACTTCTAATAATTGCGTGGACTACTATCTATGAAAAAGTTGTTCTTTTCAGCATTTATTATGACAAGAAAAAAATCTTTAACATATATTATGGTAAAGGCAACATCTTTTTTAAAAAACTATTTATTTATTTAGTTGTACACAATGCAATGCATTTATGTTTACGTGGTGCTGAGGATCGAACCCAGGCCACGCACTTGTGAGGCGAATGCTCTGCTGCTGAGCCACAACCCCAGCCCAAAGGCAACATCTTGAAACAGTTTTGTCACAGTTGAGGGAGCTACTAGTAGCTAGTGGATAAAATCTAGGGATGCTGTTAAACATCCTATAGTGTACCAGACAGCCCCCTATAGCCAAGAAGTGTCTGGCCCATAATATCAATAGTGCTAAAGTATAGAAATACTGACTCTTAGAATCCGGAACTGCTTCCTACATATCTTTTCTACTTTTCTCAGTATTACCCTTCTTCCAGTGGATCTTTGTTGCAGCATTTATGTGGAGTCTGTTTGATGTTGTAGGAGATGGTGACATTCAAGGATGTGGCTGTGGTCTTCAGTGAGGAGGAGCTGAGGCTGCTGGACTCTGCTCAGAGGAAGCTGTACCAAGATGTGATGCTGGAGAACTTCAGGAATGTGGTCTCAGTGGGTGAGGACAGATGCTCTGGCTGAATATTAGCTCTCTGTGGAGTGTCTGTGTCCCTAGATGTGCAGGGCTTTGGAGTTTTCTAGTCATCATGAGACAGAGTTGAAATCTTTCTGGTCTTTCTCCCCTGGGTAGCATGTTTTTGTAAATGAATCATAAATTGACAGTACGATTGCTGTAAATTTTTGTCCTTTCTCAAATTGCAGTCATCTGGGCTGGGGATATAGCTCAGTTTTTAGAGTGCTTTCCTTTCATGCACAAGGTTGTGGGTTCAATCCCCAGCATCACAAAATAAATAAATAAATAAAATATATATATATATATATACATATATATATATATCACCTCCAATTAGTGGTTCATTGTATTTCATGAATTGTACAAATTTCTTTTTTCTTTTTAAAATATTTTTTTAGTTGTAGGTGGACACAATACCTTTATTTTATTTATGTGGTGCTGAGGATCGAACCCAGGGCCTCACACATGCAAGACGAACACTCTACCGCTGAGCCATAGCCCCAGCCCCTGTATGAAATTTTTTTAGTTGATGATGGACCTTTGTTTTATTTATTTACATGTGGTGCTGAGAATCAAACCCAGTGCCTCACATATGCTAGGCAAGCGCTCTACCACTCAGCCCTGTATGAACATTTTTTTTTTTTTTTTTTGGTACTGGGGATTGAACTCAGGGGCACTCGACCACTGGGCCACATCACCAGCCCTTTTTTGGATTTTATTAGAGACAGGGTCTCACTGAGTTGCTAAGTGCCTTGCCATTGCTGAGGCTGGCTTTGAATTCGCGATCCTCCTGTCTCAGCCTCCCAAGTGCTGGGATTACAGGTGTGCGCCACCACACCCAGCTCCCCTCTATGAACATTTTTTAATGAAATAAAGTACAGTAGAAAATACTGCACTTGGCTATAACTGCACATTGCAGCAAAAACTGCATTGCATTGCCAAGAACAGTGTGCGAGACAGTGGGGAGGATACAGTGAAAACAGACTTTTTTTTTCCAGTAATGTATACTAATGTCTTCATATTTGGGGTCTTCTTATAGAATATATTTCCTCTGTCGAATCACAATTGAAAGTTTGGAAAACACTGGGGTTTTTTTTAATTGTAGATGGACACAATACATTTGTCTTATATATTTATTTTTATGTGGTGCTGAGGATCGAACCCAGTGCCTCACATGTGCTGGGCAAGTGCTCTACCACTGAGACACAACCCCAGCCCCTTGGTAAACACTAGTTTTGATGTCCTGAAGATGATGCAGGAAGAATGACAATTTTTAGTAATTTTGGCCTCTAATGTACTTTTTTTTTGTCTTTTTACAGGACATCTGTCCATCACACCAGATATAGAGAGAGAAGAGCTTTGGATGAAGAAGGTGGCAATTCAGAGTGGTAAATCCCCAGGTGAGGACCACACAATTCTTCGTCCGTCCTTGTCACCTCCACAGCTTTGGCTCTGGGTTAAGCCAGTGCCTGGGTCTCTCTGATGACTGCAGTGGTCTTTGTTCTGCCCTCACTCTTCAGTTGTGCTCTCTTATAGTCCACTCTCCATTTTGGTTAGCTCTTTTTTTAAGAAGTCATTGATGGACATTTATTTTATTCTTTTTATTTTTTGGTACTGGGGATTGAACTCAGGGGCACTCAACCACTGGGCCGCATCCCCAGCCCTTTTTTGTATTTTATTAGAGACAGGGTCTCACTGAGTCGCTAAGTGCCTTGCCATTGCCGAGGCTGGCTTTGAACTCGCAATCCTCCTGCCTCAGCCTCCCAAGTGCTGGGATTACAGGCATGCACCACTACGCCCAGCTCATATTCATTTATTATTATGTGGTGCTGAGAATTGAAACCAGTGTCTCACACATGCTAGGCAAGCACTCTACCACTGAGCCACAATTCCAGCCCCTTTGATTGACTCTGAATGTTAGTCCAAATCATGTCATTCCTTATTCTAAACCTCTAACAACTTCTTGGTTTAGAGTAAAATCCATGTACCTAAAGTGGATTATAATGTCTCACATGTCTGTCTGCTCCTTTCTGTTCCCCCATTGTTCTGTAAACACAACCTGTGACTTTCCTCTTTGTCAATCAGTTCCATTTATATTGGTCTCTTTGCTAGACTAAATGTGCTTGTTCCTCATCACCTGCTGCTTGAACTTCTTTCTGTAAGGAGTGGTGTTTCCTTCTGTCATCCTCTTGGTCCCTCACTTCATTAGGTCTCTTCTCAGATATCACATCCTAAGAAAAGCCTCCCGTGACCACTCGGTTAATCTTGCCTTCTTCCTTTGCTTCCCTATCCCTGTTTTATTTTACATCTAAGCATTGGTCACCACTTGTTATATTAACATATTTTTGTTTACATATTTATCTCACTATATTCCCCCTGGAATGTGACCTCAGATGTAAAAGAGAAATTTTGTCTATTTTGTTGCTCTATCCTCACTGTATAAAATATACCTGGCAGAGGGCAGATTTCCTATAAATACTTGTTGAATGAATGAGTGTGTTGATGGTTACTTGGATTTTTTTCTATTAGTTGTGGAGATACTTAAATGTTGGTAAGTACAAATGTGTGATGAAACATAGTCTAGAACAGCTTTATTCTGCTAGATGTCTAATTTTGTAGGAGCCCTGTTTGGGGATTGACTTGATTTGCGGTTGACTATGAGCCGTGGAGATTTGGGCTTTGTTGCCTCCCGTAGTCTCACGGGACTTGTTGCGGGATCTCGAGTGACTTGGCCGAAATTGCCGATCGGGTCAGCGCCATTTTAGTGGTGTGTTTGTCGTGTGTTAGTCGTTGTTAGAACCAGAGAGAAAAGTTATCAGAATAAAAAGCTGTTTGTCTCCAGTTCGCCTCTAAAGTTTTTCCCGCGGCTCCGTTGCTCCAAGCGCTTCAGGCGACAACATAATTTATTTCTAGTTTACGAGGTTCTTTTGGATATAGGTAGATATGTGCTAATGTCCATTAATTCACTGTCTTAGTCTGTCACAACTGCTATAACAATTACCCTACACTGAATGGCTGAGCCAGCTGTCCATGCAGTAAGCAGAATTATGTAGAAGATTTTTACAGACACCTGCTGCAGCAAAAGAAGGCAAGCCTTTTAGTAAAGTTCAGCTTCTTGGTATAGATTTCCTAGGAAGTATTATTCTTGCTCTTTGGCTATCAAATTTCTAACTTGTAGCTTACTTATGAAACTTTCCAAAACTCTAAATGGGTGTCATTATTGTGCAGTGAATGGGAGTGTGGTAGACTGCCTCTTGGTTTTTGGCTCATATAAGACAGATAACCCAATGCATGCCAATAAAGAAAAACAACCTTCTTAATAAAACCTTAGGCTATAGGCCTTATCATGTAACTTTGACATGTCTGAACAGAGCATTCACATGCCTCATCTCTGATTTCTGTTTGTTCTTTTAGGAAATAAGAATCTAAGTGAAATAGAGACTCTCCAAGAAGTAAGATTAAGATATCTTCCCAATGATGAGCTTTTCTACTCACAAGTATGGCAACAGGTTATAGGGGAATTAACTGGGCATCAAGATTCCATGGTAAATATTCAAGGCACTGGCTCTTGGTTGAAAAAACAAGATGTTGCACTCTCTGAAAATGTGTTCAAGAAATGCTTGAACCAGGATTCATGTCTTCAAGTTCACCACAGAATCCATGTTGATAAAAAAACTTACAAAGGGGAGGCCTGTGAGAAAAGTTCAATTTGGGATTCTCATCTTGAAGTTAACCAGAGAGCCCATGCAGGAGAGAAGCCCTACAAATGTGAAAAATGTGATAATACCTTCCGGCGATTTTCCAGTCTGCAAGCCCATCAGAGAGTGCACAGTAGAGAGAAATCAAACAGATCTGATGAATTGTCTAAGGGTTTCAGTCAAAAGTTGCAATTTCACTATCATCAGAGAGTCCCTACTGGAGAGAATCCACACAAGCATGAGGAGCATGGGAGGAGTGTCCGAAAAAGCTCGTATTGCCAAGGTCCTCTGCTAGTCCACCCAGGAGAGAAACCCTATAAATGTGAGGAGTGTGGAGTGAGCTTCAGCCAGAGCTCTTATCTTCAAGTCCATCAGAGAATCCACACTGGAAAGAAACCTTATAAATGTGAAGAGTGTGGGAAGGGCTTCAGTTGGCGTTCACGACTACAGGCCCATCAGCGAATCCACACCGGAGAGAAACCATACAAATGCAATGCATGTGGCAAGGGCTTTAGTTATAGCTCACACCTTAACATTCATTGTAGAATCCACACAGGAGAGAAACCCTATAAATGTGAGGAGTGTGGGAAAGGCTTCAGTGTGGGTTCACACCTTCAAGCCCATCAGATAAGCCACACTGGAGAGAAACCATACAAATGTGAGGAGTGTGGGAAGGGTTTCTGTCGGGCCTCAAATCTTTTGGACCATCAGAGAGGCCATACGGGAGAGAAACCATATCAGTGTGATGCTTGTGGTAAGGGCTTCAGTCGTAGCTCAGATTTTAACATTCATTTTAGAGTCCATACAGGAGAAAAACCCTATAAATGTGAGGAGTGTGGGAAAGGCTTCAGTCAGGCCTCAAATCTTCTGGCCCATCAGAGAGGCCACACTGGAGAAAAGCCATACAAATGTGGTACATGTGGGAAGGGCTTCAGTCGGAGTTCAGATCTTAACGTTCACTGTAGAATCCATACGGGAGAGAAACCCTATAAATGTGAAAAAGTGTGGCAAGGCATTCAGTCAGTTTTCAAGTCTTCAAGTGCATCAGAGAGTCCACACTGGGGAGAAACCATATCAGTGTTCTGAGTGTGGGAAAGGCTTCAGTGTAGGTTCACAGCTTCAAGCCCATCAAAGGTGCCACACTGGAGAGAAACCATATCAATGCTCAGAGTGTGGGAAGGGCTTCTGTCGGGCCTCAAATTTTCTGGCTCATCGTGGAGTCCACACAGGAGAAAAACCATACCGATGTGATGTGTGTGGAAAGCGTTTTCGACAGAGATCCTACCTTCAAGCCCACCAGAGGGTCCACACTGGAGAGAAGCCATACAAATGTGAGGAATGTGGGAAGGTCTTCAGCTGGAGCTCATACCTTCAAGCCCATCAGAGAGTTCACACTGGAGAAAAACCATACACATGTGAGGAGTGTGGGAAGGGCTTCAGTTGGAGCTCAAGTCTTATAATTCATCAGCGAATCCATGCTGATGATGAAGGTGATAAGGACTTCCCTTCATCATAAACTAAAATTTTAAGTTTTAATATCTCAAATGGGTGCTGTAATAGTCCAATTATCAGAACTGTCGTAGGAGAGAAAAGATTTGCTTCATAAAAGGGTGTTTTTTGCTAGAGATTGATAGTGGTTGGGAGACCAAACACAGAGAAGCCTTGTAAGAATGGAACCATAGGACTTTATTCAGAACCTTGACCTCTAACAGATATATACAGACAAGAAACTCAAGAAGGGTGGATCTGATCTGAAGTAAATTAAAAAGTACCAAGATGGAAGTGCCAAAAGCCATTCCATTAGAATATAATCTCCAAGAGAGTGGAGACTTTGTTGACTGCCAAATCTCTGCATTTTCAGTGCCTAGTATATTGTATGCTTACAGTAATTGCTAAATAGTAGAAAGGAGACCAGTCGTATTTAAAGTTTTTTATCCAGTTCATATCTAAACTAGTTTCTCCAAAACTGTCCTCAGATGAATTGTTCTGCAAGGCTTAGAGGACATTTAAATTAGCTATATGCGCTCATTTTTCCAACCCTGCCCATCCTATAAATGAAGGTTTATCAAATTGGGGGAGTGGTATAGCTCATTAGTAGGTTCATAAATCAATTCAGTGGATTGCATCCAGAATTTTTGTATGCTTATATCACCTTATTGGGGTATAGTTTGAATTCAGTAACATGTATAAATCTCAAATGTGTGGCTTCATAAATTGTTTTTTGGTGCTCGGATGGAACCTAGGGCCTCACCCATTCTAAGCAAGTCCTCTATCACAGAGCTATGCCCCAGTTCACTTCCTGAGTTTTGACAAATGTGTACAATATTTTTGTTTAACAGAAAGTTTCCTCATGACCATTTCCAGTCAATCCCACCTTCAGTGCCAATATATATTGTGATTTTTACTCTATAGATTAGTTAGATCTATTGAGTTCATATTGGTTCATTGTGTACTTTATTATATGTGGATTCTTAGGATTATTGTTTCAGATTCAGGGAAGACATTTTAACAAAATTCAGCATCTATTCATGATAAAACTTCTTAGATAAAATATGTATGAAAATCTAATATTTTTTAAAAACTTTAAAATTAAGAAATAATTTATATACACTAAAGCTAATATATCATTCTGAGCTCTGGCAAATGCTTACTGTCAGGTAGCCACCACCACAATCAAAATATTTAACAGTTCTAGCACCCTTGCCTCAAAGTTCCCTTGTTCTGTATAGTGAACCCTTCTCCCCATTGCCAGCCCTTGGCAACCACTGACATGCTTTCTATTATCTTACTTTTTTCAATGGAATTGAATAGTATGTAGCGTGTTGATTCTGGCTTCTTGCACTTTGCATAATGCTTGGGAGATTCGCCCATCTTGTTATGCATTTGTCATTCCCTTTTGGGCAGGGGGAAGGGGCAGTGTTGGGGAATCAAACTTAGGGCCACACAAATGCTAGGCCAATGCTCTACCACTGGGCTCCTTCCCCAGGCCTCAAGTCATTCCTTTTATTGCTGAGTACTACTCTCTTGTGTGGATATACCACATTTGTGTATCCATTTGCCACTTGAAGAATATTTGGGTTTTCAGGTTCAGCAGCTATGAAGAAAGCAGCTATAAACATTTGATACAGTTTTGTGTATCAACATGATTCCTTTTGTCTTCATAAATATCTAGGATTATTGCTGGATTGTATGGTAAGAATATTTTTAACTTTCCAAAACACTTACAAACTTCTAAAGTGGTTGTCCATTTTGCGTTCCCATCAATGTATGAGAGTTCCAGTTCTTTCTCACCAATACTTGGTGTGTTAGGATTTTCTTTTGTTTTTGTTTAATCTGTTGCAGCTCACAAGGTTTAATGGTATCTCGTTTTGGTTATAATTTCTATTTCCCTAGGACTACATTCAGTGTTTTTACATGTGCCTTTTTGGTGTTCTTATTTACTTTGGTAAACTGTGTTGAAATTGTGGCCCTTTAAAAAAAAAAACAAAAACTGATTTTGTGTGTGTGTTAAAAAAACTGTGTGTGTGTGTGTGTGTGTGTGTGTAACTGATCCAAATACATATCTATTGTCAGCCATGTGCTTTGCAAATAGTTTATCCCAATATGTGGCTTGTGTTTTTATTTGATTAGCAGTATTTTTCACAGAGTGGAAATTTTTAACAATTTCGCTGAGGTTCAATTTTGGACTTTAATGCATTATTCTTTTTCTGTTCTCAGATATAAGAACTCTGCCTAATCCAAGGCAACAAAAATTTTATGTCTTCGGGTTTGATATCTAGGACTATGGGCCATTTGAGTTAATCTCTTAAGGTGTGAGGCCAAG
The DNA here is from genome assembly GCA_025594165.1 of Tamias sibiricus. NCBI lineage: Eukaryota > Metazoa > Chordata > Mammalia > Rodentia > Sciuridae > Tamias > Tamias sibiricus. The sequence continues at coordinate 49,814,668 of CM046672.1, read as the reverse complement.
GAACCTTTTTTACATATGGACACCCAATTAACTACCCTTTCAACATTGAATTGCTGTCTCATCTTTGTCAAAAATCTGTATGTAGGTCTTTTTCTAGCCTCTGGTTTCATGGATCTTTGGATCTGTCATTTTGCCAAATACTGCACAACCATAGCTCTTGTTTATATATCTTGGAATAGAATCATGTGACTCTTATAATTCCATTGTTTTTCAGAATTGACTTTTGTCTGTCTTCCCATAACTTGTAGACTCTAGCTTTGTGATTTTTAAAAGTACTTTCTTCGGATTTTTCTTAGGATTGCATTGAATGTATAAAATGAATTTAGGGACAGTTGGCATCTTAGCAATATTGAATGTTCCACATCATAGACATGGTATAATTCTTTGGGACTCCTTTGGTTACTTTCATGAGAAGTTTGTAGTTTTTAGCATGTAGATCCTGTACATATTTTATTAGATTTATACATAAGTATTTCATGCTTTTTGGTGCTAAATTAAATGGTACTATTTATCAAACATTAATTTTTAATTGTTCATTGCTAGCATGTAGAAGTACAATTCATTGTTTATATTGACCTTATATCCTACCCTCTTGCCAAACTTAATAGTTTAAATAGTTAAACTATTTAATCCCAAGGATTTCCTCCCTCCCATACATTGTACCCAGGGGCCCTTAACCACAGGACTACCTCCCGGACTTTTTTTTAAATTTTGAGACAGGGTCTCACCAAGTTGCTTAGGGCCTTATTAAGTTGCTGAGGCTGGACTCAACTTGTGATTCTCCTGCCTTAGTCTCTTGAGTCATTGGGATTACAGGCATGTACCACCATGCCAACCCTTGGTACTTTCTGGGTGGACAATCATGTTATTTGTGGAAACTTTTTTTTTTTCTTTTTCCTGGCCAATCTGTATACCTGCTACAACAACTCCATTGTGACATGGAGCAACTCCCTCCAAGGTTGGATTTGTATTTCACAAATTATGACAGCAGCCCTTTGATTCCAAAAGGTGAGGAATGGGGTTTGTTGTGTAGAAGGTGCAGAACAGAAAGAGTAATCAGTATTCATATTATACAGGGGAAGTTCTGCCAGCAGGAAGTTTAAGAGAAGTGGTGGGCGGGCACATGCACTTGTGAGCCACAGGGGAAACTTGTCAGGATTGTGAAGGAGGCAGTAGACACAGGAAGGAGATGAGGATTGCTCACACTAAGTCAAAGTGCAAGTTTTCTATAATTGTCCTGGTTCACCCCCAGTGTTTGGGTCAGCACAACAATCTCAGGTTTCCTGTGAACAAATCTGTATTGGAGAAAGGTGAAGTTTGCATATTGACCGGAATTAATTACTTATTTTGGTTTTAAAAAACTAAAGAGGGGAAAAATTGTTACCACCAAAACCCAAATGGGACAAGTAGGTATTAGGCTTCTTTGAGAGAGATCGGAGCAAAGAGAGCCAATACTTATTATTGCTTGATGGGATGTTGCATACAGCTGCTTTTCATGGACCAAATTTTGGTAGAGGTAGGGCCCTGGACCTTGTGAGTCATGCTAGTAGCTTAGTCAAAGTCTAATCAACATTTCTAATGTCTTATGTGATGGTTTCACAAGTTTCTCCATAGCTGAGTGTTCAGGGATAGACGGGCCCTTGATTGTCCTTTCTCCATAAATTTTGAACAGTGGAAGGGTACAGAAATAGCCTGTAGGTTAAAAAACTGTGTGTACAATGGGATCCTTCAGATAAATGGAAATTGTGGTTGTGATGGATAAATTGGGACAGTATAAAATATTAAGCCTGATCAATAGCTGTGAAGTGATCTCAGTAATATTTGGTTAGGGGCCTTAACTGGCGATAGACTATATTGAGATTATGAGTATTATAAGGCATTCATTTTTACTCATGTTAAGGGTGAACCAAATAAGGCAACTGGAAGGAGAATAAAAGGAAATAAGTATTCTTTTTGCAATAACAGCAGTTAATTCCTTCAACCTTTTTTGTTTTGACAACATGAGGTGGTCATAAGTTTAATAGGGAATAACATTCCCTAATAACACTAGCATAACCATTTGTAAGGGCATTGGTATTTGATATCTGCAGTCTTTCTTACTCCCAACACTTCAGACACCAAATGTGTGGGGGTTTTCTATACCACTTCTCCAACTCTTGACACCAACTGGGTGTCTAATGATTCATTTCATTTCTAACACTAAGTACCTGATTAGCACCAGATTCCATAGATTAAGGGTGCATTCCCATAAGACTGCCTCCAACTGAGACTCTAGCCTTGAAGGCCCAGGCCTCTCAGTTCTGACCAACTAGCTCTCTCTGTGGATGTAATAATTTCCTAGAATGATTTGCAGAACTCAGGAAAAGAGTTTAGTCTCTCTTGCCAATCTATTATAACAGATAAAACAGCCACACAGAAGAGGTGCATAGGGTGAGGTACCAGGGAGTGGGGGAGGCAATGCTGAGTTTCCTTGCCCCCTCCAAGTGCATCCCTCTCCCCGTAGGTATCAAGGTGTAGTGTTGTAGTCACCAGCTTGGAAGCTCTTTGAACTCTCAAAGGGGGTTTTATGGAAATTTCACTATGTGTGCATGGCCAAGGAAATTTACCCTTGGACTGAGCTCCATCTGTGGCCCCTCTTCCCCTTTCCGAGTCGTCAGTGGTGAGTGAGGCTGATAGTTCCAACCCCTGTAAAACTGTCACAACATTGTGAATGTACCCATATCACTTCTATTGTACACTTAAAAAAAGGCTACTTTTGTGAATTACACATAAAAATATATACTTTTTCTTGTTTTGTAGTGGGGATTGAACCCAGGGCCTGGCATATAGTAGGCAAGCATGCTACCTCTGAGCTACATCCCCAGCCCCTGAAAGTGTTTTCTAAACATTATGTTAAAAATATTTTTCATGGGCTGGGGTTGTGGCTCAGTCCGCAGTTCTCTAGCACCTGTAAAGCACCAGTTCCAGCCTCAGCACCACACATACATACATAAAGCAAAGCTAAAAAAAGTTGATGGGCTTAAAAATTTTTTTTTTCATGGCCAAAAAAGAAGAAACAACAAAAAAGTCAAAAAGAAAAGGTAAACTGGGAGAAAATATTAACAAGAAAAAAGCATTATGAATACTTAAATGATGAGGTTAAAAGATGGGAAAGATCGGGCTGGGGTTGTGGCTCAGTGGCAGAGCGCTTGCCTCGCACGTGCGCGGCCCTGGTTCGATCCTCAGCACCACGTAAATATAAATGCATTGCATTGTGTACAACTAAAGTAAATAAATAATTTTTTAAAGGATGGGAAAAATCCAATAAAACTGGCAAAAGATTTGGAAATTTGCCAAAAATAATGACCCTTGAAAACACAGGTGTCCTATTTCATTTACAATACAGAAAATGTACGTTTAGACTACATTTAGATACCAGTCTACCTCGCCCATTCTGTAAATTAATGCTTTAGCCTTATAACTGCAGGTTATAGTAAATACATTTTCAAGTCCCTGACTCCCCGTTAATTCCTTGAAGACCGTGTCTCATTCGTTCCAACAACAACCCTACCAGTCTTTGAAAGAGTTTTGTTTGAGAAGTCCGGTAAATGTGAGGACAGCCCTCAGCTCACATTACCACCCAGGAGCCAAGGAATGGACACGCAACCACGTTCAGTGGAGAGACTACGCTCTTCGAAGAGAGTTCAGGGAAACTTCAGGGGCTCCTTGGAGTCCCGCGTAGTTCCGCTGGGACAGGCGGTTCCCGGGAATTCTGGGAAGTGTACACCTGGCGATCCAAAGCGTTGCCGGCATCTTTGCTAAGGGCGGAGGCCCAGAATTCTGGGAAGTGTATTCCGGAAGGTGGGCTGAGTCAGACGCTTCTGCTCCTCCAGCCAGAGGTTGCTGCCTCACCTCCCCCGCCCCACTCCCCACACCACGTAGTGTTTGAAATCAGTTTCTTGGGTCTTGGGAACCCTTCCGAGTTTCCTGGACCCGCTGGCACCCTCAATGACCTGAGGTTGGTTTAGGGGAAAGGAAGGCTCCGCAGAGAGCGGAGGTTTGTTGTTGTAGGTCAGACTCCAACACAGGATCAGCATGCAGTGGTTTTTTTTTTAATTATATTTCTCTCAGCCTTTTTATACAAATCCAGACAAAGAAGGCAATTAGCCATCAGCAAACATTAACAGACAATGAAGGCAAATAGCCAGTAGCAATGACGAGTGCAAATTTGCAAATCAGCAATCAGCCAGATAAACTTTCCCTAAAGTTTGGAGTGGTGGCAGCCGCAATTTCCGTCCCCCGGGTGGAGCCCGCTTGCGTTTGGGGCTCTCTGTGGTGGAGTCCCCGGGTTTGTGACCTAGTCGGGGCGTGTGTCTCGCCTGGTTTGAGGGTTTCCTGGGCTCTCGCGTGGTCCATGTCGGGAGTTCCTCGATCTCGGTGGGCCTCATTGTGGTTCTTTAAATGTACCATGCTAATAGCGGTGTTCGGGAATTGAAAGCAGTTGTTCAAAGCAAAGACTTGAAACAGTTCCCGGCTGGTAGTGAATGGTGACTTTTCTTAATATTTATTTTCTGCTGAATGGTGGATGATAGATAGGTTACCCTCCCCCGCCCTCAGAGTTTTCCACACCCTAAGAGAAGCAACCTTGTTTCATTCTCTGGACAAGAAGTTCCAGACAGGATGTTCCTTCCCCGGGCAGAATGTTTCTTTTCCCCAGGCAAGAGCCAATAGGCTTAAAGGACACCCTGTTCTATGAGCAAAGAGCCAATGGTGTTGGGGTTGCTCTAGTGCACCCCCCACCAGAAATCCCTATATAAGGCCCTGTTCGAGAGACTCAGATCAGACAGAGAAAGACACATGGACAAAACATCGGCTCCTCGCTGCTGAGAGGAGGAAGACAGATACATCGGCTCCTCACTGCAGAGAGGAGGAAGCCACTGCAACAGCTCCAGACCCATCGCCTCCAGCCGACGGCAGCTGCCCCAGCCAACAGCTCCAGACCCATCGCCTCCAGCTCGACGGCTGCTCCCAGCTGACAGCTCCAGCCTCCAGCCAGACAGCAGCTGCTTTAGCCGACAGCTCCAGAGATCCCAGCCGGTGCGACCAAGCACCCACCTTCTGTCCAGAGCTTACACACTCCCCTCTCCCTGACTCCCCTCTCTCACCAGAGCTTGCACACTCCCTTCTCCCTGACTCCCCTCTCCCACCTCTTCAACCTTCGACCAGAGCACCTCTTCTCCAGTTTTCGCTACCGGCTACGAAGGCTGTTAAATAAATCTTTTGGCTGCACGGCTGTCCCCGGTGTGATGCTTTGCCCTTCAGTGGAGAAACCCTGGGCTGGGGTCACAGAGCTCCAGCTGCGGGTTTCAGGCTCTTGTCTGGGGTCCTTGCAGGACCGGTTCATTCTGGTGCCTACTTCATTCCCTTTTAGGAAGGATGGGGTTGTCTCCAGCTTGAGCAGAGGGAGGCGATGATTGAACTTTTTTGTCCGAGACTGTGACACGATTAGGGTATTTAACAGCACTCTTTTTCTCCCCAGCCTGACGGAGTGGAGGTAGAGGTAGTGACTCCTTGACTACTGGCAGCAGAGCTCCCGGTGAGTGCGACTTGACTTGTTTCTTTTACAGGGATATGCCAGTCTAGTATAGGACATGTACTATGGCCTGACTTCTGACCATAATTTAGCCTTAATTGCTAACTTTATTTTAAGGACTATACATAAATACATTTACACTACCCTATGGCTGTGTAGAAAGGTATAATTTTTTTCTTATTTTAAAGAGGAGATTGAAGTACAGGGAGAATATGTGACTTTATCATAGTCACCCAACCAGGATGAGTGGAAGTTAGGGTTGGAACGAACTTAAGCAGGCCTGGGCTGGTGCCTGAGTTCATACCTTCTTGGATACATTCTCATTGAGCCATAGAACTTGCTGGAATTAAGTTGAGAGAGTAAGTTGGTAGTTGATGGTAGAGACCTTGAGAGCAAGGCTCATGGACTTTTCTATGAATTTTTAATAACATCCTTATTTTGTTTTGCTTATCACTAATATTTCAGACGTGTGTGTGTGTGTGTACACTTTGTTGTTGATGGACCTTAATTTGATTTGTTTTTATGCGATGCTGAGAATCGAACCCAGTGCTTCACACATGCTAGGCAAGTGCTCCACTGTTGTAGCTCAGACACCAACACAGGATCAGCATGCAGTGTTTTTTTTAATTACATTTTTCTCAGTCTTTTTATATATTTCCAGACAAAGAAGGCAGTTAGCCAACAACTAACATTACAAAGAAGGCAAATAGCCAGTAGCAGTGACGGAGCAAATTTGTGAATCAGCAATCAGCCAGATAAACTTTCCCTAAAGGTATCTTAAACTTGTTAGGGCTAGAACATTTTGAGCTCCACTTATTTTCAATATAGAAGAAACAAGAAAGAAACATTCTCGTTTGCAAGCAATGTTTCTTTTCTATCTATTCTATACTTCTTGGCAGAACATTCAGTTTGTAGACATGCCCACCAAGAGCAACAAGGCCTCGTTTGCAAGAACTCTTGTTGCCATACTTTCTGATTAGCCTCTTGGCAGAACGTTCTGTTTGCAGATACGCCCACCAAGGGGGTGACAAGCACCTCATTTGCAAGAACACTTGCACCCATTACTTCTGACAAACTACTTTTTTCTTCTCTATCTGTTCTACACCTCTTGGCAGAACGTTCAGTTTGTAGACACGCCCACCAAGGGCAACAAGGCCTCATTTGCAAGAACTCTTGCTGCCATACTTCTGATTCTCTACACTCCACCACTGAGCCACGACCCCAGCCCCCTCAGATTCTTATGGAATCATTGTGTAGCATTCAGAAATATGAGGAAAAAAAGGTTTTGTTTTGTTTTTGTTGTTGTTGCTTGTTTTTGGTTCCAGGGCTTGAATCCAAGGGGGCTTAACCACTGAGCCACATCCCCAAGCCTTTTATTTTTATTTAAAAAAAATTTTGTAGATGTTGATGGACCTTTATTTTATTCATTTATTTATTTATTTTTTATTTTTATTTTTTTTTTTTTTGGTACCGGGGATTGAACTCAGGGGCACACGATATTCATTTATTTATATGCGATGAATTGAACCCAGTGCCTCACACATGCTAGGCAAGCACTCTACCACTGAGCTGCAACCCCAGCCCCCTTTTTATTTTTTATTTTGAGACAACATCTGGCTAATTTGCTGAAGGCCTCGCTAAATTGCTGAGGCTGTCTTTGAACTTGTAATCCTCCTTTGTGTTTGCCACTGAGCCTGATTGAGGAAAAGAAAGTTTTGATTGCCCATGAATCCAGCACATAAAAAGAGTAGTTACCTAGGGTGGTGGTCCACACCTATAATCCCAGTGGCTTGGGAGGCTGAGACAGCAAAAGTGAGGTGCTAAGCAACTCATTGAGACTCTGTTTCTAAATAAAAATACAAAACAAGGCTGGGGATATGGCTCAGTGGTTGTGTGCCCCTGAGTTCAATCCTTGGCACACACACACACACACACACACAAAAAAAAAACTGTTAATCTTCTAAAGCATTTCTTTTTTTTTAAATTAAAAATAAGTTTTCTATTTCTTTTAGTTACAGATTGACACAATGTCTTTATTTTATTTATTTATTTATTTTGTGGTGCTGAGGATTGAACCCAATGCCTCACATGTTAGGCAAGTGCTGTACCACTGAGCTACAACTCCATCCCCTAAAGCATTTCTTTTTAGTGGTTCTTTGTATACATTTGTATATTATTTATTAAAAATTTACTAAATTTTGGGGCTGGGGTTGCGGCTTAGTGGTAGAGCACTCCCCTAGCATGTGTACAGCCTGGGTTCGATCCTCAGCACCATGTAAAAATAAAGGCATTGTGTACAACTAAAGCAAAAAATAAATAAATATTTTTTTAAAAAACTTACTAAATTTTTATCATACTTAATGTTTTCCTCTTTATCTGTTATACCTGAAATTTCCAAACACTTCCAAGATAATAAACTAGCAAACTATCTTTACTCTTTTATTCTTTTTCTGATTACTCTTGTGACTGTACTAATATTTAAGAAATTTTACATCATTTCAGATCTATAGAAATGTGAGAAAAACAGTAAAAGCAACAGGAGAGAAACCATATAATTGTGAAGAATGTGCCAAGAGCTTTATAAATAATTTACAACTTCATTCTCATCAGAAGATCCACACAGGAGAAAGACCCTATACTTGTAAGGAATGTGGGAAGAGCTTTGGCTGGGCCTTGGTTCTTTTGAACCATCAGAGACTCCATAGTGGAGAAAAACCATTCAAGTGTGAAAAGTGCGGGAAGAGCTTTACTCAGAATTCACATCTTCATTTCCATCAGAGGGTGCACACTGGAGAAAAAAGCCATACAGATGTGAGGAGTGTGGGAAGAGTTTTACTCAGAATTCACAACTTCATTCCCATAGGGGGGTCAACATGCGAGAAAGACCCTATACTTGTAAGGAATGTGGGAAGAGCTTTGGCTGGGCCTCCAATCTTTTGAAACATCAGAGACTCCACAGTGGAGAAAAACCATTTAAGTGTGAAAAGTGTGGGAAGAACTTCATACCCATCAGAGAGTCCACACTGAGGGAAAGTCATGAAAGTATGAGGAGTGGGAAGAGCTTCAGCCGGGCATCAAGTCACTTGAGCCATCAGAGACTCCACTGTAGAGTAGAACCCTTCAATTGCAAAGAGTAAGGAAAGAGCTTTGGACACAGTTCGTACATGAAAGTGCACAATGGAGAAATGCCTTACAAATCAAGGGCTGTGGGTAGGATTACACTGGAGCTAAAATCTTGATCTGTGTTTGAAGGTCCACACAGGAGATAACTCATGCAGATGTGAAGAGTGCAGTAATTCCTTCAATCAGCCCTGAGTTTTCAACTGCATCAGAGCACCCCCTATTCCCCCCCCCCCCCAAATTACCTTGGAAATGTGATGCATGTCTTTAGTTGGTCTTCACAACTAGTTCTATTAGAAACTGTAGAAATGGGAGATGTATGGGCTGAAGTTATAATTCAGTGGTAGAGTGCTTGCCTAGCATGGGTGGGACACTGGGTTTGATCCTCAGCACCACATAAAAATAAATAAAATAAAGGTATTGTGTTCATCTACAACTAAAAAGAATCTATTAAAAAAGAAAAAGAAAAAAATGGAGGATGTGTGATAAGCACTCAGTTAAGTATACCTTAAAATTCATCACAGAATTCATACTGGTGAAAAATTTCATCCAAGGGAATTTACAAGGGAAACAGTCATTACGGAAAGTTTCACCATAGCTCAGCATGTCCCAGTGGTCTCAGGACCAAATATTGGAGCCTCCTTGTAAGTGCTGAAGTAATGGTTTCATTCAGAGGATCAAGAAGATGAAACCTGCAGAAAATAACTTGGGGAACAAACTTGAATTAAAATGCAGCATGCACACAGTACTGCAATCCAGAGCATTAATTTGAATATTATCTTATTGCACTTGGCTCCAGGCCTCTCCCCATTCTGAATCTTTTGAATTTTTCTCATACTAAGACTGAAAGATTTTAAACAAAAACACAACTCAAAGGTTTTGTTAACTGCAATAACATACCACTGCATATTTCACAATTAAAATTTTCAGTAGTGTTAATACAAGATTTATAGTAACAGTTTGAAAGATTCTGATGTAGTTACTTAATCCTGAGTTGATCATGACTTATAATTAATTCTCTGTACTTCCAGCAGTGATTGTACTTTGATGTGATTGCCTTCTGGTTGCTGTAGCATTTTTTTAAATCAAAATTCTCAGCAAAAGTGGAAGGACATTTGTCCAACACCCTACCCCATATTCTTCCCCTCTCCCTATGAATAAATACTTTAAAAAATGGAGTTTGGTAATCTCATCAAATATATCAAATATATTCATTATTGGGGCAGGATTAAAATTTATGTGGTCTTTGTTGGTGACAGTAAAAGTATGTCTTTTGGAAAGCAGTATGTGTCAGAATGTATAATCAGAAATCAAACAATGGGAAGTTACAATTATGAGGTTAAAATACCAAAAGTTAGAACACCATATTGAGGATGTCACTTCCCTTTTTTCCCCTAAGTACTAGGGATTGAACACAGTCCAGTGGCACTCTACCACTGAGCTGTATCCCCATCCCTTTTAAGGGCTAAGACACTGAGGATGACCTCCAACTTGTGATCCTCCTGCCTGAGCCTTCTGAGTAGCTGGTATTACAGGTGTGTGCCACTGAGCCTGGCTTGTAACTCCATTTTTATTTTTCACTTTTTGGTAGTGGGAATTGAACCCAGGGTGCTTAACCACTGAGCCACATCCCAACCCTTTTTATTTTTTGAAATAAGAGTCTCACTGAGTTGCTTAGGTCCTTGCTATGTTGCTGAGGCTAGCCTTGAACTTGTGATCCTCTTGACTCAGCCTCGTGAGTCACTGGGACTATAGGCATGTGTCACCACACCTGGTGTTAGTCCATTTTTTATTTAACATTTTTTAAAAATATTTTTATTTATTTGCTTTAGTTGTACACAATGCATTTTATTGAATACATTTTATTTGTATGTGGTGCTGAGGATCGAACCCGGGTCGCCCACGCGCTAGGCGAGCGCTCTACCACTGAGCCACAATCCCAGCCCTAACATTTATTTATTTGCTTTTAGTTGTACACAATGCGTTTTTACGTGGTGCTGAGGTTCGAACCCAGGCCACACACGTGCTAGGCGAGCACTCTACCGCTGAGCCACAACCTCAGCCCGTGTTAGTCCCTTTTTAAATAGAATAAGTATTCAACAATACAAATTTGTAGAGTTGTATTATTGCTATAATAACATGAGGCTAATAAAATGCTGACAGTATGTCAATACATACTGTAGCAGAAGAAATAATTAAACTAAGCTGGTTCTTCTAAAAGACCAATAAAATTGGCAAACCTTTAGCTAAATTGAATAAGAAAATAGAAGACTCAAAACCAGAAACAAAAATAGGGAAATTGCCATTAACTTTTTAAAATATTTGTAATACTATGAAAAATTTTATGCCATCAATTTTCAAAACCTAGATGAAATAGACAGATTCCTAGGAGCAAAATCTGGCAACACTGGATTTTGAAGAAAAGATATCTGAGTCAACCTGTAACTAATAAAAGAGTGCATCTGTAATTCAAAAACTCTTCCTGGGCTGCAGTTGTAGCTCAGTGGTAGGGCACTTGCCAGGCAAGTGTGAGGCACAGGTTTCATCCTCAACACCACATAAAAATAAATAAAGATACTGTGTCTATGTGCAACTAAAAAAGGTAAAACAAAAACAACAACAACAACAACAACAAAAAAAACCCAGCTCTTCACAAACCAAAGACAAGAAAACCCATCCATAACCAAATGTCCTCTATACTGAGTTCTACCAACATTTAAGGAACATTTAACATCATAACTACTCAAAATTCCTCCCCAAATCACATGGGTAGGGGCTCTCCCTTGTTCTATGAGACCAGCATTACTTTGATACCAAAGCTATAGACATTAAAAGAAAATTATAGAGCCATGTCCCTTGTGAATACTGATGCAAAAATATACAGCAAAATACTAGAAAAACTCAGGCTGGGTTGTGGCTCAGTGGTAGAGTGCTTGCCTCGCACACATGAGGCACTGGGTTTGAGCCTCAGCACCACATTAAAATAAACAAAAATAAAGATATTATGTCCATATATAAAAGAAATACTAGAAACCCAAATTCAGGTACATATTAAAAGGAATATACTCAATGACCAAGTGGATTTATATCTGGTAAGTGGTGTATATATATGCCACATAAACAATGAAAAAATAAAAATTGCATGATCTCAGTGAAGAAGACTCACTTGAGAGAATTCAACACTATTTCATGAGGAAAACAAGCCTTAACAAACTAGGAATAGAAGGAAACTATCACAAATAAATAAAAGCTACATATGGAAAAACTTGCCAGTTATCATTATACTAAATGGTGGGAGACTGAAAGTTTTTCCTCTAATAGAACACAGTAAAGTTGCACTGCTTTCTCCAAATCCATTCAGCATAGCATTAGAAGTTCTACAAGCAATAGTTAGAATTCAGGCATTCAAACTGGAAAGAAAGACGTGAAACCATCTCCATTTCCAGATGATATGCTGTAAATATATAAATGTTCTTTAGCTGGGGGGTGTGGTGGCACATGCCTGTAATCCCTGCAACACAGGAGCTGAGGCAGGAGGATTGCAAGTTCAATGCCAGTCTTAGCAATTTAGAAAGGCCTTAGGCTACTTAGTGAGACTCTGTCTCAAAAAAAACAATAACAACAAAAAAATTAGGATGGGGATGTGGCTCAGTGCTTAGGCACCTTGGGTTCAATCCTCAGTACCAAACAAAAACAAAAATTCCATGGAATCCATAAAAAAACCACAATTATGAAATCAGAGAAATTTAAGAATAAACAATCAACACAGAGGGGCCAGGGTTGTGGCCCAGTGGTAGAGCGCTTGTCTAACATGCGTGAGGCACTGGGTTCGATCCTTGGCACCACATAAAAATAAAATAAAGGTTATTGTGTCCACCTACAACTAAACCAAATATTAAAAAAAAAAAAAAAAAAGATCAACACAGAAGAAGCAGTTGTACTGCCACACACGAGCAGTTAACAATTCCCTTATTAACAATAAGGGAAATCCTTCCATTTGTAATAGAACTTAAAAGGATACTTAGAGCTGGGCATGGTTGTGCACAGCAGTAATCCTAGAGACTCAGGAGGCCAAGGCAGAAGGATGGCAACTTTGAGGCCAGCCTAGGCAACTTAGCAAGACCTTGTCTCAAATTAAAAAATAAAAAGACGCCGGGGGCGCGGTGGCGCACGCCTGTAATCCCAGCACTTGGGAGGCTGAGGCAGGAGGATTGCGAGTTCAAAGCCAGCCTCAGCAATGGCGAGGTGCTTAGCAACTCAGTGAGACCCTGTCTCTAAATAAAATACAAAAAAGGGCTGGGGATGTGGCCCAGTGGTCGAGTGCCCCTGAGTTCAATCCCCGGTACAAAAATAAATAAATAAATAAATAAAAAATAAAAAGAACTGGAGAGGGCTGGGATTGTGGCTCAGCGGTAGAACGCTTGCCTAGCACGTGCGCGGCCCGGTTGGATCCTCTGCACCACGTACAAATAAAATGCATTGTGTACAACTAAAGCAAAAAAAAAAAAAAAAAAAAAAAAAAAGAAAAAGAAAAAAAAAAACTGGAGGGGCTGGGGTTGTGGCTCAGCGGCAGAGCACTCGCCTCGCACGTGCGCGGCCCGGGTTCGAAACTCAGCACTACGTAAACATAAATGCATCGCATTGTGTACAACTAAAGCAAATAAATAAATATTTTTTAAAAAAAAAAACTGGAGATAGAGTGCAATTGTAGAGCACCTCTGGGTTCAATTCTATATCACAAAGAAAAAAAAAGTATTTAGGATTAAACAAGCAAGGAGGTGAAACTTGTACACTAAATGCCATAAAACCTTACTAAAACAAATTTAAAAAATACAAATACATGAAAATATATTTGCTGTCAATGGACTGGGAAACTAAATGCTGCCAAAATGTCAATACTACCCAAAATAATCTAGCTATTCAACAAAATACCTATAAAAATTCCAATGATTCCACCACCCAACCTGGAAATGGGAAAAAAAAAAAACCTTTAATATTTATATGGAATATCAGGAATACTCTATCCCATGGTCATATCTTAGATCTTATTACTTCACTTAAAAGTCTGTTCTAGGGCTGGGAATGTGGTTCAGTGGTAGAGTGCCTGTTTTGCACAGCACAAGGTCCTGAGTTCAACCCCCCAGCACTGCCAAAGGGTTGGGGGCAGGCTCTTCCATAGCAATTTGAAATGAAGCACTACATTCTCCAACCACCTCTTTGTGCATTTCCAGCTCCTTATCTTCTGAAATCTCATACCAATAATCTTTGACCTCTCCAATATCTATAGTCCAGTCACTATCACTTTGTACTGTTCCTTTTACTCCCTCGAATTTTCATAACCAGCTACATGTATCTTGTTAGGAGAGCTTAGCCAACTTCCACGTTCCTCACTTCCTAGAATCCTATGCCATGAAAAAATTTCTAGATAGTAGAAGCAGAGAAAGGGAAGATTGGATTTTTTTAGGCTTTGCGCAAGAGATGGGAATGGCAAAATTCGTTTGTAATGGAGGATGCAAGCACCAGTGGACAGGGTGTGTTCTAAATAAGTACAGTCACCTATTGGTATGCATGTATTCGTGGATCCATCGGTCACAAGACCTTGTGCAGGTATGCTTAAGTTTCTTATATAAAATGGCACGGTATTTGCATATAATCTATACTCCCCCACACATACTTCAAATTGCTCTAGATTACTTAAAATAATGAATGCAATTGAAATGCTATTAAGTAATTGTTACACTGTTGCTTGTGGACTAAAGGCTTGTTCAGTACGTACGCATGCATCTGTATGTAATCTGCCCCATCTCTGCAGTTGTTTGGATCCATGAACATGGACCGTATGGATACGGAAGACCAATTGTACTGAGTAAATTATATTTACTGCAATAATGTTCCCAACGTCACCGCAGGAAAAAGCCTGCTGCGGAATTCCTCGGAATGATGTTATTGGAATAACGCCAGCCTTACTCTGGCTTTGGCTTTTGAATAAATCGCAGACTTTGTAATTGAGCAAATAAATTTTCGGTGCTTTGTAAATGATCACGTCCTTGATTTGGAGCGCTGTTTTAGAGGAGTACGGTACGGGAAGTGGACGTGCCCGGGTAAAAGGAACCCTGAAGAGCGCCCTGAGTGCGAGGACAGCGGGAATCGCGGGAAGCACCGGTCCTGGCAGTTCACTGGCGACGCAGGATGAGGATCGCGGGAATCTGGGAGGCGCAGTCCAGCGGCTCCAGGAGTCGCGGGCACTTTGGCTTTGGCAGGAGGATCTGGAGAAGTCTGGAGGGTCCAGACGCTCTGTGAATTCGCGGACACGTTGGCTCCGAAGGCTGAGGTCACTCGCATGCTTTGCGTGGTGGCTGGAGCCAATTCCGTGTCTCGTGGGCCCTTGGGAACCTCGCGGACCTCGGCTGGCGGCCCGCGCGACCTGGCCCTCGGTTTAGCGCAAAGGGAGCGTCGGCGGAGAGCGGAGTTTGGAAGGGCTAGGGCAGCGAGGTCCGCACCCCTCGCAGAGGTTGTGGCTGTCGTCGGATCCCCGGCGCTGTGTCGTCACATTTTGCCCATTTCCTTTTCAATACCCATCATCTGTCAACACCAAATGTCACCAGGAACATTCCTGTCACTAGAGACAGCGTATTTTGGCGCTGTGATGACTTCTGGTCGCAGGTAATTGTGTTACCGGATCTGGAGTGATCCCACAGGCTTTCGTTTCTATTCTTGACATTTTTGAAGAGTACAATCAAGTCATTTTGGGGCAAGACATTCATTTGCGATGTGCTTGGTATATTTCACTCTTAGGGTCATCAGAGGAGATATCACATAAGTGGGGAAATGAGCTTTTCATGGCAACAAGTGTCACTTTGTCTATTTATTAATCAGCTCAACTTCAGTCTTTTGACTAAGGTGATGTCTGTCATGTTTCTTCATTATAAAGTTACTATGTTTTATAATTGATTGATTTTTTAAATTGAGAGAGATTTATTAGTGGGTATTGTGTAAAAAATGTTTTTATCATTTGTTTATTCGTTTATCAGAATATAAAATTTATCAGTATGGAGTTGGACTTGTCATTTTAATGATGTATAGATTAACACTTTTACTAACTTAATATAAGTCTATCTTTTTTTTTTTTTTCTGTACCGGGGATTGAACTCAGGGGCACTCAACCACTGAGGCACATTCCCAGCCCTATTTTATATTTAATTTAGAGACAGGGTCTCACTGAGTTGCTTAGCGCCTTGCCATTGCTGAGGCTGGCTTTGAACTCACGATCCTCCTGTCTCAGCCTCCGGAGCCAATGAGATTACACCGCGCCTGGCAGTATATTTTATATGTCACAGAATCCAGCCACTTCAGTTGTACAAAGAATAATTTTTAGGAATTTTGCTGAGTGGTTCAACTATTGCCATAATTCAGTGTAGAACGTTTTCATTCCCCCCCTGTTGGACTCCGTGGGCCCATTTTTAGTTAATTCTTTTTTTAAAAAAATATTTATTTATTTATTTTAGTTGTACACAATGCCTTTATTTTTACGTGGTGCTGAGGATTGAACCCTGGGCCGCGCATGTGTTGGGCGAGCACTCTACCACTGAGCCACAACCCCAGCCCCTTTAGTTAATTCTTATTCTTAGCCCACATCAGCAGCAACCACTAACTTGCTTTCTGTAGGAAGCATTTGCCTGTTCTGGATATTTCATAGAAACAGAATCACAAAATTTGTGCTCCTTTGGTGACTGACTTTTTCACTTAGCATAATGTCCTCAAGGTTCATCAGTGTTGTAGCTTGTGGCAGTGTCCCATTCCTTTGAGTTTCCCAGTAACATTTCATTGAATGTAAATAATTTGTTTATCCATTTACCCACAGGAGGGTATTTTGGTTGTTTTTGGTTTTGCATTATGAATAATGCTGCTGAGAGCATTCATGTGCTATCCCTGGCCACCCTTTCATGTCTTGTTTTCTGCCTTCTGTGGCACTTTCCAGGCATGGTTCTGCTTTCCTGGGATCTGCATGACTTAGGACTTTGCATAGTCCCAAGAGGAGGAGGAAAAATTATTACATTGGAGGTAAATCTTGCCTTTCTCACTGTTAAAATTTCATCTCACTACTCAGATTGCCTGGTTTTCTTGTTTCTTGGGAAGACTCAGAATTTCAGAATTTTCTTGGGAAGACTTAGGATTTGAGGGCATTGCATGTGCTATGAGCTTTCTCAACCCATTGAGTTGACTTTGCATTTGTTTTTAGTTCTTGTTTTATTTTATTATTACTTATTTTATGTAGTAGAAATGTCAGTAGTAGTGAACAGTTCTTTCCCTTAACTCCTTTCCCCCTTACAAACTAACTTATAAAATTTTCTCATATGCATTTATAACTGTGTTCATGACCTACATCTCATTTTAAATTGTGATTTTAAAAATGTATCTATTCTTTCTTTCTTTTTTCTTCCTTTGTGCAGTTCTATGGATTGAACCTTGAACCCAGGGCCTTGTGCATGTTAGGCAAGTTCTGTACTACAGAGCCACATCCCTAGCCCATGATTTTAATAACTTAATACTAAATAATATCCCTTTTATGGTTATATAATAGTTCCACTGAATTGATTTGCCTCTTTATTTCTAACTATTTCCTTCCTGTATATATTTGATTTAGGAATTTTTTCTGTTTTAAGTAATATTGCAGTGACAGCTTTCCTACATAACCAGCTTTCTACATAACCTTTTCTCCAGGAATCAGTTCTATAAACAGTCTGCCTATTCTTTTGTCCTAAATATACTAAAAGCTCGATTTTGAAAGGTTACTTTGACTTGTGTCTTGTTGGCTGTTTTGTAGGTAAAACATCCAATTACATCCCTGCACCTTAGGCTGTCACTACTGCTTGACACAATTGTTGGAAGTTTCAAAGAGAACTACATTCTATGGTCATTATGCCCAACTCACACCTTGCATTTCTTGTATTTATTTTATTGATTAGTCTCTTTTTTTAAAAAAAAATATTTTTAAGCCAGGCGCGGTGGCGCACGCCTGTAATCCCAGCACTTGGGAGACTGAGGTAGGAGGATCGGAAGTTCAAAGCCAGCCTCAGCAATGGCGAGGCACTTAGCAGCTCAGTGAGACCCTGTCTCTAATAAAATACAGAAAAGGGCTGGGAATGTGGCCCAGTGGTCGAGTGCCCCTGGGTTCAATCCCCGGCACCAAAAAAAAAAAAAATTTAGTTGTTTATGGACCTTTATTTTATTTATATGCAGTGCTGAGAATCAAACCCAGTGCCTCACACATGCAAGGAAAGTGCTCTACCACTGAGCCACAACCCCAGCCCCTAGTCTCTTCTTATTCCTTTGTGAAGTAAGCAGTTTGACCAATGTAGCCCTCTTTTAAAATGTCTATGGATACTAGAAGACTGGACAGTCACCTGTGTTTTTTTACTGCATTTACTCAGGGGTAGCTAAAGGAAGAGATTCTAATAAACTTGTGATGTTTGAAGAACCTGCTCAGGTTCACCCAGGAGATTCACGGCAGGAACATGACCCATCCATTCTATCCAAGTGAAAGTAGAAATGAAGAAGGAGAAGCATTTCTCCATTGAAAGACCTGTGCCCTGTGATGTGGGTGTCTGCAGTGCCCTGCTTAGTGGTGATGACCACAGGTGGCACTGTTCCTGTGCCAAAGCCCCTCCTCAAGGTGGCCTCTTCTCTCCCTGACATGGCACCATCTTAGGTTCCCTGAACTAGTCAGTATTCCAGGTGTATAAGGCCAGCACTTAGCAGAGGTGTTATATAAAAAAAGTTACCTTAAGCCAGGGGCGCGGTGGCGCATGCCTGTAATCCCAGCACTTTGGGAGGCTGAGGTAGGAGGATCGCGAGTTCAAAGCCAGCCTCAGCAATGGCCAGGCACTTAGTAACTCAGTGAGACCCTGCTTCTAATAAAATACAAAAAAGGGCTGGGGATGTGGCCCAGTGGTCAAGTGCCCATGAGTTCAATCCCCAGTACAAAAAAAAAAAAAAAAAAAAAAAAAAAAAAAAAAAAAAGAAGTTACCTTACACACAATTACCAAAAGAGATACCCACTAGGAGTATTAAAAAACAAACAAACAAACCCAAATTGGTATAGGAGTGTTAGCCAAAGAATAAAGAAAAAACAATCCAAGGGAAATGAACAAAGAACATGATGAAGCAAGTTCAAAATAAGTAGAGATGGTCAATAGATATTTGAAAAGGTGATGGTATTCATTGTGTGTGTGTGTGTGTGTGTGTGTGTGTGTGTGTTTCTAGGGATTGAACCCAGGGCCTTGTGCGTGCAAGGCAAGCATTCTACCAATTGGAGCTATCTCCCCAGCCCCAATGGTATTCATTTTTAATCAAGTCAGTGAGAGTAATATAATTAATTGTTCTCCCTAATGACCCAAGCCATTGGAAAATTTATAACCTGTTTTTGGTCATCATATGGAGAATCATATTTTGTATTCTCCAAAAAGAAGTGGGGGAGTAGGGAATAAAATGTTCAATTATGGGGCTGGGGTTGTGGCTCAGCGGCAGAGTGCTGTCCTTGCACGTGCGTGGCCCGGGTTCGACCCTCAGCACCACGTACAAATAAACGCATTGTGTACAACTAAAGCAAATAAATAAATATTTTAAAAAAATGTTCAATTATGTGATCATAATTTTATGTGTACTTAAATTTTGGTGTTTTACTTTTTTCACAGTGTTTTAGTTGTAGATGGTCACAATACCTTTATTTTATTTATTGTTTATGTGGTGCTGAGGATTGAACCCAGTGTCTCACACATGGTAGGCAGGTGCTATACCACTGAGCCACAACCCCAGCCCTGATGTTTTAATTTTTATTTGCAATTATTAAGTGGGCATGAAAGTAAGATTTTGTAAAACAATGTTCTCTGTAGGATTGGTGGTGATGAAAAAATGTGTAAAGTTAAATTTCATTATTTAACATCCAGAATTTGTGTATAAGAGGAGGAAAGTGCATGTCATGAAGTATTCTAAATTGCTAAATGTCTCCGGGGCAATTGGTAGTGTTCACCAAAAGTTAAAATGTGTAGCCCAGGATATGTCATTTATAATTGTAGAGTATTGCTTACATTCAATGAAGGCATGTCGTGTCCTCACGACTAAACACTTAAGGTCACTTCAGGTGAACTGGGCTGCACAAGATAACCACATAGAGACAAAAATTTACCTTAATTTTTGGGATCTTGTGATGGCTCCTCTGTCCTTAGGGGCCCATGGAAAGAGAGAGGAGCACGTGCTGAACCCTTTTATTGGGGAGAAGCCATTCAAATGAGGCAAGGGGTCAGGTTTTCAGGGGGTTGAGGCTAGCTTTGTGATGTCTTGCTGTCAGCAGGTTGACTGGCATCTAGGAAGTCCGTGCCCATCTCATGTGCTGAGTGGGGATCAAGAGCAGAGCAGACAAAGGGAGTTTCCATGGAACATTCTATCCCCAACAGGGCAAAGGGGTAAGATAAATCAACCCTGGTGGGCACAGCTACTCCTAGGGCCACACTTATCCGAGCCCGGGAAATGCTCAAGTCACAAGTCCTAACAGTTCCATGTCAGCATCTATGCCCTTTCATTTTCCTAGTGGCATCAGGACTGAAAGATTCACCTGGTATAGCTTCCCACAAAGGCACAAAGTAAAAGGACAAGGACTGGGGCTGAGGTTGTGGCTAAGGGGTGGAGTGCTTGCTTAGCATGTGTAAGGCACTAGGATGGATTCTCAGCACCACATATAAACAAATAAATGAAGGTCCATTAATAACCAATAAAATATTTAAACAAAAAGCACAAGGACTATTGTCATCGCCATACTTTTGGTGAGTGTGACAAAAATCAGTGTGTAACATTGGCAAAACAGAAGGAGAAGGGATGGGAAATCTACAAATTTATTTAAGTTCCTTAAAATCTGGACCAAATTCCCACTCATCCTCCCGATCTTCTCATGCTATCTCTCTTTAAGTGGTAATAGGATTGAGTTTGGTTGTTTGATATTATAGGAGGCAGTGACATTCAAGAATGTGGCTGTGGTCTTCAAGGAGGAGCTGGGACTGCTGGATTCTGCCCAGAGGAAGCTGTACCAAGATGTGATGCTGGAGAATTTCAGGAACCTGCTCTCCCTGGGTGAGGACATGAGCCCTCTGACACAAAATGTTAGTCCCCTAGAGTAACTTCATATCCTCAGGTGTGTAAGGCTTTGGATATCTTGAATTGGTCTCCCACAAAGGTATACCTGATATACCTATCAGTAATTTTTAGTGAAATAAGAGTTTGTTAGGGGGAGTGGAATATATTGTAGCAAAAACTCTGGCTAATTATGTGTGCTTTAATGAAAACACATTGGTTAGAGGTAGTTTTTTGTAGTCCTTATTGATGTGTATGTTTCTGGGTCTTGTAATACTTACTGTATTTCTTCAATAAACCATTTTCAAAAATGTTTGAAAGCCGGGCGCGGTGGCACACGCCTGTAATCCCAGCACTTGGGAGGCTGAGGCAGGAGGATCGCAAGTTCAAAGCCAGCCTCAGTAATGGCGAGGCACTTAGCAACTCAGTGAGACCCTGTCTCTAATAAAATACAAAAAAAGGGCTGGGGATGTGGCCCAGTGGTCCAGTTCCCCTGAGTTCAATCCCCGGTACAAAAAAAAAAAAAGGTTTGAAAATTCTACTTTTGATTAATTGACCTATATGTTGTAGGAATCCAAATTTCCATTATATTGTTTTAAACATGTGGCTTTGCATGTTCACAGGGTGTCACCCCTTCAAACATGACATATTTCACTTAGAAAAGGAAAAAATGATGAAGACATAACCCAAAGGGAAAGGCAATCAGGTAAGAACCAAGTGACTAGGAGGCCTTATGGATGTTTGTCCATTGGTATAATCTCTTTCTACCTACTTTGCTCTCATGTGTTTCCAAATTGCCAGATCTCTTCCCTAGAGTATCACAGCAACCTTTGTACTGGTTACCTTTGTCCTTCTCCTCCCCCTACCTTACAGTGTAAGGTCTGTTCTGTGCATCACAGCCAAAGTGTCCCTTTGGTTTTTTTTGTTGTTGCTGTTGTTGTTTGTTTGTTTTCTTTTTGGTGCTGGGGATTGAACCTGGGGCCTTGTACATGCGAGGCAAGCACTCTACCAACTGAGCTATATTCCCAGCCCATAAAGTGACCATTTGGAAATGTAAACCAGATTGTCATTCCTCTTTTTTTTTTTTTTTTTGTGGTACCGGGGATTGAACTCAGGGGCACTCGACCACTGGGTCACATCCCCAGACCTTTTTTGTATTTTGTTTAGAGACAGGGTCTCACTGAGTTGCTAAGTGCCTCCCCATTGCTGAGGCTGGCTTTGAATTCGCAATCCTCCTGCCTCAGCCTCCCAAAGTGCTGGGATTACAGGCGTGCGCCACCGCGCCCAGCCATTCCTCTTTTACTTCTAAACTTAGAAGTGTTCAAGTGTATGTAATAGTTGCCAACTCATTTAATATCTGTCAACACAGAAACATAAGATTAGGTTTATATGTTGCAGACTAGCCAGGAATACTTTGAATATGCAAATATAAATATCTTCAGATATTTGCTAATCTGGATATATAACATTAACCCAAACAGAAAAGTATTTGCTTATTTTACTTCTTTTCTTTAAAGTTCTTTTGCTTCATATTTTATTATTTGCATGACTTTTTTATCTGTATAATTTATTGACAATGTCACCTACCATCCATGTTGCCACACTGACTTTGAAATTGAATATAAATGACAATAGATTAATGGTTTAAATCATAGTGTCAATTTTTAAAATTAAGTCTTTGGCTTCTAACGCATACCTCATGTAGGAGACGTGGTGTGGTCTCATTAATACTTGGTGGGTGCTGGCACAGTAGTGCACACCTGTAATCCTAGCGGTTCGGGAGATTAAGGCAAGATGATCACAAGTTTGAGGCCACTCTGGGAAACTGTTGCAAAATAAAAGATAAAAAGGGATGGGGATGTAGCTCAGTGGTAATCCTAGTACCAAAAAAATGAACTAAAAAATCTTACTTGGTAGTAGCCAACTAGACTGTGGTTTGGTTTCTCTGGGCAGGCAAACCAGAGAACATGATATACAGTGGAAAAGATAAACTGAAACTTCTCTAGATCCATTAAGTCTCACTCTTTCCTAAGTATGAATCTTGAAAACTTTAAACAGAGCCTTCAATTATCAACATCTGTGAATTCTCTGTCCTTTCAGCAGACAGGGTCCAAAGTGAGATGGAGACTTTTTCAGAAGCAGGACCACACAAAGAGTTGTCATGTTGGCAAATTTGGCAACAAATTGCAAGTGACTTAATCAGATGTCAAAACTCCATGATAAATAGATTTCAGTTTCTCATCCAAGGTGACCCACGCTACCAGTTTGGAGCAGGACTACCTGTGACTCACACAGGCCATAAACTTTACAAATATCATAAGTTTAAAGAGTCCTCCAGTGATTTCTCCAACTTTGACCATCATCAACTGTTACACTCAGGTGGGATGTCTCATAGATGTCTTGAATGTGGAAAAAGCTTCAATTACAGCTCAGGTCTTAATATTCATCAGAGAATTCATATGGGAGAGAAATGCTACAAGTGTGATGAATGTGGAAAGGAATTCAGTCAGAGCTCCCGCCTGCAAACTCATCAGAATGTGCACACTGTAGAGAAACCATTCAAATGTGAGCAGTGTGGGAAAAGCTTCAGTCATACATCAACACTAACTGTTCATTGCAAAGTCCATACAGGAGAGAAACCTCACATTTGTGAGGAATGTGGGTGGGCTTTCATTGATGCCTCCCATCTTCAGGAACTTCAGAGAATCCACAAAGAGGAAGAAAAACCATTTAAATGCGATATATATAGTAAAAATTTCCATCACAGATCAGCACTTAATAATCATTGCATGGTCTACACGGGGGAGAGACCATACAATTGTGAGGCCTGTGGGAAGTGTTATACTTGTAGCTCAAATCCCCATATCCATCAAAGGGTTCACACAGGAGAGAAACCTTATAAGTGTGAAGAAGGTGATAAGTGCTTTATTCAACCTTCACAATTACAGGCTCAGAGGAGTCCACACTGGAGAGAAACCATATGTATGTGAAGTGTGTGGTAAAGGCTTCATTTACAGTTCAAGTTTTCAGGCCCATCAAGGAGTCTACACTGGACAGAAGCCATACAAATGCAATGAATGTGGGAAGAGGTTCAGAATGAAAATTCAATACCAAATTCATTTGGTAGTCCACACAGGAGAGAATCCCTATAAATGTGAGGTGTGTGGGAAAGCCTTCCATCAGGGTTCATATCTTCAAATCCATCAGAAGGCCCACAGTGTAGAGAAGCCTTATAAGTGTGAAGAGTGCAGACAGGGGTTCAATCAGAGTTCACAACTTCATATTCACCAGCTGGTCCACACTGGTGAGAAACCATACAAATATGAGGAGTGTGGAAAAGGATTCAGTCGAAGAGCAGATCTTAAAATTCATTGTAGAATCCACACAGGAGAAAAGCCATATAATTGTGAGGAATGTGGGAAGGTCTTTAGGCAGGCCTCAAATCTTTTGGCCCATCAGAGAGTCCATAGTGGAGAAAAACCATTCAAATGTGGAGAGTGTGGGAAGAGCTTTGGTCAGAGCTCACACCTTCGAGCCCATAAGAAAGTCCACACTGGAGGCAAGCCATACAAATGTGAGGAGTGTGGGAAGGGCTTCAAGTGGAGCTTGAATCTGGACATTTGCTTAAGTCCATTTTAAGCAATAGCTCAACAATTTTCACATATGTAAGAACTTTGCAAGTGGTGCAGGAAGGACTCCAGTTCAGAACTTTGACATGTATCCTATGTCACTTGGGAGAGATGACTTAGAAAAGAAATGAATTTGGCCAGGCCTTTTAATGAAATGTGGTGATGGGCATGCCAGAATTGATATCCACTAGACTGTGCACTCCACAGGGTGAGGAACTTTGCTGCTGGATCTGTACCACCTTAACATAGCCTAGTACATATTGGTATGTTCAATACTTGTTTGTTAAATGAATCAAAACAAGAACATGTTCAATACATGGGAAATTGTGTACAGAGTAGGAAACCTACAAAATAAAATTATTCATGGAAATAAATATTAGTTGAAAAGTAGCAAACCACTGGATAGCCAAGCATGGTGGTGCATACCTGTAATCCCAGCACTTGGGAGACTGAGGCAGGAGGACGGCGAGTTCAAAGCCAGCCTCAGCAATGGTGAGGCACTTAGCAACTCAATGAGACCCTGTCTCTAAATAAAATACAATAAAGGTCTGGGGATGTGGCCCAGTGGTCGAGTGCCCCTGAGTTCAATCCCTGGTACAAAAAAAAAAAAAAAAAAAAAAAAAGTGGTTATAATAACATTGTCTTCTGATTCCCATCTCAAAGGTAAAGTTTCCATCATTACATCATTATTAAATTTTTATGCAATGCATTGTAGTTTTGTTCATTTTTTTCTAGAAATATATTTCCCAAATGTACAAATAACTATTATAAAGTTGTTCACAATATTCTACAATTTTCATTGATGTTCTCTTTTATATTTCTGGCCTTGGCATTTTTAAAAAAGATTTTTAAAAAATTTATTTATTTGCTTTAGTTGTACACAATGCGTTTTTATTTTTACGTGGTGCTGAGGATCGAACCCAGGCCGCGCACGTGCTAGGCGAGCGCTCTACCGCTGAGCCACAACTCCAGCCCATCTGGCAATTTTTATAGGTTTTTTTTTTGCATGGTCATTCTCACCACTATTGTCAATTTAGTGGTTTTCTCAATAGGTCTATTTTTGTGTGTGTGTGTGTGTGTGTGTGTGTGTGTGTGTGTGTTTTGAGAGATAAACTTCATTTCGTTTGTTTTGCAATTTATCAATCTGCTCAAGTATTTTGCCATCTTCTTTTTTGGTTTTGTTATTCCTTTATGAACTTCCTGAGGTGGATATCATCCCCTGATTGTCAGTTTCCCTTCTATTTTAATATACCCTTTTAAAGCTCAACATTTCTCTCTGTATATCTGATTTGTGTTTCTTTTTGTGGTTCTGTCCATTTTTGCTTTATGAAATGCTAACATTTTATGGTAACTTGTTCCTTTTAATCATTATAAATGGTCCCTGTATATTAACTATTTATTTATTTATTTATTTAGTGGTGCTGGGGATTGAACCCAGGGCCTTGTACATGAGAGGGAACCACTCTACCAACTGAGCTATATCCCCAGTACCCCCGACCCCCAATTATTTTTTTTTCCTTAAAGTTCATTTAGTCAAGTGTTAATAAAAAAATTTTAAATTATAGAAACCATTTGAAACCTGGGATGATAGTGTCTTTCTTGAGAGAAGATTTTTATTTACTTTTGCAAGGGCCAGAAGATGCTAACAAAACACACCCACCATCATGCAGTTTCAGGGACTTGATACTTTGGTATCAGTTCCTACTAGAGAAGACCCAATTCCCTTTTGCCCATACTCTTGTGGAGAAGGTCTTCGAGGGTTACCAAAAGAAATGGACTCCTGTTCCTTGCAATCCCCTTCGATAAGTCTGTTTAGTCCATTCCGGATCTTAAACAACACCATAAACTTTGCTAGCTTATAAAGAAGAGAGATTTATTCCTCACGGTTCTGGAGGCTAGGAAGTCCAAGTTCATGGTGCCAGCGGATGCAGTGTATCGTGAGTGCACAGTTCTGGTTCATAGGCAGTTCCTTCTAGTGATGTCCTCACGTAACTGAAGAAGCAAATGCGCTCCCTCAGGACATTTTAATGAAAGCACTAATCCAATTCACGAGGAAGAGCTCTCATGATGCAATCACTCCCAAAGGTCCAGCTTCCTAATACCATTACTTGGTGGGTTTCAATTCAACATATGATTTTTTTTTTGGGGGGGGGGGAGGTAGATGGTGACACAAGCACTAATATCACAGTTATATCTAAAATCTATTCTGCTTCTTAGTCTTAAGAATTTACAGAATCTACAGTCTTCTAAAGCAGACACACTACAATGAACAGACTTTTGCCCAAAACCTTCTCAGGGATTCTGGGAAGTGAAAACCAGGAGGGTAGGGTAGTTGGATACTCCAGCATGAGGGGTCTAGACTTTGTGGGAAAATGTAGTGCAGGACTGAGGCACCGTGGCTGGCTTCCCCCTAGAATTCTGGGTCCTGTAGTCTAACTCCGTGCACCTTGCATACTTCCGTTATGCTGAGCCCGTTCTGTAAACGGTCCCTCTCCCCCGCGGAATCCTGGGAAGAGTAGTCCCGGAACTCGTGTACTCGCGGGCTCTTCCAGTGGGGGAAGGCAGTTCTGGGGCGTTCTGGGCCGGGCAGTGTAGTCCGGGGGCTTTTGGTAGTCGCTGGTACTTCCGCTCCGGGAGGACGGCGGAGCAGCCATCTTTTCCCGGGCTGTGGCGGTTTTGATCATCTCCCCTGGAACCTTTCGAATTTCCCCCAATGGACTTGCGAGCAACAGTTAACAGTCCTTCGTTTGGGGAGGAACGGCTGACAGCGGAGGTTTGCGGATGGCGTTTTACGTTCTCTAGGGCGGAGCTTCCTTGAATTGGGGGCTCGCGCCTCCTACCCGACTGCCCACCCGTGAGGCAGCCCTGCAGCTCCAGCGCTACCACCTCGGACCGCCTAGTTAATCCCTCTGTGCTTTTTGTTTGTTGTTCTGTAAAAGGGAAATACAAGTTACACCTTCATATAATGGAATATTTTGAGAAAAACGTGCTGTACTACAAAAGATTTAAAACTGCCTGGTACATGGATTTTTCTTGATACTACTAACATTTTTCTGAGAAGCGCATGTTTCCAGTGAGCGTCCATGGGTCAGGAAGCAACTGGATTATCCCTAAACCATTGACCTTTTTAGGAAGGAGAGTGTTGCTTCTGGCTGGTTCTGGAAGATGTTACTGTGACTGATTGCAGGTGGAGACACAACCGTGGTATTTCACAGCCCCCCCCCCCCCCCCCCGTCCCCCATTCCTGACTTGTCAAAAAAACACTGCAGAGAAGAGGAGGCCGCAGAGCCCCATGTGAGTAAGACTTGTCATTCTACAAATGTCACATAGATCTGAGAATGTGTTACAGTTAAAGCGTAAGTTGCTGAGTTCCATTCTAAGGGCTGTATACAGATGAAGCCCTTCAGAGTGCTTTATGAAGTGGTACCGCTATTTTTCTTACTGTGAAGATGAGGAGATTGAAAAACAGGGAACATAACCTGTTTGCCCATGGTCCATAGCTAGTAGGTGGCAGGAATGGCATTGGATCCTGGGCAACGTAAATCCAGACCTGAGTTCATCATATCTTAGGTATGTTCTCTCTGGGTCTTTGGACTCTGGCCACTATTGTGTGGAAATAGGCTGAGACTTGAGGGGATCTTGAGAGCAAGATGTGGGTTTCATTTTATTTCAAATAATGTTTATGTTATAGAAATAACCTTTAAGCATGGAAAACACAAATATATAAAAAATTTAATTACCATAACTATAGCATGTAAATATAACAAACCTTAATAATTTGGTGCCTTTTTTGTCATCATTGTGTATGTGTCTTGTTTAGCAGAGGTTGTTTGGGGGGACCACCAATAGTCACTGCAGTGCTTTGAGGCTGGGGTCCCCTAGGAATGAGTGCACTCACTTATCATCCCAGCTGTTCCAGAGGCTGAGGCAGGAAGATCACAAGCTCAAGACTAGCCTCTGAAACTTAGACCTTGTCTCAAAATAAATTTTAAAAAGGCTGGGGAAGTAGCTCAGTAATAGGAAGCACTCCTGAGTTTTAGCCCTCCTATGGCAAAAGAAAAAAAAGGCGGGGGGTGGGGGGCTGGGGGGGGGGGGGGAGAAGAAGAAGAAATAAGTCTACAAACCAGCAGCATTAACCAGCAGCATTAAGATCACATAGGGGCCGGGCACGGTGGTGCACGCCTGTAATCCCAGCACTTTGGGAGGCTGAGGCAGGAGGATCGCGAGTTCAAAGCCAGCCTCAGCAATGGTGAGGCACTTATCAACTCAGTGAGACCCTGTCTCTAAATAAATTAAAAAAAAAAAAAAAGGGCTGGGGATGTGGCCCAGTGGTCCAGTGCCGCTGAGTTCAATCCCTGGTACCACAAAAAGATCACATAGGGAGAAACACCCAGCCTTAAGTCTCACCTAAGACCTTCTACTTTAGAATTTCTGTAGATGGAACCCAGAAATCTGTATTTCAACAAAATCCCAAGGTGATTCCTACACAGTCTTAAGTTTGAGAAGCTCAGGAAAGGGACCTACTTGGAAACTCAGGCCTAGGCAATTGATCTTGCCAAATGTCAGATAAAACTGAGCAGGCCACACAAGCATCCTACTCAGGCCAATGATTTTGTTCACTAAATGTTGCCAGTTGTCAAGTCTTCTGAAAAATCCTGACTTAAGCAGAAGGCAGCTAGCAAGTCAGGAGTTGACATGGAGAGAATTAGAAGTGTGAAGATAAATTTTTCCTAGGATTTGGGGAATGGATTCAATACTCTCTTTTGTATCAGAGGACTTAGCAAGATTGACCACTAGTTACTGTCAATTAATGCTAGATACTTTTCTGTAGTCATCATTATTACGATTGTTGTTATTACTATGACAATTTCCTGATTTTATTATTTATTTACCTATTTTTAATTTTTGTACTGGGGATTGAACTCAGGGGCACTGGACCACTGAGCCACATACCTAGCCCTATTTTATATTTTATTTAGAAACAAGGCCTCACTGAGTTGCTTTGCACCTTGCTGAGGCTGGCTTGAACTCACGATCCTCCTGTCTCAGCCTCCCGCCCTTCTGGGATTATAGGCATGCACCACTGTGGTGCCTGGTTAGTTTTTTATTTTCATATAAATTTTAAACTTTCAGAAAAGTTGTAAAACAGTAAAAGGAAATCTCATACTCAATTGAGATTCACCAGTTTTTTGCATTTTGTCTGTTTTCTTTGTTGGTAACCATCAGCCAAATAACACCAGGAACATATCTGTAACCAAAGGCATTTAATTTTATTTTAGTTTGCTGCAACAAGGGAACCCAAACACTGTAGGGAATCAGGTCTGGGGTGTCTTGGTAAGAGACAGTTAGGAGGAGCTAGTTGTAAGAGTTTTGACTTGTATAAGCTGAGATGGGGAGAAGTGTAGGCAGTGAGTTTGTTCTGGATTTGATGCTGTCAGTAAGCAGAAGTAATTTGATGACCATGTATTGTAATAATTTTTCCCCAGGAGGTGGGATAAACCAAACAGATTAGAGTTTTCACACTGGTAATGAAGTGGTCACTCATGTTAGGAGAGATAGTTTTTTTTTATTTTTTGTTTTGTTTTGTTTTGTTGTTACTATAGAATGTGCCTCTGTGTTAGACTGACTTTTTTTTTTTTTTTTTTTTTATTATCCATTACAATCACTGAATGGCCTTGCTTCATTTTTGTTGATCAGCTGAGAACATCAAATATTTGCTTTTGCCACTATTAGCCCTTAGAGTTTTTTCTTTTCCACAGCTTTATGTATATGTGCGTATACATATGTGTATGTATACTTATATATACACATTTTTACCCCCAACCACCAAGAACAAGCTGGAGACAGTCATTAAAATGAAATTAATTGGGCTGGGGTTGTGGCTCAGCGGTAGAGCGCTCGCCTAGCACGTGCGCGGGCCCGGGTTCGATCCTCAGCACCATGTACAAATAAACCCATTGTGTACAACTAAAGCAAATAAATAAATATTTTTTAAAAAATGAAATTAATTACATTAATAGCATACTGTTATCTAACTCACAATTCATATTTAAATTCATTCAACTTTCTCAATAAAGTTGTTCTCAAGAGCCTTTGAGAACACTCCACCCACAGGTCAGAGACTAGTCCAGTTTTATGCATTGCACTTAAGTTTCCTCAAACTTTTTCTTTTTTGCTTTTGATATTTTTGTAAAGTGTTGGCAGATTATTTTGTGGAATGTCCCCACTTTTTAAAAAAAATTTTAAAATTGGTCTTTGTTCATGATAATCAGGCTGTACATTGTCAGCAGAGGTGCCACAGAAGTGAGCAGGCATCCTTCTCCATTCATCATGTAAGTCAGATGTCACCCAGTGGTGGTCTCAGCTTTGTTCTTTTGGTTAAGGGATTGGCCAGGTTATCTTTTGCCTAAATTAGTACTTTGAGATTATGTAGCTATTTTTTTCTGACAAACTTCCAACAACTTTTAGCAGTGATTTTTCTAGTTATTTTTATTCTAAATGTATTAGTGTACATGTTTTATAGAAAGGGCTTTTTCTCTTCTCACCTACTTATTTGTTATACATTATTTATAACAATATGAACTCAGATTTTGGTCTTTATCATTTGAATTGAATGTAGATTGTCACACTTTTTTATTGCAATATCTTAATTTTATCAGTTTCTTTACCTCTATGCATATGTGCTAAAAGGGTATGTTCCACTTAAAAAGAAATAGCAAAGGCTGGGGGTGTAGTTCAGGAGTAGAGCATATGCATGTCCTGGGTTCAATCCCTGGCACCACAAAACCAAAAGGAAACATCACAGATTTGTGTACCTTTTAAAGTTGTCTATGTCAATTTAAAAAACTATTGCTGGGCTTGAAGTATTCCTTAATGGTAAAATATTTGCTAACATTCATGAAGCCTTGGGTACAATTCCCAGCATAGCAAAAAAAAAAAAAAAAAAGTTAAATAAAATAAATAAATATTGTTGTTGGGGTAGCAAATTATTAAAGACAATCAAAAGATTTTTTAGAAGTTTTAAGAGATTTTCACATCAAAGAGAGCAATAACCTGTGAGCTCCATGTTTTTTTTTTTTTTTTTTTTTTTTGGTACCAAGGCTTGAACTCAGGGGCACTCGACCACTGGGCCACATCCCCAGGCCTTTTTTGGTATTTTATTAGAGACAGGGTCTCACTAAGTTGCTAAGTACCTCACCATGGCTGAGGCTTGCTTTGAACTCGTGATCCTCCTGCCTCAGCCTCCCAAGTGCTGGGATTACAGACATGTGCCACTGCGCCCAGCTTCCATGTATTTTAAAGTATTCTGTCATTGGTAGAAATTGTGTGTGTGTGTGTGTGTGTGTGTGTGTGTGTGTGTGTTTTACCGGGAATTGAACCCAGGAGCACTCTACCACTGAACCACATTCCCAACCCTTTTTATTTTTTGAGATAGGTTATTGCTGAGTTGCCAAGGCTAGATCATCCTGCCTTATCTTCCCAAGTTGCTGGGGTCATAGGCATGCACCACTGTGCCTAACTAGAAATCACATTTTTAAAAAATTCTTTTTAAAAAAATACCTTTATTTTATTTATTTTTACGTGGTGCTGAGAATTGAACCCAGGACTGTGCATGTGCTAGGTGAGTGTGCTACCGCTGAGCCACAACCCCAGCCCTCCATTTTTAAGGATAATTTCAAACTGTAGATTATAACCTACTAATTGCAGTTCCCAAGAAAGAAATTCCAGTAGTGTTCCAAGAGCTCTCTACCTTGTATACCTGTCCTATGGGGTTGACACTGTTATTCCCCCCACTTGGAAATGACAGAACTGAGGCCAAAAGATGTTAAAAATTTCCCCAGCATGGCAGTTCTAGTGAGTGAGTAGCCATGCTAGGATTTCAGCCCACGAACATCAGTTCTATTATCTTGATTTATACATACCCAGAGTAAGATTTTCTACTGTACAGGCAGGCTGGTGATGAGATGACTGTGTGTGGTTGGGCATATTCTATGAATGGCTCCCCAAAGGGGTAAAGGAGATACCTAGTGTCATGTCGTGTTTCTCATAATAGCAAGTACCTTTGCTAATTCACAAGGAGCAGCCACATGGGTTAGTGACATACTCTCTCAGTTTCCATTGATTTTCCTTTTCCCAGTTCTTCTTCTTAGGAATCTGCACTCCCCAGAAAGAAAAATTAAAGATGAACATGTTCAAGGTGAGTAGAGCTTGCCTTTCTTACTACTAAAAGTGCCACTA
Source organism: Tamias sibiricus (assembly GCA_025594165.1). NCBI lineage: Eukaryota > Metazoa > Chordata > Mammalia > Rodentia > Sciuridae > Tamias > Tamias sibiricus. The sequence continues at coordinate 49,781,986 of CM046672.1, read as the reverse complement.
TAAAAAAGTGCTCTGAGATTGGAAGTGTTTTAAGGCAAGTCAAGGCATGAGGACCTGCAGAATGTTCCAGGTGCTTGTTTTGTCCCTTTTAAGTTTAGCTGGTTGGTATTAGTTCTTGTTTTATTTCATTTTTTACTTTATAAATAAAAGTTTATAGACTAATGGACAGATATGCTCATACTTATATGTTTCTGTTCATAGATACAATTTTACTTAATCTTAGGCATTCTTTTTCTGTGCTGGGAGTCAAACCCAGGACCTTGTGCATGATAGGCAAGCTCTCTGCCACTGAGTTACATCCCCAGGTCCCTAGATACTTCATATTTTTTTTTCCACTTAATGTTATACAAATTTACTTTTAATTGCTGGTTTAAATTTCCACCAAATATATATAACCAGTTCTTAAGCTGTTCTCTCTGTAGACATTTATTTTAGTTAGGACTTCCACTGTTTTAAGAATGCTACAGTGAGAGTGTTCCTACATTTAGCTTTTTCTGAAAAAGTCAGTTTTGAAAAGTACTGGATTTTTAAAGATTCTTAATATACTAGGTGTTCAGAATTGAAAAGGTATGTCTTACATGTGGTACCTTAGATGTTTTTATTAGAATATTCAAATACAGCCCAATGCATCAGATTTGACTGCTGCTTCACATAGAAAAATATTGTTCAACATTTTCTTACCACAAGATCTAGGTTCTGTCTTTCCCATGCCTGGGTCATACTCTGTATGTATTTCATCTACTGATCTATTTTTTTTCTTCTGTGGGTTTGGTACTAGGAATTGGACCCAGGAGTGCTTAATCACAGAGCCACATTCCCAGCTCTTTTTAAATTTTTTTTTTAAATTTTGAGACAGGGTCTTACTGTTGCTGAGGCTAGCTTTGAATTTGGAATACTCTCGCCTCAGTCTCTTGAGTTACTGGGACATGTGCCACTGTCCCTAGCTTTTTTTTTTTTTTAATTTTTTAGTTGTAGTTGTACACAATACCTTTGTTTGTTTGTTTGTTTGTTTATTTTTGTGGTACCGGGGATTGGACTCAGGGGCACTCAACCACTGGGTCATATCCCCAGCCCTTTTTTGTATTTTATTTGGAGACAGGGTCTCACTGAGTTGCTAAGTGCCTCACCATTGCTGAGGCTGGCTTTGAACTTGCGAGTCTCCTGCCTCAGCCTCCCAAAGTGCTGGGATTACAGGCGTGTGCCACCATGCCCAGCTGTTTATTTATTTTTATGTGGTGCTGAGGATTGAACCCAGGGCCTCACAGCGAGCGCTTTACCACTGAGCCACAACCCAGCCCTGTCCCTGGCTTTTAATTTATTTATTTATTTTGTCCAAGTAATTTGTGACATTACTGTAAAAAGTCTAATGTAAAAAGTGATATTAGAGAACTTGCCAGGCACTTATGCTCTATCACTGCATTTATGCCTTAGAGCAACTGTATCAGGAGGTATTGGGATTCCTCTTCATTTTAAACAGAAAGAAAAGTGGCTGTGAAAAGTATTCACTTGGAATACCAAAGATCTAAAGTGAAAGTATCAGGTTCTAGTAAAAGATCGAGACAGGAAGAAACAGAATGAGTCTTTGATTTAGAGATTTGACATTTCCTTTGGTTTATTTCAATCTTTAACACTATTTAAAGTCATCTGGATCCAACTTCAGTGGGAAGGCAGCTGCTATCAGGCACTGTTGGAATTTAATTGATAAACAATTCTGAGGAAATTGGAAATATTAATTAAAATGTTTACATTTACAACCATTAAATTTCTAGGGAGCTTACTTATTACAGTATTCACTGAGAGCACCAGGTTTCTTTTTCATAGCAGCATTTTTGGTAATACTGAGGGGAATTGGTGTATGGCATCAATGAGAAGGACAAGGGCTGGGAAACCTACACATGACTCAGAATCCAGTAAAGCCTCCCACCCATTCTTTCTCCCTTCTCAGTACTATCCCTTTTCTAGTGGACACTGTAAGATTGAGGTTATGTGTGTATGTTGTAGGAAGCTGTGACTTTCAAGGATGTTGCTGTGGCCTTTACTGAGGAGGAGCTGGGACTGCTGGACCCTGCTCAGAGGAAGCTGTACCAAGATGTGATGGTGGAAAACTTCAGGAACCTGGTCTCAGTGGGTGAGGCCTCCCTCTCAAATAGCTTTGTGACGTTGGAGTTTTAATGCTTTGGGGCTCTTGAAATAGTTCCCAGACTTTCCAATTCCTGTGAGATACAGAAGTAGGATGTTTCTGATCTTTAAAGAACGATACATGGACAGTATATTACTATTCCTTGCCTATTCTTTTTCAAATTTTGCTTCTGTCCCATTAGTGAGTTTTAAAACCAATTTATTTAATCCTATCAGCAATTTCTAATTAAATAAAAGAGGGTAGGAAATATCAGTTCTTCTTAGAAAGAATGGTACACAGTCCAGCAAAAACTGGCCAACTGAATGAATGGTGTAAGGGTCGGTAGGAAGAAATTTAACAAAAACAGACATTAGATAAGTCATTCAGCCAGATATGGTGGGACATGCCTGTAATCCTAGCTACTCAGGAACTGAGGGAGGAGGATCATGAGTTGGAGGCCAGCATTAGCAACTTAGCAAGACTCTATCTAAAAGCTTAAAAAAGGGCTGGGAATGTAGCTTGTTGGTAGAGTGCTTGCCTACCATGCATGAGACCCTGGGTTCAATCCCTAGTATCTTCAAAAAAGAAGAAGAAAAGCACAAAAGGAAAGAAAGAAATAGATCATTCAGACTTTTTGTAATGTATATTTATGCATACATATTTGGCTCATGAAAAAAATTGTAATGGGTGAATTGTTTTTGTTTGTTTGTTTTTTTTGTTTAGTGATGCTGGAGATTGAACTCAGAGCCTTGTGCAAGGGAGGCAAGCAATCTACCAACTGAGTTATGTCCCCAGCCCACCTGGGTTATACTTTTTAAAAAAAGTTTGATAAACACTTATTTTTAGTGTCTTGAATATACATTTGTAGCTGTTTCCAGTAAATTTTAGCTCTACCATGTCATTTTAAACTTATGACTTTGCCTGTTCACAGAGCATCAGCTCTTCAAACGAGATATATTATATACAGAAAGAGAAGAAAAGCTTTGGATGATGAATACATCAACCCAAAGAGAGACAAATTTAGGTAAGGACCAAGCAGTTTTGAATCTTTATAGTTAACTGTCCATCTCTTTTGTTCTCATCACCTCTGTGCTGTCACCTGGTTCAAGTTGCAAACTCTTTCCTGGATTATTGCAGCAACCTTGGTACTGGTTGTCCTCTCCTACTCTTCCCCTCCTACAGTTTGTTCTCTGACATGGCAGTCAGAGTGATCCTTTGTAACCTTAAATTAGAGTGTGAGAGATTACTCTGCTCAGAATTCTCTTGTGGTTTATTTTACTTAGAGTAAAACCACATTTTATGTGTGTTCATATTTATACAACTTTAGAAGACATTTCACATAGTGACACTATTATTGCTTGTGATGATTCTCTAATCATTTCTAGTCTGTTCTAAACATTTATCACTAGCTATTTATTGCAATTTTCATTAATAGTCTGCATTTATCAGTTTGGAAAACATTCTTGTCAAAGGCAAATGTCTCTGCATCTAAAATTTTCTGTACTTTGCTTTCAAAGAGTCAGCATTCTTCTTGCCTCTGAATTTTGACTCTTGCTTGAGAAAGTAGAAACATATTAGAGAGATGGTATAAAGGCCTCAGAAAAAGTCTAGTCATGTGGCTTAGTGGTAGAGTGCTTGCTTGGCATGTCTAAGACTCTGAGTTCAATTCCCAACACTGCAAAAAGAAGAAAAAGGAAGTAAGGGAAAAAGGAAGAAAGGAAGTAAGGAAATCTTTAGAATGATCTAGTACACAAATCTTCATGCTTTCTTTTCACCCCAAGTGATTCTTACCATCTTTTATTTTTTCCTCAGCATTAACTCACTTGGTGTACCCCTGTTTCAAGTACAGCTTTGTGCCTTCTCAGCAAAACTGCACTTTCTGTTCTTTTTGGATTTCATATACATTACTTTAAAAAACAAACAAAAAAACAAAAACCCTTTGCATCTGATATAGCTCAAACTTGGATTTGGAGTTATAGGGAATCCCAGAAGTCAAATTGGGATTTATCTGTGCATCCATTGCTTGAACACCTACTAAGTGCCAGTACTATTCTGGGCAATAGTTATAAAACTCTGAGCTCCTTGTTTGTCCTTATTAATACTGTGTTGTAATAGGAATGACTTGTATTTTTTTTTTTTTATGGTGGTGCTGGGGATTGAACCCACGACCTTTGGCATGCGAGGCAAGCACTCTACCAACTGAGCTATATCCCCAGCTCATGACTTGTAATTTAAATGGAAAGATTTAGATAGTATGCCAGTAATTGTGTTCTTAAATGAGTTTCAGTAATGCTTAGTAGTTGGGAGTTTAATGGGCCATCTCTTGGTTTCTGCCAGTAAACCAAAAGCTTTCATATATAGTGGAAAAACTGGGCTGGGGATGTAAGTCAGTGATTAAGTGCCCCTTGGTTCAATTCCCAGTACAAAAAAAAAAAAAAAAAGAGGAATGTCATATATGGTGAAAAATTGAGCTAAACCATTCTGAGTTTTGTTAGTCTCTTACTGTTCTTAAGTGAATCTTCAAATAAAGCTCTTACTTGTTTATGTCTCTGAATTCTGTTTTTACAGGGGAGAACAACCAAAGTGAGTTAAGGACTGTTCAAGACAGAGAATCCCATGAAGAACTTTCCTGCTGGCAAATCTGGCAACAAATTGCAAATGACTTAACTAGGTGTCGTGGCACCATAATAAATAATACTCAGGTCCACAAACAGTGTTATTCACCCTGCCAGCTTGGGATGGGACTACCTGTTGAAATTTCTGAAGATGAGAACTCTAAACAGAATCATAAAGCTGATGGTGCTAGCCATACTGAAGAACAAGAGTTTCCAACTTTGAGAACCCAGGATTCTTGGAGGAAAACTTTCATGATTGAATCACAGAATTATCAGAGTAGATATCAACAGATTTCCATGAAAAATAAACTTTGTCAGTACAAACAGAGTATTGACCCCATCAGGTGGATTTCATATCACCACGATGATCTTAAAGTAGACAAAAGTGAAAAATCTTATAGCCTCAATGAATGTGGAAAAGAGAGCCTAAAGATTTCGACACTTTGTAAGCACAGAATGACTCACCCAGAACAGAAACCTTACAAGTGTAATGAGTATAAAATAGCCTTCAATGATCTCTCCAGCTTTGATCCTCAGCAGCAGTTACGCTCAGGAGAGAAGTCTCAGACGTGTATTGAATGTGGAAAAGGTTCCCATGACAGCTCAGTTCTTTGTGTTCATCTGAGAGTTTGCATGGAAGAAAAACGTAAGTGTAATGAATGTGGTAAGGAATTCAGCCAGAGCTCACATCTGCAAAACCATCAAAAAGTCCACACAAGAGTAAAACCATACAAATGTGAGCAGTGTGGGAAGGCTTTTAGTCGTAGATCAGCACTTAGCGTTCATTGTAAAGTCCACACTGGAGAAAAACCTTATAATTGTGAGGAGTGTGGGAGAGCCTTCAGTCAGGCCTCTCATCTTCAAGATCATCAAAGACTGCACACTGGGGAGAAACCATTCAGATGTGATGCTTGTGGTAAGAACTTCAGTCGGAATTCACATCTTCAGTCCCATCAGAGAGTACATACAGGAGAGAAACCATACAAATGTGAGGAATGTGGGAAGGGCTTTATTTGTAGCTCAAATCTTTACATTCATCAGAGGGTCCACACAGGAGAAAAACCCTATAAGTGTGAGGAATGTGGTAAAGGTTTTAGTCGGCCTTCAAGTCTTCAGGCCCATCAGGGAGTCCACACTGGAGAAAAATCATACATATGTACTGTGTGTGGTAAAGGCTTTACTCTGAGTTCAAACCTTCAAGCTCATCTGAGAGTCCACACTGGAGAGAAACCATACAAATGTGAGGAGTGTGGAAAGAGCTTCAGGAGGAACTCCCACTATCAAGTTCATCTAGTGGTCCACACAGGGGAGAAGCCCTATAAATGTGACGTGTGTGGGAAGGGCTTCAGTCAGAGTTCCTATCTTCAAATCCATCAGAAGGCCCACAGTGTAGAGAAGCCTTATAAGTGTGAAGAGTGCGGACAGGGGTTCAATCAGAGTTCACGACTTCATATTCACCAGCTGGTCCACACTGGTGAAAAACCATACAAATGTGAGGAGTGTGGAAAAGGATTCAGTCGAAGAGCAGATCTTAAAATTCATTGTAGAATCCATACAGGAGAAAAACCATATAATTGTGAGGAATGTGGGAAGGTCTTTAGGCAGGCCTCAAATCTTCTGGCCCATCAGAGAGTTCATAGTGGAGAAAAACCATTCAAATGTGAAGAGTGTGGGAAGAGCTTTGGTCGGAGCTCACATCTTCAAGCCCATAAGAAAGTCCACACTGGAGACAAGCCATACAAATGTGAGGAGTGTGGGAAGGGCTTCAAGTGGAGCTTGAATCTGGACATGCATCAGAGGGTTCACACAGGAGAGAAACCATATAAGTGTGGGGAGTGTGGGAAGCACTTCAGTCAGGCCTCAAGTCTTCAGCTCCACCAGACTGTCCACACTGGAGAGAAACCGTACAAGTGTGATGTGTGTGGTAAAGTCTTCAGTCGGGCTTCACAGCTCCAGTCTCATCAGAGAGTTCACACAGGGGAGAAACCTTACAAGTGTGAGATATGTGGTAAGAGCTTCAGCTGGAGATCAAATCTTACAATTCATCACAGAATTCATGTCAGTGATAAGTCCTATAAAAGAGATGATAAGAACAAAGAATCCACACAGGAAGAAAGTTCTATAAAATGACAATTTTTTTTTTTTTTTTTTTGGAAGACTCAAGTATCATGTGAATCCTTCAGTTCCCCAAGAAAGAAATTTGTTTCATTGAATTCAGTGTTTCGGCCTTAGCTCTTCATATCCCCGTGGTTCAGAGCACATGAGGGAACTCTCATCGTTGGTATAATAAAGGTTGAAAAGTAGCACTTGAGCTTTCCCCAAGTGCTACTCAGAAGAGAGACCTTAGGATGAGTTTTATCAGGGATTTTGCAAATAGTATCATTGATATGCCAAAGTTAGTGTCCACTGGAATGATAATTTCATAAATGCAGAGACTGCTGAATCTACATAATTTAGCATTGCTGAGTACTTCATTGGTACTATATTTAATAAATGGGGAAAATGTGGAGCTGAAATTGTGTTGGAATCACGTCCAGAATATTGCAAGTTTGTAATCAGAACAGGAAATGTGAAAGTAACCATAATAAAATTAATTCAGAGAGACAGTTGAAATGTAGAAAAACACTCAATACTTCAAATTACAATGTTTATTTGGTATTACTCCATTACGATTATCACCTGTCCTCTGCCAACCTTTCTTAAGAAGCTATGTCCTATCTTATTGGAATTGCCTAGTGTTATTTTGTTTTATACAGTATATTCAATTATTTTGTGACAATATAGACTGAAAATGAATTTTGTTCATCTTAGAATGGTAGGACTTTATATGACTTGATTATTTTCTTTATTTTCTAAATGTATTTTTCGTTGTAGAGGGACACACCCTATCTTTATTAATTTATTTCTTATGTGGTGCTGAGGATTGAACCAGTGTCTCACACATGCCTAGCAAGCGCTCTGCCACTGAGCTACAGCCCCAGCCCTAACTATTGATTATTTTCAACACCATTAAGGCAGAGGTTTGTCAGAAGTTACTCCTGACAGATGTTTTTCATAGTAATTGTTGGAACTGATCACTTTCTTATTCTCTACATTTTCATCTGGGCTTTCACATGATTGCCTTCTAATGGCTTTAGTATACTTTCTTTTTGTTGTTGTTGTTGTACCGGGGATTGAACTCAGGGGCACTCGACCACTGGGTCACATCCCCAGCCCTTTTTTGTATTTTATTTAGAGACAGGGTCTCACTGAGTTGCTAAGTGCCTTGCCATTGCTGAGGCTGGCTTTGAACTCGCGATCCTCCTGCCTCAGCCTCCCAAAGTGCTGGGATTACAGGCGTGCGCCACCGCGCCCGGCGGCTTTAGTATACTTTTATCAAAAGTTCTTAGATTGAGGCTATTTGCAGTATATTACTGCAGTAGATTTGCCAAGTTTTCTACCCTGGGAAAAAAAGATGGAAATTGTTACAGTCAGGTAAGACCCATCAAACATTGTTAATTCTTGGGGCATTAATGACTCAATTTTTCCTAGTGGTGGAAGTGAAAGAGGAGCTACTTGGAAAAAGAGTTGGTCAGAATGCAGAACATGCATCCTTTGGTAGAACAGGAACTTACTACTTGAAGATTCAAATGAGTAGGAAGCACATCAGTGATGTTGCTGAGTTCTGTAAATGTGGAAGTAAGCATTCACCAATATGAATTATTTTTTAACTTAAAATTATACTTAGTGCACACCTGTAATCCCAGCACTTGGGAGGCTGAGGCAGGAGGATCATGAGTTCAAAGCCAGCCCCAGCAATGGTGAGGTGCTTAGCAATGCAGTGAGACCCTGTCTCTAATAAAATACCAAAAAAGGTCTGGGGATGTGGCCCAGTGGTCGAGTGCCCTTGAGTTCAATCCCCGGTACAAAAAAAAAAAAAGTACATATTGATGGGATGTTGCATGATGCTTTAATTAGTAATTTAAATAATGTTTTTAACTTATCTGCAATAACATCATTTAAAATGATAGCCAAGACTTATGACAGTACAAGAATAAATTTAATGTAGTTTAGGGAGAGCACCTTAAACTGGTATGTGTCTATGTGCACATTCAGTCATGTGTGAAGGTTATTTATATAAACAGCAAGGAGAATCTTCAGGGATTTTTGCACATTTAACTTCTATATTTTTAAGTTTCAGTGATAATTTTTGTAGTGAAATACTGTAAGTTCACAGTAACACAGGTAATAAAACTACATAAAATATAATTTGAAAAATTACTAAGAATATATTAATGCCTTAAGGTTAATTAATCATAGCATATAAGGTCAAAATTAAGAAATGAGTTCTGGAAATCAATTGCTTTTTAAAGATGGTATACTTGTTCAAACATACATTAGTGAGTGTGAATATCTATTTGCAGTTTATACATTGAATCTTCTTGGGCATAAATCCATGCAGCTTAAAGGTATTGTTCCAGTAGTAGAAATTCATACATTCTTGTTCTCGTGAGACTTCTTCACTGGGTAAATACAGAGTCCAAGGCACTTCCTTGTTTTTTCTGGTACTTGATCTGATCAGGGAAGTAGCTGAGTCTTTCCAGTGTGTGCCAAAGAGAATCTTGAGCTGTGGGGAAAACAAATAGTGTGTAGGTTGTTTGCAAAGTAACAGGGCGAGGCAGATCCTGAAGATGGAGAGTGGAGGTATTTAAGTTCTGGAGGTGTGTGTAGGGAGGGCAGCATGATGCTGTGGAGCCTACTGATGGGAACAAGCAGCTACACAGGGTTTAAGATCAATTTTTAGGCAATTCATTGATCTTACTTGGCTTAGGGTCTTTCCTCAGCAAAGGGTACATGTCATGAGAAAAGCTAAGTGTGGAAACACTATGCTACCTCGAAAGTTCTAGATATCACAAATCCTGGGTCTTTATTTTTGTGTGTGGTGCTGAGGATCAAACCCAGTGCCTCATGCATGCGAGGCAAGCCCTCAGCCACTGAGCTACAACCCCAGCCCAAATCCTGGGTCTTTGATGTTTTGTATGTTCTTAGGAGATCTATCAGGATAGCTTACCAACTCAAGGTGATTTGTAGTTTATTGGATTCAGCTAGAGGTTGGCACACTACCTACTTTTGTCCAAATCCAGTCCAGAGCATTTGAAGCTATATTGGGTATATGGCAGTGCATAACTTTTATGTTGTCTGTGGCTGCTTTCTTGCTATAGTGTCAGTTATTGTGACTCACCGTAGCCCACAAAACCTGAAATATTTACATTCTGACCTTTTACGGAAGAACTTCTTGACCCCTGTGTTAAACCAAAATGACTTGTCTTCTGTAACTGAAAAGATCATATGTAGTTCAGAACTTAAAACTGGTTCAGTCAGGATTCCCAAATGATTTCTTTTTGATTCTTATATCTCCCTTTCTGATTGACTTTATTTCTTAGGTTGGTGCAAAGATGGTGGCAGTGGCTGGGGACTACCAGCTTCTTTACAGCTAGTGGGAGAGAGCTGTGCTTTCATTTGTAGTGTTTGGTAGTTCACTCTTTACTCCCAATGTTCATGGTATGCTGACCTTGACTCCCATCTATAATCAAGTTAAGCATCTAGCTGTGTATCTAACTCCCTTGGCCTTTGTGGGCTGTTGAGTTTCAACTCCCACTTGTCCATCATGGCCTTGAGTTTGGAACATCTGGAAGGTTTTTCTATTTTTGAGTTTGACTATATACAAATATTTTGGGGGAACTTTACATAGTATCAGCATTTCTTTGTTTTTGAGAATAGAGGTATCAATAAGAAATTCAGTCAATGACTGAATGGCAACACATTGAATTCACATCTTAGGTCTTTGGTCCCAAGACATCAATAGGAAGGGAGGGAATCCTGAAAAACTGGAATGGGAACATAGAGCAATAGGGCTGAGGGCTTTGACCTCCACATTTACCTAAGCCCCTCCTTTGCTATTACAAGGAGCCCCTTCCTCCCAATTCTATGGACTAAAGAACCTATAACAGCCTTTCCTGAGATAGTTGGTCTTGCAAGGAGCTATAAATCATTAAGACTTACCTCCATTACCTCTAATTTTTCTAGATCTATAATAAGACTCAAGTTCTCACAGGTGATGGGGAGAGGAGTCTTCAGGTAAAAAGTATGACTATGGGGGCTGGGATTATGGCTCAGTGGTAGAGCATTTGCCTAGGATGGGTGAGGCCCTAGGTTCAATCCCAGCATCACAAACAAATAGCAACAAATAAATAAGTAAAATGAAGGTTAAATTCTTTAAAAAAAAAAAAGTATGACTGTGACGCTATATTATGCCAAAATTATATTAAGTCAAAATAATAATTTTTATGGTTTGTATCAATAGAAACCTTAGAAATATATATGGTTTCAGGGCACGGTGGCACATGCCTATATACCCAACTACTTAGGAGGCTGAGGCAAAATGATCCTAAGTTTGAGGCCAGTGTCAGAACTTAGCAAGACCCTGTCTCAAAAATTAATAAGGCCAGGCATGGTGGTGCATGCCTGTAATCCCAGCACTTTGGGAGGCTGAGGCAGGAGGATTGAGAGTTTCAAAACCAGCCTCAGCAAGGGCGAGGCACTTAGCAACTTAGTGAGACCCTGTCTCTAAATAAAATACAAAAAAAAAAAAAAAAGGGCTGGGGATGTGACCCAGTGGTTGAGTGCCCCTGAGTTCAATCCCCGGTACCACAAAAATAATTAATTAATTAATTAATTAATAAATAAGGTCTGGGGATGTAGCTGATTGGTAGGGTGCTCCTAGGTTCAGTCCCCTGTGTGTGTGTGTGTGTGTGTATGTGTGTGTGTGTGTAAAGAGAGGGAGGGAAAGGGTGTGTGTTTTGTACTTTAGGACATAGAATCCAGTGGAAGGAATACAGTTCTCACCTATGACCCACATAGATGAAATGAACTGGGTTTAAAAGAGCTGGCTGCAACATTAAACTAAGAAAGCATCAAAAAATAATGCAACACAGAGAGTAGTTTTCAAATCGAGGGCAGGGTGGCTCTGCAGCATTAAGGGTCAGCTTCCATGCTGGAAATAGCACTGGAAAGAGAGTGTGAGCCCAGAATCCCTTTATTGTATAGTGGGGGCTTCAGAAGGGGATAAAGTTTCAAGGGCGGAGTCTTGCTTCCTGATGATTGACATCTTGGCAAGTCACACCCATCTCAGGTGCTGTGTGGGATCTTGGGTAGAGCTAGAGGGGGAGATGCACCTGAATCATGCATTCAATCCCTGACAGGGAGATTGTAGCGCCAGGCCTATCCCCTCGAGAGGCTACTATGCGCAACACAATCCACACACAGCCCACAGACCACTCATGACATAACAGTGATAGATTAGGTGGATTTGTTGGTGTGGGTACACTGAACAGTGATTGCAGACCCACTGTGTTAGCTTGAGCATCTGGGGGCATCTTCAACAGTTTGTTGACAGACAAGTTGGTCAACCCTAAAGTTAAAACACTAGAACTTTGTAGTATGCCATAGAACAGTTTCTCAACCTTGGCACAATCAACATTTTAGACTGGATAGCTCTGTTTTGGTGTGATTTTCTATTCATCATAGGATATTTACCAGCATCCTTGACTGATAGCCACTAGATGCCTGTGCATGCATGGTGGTTGTAACAGGGAAAAATGTCTAGACACTGCCTGGGTGTCCCCTGAGGGCAAAAGTCACTTCCAACTGAGAAGACTGTTGTAGATGGTATACAAAGACATAGGAATGCCAATATGCTGGAAGAGATTTGACATGGAAAACCTGCTCACCCAACCCCATATTGGCCTAGGAGAGGGGTGTCCAGAGGACACTCTGTATGAAGGATATGAGAAATTCCCTGGGGAGGGGATCATTGGTAGTCTTGGAGAGTTCTGTCATGACTCTTATGGACCAGGAATAAAAGTGGGAAATTTTGACATACAAATGGACACTTGATGATGATGGGATCATCAGTGAGGATGATGGGATCCTGGAGTGTCCACGGTCTAGTAGGGGTAATTCATTGGCAGAGACAAAGTAATTGTGTTTACCATAATGAGCAGAAAAGCAAAAGGGATCATCAGAATGGGTCAATAGGAAGAGATCTCTGCATTCACTCTTTTTTTTTTATTCTAAGATGTTATAAATGACAGCAGAATGCATTACATTTCATATTACACATATAGAGCACTTTTTTACAAATCTCTGGTTGTATGCAAAGTATATTCACACCATTTGTGACTTCATACATGCACTTAGGGTAATGATATCCATCTCATTCTACCATCTTTTTTTTTTCTTCACCCTTTTGCCCCCTCCCTTCCCCTCCCTCCCCACTGGCCTTTCTAATAGAATGCATTGTGGTTCATAATACATATATAGAGCCTCTTTTCACATAACACTGTTTGTATACAAAGTGTATTCATACTATTCAAGTCTTCAATCATGCATTTGGGATAACGATATCCATCTTATTATACCTCCCCCCCTTTTTTCACCACCCCATACCCCCCTATCTCCCTCCCTTCTCCTCCCTCCCCTTTGACCACTCTAGTGCTCCTCTAATCTTCCTAAGTACCCCAACACCCAACACCACTGTGACTCTGACTCCTCATATCAGAGAAAACATTTGGTACTTGGATTTTTGAGACTGACTAACTTCACTTAGCATTATGTCCTCCAACTTCATCCATTTACCTGTGAATCTGCATTCACTCTTGATTGTGGCATCCCTCTGGCTGAAGTAGATGAGAAATCCACTAGATTTGTACTTCATTTGGTTAATTGGGAAAGCTCTAGATCTAGTAAATCAACTTAAGAAAGAATTGTGGGCCTTCATCCAATTCTGTAATGTGAGTTCCCACTTCCAGAGTACCTTGAATGAATTAGGGCCATGGACCTAATTTGGCTGCCAGTTGTTTTTGTAAATAAAATTTCATTAAAACGTAGCCATGGCCACTTTTTACATAGATGCTTTTGTGCTAAAATGGCAATGTTGTGAAGCTGAAAAGCCTAAAATTTTTACCATCTGGCTCTTTCCATAATAATTTTCTGATTCCCTACTCTTGTCTATAGAAATACTAGTTGCCTCTCCATTTCCCAGAACATCATACTGACCCAATATGATGAAAAAAAAATGTGTTACACACACACACACACACACACACACACACACACACAATGCAGATTGCACTTTGTAGGTGGAAAGAAGTAATCACACAAAACATCTTGGTTAGACATATGTAAGAGTAGGATAGATTAATAGAGAACATAAATTCAGTGTCAGGCTACCTGCATTAGATTTCTAGAGGGGTAAATAAGTTTTCAGTATTTATTTTTGTACCTGCAGCTTTGTTGACATTTTTATTTTGTGTGTATATGTGTACATGGAATCTTTCTATATATAACATCAAGTTATCTGCAAACAGCAATAAGTTTAATTCTTTTCCAATTTGGATGCCTTTTAATCTTATCTGACTAGTATTGCTGAGGTTGGGCATTCTTGTCTTGTACCCAGTATTTAGTTTTACCCATATTTGTGTGTGTGTGTGTGTGTGTGTGTGTGTGTGTGTGTGTTACTGGGGCTTTGTGCATGTGAGGCAAGCAGTCCACCACCTGAGATATATCCCCATCCTAGTTTTCCCCATTAAGTATGATGTTAACCATTGTTTTTTTCAAATATAGTTTTTATTACGCTGAAGTCATTGCCATCTTTTCCTAATTTGAGTGTTTTAATGATGAACTGCTTTTTAAAAAAATATGATTGATTTTCATATGTTGAATCAATCTTGCATTCCAGGCATATCCTTTTTAAAATGCCAAGTATGATCCTTATTAATGTTGTGAATTTGCTTAGTGTTTTAAGATTTTTCCATCAATATTAATCATAGATACTCATGTGTAGTTTCTTTTCTTGTGTACTTGTCTGTTTTTTGTTATCCAGGTAATTCTGGCCTCAGAATTAGTTTGAGAGTATTCTCTCCTCCTCAGAGCTTTCAAAGAGTTTAAGAAGAATTTATGTTACTTCTTTAAATATTTGATAGACTTCTCCAATGAGTCCATATTTCCTTGGTTTTTCCTTTTTGAGTGTTTTTTTTTTTTTTTTTTCTGCTTCAATCTCCACTAGGTATAGGTGTTCTGTCAGATTCAATTGTTCCATAGTATTGTTCAGGTATTATTATATTTTTATTTTTTCTTTTGAACCAGGGGTTGAACTCAGAGGCACTTAACCACTGAGCCACATCCCCAGCCCCCTTTTTGTATTTTATTTAGAGACAGGGTTTTGCTGAGTTGCTTAGCACCTCACTAAATTGCTGAGGCTGGCTTTGAACTTGAGGTCCTCCTGCCTCATCCTCCCAAGCCACTGGAATTACAGGTGTGTTCCATGGTGCCTGGCCCTATTTCCATTTTTATTTTGTAGATATTTTTGTGGTTATGACTGCAATTGTATAAAATATGTTAAAGTTGTAACAATATATTTAAACTGATAATAACTTCAATCATATAAAAACTACTCTTTCATATCTCTGCCCCTTCCCACTTTATGTTCTTAATGACAAAATTTGTTCATTTTATATTGAGTTTCCATTAACATAGGCTTATAATAATTTTAATGCTTTTTTAAACTTTCTATGCCAGATTTATAAGGAATTTGCTCACCTACATTATAATGCTACAGAATTCTATATTTTTCTGTGTATTCATATTTACCAGTGAAATTTGTGTTTTTATATGATTTTTGTGTTTTTGTTTATCCATTCTTTAGCTTCAAGTTTAGCATTTCCTTTAGGTCTATTTCCTTTAGGGCAAGTCTATAAGAAGGAAGTGGTGAAGAATTCTGTTAGCTTTTGTTTATCTGAGAAAGTCTTAATAATTTCTCCTTCAATTTTGAAGCCCATTGCTAGGCATAGTGTTGTAGGTTGTCAGGGTTGTTTTTTGTTTGTTTGTTTGTTTTGTTTTTGGTACTGGGGATTGAACTCAGGGGCACTTGACCACTGGGCCACATCCCCAGACCTGTTTTGTATTTTATTTAGAGACAGGGTCTCACTGAGTTGCTAAGAGCCTCGCCATTGCCGAGGCTGGCTTTGAACTCACAATCCTCCTGCCTCAGCCTCCCAAGTGCTGGGATTACAGACGTGCACCACCGTGCCTGGCTAAAATTATATTTATTTATTTTTTAGTTGTGGTTGGACACAATACCTTTTTATTTATTTTTATGTGGTGCTGAGGATCGAACCCAGGGCCTTGCATGTGCTAGGTGAGCACTCTACCGCTGAGCCACAACCCCAGCCCCTTCTTTTTGGGTTTCTCACAGGGATATTTTATGGGGTCATGTTTAAATATGAGTTTCCCTGGGGAAAGAGGAGAGGTCTAGGCCTTCTTATTCTACTCTCTTTCTCAGCCTCTCTGTATTTTGAAGGTAGCAGGGACTTTATTTAGGTGTGTAACTCAATTATACTAACCTAAAACATAACCAGTTCTGAGTGGATGAGAGAAAGAGAAAATTTTGCAATAGTCAGGACTTCTGGGAAAGACAAAAAGACCCTGTGCCACTTTGACAGCATATCCAATGGTGTATGTAGTGTCTATGACACTTTATGATGTATTTGATGAACAACCATTCTTAGTTTTTTTTAAATATTTATTTATTTGTTTTAGTTTTACACAATACCTTTATTCTCATGTGATGCTGAGGACCGAACACAGGCCGCACACGTGCTAGGTGAGCACTCTGCCACTGAGCCACAACCCCAGCCCCATTCTTAGTTTTAAGTCTTTCAATCTTTTCTTTTTAGTTAGTACTTTTATAAATACTTGGCTACATGAGACAAGATCAGGAAGATATTTTAGTAGCTTTTAGAGTGCTTTTTAAGATTCACATTCAATCTCACATTGATGTTTGCATATGAAATGTACAAAACTCAAGATTAATTCTTTATCCATGTAAATACTCAAAGAACCTATCCCTACCTCTCAAAAGACTTCCCCATTGTACTTCAGTGTTATCTTTGTTACATTTCAAGCTACTAGGTACGTGTGAATTTATTCCTGAACTTTTTTCTCTTCCATTAATCTATTAATTTAATTTATCTATATATATATGCCACACTGTTTAATTACTACAAATTTATAAAATATTTTAATATAGCATAAGTCCTTCTTTGTATATTTTATTATAAATTACTTAATTATTCTTGACTGTTGATTTTCCTTATAAATTTTAGAATCAGCTTTCCAGTTGCCAGAAAAAAACTGAAATTTCTACTAAATGTATAGATTGTTCAAGGGTAGCCTGATATCTTTATAGTAATGAATTTTTCAATATATGAATAGCACCACATCTAAATTTCTTTCATTGAACTATAAATACATGAAGAAAAAAATGCACATGTCATATGTGTGGTGCTTGGTTCATTTCCAACATGCTCAAAATGCCACCATCTAGATTATGAAGTTGAACATTACCTGCATCGGTGGCACCATGCACATGCACTGCACAGGTGCCCTTATGCAACTGACCAAAGGCCTCAAATGATGTTTTAAGGGCAATCATGTTTTGCACCAAATCCAACCTTCCCAAGGGCTCCTCCTAGTTTTTGAATGACTGAGTGTAGCAAGGATCCTAATGTAGGTCAATTACAGGGATACAGGGTACTCCCCTGTTGGGCATGTGAAATTGTCTCTAGGACTCTCCAATGGCCTTGTCTAAATTTCCTTAGATGATATGAAAGTCTAGAGTGATTTCGCCCAATCTCCTTCCATTTGTCCTTTACTCACTGGTGGATCTCAATCAGTCGGATGGTCTTCCCAGACTCCCCATTTTTCTTACAGCCATTCCCCCTAATAAAATTCCTGAATATCAAGTTCTGACTTTGCATTTGATTCTCAGAGGGACTGCTCTAGCCTATCACTCTGTAAGATCCTCTTATGCCTCTTTCAGCCTTTTTCATATCCCTACCTTTCTCCCAAAGCTTCCATGCTTCTGATTCAAAATGGTAAGATTTGCTTTGTTGTTTGTCTACCTTATATAAGGAGAATCATAAAATACATACAATTTCATATTGGCTTCATTTGCTCAACATAATGTCCATGACATCCATCCATATGTGGGAAGTGAATGTAATTGTTTCACTGTCATTGCTATACTATATTATTATTATTATTATTATTATTATTATTATTATTATTAATTTTGTACCAGGGATTGAACCCAGGGCAATTAAGCACTGATCCACAATTAAGCCCAGAGTGTTCTAGGAAAGGTTTAGTATTTGCTTAGTAATAGCATCAGAACTACTCAGCTTCAGTACTTACAGCAAAATCATATTCCAAAGTAACTGCAACAGACTACAGTCCCCTCCATAGGATGCAAGTATTTGTATCTTTCTCACCTATTCTTGTATTCATCTAATTTTAGTCTCTCTGATAGAGATATAGTAGAATCTCATAATAAGTTTCACTCACATTTCTTTGATAACTAATGAAATTGAGTACATTTCCATTTGAATTTTGATAATCTCTTTTTAATATTCTTTTTTCCCATTGTTCTTTTTGTTTTATTTCATTTGTGGCACCAGTGATTGAACCCAGGGGCATCCTACCACTGAGCCATATATCCAGTCCTTTTTTATTTTCAATTTAGAGACAGGGTCTCGCTAAGTTGCATAGGCACCACTAAGTTGCTGAAGCTGGCTTTGAACTTGTGATCCTCCTGCCTCAGGCTCCCAAGCCACTGGGATTACAGGCATTACCACCAAACCCTGCTTATTTTTATTTTGAGAAATGATTTCACAAGTTGCTTAGGCTGGCCTCAAGCTTTTGATTCTCCGGCTTCAGCCTCCTGAATGCCTGGGATTATAGTTGTGTGCAGCTGTTCCCAACCTTTTATAAGATTTTAAAAAATACTCCCAGACAGTATATATGTTCTCTTAAGCTTTCCCCCCACCCCCTAAATGCTTCATTGCTTTACTTTCCAAAATCACATCTACCATCCTTATGAAAGTTATATTTGTGCATTCTGTGAAGTAGAGGTAAAGGTACATTTTCCCATATGGAGAAACATATTTAAAAGAACTTTCTTGCCATATGTAACAAAATGAAATTAAACCCCTATCTCTCACCCTGCATGAAACTCAACTCAAAGTGTATCAAAGACTTAGGCATTAGAACAGAGAGCCTGTACCTAGTAGAAGAAAAAGTAGGCCCAAAGCTTCACCATATCGGCCTAGGATCTGACTTCCTTAACAAGACCCCTAAAATGCAAGAAGTAAACTTAAGAATCAATAAATGGGATGGATTCAAACTAAAAAGCTTCTTCTCAGCAAAGGAAATAATCAATAATGTGAAGAGAGAGCCTCCAGAATGGGAGAAAATCTTCACCACATGCACCTCAGAACATTAATCTCTAGGATATACAAAGAACTCAAAAAACTTAACACCAAAAACAAAAACAAACCCCCCACCCAAAAAAAACCCCACAATCAATAAATGGGCTAAGAAATTGAACAGACACTTTACAGAAGAAGAAATACAATCTATTAACAAATATATAAAAAATATTCAACATCCTTAGCAATTAGAGAAATGCAAATCAAAACTACTCTAAGATTTCATCTTACTCCAGTCAGAATGGCAATTATCAAGAACACAAGTAACAGTAAATGTTGGTGAAGATGTGGGGAAAAGGTACACTCATACATTGCTGATGGGACTGTAAATTGTTGTAGCCACTGTGGAAAGCAGTATGAAGATTCCTCAGAAAACTTGGAATGGAACCACCATTTCATCGAGCTATCCCACTCCTCATTATATACCCTAAAGGACTTAAAATCAGCATATTACATATTACAGTGATGCAGCCACATCAATGTTTGTAGCAGCTCAACTCACAATAGATAAATTATGTAACTAACATGGGTGCCCTTCAACAGATAAGTGGGTAAAGAAAATGTGATTCATATATATATCAGATGGAATATCACTCAGCCTTAAAGAAGAATGAAATCATGTCATCCAGTAAATGGATGAAGCTGGAGAATATTATGCCATATGAAATAAGCCAATCCCAAAAAACCAAAGGCCCAATGTTTTCTCTAATATTCAGATGCTAGTTCACAGTAAGGTGGGGGCTAGGGAAGAATAGAGTTACTTTAGATTAGGTAGAGGTGAGTGAAGGGAGGAGAGGGGGTATGGGGGTAGGAAGGATAGTAGAATGAATCAACCATTACTACCCTATGTACATATATAACTACATGGTGGGATTCTACATCATGTACAACCAGAAGAATGAGAAATTATATTCCATCTATGTATGATGTATCAAAGTGCAGTCTACTGTCACATATAGCTAACTAGAACAAATAAAAAACAGTATATAAAAGAAGAAATGTCTGTCCCTGTAGCATCTCCTTTTCATAAATCAAGTGGTAATGTGTATTTTGATCTAGATTTCATTCTCTATTGTCTATCTTTAAGTAACCACCACACTACCTTAGATATTTCAGCTTTTAGATATGACTCAGGAGCTCATGAAGTTAAGTCCTCCATTTTGTTCTTCTTTCACATTATCTTGGATATTCTTAGCCCTCATATTTTCCACAGAATTTTTATAACCATTTGTGAGGAGCCACCTGCGAATTACTTGAGGATCTTCACTTGGTATCGAGGCAGGTAGATTTAGGTTTGGCATTGCAAACTCTTTTGTGGCTCCTTCCACTCAATGGCTTGCTCAATGCACATGACCTCTATCTCTGCTCTGCTGGGAAGATTGCTCTTGTAGCTCCAGAGTTGGGCATATTCCATTGGAAACTGGACAGCCCACTTCCTACCTTATTTGGCAAAGAACATTACATGGAAAACATTTGATGTTCCCCCATATAAATAAAACAAGTGTGGGCTCCATAACTCCTTTTCTAGCGTGGAAGTTCAATCTTGTGTGGGCATTCAAAGTGGGATTGAAACCTCTTTTTACCGTGATGAGTTCTTCCTCCCCGAACGCTGAAGAATAACGCCGAAGAAGCACTCCGAGGCAAGCATAGAGTGGAAAGTGGACACCTTTATTTAAAGGATAGCTAAAAGGCTTCCCCCAAAGGGAGAAGGGGACCCCGAAACCAGGAATCCAAAGGGAAGAGAGGCTTTCTCCCTTTTATATCTGAAATCTTTCTTTTGTCCCTTTCATGTTCCCTATCTCTGTCCTTCCTGGGACAGGAATGTCAAAAAGATGTGACACCGGAGGGCCCATGGTGGGTGTGAGATTCACAGGAAGGGTTTAGGGCTAGTTGATTAGCATCTCTGTTTGCTGGGAGATGTTTCATTAACATTCTATAAGATGGGCCCTAAATTTGGGAATATTAACCATCTTATCTCCCTTAGAGTTGCTCTGTGTTTTTCCAGGACTCAGGCTGACTCCATTTTCCTTATGGACTCCATGCTCTTTATGAAACTCGATGTTAGACCCCATTTGCCTGACTACAGTCACTACCGAGCTCTAAATCTGGCTTCAGGATCACTATGTGTGGTTTGGGCTGGCAACAAAAAGACCACTCAAACACAGAAGTACTTTTTTCACTAAGCAGGGATTGGGGATAGCTCTGCTACCTCAGGGGTCCTCTCCTATGCCAGAAAGCAAGAGAGCAAGAGATTAAGTGCACTCTGAACCCCTCTATTTATTAGGGAAAAGGCATTCAATAGAATATTGCACCCAAATAAGGCAAGAGATAAAATTTCAGAAAGGGGGTTGCCCAATCCCATTGGGTAACACTCAATCCCAGAGCTGAAGCACTTCCTTGCAGAGCAAAGGTAAGGCCCGCTTGCTTTACACACCATGTGGAGTGTGATGCCACTTCAATACCTTCATTACTCAAGGCTGGGGGTATGTGCTTTGCTTGAGCACAGGGTGATCCTGACACTGTCCTGTCCCTGCTTTTTAAAATTACTTTCAGTGTCATGTGTTTTTTTCACCACTTTCTTTTTCTTAGCTTTTATTCCACAGCCAGCCCATTCCACTGCCCATGCAGAACATGGGCAGGAACTGGTGCCTGGAACAGGTATACTCATTGTGTGGAATTAAAAAGGTAACTAGTGGGTGTTTGACTCTCTCTCCCAGGAAAAGCACGCTTATGGTTTAGCATATCGTGGACTGAAATACTGTGGATTAGAACATATTGGACTAGAATATTGTGGACTAGTATATTGTGAATTGGTATATTGAGAGTAAGAGGAGAGAGGAAAGATTTCTTTTATCTTGGGACATTAAGCATGGGAAACTCTTTGTCTTCAGAGAAAGAAATTTTGGCTCCCCCAAAACAGTAGGGGTGTTACAATTCATTCTGGAGGAGGAGCCAGTGGCTCCAGGTCATGCAGCATCCTTATGCAGAGGTCCAAACTTATGATTCATCTGGGACATTTTCAGTTCAGAATCCAGGAACTTGGAACTCTGTCCAGCCTCGGAATTCATACTAATTCCAGAGATGGGCCCCAAATTAATTTTTATAGGGACCTTCAGTCCCCTGCTACCAGAGACAATGTGTTTAACATTGGGAAGAAGCAATCTAATTCAAAAAGGAATTCAGGTATTATTGGTTGTTCTTGATGTAAATTTTGATGGAGAAATTAAGATTACAATTTAAACAAATTCCAATATTCAGCTTTCTCCAAAGGATACAATTGCACAGATAATTTTTTTGCCTTGCTACTCCACAGGGAAATATTTAGCAGATGGACCCCAGACAGAACCTAATTGGGCTCAATTGACTAAGCAAGAATGCCCTCTATTGGAGCTTAAAATTAAACATAAAACTTTTAGAGACTTACTAGACCCAGGAGCAGACAAATCAGTCATTTACAGCAGATTTTTGTCCCTGAAATTGGCATTTGCATACTGAAGGATAGATGAAACACACTGGGACTGCCGTGTAAAAAAGGGGGGGATGATTTTATTAATCAGCCAAAGGGACACGTGGGGGGAAGGGAGAATCGGCACGTGGAATAGGAAAAGGGGGAAAGAAGAAGAAAAAAAGGGCTGGTTTCAGTCTGGAGAGCGCTTAAGTAATGGACCGGTGGCCTGAGGGACTCCCCAGAGGAGCCCCAGTTCCATAGGCCACCAGGGTTCAGAAGGCAAGCCCATATGTCGCAATTGGCTCAGTAAGGCACTTGGGGAGTGGTCAGCGGCATGATCAACCTGAGGCGTGGCCAGAAGTGTAGCCAACCTGGGGTGCATGGGAGTCTTAAGGCGCCTGGAGATGTGGCTAGTTGAGCTGCCTGGGAGGCTTGCCTTTCCCTGCCTGGAATCCAACATTCCCCCCTTTTTGTTTTCTTAGGAAGCAGGGCATTGTGTTTCGATCTGGCTGCTTTGGAGCTGAAAGGGGGCAACATGGGGTGTTATGAGGGGGAAGATGCGGGCAGGTAGGTCAGGCTTGAGGGCAAAAAGTTCCCAGGAGGCAGGCACCAAAAGATGAATCTCTGCAGGAGTGAATTGGATGAAGTTTCCTTGAAGCCATAAATCAGTGAGGGTGTCAAACCAAGCTTCTGCAGAAAGTCACTGAGGGAATCAACCAGCTATCTTCTCGAAGAGCATGCAGGAATTGTAGGCCTCAAGTTTATAGGTAGCATCTTAACACTATTATGAAAACAACAAAGAGGAAGAAGGTGAGAGGGAGTATTGTCCGACTGCCTGTATTTCACTGGGCGGGACTTACATCGAAGAGGACAATAGAGAGTGAGGTAAGGGCCTTTCGGAGGTAGCCATTGAGGAGTCATTTTGTTGATCCCTCTAGAGATTGGTAAATCTGTCCCGAGGTGAAGAGAAGTCATCTCTGGTTGGAAAGTCATCTGTGGTTTTTAGCAGTTGATAATCCCTGAGGAGAAGCTGGTTAAAGACTTGATTAGAAATCTGAGACATATGATTTTGAAGGCATCTTATGAGACAAGGGGCTATCATCAGGACAAGACATATAGTTATAAGTGGGCCTAGCAGAGGGAGGATCCATGGAGCCATCCCTTCCCATAATTCCCATGAGGACCTCTGCTACCACCAAATCTTCTTGTCCCCTAGATCTTGTACCACCTTCTTCAAACGATGTACATTGTGGTCCACCTTGCCTGACTGGTTGACATAATAGCAGCATTCTTCACCCAAGAAAATGCAGGTACCCCTTTTTCTGCTGTGATGAGGTCTAAAGCTCATCTGTTCTGGAGTACAACCTCCGCTAATGATGACAGTTGTTGCTGGAGGGCCTGGATGGAGTAGGTGGAGGCTTCAGCCATGGTGGTGAGCTTATCTGTGAGATCAGAGAGCTCCTATCCAAAGGATTGAGCCATTACAAGTGAATGAGCCAATCCTCCAATTGAGAGGCCTGCAGAGGCAATTACGGTGACTAAGCTAACACCCACTAAGGCTGCCAGAGTGGCTGCTCGTTTAGAGCGCCCCCCTTGAGACTGTAGGGAGGTAAGAAGGTCCTCAACCTCAGTCTCTGTATATAAAGTCAACCTTGGAATTAAAACAACAGGATAGCAGGGACCTGGGGTCTTAGCGTCAATGCATTGGAACATATGGGTGGAGCACCAAAATAGGAGAGGGGAAGGGAGAGTCAAATGACCCATTATGGGATGCCAGGTGTGTTCCAGGCAAGAGTCTTTGGCACTGGCCCAGCAAGAAGTAACATTAAAGAAAGGAGGAATAGTCGGAAGAAGGAGAGAAAGAGATGGTCGATCGTGGCATGAGGAGGTCATGGCTTGAACTGGGACTGGGACCAATAGAGACTTGTGAAGCAGCACACAGAGGAAACAGGTTGAGGCATTAAAGGAGGAATAGTTTGCTAATAAGGAGAGAGATAAAGAGAGGATGGAGTTCCAGGAGAAAGAGAGAGACTCGCTCAAATGTTGAAGATGGGTTTGAGTCTATTGTCTGGTGGCATTAAGTATCTTGAGAGCCCTGACAGCAGAAGAGTCCTTTATAGTCTTCTCTATAATGATTTTACCTCGACCATGGGCCCAGTCATGATTAGCAAACCTACTGCAGCAACACGACTCTGCCAGGAAGAAGGGTTAGTAATTTTGAAAGTTACGTTGTTACTGTACCGCCAAGATTGGAGTTGGCTTGGTGTGATTCCCCAGGAATTTGTTACTCCCATAACAGGATAGGACCAGTAATATTTATAGCTCCAGGATGGACATCCGACCCTTCCATTAGGGTCATTGCACCAATCCTCCATCTGGTCCTCCTTAAAACAAAGGTACTTTGGTGATAGTGACATTTCAGAAAAGCATTGATGAGCACATGTAGAGACTGCATCAAAGGTGAGCAGGATGAAGGGACAATTATCAACAGGGCAGGACGATTGATTAAGGAGGCATGTCCTTTGCCCATGGTTATCTAGTTGCCAAAACTCAAAGAAGTAATGGCATGGAGGAGCAGAGCAATAGGACACAGAACTTGCAGGGACAAGCAGAAAGAGAGCCAAAGATAGAATGAAAAGGACAGAAAAGTGTAGGAGCCCTGTTTGGGGAGATGTCTAAGATTGTGGTTGACTACAGGCCAAGGAGATGTTTGGCTGTTGCCGCCTTTCGTAGTCTCACAGGACTTGGCCAGAGATCTCACAGGACTTGAGAGAGATTGTTGATCAGGTCTGCACGATTTTTGGTGTGTGTGTGTGGTACGTGTTAAAGTCGTTGTTAGAGCCAGAGAGAAAAGTTATAAGAATATAAAAGCTGTTTGTTTCCAGTCATTTTAGGTCAGTGTTAGAGACACAAGAGAAGCGGACTTTCAGGGGATCGGTGGGAAGGGGAGAGCAGGTACACTGAGGTAGTTGTTTGTCGACCTTTTGTGGATCCTCAGTTGGTTGAGCAGCTGGTTTCAGTCTGGAAATATGAATCCAAGAAGTCAAATTCCCTGAAGTTTTGCTAAGCTTAGCAGCCATGGGTGTGCACAGCACAACCTGGAAAGGGCCTGTCCACTTTGGGGCAAGAGAGACTGTTCCTGTGTCCTGGGGAGGGGAGAAATATACCCAAGAACTGGGTGTTAATGGGAAGGAAGCAGTGAGTCTACCTGGGTCAGGCAGGATGAAATCTTGGCACTTCCATAGCTGATGTCTGATGAAGGACAAGATGGGAAGAGAAAGATCTTTGGGTAGGGGTTCTTGAGTTGGGGAAACTCCAGGTGGAAGAGCTGGTAGCCCAAACATAACCTCAAAAGGGGATAGCAAAGAAGGCTTCTTTGGGAGGACTCAGAGCCTAAAGAGGGTGAAGGGGAGTAACTTGACCCAGTCCAAGTGGAGCTCTAGGGAGAGTTTAGTCAGAATATCTTTAAGAGTTCTATTAGTACTCTCTACTTTCCCTGAGGACTTGGGATGATATGGGTTGTGAAAATACCAAGGAATGTTAAGGGAAGTAGAAATATTTTGGGTGGCCTGGGAAACAAATTCAGGCCCGTTGTCAGACTGGATGGACATGGGAAACCCGAAGCAGGGAAGGATTTCTGAGACTAAAATAGAGGCTACTGTGGAGGCCCTTTTGTTGGAAGTAGGGAAGGCCTCCACCCATCCAGAGAAGGTGTCTACCAAAACCAGGAGATATTTGTGTTTCCAGACGGCTGGCATGTTGGTGAAATCTATCTGCCAATTGGCTCCTGGAAGCTGACCTCGAGCTTGGTGAGAGGGAAATGTTCCTGGTTTAAGGGGAGTGCATGGGTTGGTGTGTTGACATGCAGTGCTCGTGGAGGTGAGCTGATGGAGAAACTGTGTGTCTTCTGAGGTCAGGGTGATGAAAGAGGTAGTGAAAGTTTTGAGGGCCTGAGGGTTAGGATGGAAAAGAGAATGGAGATAGGAAAGGATTGATTATGTGGAAGGGGATGTGGGGGTCTGGATAGTAGATTGGACTGGAGCCAGAAGAGGAGGAGGAGATAGTGCTGCTTCCCTTGCTGCCCTGTCAGACTTCATGTTTCCCTGAATTATGGGAGAGTCTCCATTTTGGTGTGAAGGACAATGGGAAATCCCTATTAGCTTGGGCAGAAGAGAGGCTTGCAAGAGTTTTGATATTAATTTCGAATTAGTAACTGCAGAGCCTCTTGTGGTCAAGAGTCCTCGGTCTTTCCATATTGCTGAATGAGAAAGCAAAATATGGTAAACATATTTTGAGTCTGTGTAAAGGGTGAGTTTCCACCTGGAGTTTCCCCAACTCAAGGACCCCTACCCAAAGATCTTTCTCTTCCCATCTTGTCCTTCATCAGACAGCAGCTAATTCAAAGGCACGAATAACAGCTATTAATTCAGCCCGTTGGTTTGTGGTGTTAGGGGGAAGGGGTGCTGCCTCAATAACCTCAGATAGGGAGATGACAGCGTAACTAGCAAAACATTGCCCATCCTTAAGGAAAGAGCTGCCACCTGTGAACCAAATTAGGGAAGGATCAGAAAGTGGTCCCTCCTGGATGTGGGAGGGGTGGGGGAGTAAAGCCTCAAGCATCTCTATACAATCATGCTCTGGGGGCTCTGAGGAGACTGGGAGGAGGGAAGCTGGGTGTAAAGAGGAGCAGGGTTGGAAAGTGATTGAGGAGTCATGCAGAAAAGAAACAAGGAGAGAGAGAACGTGATAGGTCAGGAGAGTTTGAAGGCTCTTATAGGTTAGTAATTCTTTTAAATGGTGAGGAGAGGCAACAGTAACCTGGGCACCAAAGGTCAACTTCTTTGATTCCTGTAGAAGTAGGTAAGCAGCAGCTAGAGCCCTAAGACAAGGAGCCCATCCGCGAACGGTGGGGTCAAGCTGTTTAGAGAGATAGGCAACTGGAGCAAAGGTGGGGCCCTTGTATTGTCCTAGAACACCGAGAGCCAAGCCCTTCATTTCATGGACATAAAGTATGAATGGCTGAAGAAGGTCTGGGAGATGAAGAGCTGGGGCCTGTGACAGTGCCTGCTGTAGATGCTTAAACTCAGCCTGAATGCCTTCAGGGAGGAACTTTTCCTCAATCCCCTTGGCTGCCTCATACAGGGGCTTTGCATAAAGAGAAAAATTGGGAATCCTCTAGGCCTAGAAAGGAAAGAATCTCTTCCTTTGTCTTGGGACATGGGAGCTCCTTGATGAGGGCCTTTCTGTTTACAGTAATGGCCTTTGATTGATGGGAAATCTGAACTCCTAAATACACTACCTGGGTCTGGGCAAGCTGCACCTTAGATGTTGAAACATGATACCCATGAGAGGCAAGAAAATTTAGAAGGGTGTAAGAGTCTTCATGAGCTGTGAAAAAGGAAGGGATGCAGAGGAGAAGGTCATCTACATATTGTAGGAGAGCGGAGTCAGAGAATTTAAGGTCTTTGAGGTCTGCAGCCAATGTCTGTCCAAAGATATGAGGGCTGTCTCGAAAACCCTGAGGAAGAACTGTCCAGGTCAACTGATGGGAATGCTGGGTATCTGGATCTGTCCACGTAAAGGCAAAGAGGTTTTGAGATTCCGGAGCTAAAGGAACTGTGAAAAAGGCATCTTTCAGGTCAATAACAGAGAAATGGGTGAATAAGGAAGGATTTAAGGAGAGAATAGTATATGGATTTGGGACCACGGGGTGTATGGGTTTTTTGTTTTGTTTTGTTTTGTTTTTTTGGGTACCAGGGATTGAACTCAGGGGCACTCGACCACTGGGCCACATCCCCAGCCCTTTTTTGTATTTTAGTAGAGACAGGGTTTCACTGAGTTGCTAAGTGCCTCGCCATTGCTGAGGCTGGCTTTGAACTCACAATCCTCCTGCCTCAGCCTCCCAAATGCTGGGATTACAGGCATGTGCCACCGTGCCCAGCTTGGGTGTATGGGTTTAACAGCCTCATTGATGAGATGAAGATCTTGGACTAGCCTATATGACCCATTGGACTTCTGAACTGCCAATATGGGAGTATTATAAGGGGATTGGGTGGGTTTGAGAAAACGTTTCCACAAAAGATCTAAAATAATGGGTTGGAGACCCCTGAGGCTAGTGGCTGGAAGTGGATACTGGGCTCTGTTGGGGAAACGCTGAGGATCTTTAAGGTGTATTTGCACAGGGTCACACTGAGCAAGGGAGGGAGTCTGAGTATCCCAGATTTTGGGGTCTACTAGATCGGTGGGGACAGGGTATTGGGAGGTCTCTGCATCAGTAGAGGGTGGTGGGGTATCCTCATCAGCTTCAGTAGGGGGTGGCAGGTCAGTTGCCTTTGAAACAGCAAGAAGAAAGATGGGAGAGGAGATGGAGCAAAACGAACCAGGGAGCACAGCTGAGCTAGGCGGATCAAAAAACACAACTGAGGCCTGAAACTTGGCCAATATGTCTCAACCCAGCAAGAGCATGGGACACTGAGGCATTACTAAAAACTGGTGGGTGAAGGGATGGTGGTGAAGACAGCAAGACAAGATAGGAGTCTTGCGGGGGCGAATAGCATTTCCCTCTACCCCGACAATAGGGGACGGTGCTATGGTGGTGGGGCCCCAAAACTCCCTCCAGACCGAGGAGGTGGCTCCTGTATCTAGCAGGAAGTTCACGGGGCATCCATCAACAAGGAGAGTAACTCTGGGCTCCTTCAATGCGATGTCAATGGTCAGGAAAGGAGCCCCTGGGCCCCATCAGTCTTCTGTGGCCAGTGCCAGCAGGCTGGGGTTTGTGACCAGTCCATCCCCCCTGCGGGGACTGGGGAAGTCAATGCCCTAATGGCCCACCTTGGAACATTTTGGGCATGGGTACTTAGGGGGCCTGGGGTCAGGGCAGGCTCTAGCCCAGTGTCCATCCTTCCTGCACCTACAGCAAGGCCCTGGGGGTTCCTCCTGTGTGGACTTACATGCCCCTGTTTTCAAGGCTTGAGCATCCGAAGGGCCTGAGCTAACATTTGGAACTTTGATCGCTTGGCCTTTTCATATTTTTTAAACCTGCGACATTCGGCGTCTTCCTTACGGTTATGATAAACCTTAAACGCCATAGCCAAAATCTCGGTCTGAGGAGTTGCTGGCCCCTGCACCAACTTCCTTAGCTTAACCCGTATGTTGGGGTAACTCTGGATAGGAAATACATCATAAGGACTTGTCAGCCCCCCTGAGATTCTGGATCTAAATTTGTGAAATGCTGAAGGGCTTTTGTCAATTGATCAAGAAACTCAGAAGGAGTCTCTTCCCTTTTTTGAATAATTTCCTTCAGCTTATCAAAATTAATGGGTTTCTGAGCTGCACTTTTAAGACCACTGACTATGCAAACTAAAAACTGATCTCTCAAGACCACGTCCTCTGGGGCATTGTAGTTCCAGTTCGGATCTCTGTCTGGAACAGCCTCAGGACCAAATGGGAAATTTGGGTTTACTCTGTGAGTCTTGTTCGCATAGGCTCTTGCTTGCTCCCAGACCCTTCTGTGCTCCTCAGGAAGTAAAGTATTTGACAAAATGAAGTACATGTCATGAAATGTGAGACTATAGGCTTGGGTGACCCACTGGAATTTCTTTACATAAGTTGTGGGGTCTGTGGAGTATGAACCCAATCGCTTCTCTATCTGGGACAAATCTGACATGGAAAATGGAACATGAACCAGTACAACTCCCTCTGCCCCAGCAACCTCTCTTAGCAGGGTGATAACCTGGGCGCACTGTCTTGCCTGCTTCCTTGAACGGGTTATGGGTGGACTGAACGCGGAGGGCGGCAGATTATCTCGCGAGAGCTGCTGGGGCCGGGAGAAACTCCGCAGGAGACGCTGGGGAAGAAGCGCACACTGCACAGCTCTCTCCCTGTGCTGCCACTGCCAGAGCCACTGGGGAAGAAATCGGGGACGGGGCTAAAGTCTGAAGTGGCACATCTGGTAAAGAACACATCGCAAAATCCGTGAGGGTTGCGGCGTGAAGCCACGCGGCTGGTGAAGTACGCATTGCCAGAGATGGCAGAAGGGGCGTGTCAGAACATGACGTAGGACCAAGCCACGGAAGTTGAGTGGGTGGGGAAACTGGCGAAGGAGTGGGCGGGGAAGGTGGCAGCAGAGGCGTAGGAAATGACGTGGAAGAAAAAGGAGGGTCTACGGATGAAGGCACGGCGATTACGGAAGATAAAACCGAATCAGAGAGATGGGGAGGGGCGGAAGGTGATGTAGAAGAAAGGGGGAGGTCTAAGCGTGAAGGCTCGGGAATTTCAGAATTCTGCGCTTGAGCCGGGAGGGGGGAGGGGCGGGAGGTCTAGACTGTCGGTATGGCGGCGGCGGGGCTTCTAATCCTGGGTCAAAGTCAAGATCAATCAAGGGTGGGGGGCGGGTCGCTAGGTTTGCAAGCTAGCAACACAGTTTCAGGACTGCACCTAGTACACAGGGAAGGATTTGAATAGAGAAGGGAAAATGCATCTAACTATATAAGGCAAATCTGTCCATCTTTTTAACCATTGGCAAAAGCTGGAACGCTCCTGCAAAACCCGAGTGTCTAGGGACCCTGACTCTGGCCACCGGTCGGATAGTAGATAGGAAGGCCAAATTTTTGTACATAATTTTATTAATTTCTTCTTTTTTATTTGAGGCTTTAAGCCTAGGTTCGCACGATTTCTCAGGAGGCAGTTAAGGGGAGCTTAAGCTGGAGTTGATAAGGAAGTTCCCATATTTCCTGTTAACAGGGAAAGGCTAATACAATATTTCGAAAAGCATCCCTTTCAAAATATGTATTAGAGTGAGATCCAAGTCCGCCTGTCCAGTCATCACCGGGTCAGGCAGAGATGGGGCACCCGTGAGAAGCGTCCCTCTCAGGGCACCGGAAGACAATGAGCCCCCCCCCCATGCAGGGTAATTTTGTGTTCCCCCCCGATGGGAAATAAAGGCTCAAGTCTGGAGTTCGGAAAGAAACTTCTTTAGCCACTCCCAGCTGAAAACTTTAATCACTACTGTTGACAATTTTTGACTACTACCAAAAACTTTCTAGAGCAGGCAGATAGAGTTCCTGGGGTCCACTGTCGCCTTTAAGACTCGGGTGGGGTGCTTTCCCCCCTGCACAGGTCACGAGTGAAATTGCCAGAAACTCAACGGTCAATTTTCACCACGTAGTGACCAGACAGGTTTTGGAACTTCTGACACGGGGCAGCTTACCAGTGTCCAGCGATGCTGTAGACTAAAGGATGAACAGATAAAGAGTAGACACACCTTCCCATCCGAGTCACGGACACCAGAATGAAGAATAGACGAAACACACTGGGACCGCCATGTAAAAAGGGGGGGGGATTTTATTAATCAGCCGAAGGGACACATGGGGGGAAGGGAGAATTGGCGCGTGGAACAGGAAAAGGGGAAAAGAAGAAGAAAAAGAGGGCCGGTTTCAGTCTGGAGGGTGCTTAAGTAGTGGACCAGTGGTCTGAGGGACCACCCAGAGGGAGCCCACCCCAGAGGGAGCCCCAGTTCCATAGGCCACTGGGGGTCAGAAGGCAAGCCCATATGTCGCAATTGGCTCAGTAAGGCACTTGGGGAGTGGTCAGCAGCATGGTCAACCTGAGGCATGGCCAGCAGTGTAGCCGACCTGGGGTGCTTGGGAGTCTCAAGGCGCCTGGGGGTGTGGCTAGTTGAGCTGCCTGGGAGGTATGACTTTCCCTGCCCGGAATCCAACACATACTACACCTGTCAGCCTAGAAGGGATTGGTCAGACCTCTTAGCCTGCTCAGAGTGCCCAATACCTCTGATGGGGAGATAAGGATGGTAATACAGGACTTTTTAAACCTTACGCCCTTGATATATTGCCAGTAAATTGATGGGGGTGATATATTTTAAGTAGCCTAGGAGTGTTATTGACAGTTCCTAATTCCATGGTGTTATCTCAAATGCTTAATCAAGGGTCTATTTCCAATAAAGGATTAAAAGGAAATCAACAAGAAGGGTATTTACCTATGGTTGAGTCTCCTCAACAAAGACAACTTAAATTATTAATTCACCCAATCAATATTTTAAATTGGGGCACTTATTTCTTTCCCGGCCCACAAAACAGCAGAAAAAAATCAACTGGCTTAGAACTGATATGGGTCAATCAGTGGCCTCTTTCAGGGGGGAAGCTCCAAATAGCCAATATTTTAGTCCAGAAACAGCTTTAGGCTGGTCATATAGAGCCTACTTTTAGTCCTTGGAATACTCTAATTTCTGTGGTTAAGAAAAAATCTGAAAAATGGAGATTATTACAAGATCCTAGAGCAATTAATCATATTATGGAACCAATGGGAGCTTTACAGCCTGGGCTTCCTTCTGCTACAGACATGCCTTTTGATTACCATTTAATGGTAATAGTTTTTTTTTTTTTTTTTTTTTTTTTTTTTTTTTTTGGTACCAGGGATTGAACTCAGGGACAATCAACCACTGGGCCACATCCCAATCCCTTTTTTGTATTTTATTTAGAGACAGGGTCTCACTGAGTTGCTAAGTGCCTCACCATTGCTGAGGCTGGCTTTGAAACTCGCGATCCTCCTGCCTCAGCCTCCCAAGTGCTGGGATTACAGGTGTGCGCCACCATGCCCGGCTTAAAGGTAATAGATTTTTTAAAAATATTTATTTATTTGCTTTAGTTGTACACAATGCGTTTATTTGTATGTGATGCTGAGGATCGAACCCAGGCTGCGCACGTGCTAGGCGAGCATTCTACTGCTGAGCCACAACCCCAGCCCTATAATAGATTTTAAAAATTGTTTTTTCACTACACCATTGCACCCAGATGGTTGTAAGATATTTGCTTTTAGCATCCTAGCTATAAATTTCAAAGATTCAGTTAAAAGATTTTTCTGGAAGGTTTTTACCCCAGAGAATGTGTTACAGCCCATTGCTGTGTCAGAATTTTGTAGCACAGGGTATAGCTCCTGTATGGGAACAATTCCCTGATGCATATATAACCCATTAATGGATGATATTCTTTTGGCTCAGGCTAGTTCAGATGTGCTTTTGAAAATTTTGCTCAACTAGAAACTTCATTTACTGCAATGGGTTTATGCATAGCACCTGAAAAGGTACAAAAGACTTCTCCTTTTCAATATTTAGATAATGTAATTGAAGGACACGTAATTCATCCACAAAAACTACAAATAGAGTTGATGGTTTACATACTCTTAATGACTGTCAAAAGTTACTAGGTGATAGTAATTGGCTACAACCAAATTTGAAACTAACCACTGCATATTTGAGTCCTTTGTTTCAGATTCTACAGGGAGATCCTTCTCCAACTTCTCTTCATCAAATTACTACAAGCAAGGATTGCTTTAGCAAAGGTTGAATCTGCCATTAAGACTGCACAGCTCACTAGAATTAATACACAAGAGCCTATATACTTGTTAAGATTTCCCACTGTTCATACTCATACAAGAGCAATATGGCAATCATTGAGGAATTATTGAGTGGCTCCACCTAACTCATTCTCCTCAAAAGTCATTGACTCCATTCATGACTTTTTTACTCAGTTAGTTATTAGAGGAAGAACACGAGTTTTACAGATGGTTGGGTCAGAGCCTAACATTATTGTTACCCCTTTTTCTACTCAACAGCACGATTGGCTTTGGCAATCTTCCAATGCTTGGCAAATAGCTTTGCTAATTTCCCTGGTCAGATAGAAAACCATTACCCTAATGAGAAATTTATTCAGTTTGCTCTTGTAAACTACATTTATTTTGCCCAAAATTGTACATGCTCAACCAATAGTTGGAGCACTAACAGTATTTACTGGTGGATCAAGTTCAGGTAAAGCAGGTTTCTATAGCCATGCTCATACAGAGATAATACAGACATCATATGCTTCTGCACAATGAGCAGAACTTCAAGCTCTCATTTGTGCTTCAATTCATTTTGCAAATGAGCTAATCAATATTTACTCTGATTATTTACATGCAGTTAGAGTCAAGAAAAATATCAAAACATCGATTATTGGGAACACACCTGTCACAAAGTTATAAGGGGTTGGGGTCTTTAGCCTCCCTGTACCCAGGATGGACCTCTCCTGTTCAGCAAAAGAGGCCAGAGAGGCCTACCCCAATGATGAGACTAGTTTGGGAAAGTAAAGGCCGCCAGCATTCCCTCCCCCACCTTTAGAAGACCCAGGAACATACCGGGGAGTCCAGTCGGTCAGTGCAGGAACTCGTTTATTAAAAGGGTGCACAGTGCTTTATAGTGGGCATCAGCCAATCAGTAGGAAGATCATAGGGATGCATAAGGAGCATAGGTGGATGCCATTGGCAGAGCCATTGGCCTATCCTTGGGGTGGTTTCAGTTCTCACAGCCATGCCCCCTGCTTATCCTAGGTCCTGTAACAGGGCGTGGTAATGTGGCAAACAGCCAGAAAGCCAGAGCTTTTCCATCCCCTTGGCAGATAGTCTAAGGTCCCGACACACACCATCACACCAGTTATTTAATTTGTTTCATACTTTACAAAAGGCAATTCAAATGTGTCACCATTCATGTTTCATAGGCCATATAAAAGCACCTTCTAATCTTCCAGGTCCTTTAGCATCAGGTAATGATAAGATCAATAAACTTGTTGCTGTTGGTCAACAAATGTCTTTACATGATTGTGCACAAGCCTCACGTTCTTTACATCATCAGAGTGCTTCTAGTTTACATAAGAAATTTAATATTACTAGTAAACAAGCTCGTCAAATTTTTCATCAATGTCCACAATGTGCTATACATATTCTGTCTTCACCAACTTGGTTAATCCCCACAGTTTATTACCAAATCAGTTATGGCAAATGGATATAACTCACATCCTTCAATTTGGCAAGCAGTGATATGTTTATGTTATTGTTGATATTCTAGATTTATTTTTGCCATTGCCTGCATAAAATAAAATACCCAACATGTTATTTCTCATTGCCTAGCTGCTTTTGCAGAATTAGTATGTCCTTTACAGATTAAAACTGACAATGCCCCAGCTTATACTAGCTCTTCTTTTCAGCAGTTTAGCCATCAATTTTGTATTGACCACAAAACAGGTATTCCTTACAATCCTTAAGTTCAAGCCATTGTAGAATGAGCTCATTTATCTATTAAGCTACAATTACAAAAACAAAAGGGGGGAAATAAGACCCCACAAAATAATCTTAATCATGGTTTGTTTGTTCTACATTTTCTAAATTGTGACTCTGAAAGTTGCACTGCTGCTGAGCGACAAGTCTTCCACTGCAACAGGTCCCTTGGGCAAAGTTTACTGGAAGGATGTAAAAATAAGACAATGAAAAAGACCAGATCCAGTGATAATGTGGGGTAGAGATCATGCTCGTGTCTTCCCAGAAAGGGCTTTTCGTCCTATCTGGGTACCTGAATGTGCCATCAAACATGGAGGACCTAGAACCAAGGTTCAAATGACTAAAGATTGACCCAGAGATGTCAGCCCCGACCCCCAGCAGGAAGAGAAATCTACAAAGGAGGAAGAGGATGAAGAAGGCCCAGAGAAGCCGGGCGCGGTGGCGCATGCCTGTAATCCCAGCACTTTGGGAGGCTGAGGCAGGAGGATCGCGAGTTCAAAGCCAGCCTCAGCAATGGCGAGGCACTTAGCAACTCAGTGAGACCCTGTCTCTAAATAAAAAAATACAAAAAAGGGCTGGGGATGTGGCCCAGAGGTCGAGTGCCCCTGAGTTCAATCCCCGGTACCACAAAAAAAAAAAAAAAAAAAAAGAAGGCCCAGAGAGACCTAATGTTGAAACTACCATCATAGAAACAACTGAACAATCTGACGCTACAAGCTGAACAGATGGTTCAACAACAAGAAGAAACTGAGTCTCCAGCCACAATGTTTGTGGCCATGTTAGCTCTATTGAGCTGTCAGGTAAATGGGGCCCAGAGAGAAACTTATTGGACATATTTTCCAGATCCACCTTTAGGGCAACCAGTGGTGTGGACTGGAGAATACAACCTGCTGAAGGCCAGCTTCAGCAAAGATGTCAAGGCCAGCCCGACTGATGCTGGAGGGGAACGTCGACAAAATGAAATAATCCACACACGAAACAGGTTGCAGAAATCCAACTACTTTACTTTTCTCAGCAATGTTTTTTATACATTCCAGCAAACACAGTAGCTCACAATCCTACTATTGGGGGTTACATTAAAGAATTTCAGGAATTTTACACTTTGGCTATAGGAGGTTACATTAAGGAATCTCAGGAATTTCCGAGGTCATATAATCAGGGGAAAAATCAAATATTTGTCCTAAGTACATACTACTGATTAATCCTATCTATCCTAGATTTGCTGAGGGGTAAGGAAAAGCCTTTTACAGACACACAAAAGGACCATTAGCTTTTCAATGGAGAGAAGTTTAGGCAGTGGGCAATGCGGAGCCCTGTAGGGAGGGGTTATTTGCAAAAGCTAATCTTTAGCAGAAAAAAAAAACCTGTCTTGCCGGTTCAGTTAGCTTTGGGCTAGATTCCACAGGGCCATAGAACTGGCTTGATTTTTGATAATTAAATATATTAGAACCTGGTGGTCATACAGCAGAAATACATCAAGAGCACAGACAAAGTTAATTCCTAATGGTCGCATAAATGTGGCATCTCATCAGCAAACAGGAGCCAAGCTTAAACTTCCAGACATTTGGAAGGAGCTCAGGCTCAAACTCATTTGCATAACCAAGGAAGAACCCAGATTCACAGCCCTGGATTAGCAGGCGGAGATCCAGCTCAGTTCCAAGTTGGGGAGATCTCAGACTCACAGCCCCGAACTAATGGGTTGGACCTCGAGCTCAAATCCCTGGATGAGAAATACGGCAACAACCCAGTATTTACTGATACTGATATATGATGGGTGGTTTTACAGATACTCATATTACACCCATCCATTTGACTGGATTTGATTATACTGGTTATAATGGACAACTACCTGTATGTTTGTCCCATGCTAAGCATGCTGGCTGTCTAAGGGTATCGTTCAAGGAAAAGACAGCATATGGGAAGCCTAGACCAGCCAATTGTACTGCCCCCTGGGACTCAAAGCCATATGTTAGAATAGTTATTAAAATGGGACTTTCTCATTTCCACAGAATGTGCACTAATACCTTACTGTCCTAATCATTCTGCAATAGAATTTGGCACATTTCTTAAGTGGATGGAATGTGTAAATGCCTTGCCAGTACAACAGAAAATTTCTAGGAATACTGGGTATATTTTAGACTGGTCTCCAAGAATTGACAAAAGACAATTATGTAAGGATACCATGAACCCTGGAGATCTTGTTGGTATTATACTGACCTTCAGCCAAGGTGATATCCAAAAAGATGTTTGGTGCTTAATTGCAGATTTCCTGAATTATACTAATATCTCTATGCCTGACTTTGTAGGCAGGTATTGTAAAGAGGCTTCCTACTATGGCCTGAAGGCCTGTATTCAATCTCCTTATGCTTTAATTATTGGAAATGTGAGAGTTAAGAGAAAGAATGATAAATATCTTTTAGCTTGTAAAAGATGCAATTTAACTAATTGTATCACTAGATATAACAGAGGGAAAGGAACATCAATCCTTCACCAGCCCTTCTTTGTCTTATTACCAGCCAACATTTCAGAACCATGATATGCTGATGCTGGTGTTCAGGTTTTACAACTGATGCAGCCTCAGTTAACCAGACCTACGTGGGCTCTTGGTCTCATAATCCTTGGAGTGGCTGCTCTAATTTTATTCATTGATTCTACAGTTACAGCTTCTGTGGTTATATCTCAAAACATTCAACATGTGGACTGGAGTTGTGGCTCAGTGGTAGAGCACTTGCCTAGCATGTATGAGGCCCTGGGTTTGATTCTCAGCACCACATATAAATAAATAAATAAAATAAAGGTCCATCAACATCTAAAAATAATTAAAAAAAAACAACATCCAACATGCAAATTTTCTTAATAATTTGGCTCAAAATACTTCTAAAGCCCTCCAATAATCAGATAAATATCAATGAAAAGATCAAAACTAAATTGAATGCCTTAGAAGCTACTGCCATAAATATTGGTAATGAGTCTTCCGCTCTCCAGTTTAAGGAAAGGCTTAAGTGCCATGCTTACTATAAATATGTCTGTGTTACTGTGGCCAAATATAATGCTTCCCAGTGGGATGGGGAAAAGGTTAAAAATCATCTAATGGCTATTTAGTAATAATAATAATCTGGATCTTATGGAGTTACATTGCCACAACCAGGGTATTCAAAAAAGCAAAATTGATCTTATGGATCCTACCTCTCTAGCTGATCAAATACTTCAAGAATTTAATGGCTTTAATCCTGGAAACAGGCTGAAATATTCTGCATGGTATATTATTTGAATGATATGTATGCTATGAATTCGCTTCTGTATTGTGATAATAGGTTTTTTTCACCCTCAGAACAAGAATCTAGGAACTTGAAATCACATCTCATCATTTACTTTTGCAAAGTAAAAAGGGGGAATATTCAGGAGGCCACCTGTGAATTACTTGAGGATCTTCACTCGGTATTGAGCCAGGGAGATTTAGATTTGGCATTGCAAACTATTTTGTGGCTCCTCCCACTCAGTGGATTGCTTAATACATGTGACCTCTATCTCCACTCTGCTAGGAAAACCACTCTCATAGATCCAGAATTGGGTGTAACCCATTGGAAACTGGACAGCCCACCTCCTACCTTATTTGGCAAGGAATATTCCATGGAAAACCTTTTTAAAAATATTTATTTTTACTTGTAGTTGGACACAATAACTTTATTTTATTTATTTTTATGTGGTACTGATGATTGAACCCAGGGCCTCGCACACGATCCGCGAATGCTCTACTGCTGAGCCACAACTCCAGCCCCCATGGAAAACTTTTGATATTCCCCATTTAAAAAAAAAAAAAAAAAGCAAGTGCGGGCTCCATAGCTCCTTTTCTAGTGTGGAAGCTTGATCCCTAATATCGGCTAGCTGTTCTGTCCCTGCTTTTTAAAATTACTTTCCGTGTCCTGTGGTCTTTTTCACTGCTTTCTTTTTCTTAGCTTTTATTCCACAGCCTTCCCATTCCAGGGAGAGGAACCTCACTTCTGCTGTTCTTGCGGGATGTGGGTGGGAACCATTGCATCAAATTCTAGAAAAATTAATAATTTTTATTGGATTTGCACCAATATTAGAGATCATTTTGGGAAGGAATATTGACATGTTTTAAATATTAGTTTTCTATTCATAAACAATGATTTATCTTAAAGTATTTTTCTAAATATAAAAAGAAGCAAAAGAAGATCTTCACCTAATAACATATATATAGAAGATTTCAAAAGAAGAGATAGGTTTGGAAAATTAGTTTTTTAAAATGTAGGAGAATACTCTGGAAACTTAGGAATTTTACAAAGAACAGAATTAAGGGAAAATTAAATTTATCCCCTTATAATTAAAGATGTTTATGCAGTTATTCTTATTATTTATTGGGATGCAAAAAATGAATATTAAAACCAACTGCAGGAGCTGGGTTTGTGGCTCAGTGGCAAAGTGCTTGCCTAGCACATACAGGGCTCTGGGTTGGATCCTAAGCACCACATAAAAATAAAATAAAGTTATTGTGCCCAACTACAACTAAAACAACAGATTAAAAAAAAAACCCAACTGCAGATGTCAAGACAGTTTAATGGGAAAAGAACAATCTGTTCAACAAACATTGCTAAGAAAACTAGATATGCACATGCAAAACAATGAATTTTGATCCCCGACTTTGCCTCATACACAAAATTAACTCAAAATAGATGTTAAACCTAAATGTATGAGCTAAAACAATAATCCCTCAGGTGAAATCATAGGCATAAATCTTCATTACCTTGAAAAAGGCAATTACTTCTTCAAAATGACATCAAAGTCACAAGAACAGAGAACAGAAAATAAATATATTGGACTTAGTAAAATTTGGATATTTTTGTGCCTTGATGGGCAACATCAAGAGAGTGAAAAGACAGCAACAGAATTGGAGAACATGTTTGTAAACCATATATCTCTGCTAAGGGATTGGTAACCTATCGAGAAAGATGATGGTTAGCAGCTCAACAAGGAGTCCTTCTTTCTGCCCAGGAATCTAAGCTATCCTAAAACTTACAGTCTCAGATAATTAGCAAATAACAAAGCACAAATACTCAGAAATATATTTACAGGAAATGAAGCCCCTGATAGATCTAGTAGACATGGGATTTGGAACTAGACAAACAAACAAACAAACAAACAAGATGGCTACAGTGGTTTATTTAAGGGGGGTATATCAAAGGCAGGGATAAGGTTTCAAGGGCAGAGTCTTGCTTCATGATGTCTTGGAGTCAGCAGGTCGATTGGCATCTTGGCAGGTCACACCCACCTCAGGTGCAGTGTGGGATCTTTGGCAGAGCTTGAGGGGGAAGTTCACCTGCATCAGGTGGTCAATCCCTGTGGGCGGTGCCACAGGGAGTTCCCAATGCCAGACTTATCCCCTCAAGAGCCACAACAGTCCACACAGAGCCCACGAACAGCTCATGACAGTAACCAGAATATATGAAGAACTCATAAAATTCAATAATAAAAACCTAATTCACATATTGGGTCAAATGACTTAAACAGATATTTCTTGAAGATATATAAATAGCCAAGAAACACATAAAAAGATGGCCAGTGTCATTGGTTGGTGCCAGCTGGCCAGGCTAATGAGATGAGCTGGGTTCAAGGAGCTGACTGTATCAATAACTAAGAAAACGGTGAAGAAAACACACAAACACAAAAATACCTTTTTCTCAGTTGCTGGGGTCAGCTCCCTTGCTGGAAAGAGGGCTAGGGGAGCAAGAGAGGCAAGCAAGAGGGCAAGCACACCCCAAACCCTTCTATTTATTGGGGAAAAGACATTTGATAGATAGTTCCACCCAAGAAATGCAAGGGATTGTTTTTCAAAAAGTGGAGTCTTGCTTGGCGATGTCTTGTGGTCAGCAGATTGACTGACATCTTGGCAAGTCACGCCCATCTCAGGTGCTGTGTGGGATCACAGGCAGAGTGAAAGAAATGGCACACTTGTGTCACACAGCCCAATAAGTGCACAACACCAAAGCAGTCTCCTCATATGCTCAAATGCACATAGCTCACAAACACAGCCCATGGATGCCTTGTGACAATTGGTCATTAGGGAAATACAAACCAAAACCCCAATGAGATATCTATTTTACTTCTACCAGGATTGTGTATAATGTTAAAGACTGTTAAAAAGCATTATCAAGAAATTGGGAAATTTGGAAGCTGCTGCCCCTGTCCAATGTGGGCAACTAAACCAGAGTCACTCGTGTGAATTTGGGGTGACACAAAATACCACGCAGACATGGAATACCTTTTTATAAGCTTCATGACTCCTGGTCATGACTCCCTGACTCCTGGTCTCAGGATCCCACAAGGGGGGCAAGAGAAAGTCACAAGAGTCTGATGAGAGAGAGAGAGAGAGAGAGAGAGAGAGAGAGAGAGAGAGAGAGAATGCACGTTCTGGAGTGAGTTTTTATTGGGGAACACTGTTTCTTAGAGCATTCTATCTGAAAAAGGGAATGGGGTAGATTACAAAGGAATAGGTGAGTGTAACTCAACTCCACCAGGCCATGCCGACTCCTGGAGCCACACCTTATTATCCCAGTGGAGGTAAAGCCCCAGTTATTTCAGGGTGCTATAATTGTTCAGAACCTCTTG
Source organism: Tamias sibiricus (assembly GCA_025594165.1). Classification (NCBI taxonomy): domain Eukaryota; kingdom Metazoa; phylum Chordata; class Mammalia; order Rodentia; family Sciuridae; genus Tamias; species Tamias sibiricus. Next base: position 49,739,710 of record CM046672.1, on the reverse strand, counting down.
CTCAGGACTTAAAGGCATGTACATCCAGAATGGCTCCCAACAGGAAGCCTCAAACATTTTTGGTGGTGATATAAAATGGTGCAAATGTCTTGGTAAATAGTCTTAAAAGTTTTTCAAAAAGTTAAGCATAGAGTTATCTTATGACCTATGTAACATTTCATCTTAGATGGATAATCAAGAGAAATAAAAACATATGCCTGTGCCCAAACTTGTACACAAATGTCTAAAGCAAAATTCATAGTAACCAAATTCATAGTAACCAAAATTCATAATAATCAAAATTCATAGTAACCAAACAGTGGAAACTGATAGATGGGCTACCCCTCCTCCTCCCAGAAGTTTCAGTGCCCTGATCAGAGCAACCTTGTTTCCCTTTCCCTGAGCAGGAGCCAATAGGATTAAAGGTTGCTCTGTTCCCGGGACAGGAGCCTATAGGCTTTCACCACCAATGGTTTTAACAGACAACCTAATGGTCCAAGGGGTATAAAAGGGTTCCATTGGGAGAAGGGAGACGGAGAGAGGCACACACAACAGCTTGTGCCTGCTGAGAGGAGGCAGTCCAGACCCACCGCCTTCAGTCCCACGGCAGCTGCCCTAGCAGATAGCTCCAGAGACTGTGGCCAGCGCGAACAGACTCCCATCTTCTGTTCAGAGCATGCACACTTCCTGAGCTTGCGCACTCCCCTCTCCCTGACTCCTTTCTCCCACCAGAGCTTGCACACTTCCCTCTCCCTGGTTCCCCTCTCCCTGTTCCTTTTCTACCCTTAACCAGCCATAAAGGCTGGTGAATAAATCCCTTGGCTGCACGGCCATCCCCAGTGTGATTTTTGCCCTTCAGAAACAACCAAAATGTCCCTCAACTGATGGACAGATGTATAAAATATGGTATATTTATACAAAGCTATTTTTTAATATTTATTTATTTACTTTAGTTGTACACAATGCAATGCATTTATGTTTACGTGGTGCTGAGGATCGAACCCTGGTCGTGCACGTGCAAGGAGAGCGCTCTGCCACTGAGCCACAACCCCAGCCCCTATACAAAGATATTTTGTTCAACGATAAAAAGAGATGAAGCACTGAAACAAGTAGCAAGATGGATGGATCTTCAGAATATTGTGACAAATAAAATAAGTTAATCTTTTAAAAAATATTTATTTTTAAGTTATAAGTGGATACAATATCTTTATTTTATTTTTATGTGGTGCTGAGGATCGAACCCAGAGCCTCACACTTGCTAGATGAGCGCTCTACCTCTGAGCCACAACCCCGGCCCAAGAAGTTAATCTTAAAAGGCTACATATTAGCCAGGCGCAGTGGCGCACGCCTGTAATCCCAGCACTTGGGAGGCTGAGGCAGGAGGATAACGAGTTCAAAGCCAGCCTTAGCAATGGGGAGGCACTTAGCAATGCAGTGAGACCCTGTCTCTAATAAACTACAAAAAAAGGGCTGGGGATGTGCCTAGTGGTCGAGTGCCCCTGAGTTCAATACCTGGTACCAAAAAAAAAAAAAAAAAAAAAAAAAAAAAAAAAAAAAAGGCTACATATTATACAATGACACTCATGAAATTTTCATAAAATGTACATCAATAGAAAGTAGATTAGTTGTTGCCTAGCACTGGGAGTTTGTGGAACACTGAAATAACTGCGAGTGGATACCAAATTTCTTTTAGAGGTGATGAAAATGTCCTAAATTTGAACAGGTGGTGTTTGTAGAATTATCTGAATATAACAAAATTCATTTAAGTATGAACTTTAAAATTGGGTAAATTTAATGGTATGTGAATTATAGCTTAATAAAGTTGTCATAAGAAAGACCAAGTGCCAAATAGAAGATATTGCTGTCTAAATTTCACAAGGCCTTAATAATCATAATATATATAATCCAAACAAACAAGGAAAAGATAGAATGGCAGAAGTGGAAAATGGCATAAATTACCAATTTATAGAATAGGCTATGAAACCTTTGGAGAAATATCCAAACTTATTAGAAATGAGAGAAATATATATTTAATTGAGTGGCATGACTTAGGATGGCTGAACATGGAAAACCATGGTCTGGAAATAGTTATACAACAAACCTCATGCAGTGCTCATTGGAATATAAACTGGTGCTACCATTTTGGAAAGCAACTTATCTATTTATAAATGTAAGTACATTATGAACCAACATCTGTATTTCTGGACATGTGTCCTAGATAAATTTTTACATATTTGTAAAAAGATGTATACAGATTGTATTGTTATGGAGCTGTTTCTAGTATCATTATTGCAAATGGCAAACTGGTTGTCATGGAAGAGTAAATACATGAAATATTGTGGGTAAAGACAGTAAACTATATTAGGTATATGGGAGAAACCTGGATGAATCTTTGAACATATTGCTGAATAAAGAAAGTAAAAGACAATTAGCTTTATGACACTATACCACCTAAACAAATTAAAAATGTGTGCACAAAACCCATACAAAACACATTTTCACAAGCACACACACAAAGAGAAATACATCAAACAAGATAATATCCTGGGACAGGGAAGGGTATAAAAATAGGAAACGGGAATAAAGTACAAAATAAAACTATTATATTTTAACACAAGTTCTCCAGAATTTCAATTTGCTTATGCTGAAAAGAAACTCTCCAATTTGCTTAAAATATTCCAGCCAAGCCAGGCTCAGTGGCACACACCTGTAATCTCAGCTACTCAGAAGGTTGAGTTTAAGGCCAGTCTGGGCAATACAGTAGACCCTATTCTTAAAAAATATGTTTCAGTCAAACAAATTTTTAAGTGATAATGGCCTAAATGCAACAAGAAAATATTGTCAGTGCACATAGGAAAAATAGTAGAAGGTATAAGAATTAGAAAATAAGAAACAAAAATTGTCATCATTTACACATGATATATCACAATTTAGAAAATATAAAATAATTTATACATAAGTTATCAGTATTGACAAATAAGTTTGACCACATGGTTGGATAGAAATTTCAGTACAATTTTAAAAAAATAACTATTTATTTATTTATGTGGTGCTGAGGATCAATCCCAGGGCCTCACACATGCCAGGCTCTACTACTGAGCCACAACCCCAGCCTGATACAGTACAGTTAGTTAGAAGTGATGATATTCAGTATTGTCTTCTAATTTTTAAAAATATTTATTTATTTGCTTTTAGTTGTACACAATACGTTTATTTTTATGTGGTGCTGAGGATCGAACCCAGCCACGCACGTGCTAGGGGAGCACTCTACTGCTGAGCCACAACCCCAGCCCCTATCTTCTAATTTTGAGATAAAATTTTAACCTGTTATCACCAAGTATTATGTGCAATTTTGTACGTTTTAGTTTTAGGTGACATTTTTCTAGGAATTTATATACATTCACAAATATTTTCAAATGCACCTGTTGTAGGACAGACTCCAACACAGGATCAGCATGCAGTGTTTTTTATTATATTTCTCTCAGCCTTTTTATACATCTTCCAGACAAAGAGGGCAATTAGCCATCAGCAAACATTAATAGACAATGAAGGCAAATAGCCAGTAGCAATGACGAGCATAAATTTGCGAATCAGCAATCAGCCAGATAAACTTTCCCTAAAGAATATCTTAAACTAGTTAGGGCTAGAACACTTTGAGCTCCTCTTCTTTTCAATATAGAAGAAACAAGAAAGAAACACCCTCGTTTGCAAGCAATGTTTCTTTACTATCTATTCTATATCTCTTGGCAAGACGTTCCGTTTGCAGACACGCCCACCAAGGGCAACAAAGCCTCGTTTGCAAGAACTGTTGTTGCCAAACTTTCTGATTAGCCTCTTGGCATAACATACCGTTTGCAGTATGTTCACCAAGGGGGTGATAAGTGCCTCGTTTGCGAGAACACCTTCACCCATTACTTTTGATAAACTACTTGTTTCTTCTCTATCTGTTCTACACCTCTCAGCAGAACCTTCCGTTTGCAGACACGCCCACCAAGGACAACAAGGCCTCGTTTGCAAGAAATCTTGTTGTTCTTCTTCTGATTCTCTACATGCACCATTATAATGTTTCTCATGATGTTTTCTTAATTTCTTTAGTGGTGTTCCCTTTTTATTTCCAAATTTTATGTATATGCCTATATGGGGAATATGGTGTGATGTTTCTTACTGCGTACAACAGGTAATGACCACGTTAAGGAAACACATTCATTACTATGCTCTTTTTATCTTTCTCTTTTGCTTCAGTAGTAGGGATAGAAACTGGGGTGAAACTGGCAGGTGCGCTCTACCACTGAGCTACAACACTACCTCTTCAATTATTTATTTGTTTATTTAGATTTTGCAGTTTGGTCTCAAATTTGCTATCCTCCTGCCTCACCTTGGCAAGTACCTGGAATTGCAGGTACATTAAAACATTTACTCTAGTTTGTTTTCTCTTTTATGAATCTTCTCTTCATCATTTCCTTCCATATATTTACTGCATATGTATTTTGAAATTTGTTTATTAAATTCCTTACACAGTTTCACTGGGGATATGCTTTCACTTATTTTTTAGCTTATTATTATTATGATATGGTCCCAGGGATTGAACCCAGGGGCACTTAACCACCCAGCCATATCCCCATCCTCTTTTTATATTTTGTTAGAGACAGGGTCTCGATGAAGTTGCTTAGGGCCTCACTAAATTGCTGAAGCTGGCTTTAAACTTTCAATCCTCCTGCCTCAGCCTCCTGAGTTGCTGAGATTACAGGCATGCGCCACCAGTCCCCCCCCCCCACACACACACCCACTAGCTTATGTTTTTGCATTTTCTTTTAAGGTTCTATGTTTCCTTCTAAATACGCCCTAAAAACCAGTCTGATTATGAGTTTGTGATTTTCTTCGTGGTCTGACAATTTCACTTTTTTAAGCATGTAATGCTACTATTCCTGATAATTTGAAACTCATTATTATTGTTTCTCTGTATATCGCTTAATCCTCTTTAAGGATAACTCGGCAACATTACTATATTTTCAAATTAATTTCAGGACTAGGAAAGGTGGTCTCTTTTCTCTAGACAGGATTTTCATTTGTTTTTGCTAAGTAGCCAAGAATGCTTACAAAAAATAAAATAAAATAAAATAAATTTATTTTAAGTATTGAAATTCGAAGTTCGCTCCAGTTCCTCTCAAAGACTTTAAAGACCCCCTTTCTCTTTAATTCTTACGAATATTGTACAGTGTTTTTGGGTCTCAGCAGGCACCCCTTTGCTTCCCATCCCAACTTCCTGAGCCCATTGAACGTAGCTAAAACTTTTGTGCGTGTGTGTACCGGGAATTGAACTCAGGGGCACTCGACCACTGGGTCACATCCCCAGGCCACAGGGTCTCACTGAGTTGCTAAGTGCCTCGCCATTGCTGAGGCTGGCCTTGAACTCGCGATCCTCCTGCCTCGGCCTCCCAAAGTGCTGGGATTACAGGCGTGCGCCACCGCGCCTGGCTATGTAGCTAAAACTTTGTATAAACATATCAGTACTTGGCACCAAGGTAGACATAACCAACCGAAAATAGCAAAACTTTTGGGAGCTTCGCTTTGGCATCCCAGGAATGCCCCCCAATTCAGGTCACTTCCTCCCTAGAGGGCGGGGCTGTAACTGCGTTTCCGCTAGGGCATTCTGGGAAGTGTAGTCCGGATGAAGCATGGCCGAGGGGAACTTCCGTTTCTGGCGGGGGGGGGGGGGGGACTGGGGAATTCTGGGAACTGGTCCCAGGGCATCCTATTAGTCAGAAGAAGTCTGTTTCGCTGTGGGAAGAGTCTAGGGGACTGTTCTGATTCGCGGGGACCCTTCAAGCTTTCTCTACGTGGTTGGGGATCTACGGTGACTCTGATGGCTTGAGGAGGGAAGTGGGAGCGGTTCGCGGTCCTCTCTGCGGAGCCTCCATTTGGAGCCCACTGGGCCGGTTCGCGTGTCGCCTGGTTTGAATGTTATCATTGTTCCCAAGGCTTCCCTCACCTATTTGTCTGCTCTGCCACTCTTAGCATTACAGCGTTCTGTGAATTAGTCAATCTCCGTCTGCCCTATTCTTATCTCCGAGGTGGTGTAGCAGCCCCGTATCACTTTGTAGGAATTAATTCACTAAATGATCATAACAGCTTTATGAGGTAGGCAACACTATTTCCCCCCAGTAAAGATAAGGAAATGGAATTAGTACCCTTCCTACACAATGCAGACAAGAAAACAAACTGTCTTATTAGTGAATGAGGGTATGCAGAGTATCGTATGGTAGGTAAGCTGCAAAAGGGATTACATTCCAAAGGGACAAATCCCAAACCTTTGAAAAACACTTCTGGGCTGTAAACTTAGCAAGTTTTCTTTTTCTTTTTTATTTTTTTAGGCCTCTAAGAAGATTTACATGCATAGCAAAAGGTATGGAAAGGGGGCTGGGGTTGTGGCTCAGCGGTAGAGCGCTCGCCTAGCACGTGCGCGGCCCGGGTTCGATCTTCAGCACCACATAAACATAAATGCATTTCATTGTGTACAACTAAAACAAATAAATAAATATTTAAAAAGAAAAAGGTATGGAAAGGATTCAGAAGCACTAGGTTGCTTGTGGAAATGCTTAAAGAAAAAGGAAAGGAAAATGGACCCTTTGGGCAAAAAAAAATATTTTTTTCATTTCATTATTTTATTTATTTATTTATTTATTTATTTATTTTTGGTACTTGGAATTGAACCCGGAGAGGCTTTACTATTTAGCCATATCCCAGAGGGGCTTTACACTGAGCCACATCCACACCCCATTTTATTTTTTATTTTGAGTCATGGTCTCACTAAGTTGCATAGGGTCTTGCTGATTTGCTGAGGCAGGCCTTGAACTTGTAGATCCTCCTGCCTCAGCCTTCCCAGTTGCTGGAATTATAGGCATGCACTACCATACCCAACTCCCATTTATTCTTTTTAAAATATTTTTTTAGTTGTCAGTGGATCTTTATTTTATTTATTTATATTCAGTGCTGAGAATCAAAACCAGTACCTCACATGTGCTAGTTATGCACTTTACCTCTTAGCCACAACCCCAGTGCCCCCATTTAATCTTAGAGTTTATGTTGTTTGCTCAAGACTTTCAGTTAGTAAGAAGCAGAATTACCATTTGAATCCAGAGTCAGAGCCTCAAATCTGTGTTCATAATTTATGCTGTACTTTTTTTTAAATAATTATTTATTTGCTTTAGTTGTACACAATGCAACACATTTATGTTTACGTGGGGCTGAGGATCAACCCCGAACCCGGGCCACGCACGTGCTAGGCGCGCGCTCTACCACTGAGCCATAACCCCAGCCGTGTACTTTTTTTAATCCATAGAAAATAGTCATGTACATAGTTTGAGGAACAATTTTTAGGAATGGCGACAATGGCCAGTGTCTCAATAGGGGTTCTTCTTTCTGCCCAAGAATCCAAGACACCCTAAAACATGCAATCTCAGATAATAGCAAATAACAAAGCATAGATACTCAGAAATATATTTACAGGAAATAAATCCCCTGATAGATCTAGTCCACATGGGTTCTGGAAATAGACAAGCAGAAAATGGCTTTGAATAGTTTGAATCCATCCCATTTATTGATTTATGATTTTACTTCTTGCACTTTAGGAGTCTTGTTAAGGAAGTCAGATCCTAAGCCAACATGGGGGAAAGATACACTTCAAATGTTGCTGGTAGGAATGGAAATTGGTGCAACCATTGTGGAAAGTGGTATGGAGATTCCTCAGAAAATTTGGAATGGAACCACCATTTGACCCAGCTATCCCACTTCTCAGTTTATACCCAAAGGACTTAAAATTAGCATATTACAGTGATGCATCCACATCAATGTTTATAGCAGCTCAGTTCACAGTACATAAATTATGGAGCCAACCTATGTGCCCTTCAACAGATGAATGGATTTAAAAAGTGGGAGATATACATATATATATACACACATATATACATGTATGTATATATACACATATATATATGAGATGGACTATTACTCAGCTTTAAAGAAGAATGAAATTATGACATTTTCCAATAAATGGATGGAGCTGGAGAATATCATGCTAAGCAAAAAAAAGCCAATCCCCAAAAACCAAAAGCCAAATGTTTTCTCTGATATGTGTATGCTAATTCACAAGGGTGGGGGGTAGGGAACAATAGAGTTGCTTTAGATAGAGGGAAGTTAAGGGAGGGAAGTGAAGGAAAGATAGTAGAATGAATCAGACGTTATTGCCCTATGTACATATATAACTATAGGATTGGTGTGATTCTACATCATGTACGACCAGAAGAATGAGAACTTATACATCATATATGATGTATTGTTGTATCAAAAATGTTGTCACCAATGAGATGCCAATTAAAACTCCAAGCCATGTCACACTAATGCCAAAAAAAGCCTTTATTAAGCTGATCAGTGGCCACCATCCCCACACATCACACAGTGTGGCAAGATGGTGTGCAGGCAGTGATTTTCAAGGGTTTATAAAGAGAAAAATCATAGAGGGTGGAATATTCAATTGCAGGGTTTCAGCCAATGCAAGCAAGCCACGGTACAGAAGCTGAATATAGGCAATTAGCAAGACAAAGCAATGGGTACAATAATATTTCCCATGGGACTTTCCAGATTGGTATAGCAATGATCAAGTAGAAGGGAATGGGGTCAAGATGACCCTAGTTGGGTACATGTTAGAGAATGCTTACTAATATCTACACAATCAATCTCTGACAAGGTATTTGCCCAGGAAAAATGGAAACCAAAGAGAGCAATTTTACATTGTATGGGAATTGCTATCTTTATGCTGTCAAGCGTATTATGCTAGGTAATGATTAATGGGTACACAGGCAGGACTTTCTGTCTTCTATTATTTCTGAGAAACAGAACTATTTCTCTGAACTCCTAAGATGGCTGCTGAAGAACAAGATGGAGTCCCTTTAGTTCTCTTATCACATTCCCCACTGGTCTTATGGGAATAGACAAATCTTTGTCGTTACACATCTGTGTCTAATTCATCTAAGTTTCCAGAGGTTAGCTGATCATAATGGGTACGCAGCACCATGAGCTTGACAGATTGGATTCTTTGTTGAATGTAGCAGCTTACACAGTTTATGACACATGGGACAAACATAAGTATTAGGAGAATAATCAGCAGGGGACCAGCTATAGTGCTGATCAAGGTAGTAAGCCATGGGGACCAGGAGAACCAACGTTCGTACCAGGCTTCCTGGTTTGTGAAGGTCTCCTCCCTTTCTTTTAGTCTCTTCCTTATTAGAGACAAACTATCTCTGATGACACCTGAATGATTAGCATAAAGGCAGCATTGTTCTCCTAATGCCACGCATAATCCACCTTGTCTTAGAAACAGCAAATTTAGGCCTCTTCTATTTTGTAGGGTGACCTCTGCTAAGGAGTTTAGGGATTCTTCTCTAGCCTGGATACAGATTTTTCTAGTTCTGATAAGTCTTTGTTTATCTGGGTACTGAGCAATTTATAATTCTGACTTTGGAGTATTAATGCTGCTGTTCCTACAGCAGTAGAGCCTGTTATTCCAGTTGCAACCAACAACGGTACCAATACTGGTGCTGCCCTTTTGACTCTGCCTGTTTCAAAATGTTCTGCTCCTGCTTGCCCATTATAATAATATACTTGAGGAGCAATGTGGATGGTGACACAGAATTCAGCCCATGGAGTTTGCATTTCTGTCTTAGTTTGACCAAATAACCATAGATTAAGGCAAGGTGTTAGACCAGAAGTACAGGCAAACCATGTCCCTTTGGGGGCAATCAGGTAATTGTTATAACCCCCTGATGGATTGAAGTTAGGGGTATGAAAACAAAGTCCTTGGCCTTGTAAGTCACCCAGTGTTAATTTAGGTATGTTTCCCCAAGGACAAGTAGTTATATTAACTTCCTGGGCACTGACCTTAAGAAGATCATGAGTGGAGATATTGGCCCCCACTCCCACATAATAAGGGGGCTCAGGGTTGAGACAGAGCCAGCATTCATTGGTGAGGTTTGGGGAGGAAGCATTTGAAAGGAGAAAAGCCATGTCTATGGTGTGGAGCAGGGGCTCATACCTTGAAAGATTTTGGGGCATAATAAGTGGGGGTACAGTTAGCTAATAGTCTTGAGGCAAACTGGTAATTTCAGGTTTTACAGGATTTGAGTAATTTGGTTCCTGGGGTGTGAGCACTGGTGGGAGTGGGAGTTCAGGTCCCACTGGCTTGGGTAGGGAGGTTTGCTGTACTGGGAATTTTTGAATAGTGAGTTCAGGCCCATGGTCTGGGCCAAAAATATATACTCTTATTCCCCAAGTCTTTCCTGTCACCCAGAGGTTAGAGTGGGTTTTGAATTGAATTTGGAAAGGGTGGCAGGGGGTTATTTTGGGGATACAGTCATCAGGGACAGGGCCATAGGTTAATGCTAGATCTGGGTCATCATTTTTCCATGGGGCTATGGACTCACAACCCCAACGTTTGCAGTGATATGTTCCTGGCCCCTCGAAATCATAATCCTGGTCTGCCAGGCACATATAGACCTCGATTCCTTGTAGGTCTTTTTTAGAATATCGAGAACAGATATCTCTGCTCATGTATTCAGTTACATCACATAGATCTAATTTGAAAGTTGGTAATTCCCGATTTTTAGTGAAGAAAATCTTTATAACATTTCCCCCTTCAGTATCTCTTATTTCCCATCGATACCAACTGATGGTATGGGGACCTTTTGGGGACACTGCCTTTACATTGTAAGCAGTCAGGATCAAAACTAGGGTTAGGGCAAGAGTTTTGGTCTTATCTTTGATGGATTGGAAGATGGCTGGATGGTCCACTTCCTGTTGGTTTCACTTTGCTCGGTATTGGGGACAGGCTTGGCGTGTGTCCAGTGTATCCCTGATGCTTTTCCAGCTACCTTGATTGCAGTTGGTGTGGTGAGGATGACTGTCCAGGGCCCAGTCCACCGAGGTTCCAGGGAGGAGGAGGGTGGCAGCTTTTTGATATAGACCAGGTCACCAGGCTGAAAAGGATGTAAATCTTTTTGGTTTATTTTGTTCACCTGCATATGACTCTCCCAGAGTCTTTTTAATGTAAGCTTGAACCTGACATAGAGCCTGTAAGGATTCAAGAAAATGGTTATCAGTTACCTGTTGGACCATTGATTGATTTAACTTAGGCAACAAAGGTGGGGGTCTTCCAAACATAATTTCAAAGGGTGTTATTCCCTTCTTATAGGGAGTGCAGCAGGCATGAAGGAGAGCAAAGGGAAGGAGGTCCACCCATGTTTCACCAGTCTCCAAAATTAATTTGGTTAAAGTTTCTTTTAGAGTCCTATTCATCCTTTCTACTTGTCCTGAGCTCTGAGGTCTATAAGCACAGTGGAGTTTCCAGTTTATCCCTAGGGCTTCAGACAAAGATTTAGTTATTTTTGCCATGAAGGCTGGGCCATTGTCGGTCCCTATAGATAAGGGAAGGCCAAATCTGGGAACGATTTCTTGCAATAATTTTTTTAACTGTAATGTGGGCAGTTTCTGTTTTGGTGGGAAATGCCTCTGTCCATCCCGAGTAGGTGTCTACAAAGACCAATAAATATTTATATCCATACCTGCTGACTTTTACTTCAGTAAAGTCTATTTCCCAATGTTCTCCTGGGGCCAGTCCCCGGTATCTGGGATTGTTGATTACCTGTGTGATTCGATGTGCATTTACCTGTGCACAGGAGGGACATCGGGAGATGATAGACTGTACTAGTTTTTGCATTCCTGGGAAGTAGTACCTGATCTTGAGCAGGTCATTCATTTTGGTTTCACCCAAATGGGTCCCTTGATGTAGGTGATGGATGAGGGCTTGTTTGATGTCCTCTGGCAGGTAAATTTTGCTGTCTGGGAGTATGGCCCATCCATCAGAATTTTTGTGGGCATCAAGTTGTTTAATTTTAATTTCATCTTCTTTAGAATAAATAGGCTGTGAAGGCAGGATCCGCTCGGGGAGAACTGGAAGAATAGTTAATGGCCCCACTGGTCTTAAGGCAGCCTCTCTTGCAGCTTGATCAGCAAAATTATTTCCTTGTATCTCTAATGTCTCTCCTTTTTGGTGGGCCTTGCAATGTATGATAGCAACTCTTTTTGGTAGCCAAATGGCTTCCAGCAAGGCCAGAATTTCTGGAACATTTTTAATAGTTTTTCCTCCTGAGGTTAATAAACCTCTTTCTTTATAGATGGCTCCATGCACATGAGCTGTAGCAAAAGCATACCTACTATCTGTATAAATGTTAACAGTTTTGTCTCTTCCAAACCTGAGGGCCTGAGTTAGAGCTATGAGTTCTGCCTTTTGAGCTGAGGTCCCATGTCCCAACGCTTGGGCCCAGATTACCTTGTCATTGGTAACTACAGCTGCTTTAGCATACCTGACGCCGTCTATCATGAAACTGCTTCCATCTGTGAAGAGGGTTTCCTCCGGTTTCTCCCAGGGGACATCTCGTAGATCAGGTCTGGTTCCCTGGAAGCTGTTTGATATGTCTAGACAGTCATGTACAGGTTGAGACAGATTATTGTCAGGAAGTAAAGTGGCTGGATTTAGGGCTGTAGTAGCTGAGAATTTTACTCGTTGTGGGTCTAGCAGCAAGGTTTGGTAATGTGTCAACCTGGTATTTGTTATCAATCTCTCTGCGGGGGGGGTCTTTAATATAGTCTCAACCGCATGAGGAGCAATGATCATGAGTTCCTGCCCCAGAGTTAGTTTTGAGGCTTCTTTTACTAGTAAAGCAGTAGCAGCTGTTGCTCTCAAACAGTTGGGCCATCCTGTAGCCACAGGATCTAGGCGCTTAGACAAGTAGGCTATTGGTCTTTTCCATGGCCCCAGGGTTTGAGTTAGAACACCCTTTGCTATTCCTTTTTTTTTTTTTTTCTGCCACATATAAGTGGAATGGCTTAGCAATGTCTGGGAGGGCCAAGGCTGGAGCTTGGATCAAGGCTTTTTTTTTAGGTTTTGGAATGCCTTTTCTTCCATCTCAGTCCATTTAATTTCCTCTCCTTGCCTTTTTGTTATTTCATATAAGGGCTGAGCAATTTTAGCAAACCCTGGGATCCACAGGTGGCAGTATCCCGCAGTTACCAGGAATTCACGTACTTGTCTTTTAGTAGTGGGAGGAGGAATTTGGAGGATTGCTTGGACCTGCTCACTAGATAGCCATCGCTGACCCTCTCGCAATTTATATCCCAGGTATGTAACTTCTTTGGTACACAATTGAGCCTTTTTGGCAGATACTCGATATCTGAGTTCCTGTAAAGTGCTTAGTAAGTCCCGAGTCTTCTGCACTCTTGCAGAGTTTTGGAGGCCAGGAGCAGGTCATCTACATACTGTAACAGTACAGTCTCTGGATGATGTAGACGGAACTCCTGTAAATCTTGACTGAGGGCCTCGTCAAATAATGTGGGAGAGTTTTTAAACCCCTGTGGTAGTCTAGTCCAGGTTAGTTGTCCTGAAAATCCCCCCTCAGGATCAGTCCACTCAAAGGCAAAAATAGGTTGACTTACCGCTGCGAGAGGAAGGCTGAAGAAGGCATCTTTCAGGTCCACTACTGTATAGATCTGGTACTCTGGAGACAACAGGCTCAGCAATGTATAAGGATTAGGCACTGTGGGGTGGATAGTTTCCACCCGTTTATTGACTTCTCTTAAGTCCTGGACCGGGCGATGATCATCAGTTCCGGCCTTTTGGACTGGCAGGAGGGGAGTATTCCATGGTGATTTGCATGGCACAGTATTCCCTCCTTTTTTAGTTTATTAATATGTGGAGCAATTCCCAATCGTGCCTTATGGCTGATGGGGTACTGTTTAATTCTTACAGGAGTAGCATTGCTAGTCAGTTGTACAATGATGGGAGCCCGGTGGGTAGCTAATCCCTGGGGGGTTTGTTTCTGCCCATATTTTTGGAACCTCTTGTTGGAGTTCTGTTAATAAATCTGGAGCAGTTATCTCTCCCGGGGTATTGCTGTCTGATTCCCATAGCTTATATTCCTCACTCAAGGGGCAAGTCAGTAAAATATGAGTGGGATGATTGAATTCTATTGTAGCTGAACCTGAAGAAAAGGAGATAGTTGCTTGTAGTTTTTGTAATAAGTCTCTCCCCAGTAAGGGGTATGGGCAATCAGGCATTACTAGGAAGGAGTGGGTAATAGTTCCTTTACCCAAGTCTGTGATTCTTGCTCTTGTCCAAGAGCAATGTTGGGTTTTTCCAGTGGCTCCTTGTATAGGGATTTTTTGTTTTGACAGGGGTTCTTCGGATTGTTGCAGCACTGAGTAGGTAGCTCCAGTGTCTACCAGAAACTTTGTGGGTTTGCCCCCTACTTGGCTCTTGGGGGCTTATTGGAATAGAGCCTCGGCCCCGTCAGTCCAGTACAGAAAAGACCTTTTCTGACTTTGGTTTGGAGGGTCTGGAATACCGAGCATTCTGTGGGCATTCATTTTTCCAATGTCCTTTTTCTCTACAGTAGGCACATTGGTCTGCAGGAGCCCTGTTTGGGGAGATGACTTGAATTGCGGTTGACTATGAGCCGTGGAGATTTGGGCATTGTTGCCTTCCGTAGTCTCATGGGACTTGTCCCAGGATCTCGAGTGACTTGGCCGAAATTGCTGATCGGGTCAGCGCCATTTTGGTGGTGTGTGTGTGTGGCGTGTGTTAGTCGTTGTTAGAACCAGAGAGAAAAGTTATTCAGAATAAAAAGCTGTTCGTCTCCAGTTTGCCTCTGAACTTCTTCCCGCAGCTCCGTTGCTCCAAGCGCTTCAGGCGGCAACATTGGTCCTTTTCTAATTTTTGACCTTTCAAAGTTGGTGGCCCTCTAGAAGGGGTGGTAGGTCATCCAGTGGCAGCCAATAAGATCTTAGTAAGTCTTTTGGTTTGTCTTTCTTCAGGAGGATCTCTGTTATTATAAACTCATTGGGCAATTCCCACCAATTCAGATAAAACCTTTCCCTCGAACCCTTCAAGTTTTTTGAGTTTCTTTCTAATATTGGGAGCCGACTGGGTTACAAAAGCTATATTTATCGCTCTACGATTTTCAGCAGCCTCAGGGTCTATAGGGGTGTAAGATCAGTAAGCCTGTAGGAAGCGCTCCAAAAACGCACTTGGGGATTCACTAGGGCTCTGTATTGTCTCACTTACTTTTGAAAGGTTAGTAGGCTTTTTGGCAGCTGCTCAAACTCCCCGCAGTAAAATCTGGCGAAACTGGTTTAGAGCCTCCTTACCTGTATCTTCATTGGGGTCCCAATTGGGATGGTGGAGGGAAAAATGGCTTCCCACAGGACGGGATCATCTGTGGGTCGACCGTCACACCCAGAATAGATTTTTGAGCCTCTCGTTTGATGCGTTCTCGCTCCTCAGATGTGAACAGAGTTTGGAGAAGCTGTTGACAGTCATCCCAGGTGGGTTGGTGGGTACAGAAAACTGATTCTAAAAGAGAGAGATGAGGCCCTGTAGTTGATCAGAAAAAGGGGGGTTTTGGTTTTTCCAATTGTAGAGATCACTAGTGGTGAAGGGGATATATACCATGAAGGAACCCTGAGTGGTTAATGTTTCCCGGAGGGGTAAAATAGGCACTGGTGGTGCAGCATAATTAGTACCCGTCAGGGTATGGGATGGGGAGAGGGCCCCTGCCAATTGGGAGAGTGGAGACAATGGAGGAGAAGGCAAGGGGGAAGGGGCCGGGGGTGAAAGGGTCGGAGGCGAGGAGGAGGAGGCTGGCGGTGATGGAGACAAGGGGGAACGCAAAGAAGGAGGGACCAGAGGTGACAGGAGAGGGAATGGATCAGGTGGCGCCGTTGGCGGGTTGGGCACCGGGTAAGGAGGAGGTTCCAAAAGGGAAGTAGTCTCAGCTTCAGAGTTATCTAATACCGGGAGTCCAGGGGACTTCTGATTAGCAGGTTTCTTTTGGGCCAATAAAATAGTGTGCTTTTCTCAGAGGCCAGAATCAGAAGGCTTGTAATCTGTAATACAACATTTTAGCCATTTAGGCTCATCAGTAAGTATGTCAATCCAAATTTGTATATAAATCATTTGATCTGGGTGTCCTGGCTGCCCAAAAACAATTTTTTTTGACTCTGAGGGCAGTAGGAAGGTCGGCTGTTCCTTGTGAGGGCCAACCAACCTTAAAAGTAGGCGATTCCAATTCACAGAATTTTCGTAAATCTAATTTGTTAACAGACATTCCGTAGTCAGAAGCACGTTTCTGGAAATCCTGAAAATTGTCTAAGAAACAGGTTAAGACTGTGACACACTGAGTTGACTGGTTCTGTCCCATTATTGACTAACCTGAAAAGAGACTTGGCACAGAAAGCAAAGCAAAAGCACAAACCAGACCAACAACAGAAAGGCAAACAAACAGACAATGACCAGATTGGGCCACACCACACGGGGGTGCCCACCAGTGAACCAGAACGATGTCTCACCTGGTCCTGGGACTAGGTGTAAGCGACTGCGTCCAGTCTGACCTATGTCCCCCAGAGAGTTAACTCACCAGATCACAGATCATAGGCAGCTTCTTGAATTGTCCTGATGGTGGGCTGGAATCCTCCCAGGAGCAAGGCTGAGAAATGCCTCTCAGGAGCTCCCCTCTACTCCAGGGCGGAGTCCAGGAGACCGCGACAGGTGGTTAATTTGGGTGTGACACGGCAAGGAAAAAGGATCTCGCTGCGGCCTCCAAAAATGTTGTATCAAAAATGTTGTCACCAAGCCGGGCACCGTGGCGCACTCCTGTAATCCCAGCACTTGGGAGGCTGAGGCAGGAGGATCACGAGTTTAAAGCCAGCCTCAGCAATGGCGAGGCCCTTAGTAACTCAGTGAGACCCTGCTTCTAATAAAATACAAAAAAAGGGCTGGGGATGTGGCCCAGTGGTCCAGTGCCCCTGAGTTCAATCCCCAGTACCAAAAAAAAAAAAAAAAAAAAAAAAGGGTTGGGGATGTGGCCCAGTGGTCGTCGAATGCCCCTGAGTTCAATCCCCAGTACCAAAAAAAAAAAAAAAAAAAAAAAAAAAATGTTGTCACCAATGAGATGCCAATTAAAACTCCAAGCCACATCACACTAATGCCAAAAAAAGCCTTTATTAAGCTGATCAGTGGCCACCATCCCCACACATCACACAGTGTGGCAAGATGGCGCGCAGGCAGTGATTTTTCAAGGGTTTATAAAGAGAAAAATCATAGAGGGCGGAATATTCAATTGCAGGGTTTCAGCCAATGCAAGCAAGCCACGGTACAGAAGCTGAATATAGGCAGTTAGCAAGACAAAGCAATGGGTACAATAATATTTCCCATGGGACTTTCCAGGTTGGTATAGCAATGATCAAGTAGAAGGGAATGGGGTCAAGATGACCCTAGTTGGGTACATGTTAGAGAATGGTTACTAACATCTACACAATCAATCTCTGACAAGGTATTTGCCCAGGAAAAATGGAAACCAAAGAGAGCAATTTTACATTGTATAGGAATTGCTATCTTTATGCTGTCAAGCGTATTATGCTAGGTAATGATTAATGGGTACACAGGCAGGACTTTCTGTATTCTATTATTTCTGAGAAACAGAACTATTTCTCAGAACTCCTAAGATGGCTGCTGAAGAACAAGATGGAGTCCCTTTAGTTCTCTTATCACAGTATCTAAGTGCACTGTACTGCTGTGTGTAACTAATTAAAACAAAAATGTTAAAAAAGATCAATTTAATGAATTTGTTCATCTTTCAATTTGAGAAATTCCCTGAGAAATGATTCCAGTGGCCTCATTACTTTGAAGAGTGCATGTAGAAGTCTATGCTGAAGCTTGTGTGTTTTTTTTTTTTTTTACTCTGAGTATGTGTAGTGCTCAACATGTAAGTTCAGAGTTATTTGTGCTAACAAAAGTGGAAATCTACAAAATATTCTTCCATTGCATATTTTTCATCTTTGATTCTCTTTGTATCTAAAAAGTATCTTTCCTACTAGTTAATCCTGTTAAATGTAAACACTGAAAATTAAAAGTTATCACTTTTTTTTTTCTTGGTAGTGCTGGGTGTAATTCTTTTTTTTTTTTTTTTTGGTACCAGGGATTGAACTCAGGGGCACTCAACCACTGGGCCACATCCCCAGCCTCCCCCCTTTTTTGTATTTTATTTAGAGACAGGGTCTCACTGAGTTGCTAAGTGCTTCGCCATTGCTGAGGCTGGCTTTGAACTCGCGATCCTCCTGCCTCAGCCTCCCAAGTACTGGGATTACAGGCGTGTGCCACCACGCCGGCTTTTGTGCTGGGTGTAATTCTATTAGGAAAGGATCACATGATATGTTTCTTACAATCTCCCAACTTTCATATTTGCTGTTACTTTTTATTTATTCACCAGTGAGAAAAACCTAAACTTCTGTCGACAGGAACTGCTTCAGGCCGGCAAAATGACTGGAAGTCGTGAAGAGGTTTCCGGAAGTCATAGTCCCAAGCTTGGAGAGTTTAGAGACTTTTTTTTCCCTCCAAGAGAGGAAGTTCCCTTCTTCCGTCTCCGGGCCTTCTGGGAAATGTATTTCTGGACTCCAACCGGAAGTCATTGGGCTGCTGACGCGCAGCAATCCTTCCCCTGGGTGCCTCTGGGAAGTGTAGTTCATGAGTTTCGCGTAGTCTGAGCCGCTTCTGCCGGGGAAAGCTAGGCAGTCACCATCTTTTTGATTCGGGAGGTGAGTCCACCCTGCCCGCAGCCACAACAGCCCGCGGAGCCTTTTCGGCCTCAGCGTGAGGTTTGCGGCCACCTGTCTGGCGGTTTAACATGAAGAAGTCGCGGCTTCTGAGGGAGGATGAGAGGCCCTCCTCGCCTACCGAGCCGCGCTCCGGCCCTCGGTGTGAGACAGCTGGCGTTGCCATCTCTGCGCTCTGCTTTCCTCCTCTGTAAGAGAGCGGTGAAGCCAGCAGTTCCTGCGGAGGAGCGTAGTTAGATGAGGCCGTCAGGTCCATCGCTCTGGTCGGCGGCGGCGTTTGGTCCCGGGTCGCCTTTTGCTGTCCACACAGTTCTGCGCTCGCAGCGCGCTTTTCACCTGGAAGCCGGGGAAGAGAAACGAGGCCCGGCCCCAGGAGAACGCCGCGACCCGCGGCCGCATCCTCCTGGAAGCTGAGGGCGGTTGTTTCAACGCAGCCTTTTCTTCACCCCTAAATCCGAGCAGGAGGGAGGGACTGTACTGCCTCTGAACGGAAGGCACCTTCTCGCTCCGTCATCTCTTGCCATCAGCCGAGTTTCCTTCGCTCTGTAAATTATCAGGAGGAAAATGATCACATTTTTGTTGAATAACTGAGAGTTACGCACAGGACTCAGAAATGAGTTTATTAATAACATCTCACCCCTTTGACGTTCAGACATTCTTCTGTAGACTGTGTATATTGATGTAAGTATTTAATTTGATTCCACATCAAATAGGTCATATTCCAATTTAGTGAATCCTTAAGTAACAGTTTCCACATTAGCTGCAAACTGCCTCCACCCCTTTTACTTTAACTATAGTCTTTTAAAGCACATCACAGACATTAGGCCAGTTTTTCTTAAATTCTACCACGAGCTCTGAAACTGAAGCTTGCTTTTGACATTTGTTCAGTATCTCTTTTTCTGTTCCTTTTCTTTCAAACTTTTTTTGTCATGCGTTTCTTAGAATGCAGTTCTAAAATGCAGTCAGGGATGTTGAATCTGTTTCCAGAAGTGTGTTTCTTTTCTATTCTACGTGTGTGTATACATATATATGTATATTTTTTTAAATTTTTTTTTTTTTTTTTTTGGTACCAGGGATTGAACTCAGGGGCACTGGACCACTGGGCCACATCCCCAGCCCTTTTTTGTATTTTATTAGAGGCAGGGTCTCACTGAGTTGCTAAGTGCCTCACCATTGCTGAGGCTGGCTTTGAACTCGCGATCCTCCTGCCTCAGCCTCCCAAAGTGCTGGGATTACAGGCGTGCGCCACCGCGCCCGGCTCCGGCATGTATATATTTTTAAATTTACTGTAGTTCGCGTTACTTCTTTTTGTTCTACTTTTTTGACAGTTTTTTTCTTTTTCAGTTTATTCCCTTCTTGTTATCCTCAACTGGCTTAGAATTTGTAGTCTTTTGCCATTCTTTTATCTTTTTTTAATTAATTTTTTAATTTGTTTTAATTAGTTATACATGACAGTAGAATGCATTTATGCACTATGATATACATAGATGGGATATAATTTCTCATTTTTCAAAGTGTACATGTTGCAGAATCATATTGGTCATGTAGTCACATATATAATCAAGTAATAATGTCTGTTTAAAAACTAAACTACCTACCTCAGCAAATACTAATTTTAGTCAGCATATATTCTCATTCTGAAAAAATATAGAGACTAAAAATACTTAAAACTTAATGTCCCTTTTGGTTGTTGTTAATATTGTTTTAGGGCTGGGATTGTGGCTCAGCGGTAGACCGCTCACCTAGCATATGCGCGGCCCAGGTTCGATCCTCAGCACCATGTACAAATAAAACTCATGAATAAAACGCATTGTGTACAACTAAAGCAAATAAATAAATACTTTAAAAAAATTTTTTTAGTTGTTGATGGACCTTTATTTTATTTATTTATATGCAATGCTGAGAATCCAACCCAGTGCCTCACACACGCTAGGCGAGTGCTCTACCACTGAGCCACATCCCCAGCCCGCCATACATTTTCTTCATTTTTATTCACCTAAAATATCTTTGTTTCTCTCTCATGTAAGTAATCATTCATTGTGCATATAAAGGTTGACAATTACTCTGTTTATAATAATTGAAGATAATAGTCTCTTGTTTTCAATCTCCAGTTAGTTATCCTGTTTCTGTCAACCTAATTGTCAATTAAGCAAACTAAATATATTTTCTTTCTAGGAGCTCTAAGATTGTTATTGTTGTTTTCAATTCTTTGCATGTGTTTAGTCTATCACTTGCCCAAGTTGTACTATGATTTATTAGTTTATGAGTATATTTATTTTTATTTATGCTGTTTAGAGTTCCTGTAGGAAATTCTGAGTAATTGCCTCTTGAAATAAGATGTCTCTGCCATTTCTTACATTCTCTTCTCTCATTGCTTTTAGAGAAATGTTGGAGCCTTTCAGTTTATTTTCCATTATCTTGATTTTTTTTTTGTCTTTATTTTTTCCCTTTGCTCGAGATCCTCCTGCCTCAGCCTCCCAAGTGCTGGGATTACAGGTGTAAAGGGAGCCTTTTCTGATATCATGAAGTACCATGGAATGGTACTTTTTAGAAAACTGATACTAGTATCAGTAAAATATTACTAGTGGGCAACAAATTATTAACTAAGAAGATATTTTAAATCAGAATTAGACTTTTCAGAAGTTAAAGGTGATTTTATAGAATAGCAATGTTTGCAAGTATAGTTTATGATGCAAATATCATCTTTTTGTTTTTTTGTTTTGTAGCTACAAGAGAAAGGGACTCCTGGTTCTTAGAACTTTCTATCTGTTCATTTAATCCTTGGAGCTGCTTTATGAGGTAGGTACCATGTTTGATTCTTGTCCTCCTTGACACATGACAAAAGTGGAGCACAGAGAGATTTCTTAACATGCTCTGGGTTATTCAGAATTGTCATTTCTAGAAACTAAACCTGGCACTTGGCTCCATAACACAACATTTTTTTAGCCCACATGTTAGCCTTTTATCTCCCTACCATTCCCAGAAGTTCCTACAGTAGGTTGCATTTGGTTGTGTTTCTTGGTCACTGCCCAATGGCATTGAGCTGACAGGCCTACCAGTAGGTGGAATCTAGTTATGCTCTTATTACAAAACTCTATGGTTGCATCTGTCTGGAAGTAGGGACTCACATGTACTATTCTATAATTTCCACAAAAATCCACATGAGGTAATGGTAGCTCTAACTTGTATCTCATGGCTGCTTCATCCTTCCTCAGACATGCCTATTCAGGAGTCTGACCTTCCCCAGAAGGAACAGGAACAAATGAACAAGTTTCAGGTAAGAGATTCCGTGTCTTAAGATATGATTTTGATTTCTCAACAATTAGGTACATCTTTTTCTCTTCTTTGGGAAGGCTGATGGAAAATAACACATTTTTTTTTGACCAGGGATTGAACCCAGGGGTACTTAACCATTGAACTACATCTCCAACCCTTTTTATGTTTTGTTTTTGAGACAGATCTTGCTGAGTTGCTTAGGGCCTCACTAAGTTGCCAAGGCTGACTTTGAACTTGTAATTCTCCTGCCTTATCCTCCCAAGCTGCTGGGATTATAGGCATGCGCCACTGTGCTCTGCAGAATAACAGATCTTTAAGTGCACGTTGTGTGCTAGGGGTGTGTGTATGTGTGTGTATGTGTGTGTGTGTGTTTGTGTTTTCTTTGATTTATTATCTTTACTATTTTACAAAAAATCTTTGAAAAGATATTAGAAACTTTAAGTGGAACAAAATAATCTATACTAATCTCTTGCTTGTAAACTAGCTCTTTTTACTTTCCCATATTTCAAGTGCATGTTACTATATATTTGCAATAATGGAATAGGTGAAATTGTGACTATTTTTTTCATTTAGTTATATCACATGCATTTCATTAGTTACATTATATTCCATCAAATTGGAATGCTCTTTAAAAAATATAAACTATTCCTATTCAAACTTTAAGAGAATTTAAGAATTTTACCATTTTAGAGAACATTATAGGGACATTTTCTCTCCATATAACTTTGTCTCCAGAAAGCAAATTCTGGTGGGATTCTGCATTGTTGGTCCTTAAAGTTTTAGGAACTCTTAATTGAAGAGGTATACTTCATGTCAGTTCTCTTACGTATTTGACATGGTGTAATATTATTAGATATTTTTATAGAAGGAAAGCTATAGTTTTTCTTCGCGTGCGTGTGTGCGTGTGCATGCATTTTAGTCACTCATCTATTTTATTTCTTGTGTTTATTTTATCAAAGCAACTGTATATAGATAGATCTAATAGTGTTTAAATACCTTGCCAGCCCTTTTTGTCATTGCTTTCTTCTTTAGAGCACTGTGTGAATATGTAGGTGATTTATCTGTATTTTAAACATGAAGATAGTGGGGTGGGAACATCATATAACTGCCCACCTTTTCCAGGTCACCTGTACATTGGACTCTTGACGCTTCTGACTGTTAGGTAGGACTATCTTGTCATTCCATCTTCATGAAGAGGTAGACAAGGCAAAAGAATTTTCCAGAAACCAGAGTGCATATTATAGAAGCACCTGGCATGACCTTTTGAAGCATAAACTTTAATGGTGACCTTCATTTGGTTCTCACCAAAAGGCTTGTCTCCTCTCTGCTAGGTGTGTGTCTTAGTCATTCTGAAAACCTAGATGCTTAAGCTCAGTTTAATGTAAGTATTTTAAATTTTCCTTCAGCATAAGATATCAGGCACAATATTACAAGACAATAACCAACTGGTGGGATATACTTAAACAAAGTAAAGGTCAATAGTACAATTTCATGTCAAGATTGGTAAGATAGCCTGGTATGGTGGTGCTCACCTGTAACTTTAGCAACTTGGGAGACTGAGTCAGGAGGATCACAGTCTCAGTAACTTAGTGGGACTGTCTCAAAATAAAAAAGTAAAAAGAGATAGGTATGTAGCTTAGTGCTAGAGAAGCCCTGAGTTCAATCCCATACCTTCCCTGCTAAAAAGAGTTAAGATAAAACCCAATTGGATTATGAGGAAAAAAATATAGGGGTTTCTTGAAAAAAGAAAGTGAATTTATGAAAAAATAGTGTTTGTTAATAATGTATATAAATATTAAGAGATTTATTTATTTTACTTGTATTGTGAAATATTAAAAAAAAAAAAGAATTAAGGTATATTTGGCCAAGTTTAAAGTTGCAGGAACGCTTGTACTCATGTGAAAAGTGGATTTAGAAAACTTTTTTAAAAAAAATATTTTATTTATTTGCTTTAGTTGTACACAATGCGTTTATTTGTATGTGGTGCTGAGAATCGAGCCCAGGGTGAGCGCATGCTAGGCGAGCACTCTACCGCTGAGCCACAACCCCAGCCCTAGAAAACTTTTGAGGGGACATTCTGCTATTCTGTTTTTAAAGTTTTAAAAGTGACTGTTCTATGACTTTGCAATTGCTGCTTCTTGGCTAAGATATTCTCTCTCTCCTAAGATCTCTATAAAGGAATCTTTGCAGTATTGATTATAGGTGAAAATCTATGACTAATTGTTCATTATTTGGATTGGTTAAAGATGCATTGTTCCAAGGAATTCTGTTCTATGCACTCACAATGGGATGAAAGAGATTATAGCACAAATATGAATCGTTGAGTTTCCAAGCCCCTGTGGTGCACCAGTCTTAAGTGCTTTACATGTATTCACCTACCTAGTCCTTTCCAGCACCTTGTGATTTAGACAGGATTGAAGAGAAGAGGAAATTGAGATAGTGAAAAGTTAACGAACTTGCACAAGTTTCTGTAAACTAATAAAGGACAGAAATTTTAAAATTTGAACTCAGACAGTGTGAATCAAGAGCTGATGCTGAACCAGCTGTGAATCGGCAGTTGGAAGCATCCAGGAAGAGCTATATACTGTCCTAGAGGATTGCTGAAGGCCTGCAAACTTTGCAAACATTTAAAACAGATATAGAGTTTAAAATTTGGGGGTAGGGGTAAGGGACATTGAAGGAGGGACAGTAGTTGAAACAAACTGACTGGATCCCTTCAAATCTGTATGTACCTTTTTTTTTAATATCCTTTTTATCCTTTTCATGCTATACTTATTTTTTGGCTTATTTTTGGTGGTACTGGGGATTGAACCCAGGTATGCTTTACCACTAAGCTACAACCCCAGACTTTTTTTTTTTTTTTTTTTTTTTTTTTGTTGAGACATGGTCTTGCTAAATTGCTGAGGCTGGCCTTGAATTTGTGATCCTCCTGCCTCAGCCTCCCGAGTTGCTGGGATTACATGTGTGCACCTCTGTGCCACGCTTGTACTGCACTTTTTCTGGGAGAGCTGCAAAATTGAGGCTATGTGTGTTTGATATTGTAGGAGGCAGTGACATTCAAAGATGTGGCTGTGGTCTTCACCACAGAGGAGCTGGGGCTGCTGGACCTTACTCAGAGGAAGCTGTACCAAGATGTAATGGTGGAGAATTTCAAGAACCTGGTTGCAGTGGGTGAGGACAGGCACCCTCTGACACTGAACTTCAACTCCCTTGAGTATCTCTGTGTCTTCAGATGTTCAACGCTTTGACCCATTTGAAATGGTTCCCTTCTCTTGAAGGCAAAATGATTTCTAATGTCTGGGATAATAGGGATAGGTTTTAGTGGTGGTTTTGCTCACATGAAATTATTTTCTTTTGAGTCATTGGTTCTCAGCTGGGGTGATTTTTCTGTCAGAGGACATTTGGCAATGTCTGGACACAGTTGTCATGTCTAATGGGTGGTGACCAGGGATGTGAGCCTGCAATGCATAGGACAACTCCCCACAACACAGAATTCACCAAAGTATCAGTAGTGCCACAGATGAGAGACTCTGTTTTAGGTGAACTGTAAATGGGCAACTTAGCTTCTATATTTTATCTTTCTAATTATGGTGGTAAACTACTGCTGGGTCATGAAGTAAACTTAGTGCTTTCTACTGGCATCTTCTTTTCCATGAAATATATAAGGGTAAATTATATCAGAATTCCTTATTAAGAACCACTCACATTGCATCCATAGCTGTGACCATTAAAAAGTATATATTATATTTTTATGCCTTTATTTACTCATTTTTATGTGAGCTGAGGATCAAACCCAGTGCCTCACACATGCTAGGCAAACTCTCTACCACTGAGTTACAATCACAGCCCATTTTGAATGAGTGATGGAAGAGACAGTGTTGGCTAAGTTTAATTTAATACGTATATATATTAAATATACCATACACAAGAACTAGGCATGACCTAAATTTCTTCTTATAGTTCCTGATCAGAAGAAAGTTCTTAAAATACCACTGGGGATTATATGACTTAGATAAAAATGTATTTTAGTTGTGTGTTCACCTTAAATATATATATATATCTCTCTCTCTCTACCTTTTCATAGGGTACCTTCCCTTCAAAGTGGATATGGTATCCCAGCTGGAAGCAGAAGAAAAGCTTTGGATGATGGAAACTGAAACCCAGAGAAGTAGCTATTTTGGTGAGAACCATGTAGCTATTCTTTCAGACACTAGCTAGTGAGCTTCTCACCACATGTATCATTGCCACCATCATCTAAGTGTCATCACCTCTCACCTGAATAATGACAAGCACTTCCATGCTGGTTTCCATGCTTTCTCCCTTACATTCCTATAATCTGTTCTCTACACAGTAGCCAGGTGATTCTATAAAAAATCTTTAAAAAGTTAGATCATGCCACTCCTGTACTCAACCCCCTTCAGAGCCTTCCCATCTCACTCAGACTGGACTGTAAGACCCTGTCTGATCTGGTATCCTCACCAAGTTTCTCTTTCATTTCCTACTTTCCTCCTTGCTTAGTTCATTCTGGCCTTGTGGGTCCCCTTGGCATGTACTTTCTGAGTTCTTCTGTGTCATGGCTTTGGCTAGCTCTGTTCCCTACCCCAACAGAGTCCCCCAGCCCAGCCCAGCCCCTTCCTTACTCCTTTCAGGTCATTCCTCAGATTTCATCCTTTAGAGAAGCCTTCTGTGTCAGTCCTGTTTACCTGTGTCAGTCCCCTTACCTTGTCTCTTTTGTGGCTAAACACTGATTACTTAATGACATATTTTTATTTACTTGTTCATTATCTCTCTCATCCCACAAGAATAGGAGTTTGGCTCAAACCTCTGATGGGCTTTCTGCATAGTAGGTGCTCAGTAAATACTTGCTGAGAGAATGAATTATTAGGGTTGTGGTTGTGGCTCAGTGGTAGAGCGCTTGCCTAGCATGTGTGAGGCATTGGGTTTGATTCTGAACACCACAAATAAATAAATAATAAATAAATGTCCATGGACAGCTTAAGAAAAAAAATATGTATAAGTTGTAAATGGACACAATACCTCTATTTTATTTATTTATCTTCTTATGTGGTGCTAAGGATGGAATCTGGTGCCTCACACATGCTAGTCAAGCACTCTACCACTGAGCCATGACCTCAGCCCAAGAATGAATTATTAACATAATTCCTATTCATTGGAACAGGAGTGGGAAAACTCCCCCAGCCTGTGATCCCAGCCTTTTTTCTGCTTGAAGGCTGCCTTGCCCACCTGCTGCCAGCCACTGTGCTCTTCCACTAGCTCGTCCTTGCCTTCCTTGTCCCGCCTTCTCACTGCTTCACTTTTCACTGTATTCTTCACCCCCTTTCTCTTCTTTCCGATTTAATCAGTGTATTCCTCAGTTCTACTATTTAAAAATTAAAAGTAAAAATTAGATCATCATAGAGGCTGTAAATTTACATACTCTTCCCGACCCCCAAAACAAAATAGAGGCTTATCTGCAAGCACAGGAGATGAATCCCTGAATTTTGTGAGTGATTAATGAATATAACCACTCTTCTTTTGTCTGTCTCCCTTTTAGGTCTACATGCTGCATCATGTTTAATGTGTTCAGGATTACTAGTTACTTGCTTTACTTGACTGGGTCTCATTTTCATATGCAAACAACCTCAAGAGTTATCATCCTAAGTATTGTCATTTTTCATTTTTTAAAAATATTTATTTATTTGCTTTAGTTGTACATAATTCGTTTGTTTGTACGTGGTGCTGAGGATCGAACCCGGGCCGCGCACGTCCTAGGTGAGTGCGCTACCACTGAGCCACAACCCCAGCCCCTGTCATTTTTCATTTTTGCATAACAGACTAGGTTCCTTTTTTAACAAATCAGGTGGCATTTTCTGTCCCCCTTTCATAGGTTTCCTTTGCTTCTTCAGTATCAGTATATTTAAGGACTTTGTAATCATTCCCCATGTACAAATAATATCCTAGAATTATATATTCTATATATTCCCTATAGGTCACAGGAGCACAAAATCATAGTGCTTGTTTTTATAGTGATTCTTAAAAACAAAAACTTATAGAGAATGGAGACAAATGGATCTTACATCCCTATTACTCCAAAGATAGCTCATTGATTTAAACACACTAGAGTGATTAATGGGAACATTACTTTACAGTGAATCTGTAAATATAATTGTATGTTTAGATAATTATTATACAATTATAATTTTTGTAGACATCTTTAGGTATGTAAAGATTCAGACCTTCTAAGTTTAGAAGATAAAAGTTATTCACAACTATCTGACTATAATTGAACTCTTGGTAATTTTTATCAATATCAATGTACCAGGCATTATGATTCATCAGTTTCCACATTGTAACTTCAAGTTGCTACATTTTAGAGAAAACCACCCTGTGTATACAGACAGCTTCCTGCTTTCCCCCTTCCTTTATTGTAATATCTAAGTAGTCATATCACCTATGTACAGTAGTTAGCAGTGTTGAATTGGACATTTTTAGTGTCCACATGCACTGACATACCTGTGGAGATGACCAGAGTCCTGATTAGGAAAGGAAAAATTATGGAATTTCTACATAAGTTTTCCAGCACAATTTAAATCTTGTTGGTGTTAATCTTGGCTGATGGTTGGCAGTATGAGAAGCTCTTCACATGTTGCAATGGCTTTTGATGTCAAACACTCAAAGTTAGGCGAGGCTTTACAGGGTAAGGGGACAGTCCTCCACAAGACACCCCTCAGCACCAGCTGTAAGTCTATGAGTTTTCAGACTCAATTATGACCAACTAGCTACAAATTTGGGGGTTCCCTTGGTAATTTGTTAGAATGACTCACAGAACTCAGGAGGGTGCTTTATTTAACAGTTTTATTGTAGCCAAAAGAATACAAATCAGAACTACCCAAAGGGAGAGGTGAAGAGGGTGAAATGTGGGAGGGTTCCCTCCTGCCTACATCTTATAAGAACTCTTGTGATTACTTTGAGCTCATTTTGCTAATCCAGGATGATCTCTCCATCTCAAAATCCTTTATTTAATCATATTTGTGAAGTCCATTTTGCCATTAACAGGTTCAGGACTTGAACATCTCTGGTTTGGGGAGATGGATTATTCAGCTCATCCTCAGAATTGCATATGTGCCTGTTGATAGTTTTTCAAAGTTTAAATTATTAGGACAGCCGGGCGCAGTGGTGCACGCCTGTAATCCCAGCACTTGGGAGGCTGAGGCAGGAGGACTCACGAGTTCAAAGCCAGCCTCAGCAATGGTGAGGCACTTAACAACTCAGTGAGACCCTGTCTCTAATAAAATACAAAAAAGGGCTGGGGGGCCGGGCGTGGTGGCGCACGCCTGTAATCCCAGCACTTTGGGAGGCTGAGGCAGGAGGATCGTGAGTTCAAAGCCAGCCTCAGCAATGGCGAGGCACTTAGCAACTCAGTGAGACCCTGTCTCTAATAAAATACAAAAAAAGGGCTGGGGATGTGGCCCAGTGGTCGAGTGCCCCTGAGTTCAATCCCCAGTACCAAAAAAAAAGGGCTGGGGATGTGGCCCAGTGGTCTAGTGCCCCTGAGTTCAATCCCCAGTACCAAAATAAATAAATAAATAAATAAATAAATAAATAAATAAATAGGACATAACTCGATATAAGCAAATATAATTAAGGTCCCTCTTCCTCTTTGAAATAGTTTAAGCCAGGGTTTCATTGTTTATTTGTTTCTGTGCAGGGGATCAAATCCAGGGCCTCATGATTGCTAGGCAAGCACTGTACCACTGAGCCACATCTCCAGCACAGGTTTCATATATTTGTTACCATAGTCCTAAACAAAAGTGTATTTTACTTCCTGACCAAGTGTAAAATTTATGTAAAATTTACCAAGTGCATATTTATGTATATGTGTACAACGGAAACAAGTATTTTGTAGAGTAGTGCTTTTTTTCTTCCTATTTTTAAAAATTGTTTTTTAGTTGTCAATGGACCTTCATTTTATTTATTTATATGCAGTGCTGAGATTGAACCCAGTGCCTCCCACATCCCAGGCAAGTGATCTACCACTGAGCCCCTGTATAGTGGTACTCTTTTTTTTGTGTGTGATACCAGGGATTGAACTCAGGGGCACTCGACCACTGGGCCACATACCCAGCCCTTTTTTGTATTTTATTTAGAGACAGGGTCTCACTGAGTTGCTAAGTGCTTTGCCATTGCTGAGGCTGGCTTTGAACTCGGGATCCTCCTGCCTCAGCCTCCCAAAGTGCTGGGATTACAGGCGTGCGCCACCGCGCCCGGCAGTGGTACTCTTTTAATTGGAGGTCTTACTGTGTTGCCCATGCTGGTCTCAAAATCCTGTGCTCAAGCAATCCTGCCTCAGCTTCCTGAATAGCTGGGATTAGGGGTGTTCACCACCTCACCATGTGTATAGTGGTATTCTTTTTTTTTTTTTTTTTTTTTTTTCTTTTGGGTACTGGGGATTGAACTCAGGGGCACTTGATCACTGAGCCACGTCCCCAGGCCTATTTTGTATTTTTTAGAGACATGGCCTCACTGAGTTGCTTAACATCTTCTTTTTGCTGAGGCTGACTTTTTACTTGTGATCCTCATGCCTCAGCTTCCCAAGCTGCTGGATTACAGGTGTGCATCACTGTGCCCAGCTATAGTGGTACTCTTATTGCTTGTAATACACTTAAGTTTTTGTTCTGCTTTTTCAAAAAAATGTTTGTCACAAGTTATAGAATTGGTTTCATGGTATACTAACATCCCACACTTTGATAAAAGTCATATTACAGTGGGAATAAAGCAACAAAAGGAAGAGAGTTCATGCATTTCTTGTGATTATTATATTCTAGTGGGTATAAGTAGGACAAGACAGAAAAATAGGAAGTATATAGTAAGTCAAATGTTACAGAATGAATCTCCTTTATCCAAAATGGTTGGGTCTAGAAGTATTTCAGATTTTGGATTGTTTGGGATTTGGGAATATTTATATGTGTGTAATGAGATATATTGAGGATGGAACCTAAGCCTAAACTCAAAAGTTTATATTTCTTTTTTTTTTAATATTTATTTATTTGCTTTAGTTGTACACAATGCGATGCATTTATGTTTACGTGGTGCTGAGGATCGAACCCGGGCCGTGCACATGCTAGGTGAGCGCTCTACCGCTGAGCCACAATCCCAGCCCAAAAGTTTATATTTCATAGATACCTTATACTTGTAACCTGAAGGTAATTTTATGCAGTTCATTTAGTATACCTGCATTTTAACTGTGACCCATCACATGATGTCAGGTGTGAAATTTTCCACTGTGGCTCCATGTCAGCACAGTTTTGGGTTTGGGAATATTTTGAGTTTGGGATTTTCAATTTAGAGATGATCAACTTGTAATAAGTTCAGTGGAGAGAAATATGGGGCTAGGGGTGGAGCCCTGTGGTAGAGCACTTCCCTAACATGCATGAGGCCCTGGGTTGCATCCCCGGCACTGCAAGAGAGAGGGAGGGAAGGAGAGAGATAAATCAATATAAGGAAAATGGGAAGGATGAAAGAGATACGAATAAAGGTGGAATTATTTTCACATTGAATGTTAGGAAGGCATTTGAACACAGACTTAAAGGGAGTGAGAGAATCAACAAACCTGAGTTTTCCAAGTGAAATATAATTCCTCTCTTTAGGGTTGATTTTGAGAGCCTATGCTCTGCCCTGTTTTATTCCTTCTCCCAACTTTTTTCTCAGTTGTACAAGACTAGCTTTCCCTTCTCTTCCACTTTTAAAGACTTGAATTATTATCAGGTTTCAGAACAGTGCATGCTAATATTTCAACCACTTTCCTAAATTATTCTTGAAGTATGATTTCTGCCAAGACCTAAAGTACTATTTTATGCCCAAGGAAAAGGTAAATAAGCTTTTAATTGATGTTATTGTGGTTGGAATGTGGATTGTCTTTTTGTTGCCTTGAAACCATCTGATTTCAAGCTTGTGGCTCTCATATTAAACATCATGTTTACACTTCTAGAAATGATTCACATTTTACACCTTGGAGTTAGGAGACTTGTTGATCCCATTTTTTACTTCCACCTGGATGAAAAACATGAGAAAAGGATAAATGATGTTGTAAGGACAAGATGACTCTTCCCCTGCTTATTAAGGCCTTACCCTATGGCCTTTACTGTGAAATTCTTTGTTGTTGGTGGTGGTGTTGTTTTTTTTTTTTTTTCTTTGTGGTACCAGGGATTGAACTCAGGGGCACTCGACCACTGGGCCACATCCCCGGCCCTTTTTGTATTTTATTTAGAGACAGGGTCTCACTGAGTTGCTAAGTGCCTCGCTATTGCTGAGGCTGGCTTTGAACTTGCGATCCTCCTGCCTCAGCCTCCTGAGCATGTGCCACTTAACCTGGCCTTACTCTGAAATTCTAATATTTCTAAAGAAAGTATTAACCTGTCCTTATCTCTGAATATTGCTTTCTCTTATAGGCAGTACAAGTCAAAATGAGATGGAAACTCTTCAAAAATTTGCATTAAAATATCTTTCACATGCAGAGCTATCCTGCTGGCAAATCTGGAAACAGGTTGCAAGTGAATTAACCAGATGTCTTCAGAGGAAGAATTTCCAGTTACCACAAGGTCATTCCATTCAAGTTTTTGAAAATGAGAGCATTATAAAGAACCATAAAGGAAATGGTGTCAGGTATATTGAAAATGAAGAGTTTTCAACTTTAAGAACCCAGGATTCTTGCCAGAATGCATATCTTAGCAAGTCACAGAATCTCAGTAAAAATAAGCAAATTGATGTGAAAAGCAGCCTGCATTTGTGTGAAGATTTGATGAGGAAATCACCATTCAGTGAACATGTTAAAGCTGAGACAGAGCAGAAGCCCTGCAAATGTGACAAATGTGGCAGGAGCATTATTGATGGCTCCAATCCACAGTTACCCTTTCAAGAGAAATCACGCCTATGTAGTGAGTGTGGAATGAGCTTCCATTATAGTTCAGTGCTTCACCTTCATCAGAAGGTTCGCACAGGAAAGAAGTGCTTCAATCAGAACACACACCTGCAAACTAATCAGAGAGTTCATCCAGGAGAGAAACTGGGTAAGTGTCAGGAATCTGGTGATTGCTTTAATAAGAACCCTTTTTATTCTCATCAATCTAACCCAGGAGAGAAGTTCTATAGATGTGACAGTTGTGGCAAGGGATTCAGTAGCAGCACAGGTCTCATTATTCATTATAGAACTCACACTGGAGAGAAACCTTACAAATGTGAGGAGTGTGGTAAATGCTTTAGTCAAAGTTCAAATTTTCAGTGCCATCAGAGAGTCCACACTGAAGAAAAACCATACAAATGTGAAGAGTGTGGCAAGGGCTTTGGCTGGAGTGTTAATCTTCGTGTCCATCAGAGGGTCCACAGGGGTGAAAAGCCTTACAAATGTGAGGAGTGTGGGAAGGGATTCACTCAGGCTGCACATTTCCACATACATCAGCGAGTCCACACTGGGGAGAAACCTTACAAATGTGATGTGTGTGGCAAGAGCTTTAGTCACAATTCACCACTAATATGCCATCGCAGAGTCCACACTGGAGAGAAACCATATAAATGTGAGGTATGTGGGAAAGGCTTTACCCGAAATACAGATCTTCACATCCATTTCAGAGTTCACACAGGAGAAAAACCTTATAAATGTAAGGAGTGTGGTAAGGGTTTCAGTCAGGCCTCCAATCTTCAAGTCCATCAGAATGTCCACACTGGAGAAAAGCGATTCAAATGTGAAATATGTGGGAAGGGCTTCAGTCAGTCCTCAAAGCTTCAAACCCATCAGAGAGTCCACACGGGAGAGAAACCATACAAATGTGATCTGTGTGGTAAGGACTTCAGTTACAGTTCAAATCTTAAACTACACCAAGTAATTCACACTGGAGAAAAACCATACAAATGTGAGGAGTGTGGGAAGGGCTTCAGCTGGAGGTCAAATCTTCATGCTCATCAGAGAGTCCATTCCGGAGAGAAACCCTATAAATGTGAAGAGTGTGATAAGAGCTTCAGTCAGGCCATTGATTTTCGGGTACATCAGAGAGTCCATACTGGAGAGAAACCATACAAATGTGGTATATGTGGTAAGGGCTTTAGTCAGTCCTCTGGACTCCAATCCCATCAGAGAGTCCATACTGGGGAGAAGCCATATAAATGTGATGTGTGTGGAAAGGGCTTTAGATACAGTTCACAGTTTATATACCATCAGAGAGGCCACACTGGAGAAAAACCTTACAGATGTGAGGAGTGTGGGAAGGGCTTTGGTAGGAGCTTGAATCTTCGCCATCACCAGAGGGTCCATACAGGAGAAAAACCTCATAAGTGTGAGGAGTGTGGTAAGGCCTTTAGTCTTCCCTCAAATCTTCGAGTCCATCTGAGTGTTCACACTCGGGAGAAACTCTTTAAATGTGAGGAGTGCGGAAAGGGCTTCAGTCAGAGTGCCCGACTTCAAGCCCACCAAAGAGTCCACACTGGAGAAAAACCTTACAAATGCGATGTATGTGGCAAGGACTTCAGTCACCGGTCCCGTCTTACATACCACCAGAAAGTCCACATGGGCAAAAAAACTCAAGAAATGAAATTTTTTGTTGACTTCTGCCAGAATGTACAACTTGAAGTTTTTTGAGTCCATGCTCATGATGAAACCCTATCAAAATATTGGGTGTGGAAGGGGTTTACTTCGGACTCAGAATCTAACATATACTTTAAAATGATGACATAGAACCAGAGTAACAGGGCAAGAACTCAAATCTAGGGAAGAAATTGATATTGCAGCCCTGTTGGCAAGATCCAATTAATATAAATGACCATCTTTCAGTGTGAATGCTGAAAGGTAATGTATAACAGGATATTTGCCATATGTTAACTAGTTATTACTTTTGATCAGGAAGGGTTTTGGACTATTTTTCCTTTAACTTTCCTTTTATACTTACAGTGATCCTTATTTTTATTAAAAAGCTGTAAAGCTATGGAAGAATAAAATTGCTGACTAAAAATTTCCTGTTACTAAGGATGCACAATATGATCATTTCATGCAGTATAAAGGGCTATAATTAAGGAGTAGATTCTCAGAGGTGAATTTTTGATCTTCAAATGTAAATTTATGTCTGCCATAGATATAGAAAAAAAGATATTGAATCATTGTTTTAGTAGCAAACAAATATCATCAGTTGGATTGCCAAGGTATTTTATGCATTATCAATGCATGGAATACTATGCAAACACCAAGTGAGAGAAAGTAAATTTGTAGATACAGAGGTTGGAAGATTTCCACATTTTATTAACCTGGGAAAACATAAAACATGAGTTTTTTGTGGAATCTATATATATATAAGTTTTTTTAATCA
This sequence comes from Tamias sibiricus, assembly GCA_025594165.1. Classification (NCBI taxonomy): domain Eukaryota; kingdom Metazoa; phylum Chordata; class Mammalia; order Rodentia; family Sciuridae; genus Tamias; species Tamias sibiricus. Next base: position 49,704,392 of record CM046672.1, on the reverse strand, counting down.
CATATGTATATGTTTTTAAAGAAAAGGTATAAATGTATAGATATTTAATTATCTCTAAATGATGAGATTTTTACTCATGTTTATATTTCATTTTATTTTGAAATCATATGAAACTTTAAAAAACTGTAAAATTTATATAAATTCTCTCATACCCTTTATGCAGATTCATCTTAACACAAATAAGTTGTCAGTCTTCACGCATCTTGATGTGCAAATATACACACACTGATGCCTATATATACACACCTTTTTCTTAACCACACAAGAGTATATTGCAGTCATCTTGCTCTTACACTAAATATAAAGTATATTTTCCTAAGAATATTTGCTTAAAACAGCTATGATGTAATATTCCGGAAAATTTAACATTGATACATAAGATCTTAATCCTTTCACCAGTGCCACTTGTTCTTGATTACTGTAGTTTTATCGTAAGTCTAAATCAGGTAGCATGGGTTCTCCAAGTTTGCTTTTTTGAAATTGTTTTAGCTATTCTAGTTCTTCATTTTTCCATGTAAGTTGGAGAATCATTTTGTTGATTTAAAACAAAACAAAACAAAAAACTGCATGGCTTTTCATGGGAAATATGTTGGAAGACTTGACATTCATATATCTCCTCCCTGTTTACTGAGGTGCTTTATTTCATTAGTGATTTTTATTTTTCAGTGCACAGATATTGCCTGTGTTTTGTTAGATTTGTAGTGAAAAGTTTTCTGAAATTTTAATCTGTTACAGGTTTCTATGTATTCATTTCTAGTATATAGAAATGCATTTCATTTATATTAACCTTGTATCCCTAGACATATCTAAACTGACTAGTTCTGGTATCTTTTAAATAGATTCTATATAATCATGTTGTCTGAAAATGGAGATACTTATTTCTTTTCTAATTTGGTTTTTGCTTGTTTGCTTGTTTCCTTATTATACTGTTTAAGCCTTCCAAAAAGTTGTTGCATGGGAGTGTTGAGAGATGATGACTTGGCCTTTTTCTTGATCTTATAAATAGCCTTTTTTTTTTTTTTTTTTTTTTTTGTGGTACTGGAGATTGAACACAGGGCTGGCACATGCTAGACATGTGCTCTGCCACTGAGCTACGTCCCCAGCCCAGTCTTTTAGGTGTTATATTAGCTGGAGGTTTTTGTCACAGCCTTTATATGAAATTGAGGGAAATCCCTGCAAAATTTTGACAATAAATGGATGTTGAATTTTCGTAAATGCTTTTTTCTGCATGTATTAAAACAGTCATGTAGTTTTTCTACTTTATTATTTATGTTCATTTTCAAATGTTGGAGTAACATTGCATTCTTGAGGTAAATCCAGCTGATCATGATACATTCACACATAGTATTCTACTTGTTAGTAAAATGAGTTGGAAAGTGTTCTATCCTCTTCTACATAAGAGTCGAGGCCTGTTGTTATTTTGGAAGGTTCCTCCCCACCCCCCCGCTTTTTTTTTTAATGAATTCTGGAATTCAGTGTTGTTGTTAGATATAGGAATAATCAAATTGTTTTATTTCTTCTTGGATTATTTTTGGTAGTTTGTGTCTTTAAGGAATTTGTCCATTTCATCCAAATTGTTACATGGCATAAAGTTGTTGTATAATTTGCTTTATTGTTTTTACTGTCATTAGGATCTGTAATTATGTCTTTCTTTAAGTCTTACAGTTGGTAATTTCTACTTTTTCTTTTCATAGTTTGTTGATTTTTTTTAACTGTTCTTTAATTTCTGCTTTTATCTTTATTATTTTCTGCCTTCTGCTTGGTTTGTGTTTCATTTTCTCCTTTTTAGTTTCCTAAGGTACAAACTTAGGTAACTGATTTAAGACTTTTCATCTTTTCCAACATAAGCATTTAATGCTCTAAATTTTCTTCTAAATGCTGCCCCAGCTTCATTTCACATTTTATTGTTTACTTAAATGATTTTCCATTTTCACTTGTGACTTCCTTTTTTGATTCAAGGGTTGATTTCCAGCTATTTGGGGACTTGCCTGAGATTATTTTATTATTGGTTCTCATTTCACTTTGTTGTAGTCTTGAGAACATACTAGCATTGTTTCAGTTCTTTTAAATTGATTGCAGTTAGTTATGTGGCCCAGAATATGATCCATCTTAATGTATTCCATGTGCCATTGGGGAAAAAGCATATTCTGCTGTTGTTGGGTAGAGCATTCTATAAATGTTAGGTAAGTGAGGTTTATTAATAGTGTTATTGAGACTTTATATCCTTGCTGGTTTTCTTTCCACTTGTTGTATTAACCAGTGAGCACAAAGTCTCTGATTGTAATTGCAGATCTGTTCAGTCTTTCATTCTACCAGTTTTGGCTTCATGTATTTTGAAGTTCTGTTGTTTTGTGTATACACATTTAATTTTATGCCTTTTTGGTGAAATTACTCTTTTTATTAATATTCAGGGGCCCTCTTTTCCCAGGTTAATTTTCTTGTCTTGGTGCCTACTTTGTTTACTTTTAATATCACCACTCCTTTCTGTTTGTTTCTGTTTTATTATTGTTTTTGAGACAGGGCCTTACTGTGTTGCTTAGGCTGCCTTCAAACTTGCAGTCCTCCCGCCTCAGCCTCCTTGTTGCTGGGATTATAGTCATGCATTACTGGGCCCAGTTTCCAACTTTCTTTTTGTTTGCGTTTGCCTAATATTAATATAGCCATTTTAGCTTAGATCATTGTTGCTTTATTCTCTAGTGTGACCATTTCTGCCTTGTTATTGGTATGTTTATGTCATGTTTCATGTAATTATTGACATCAGATTTTTAAAAAATATTCATTTATTTACTTTAGTTGTACACAATGTGTTTATTTTTACATGGTGCTGAGGATTGAACCCGGGCTGCGCACGTGCTAGGCGAGCGCTCTACCTCTGAGCCACAACCCCAACCCGACATGATCAGATATTAACCCATACTTTTCGTTGCCTTCTACTTTTTATCCCTCCCCTTTTCTCATTATATCTTTTTTCACATATTAATTTGAAATTTTTCTTTTTTATTTTTACTTTTTTTTTGTACTGGGGACTGAACTCGGGGGCACTCGACCACTGGGCCATATCCCCAGCCCTTGTTTTGTATTTTATTAGAGACAGGGTCTCACTGAGTTGCTAAGTGCTTTGCCACTGCTGAGGCTGGCTTTGAACTCGGGATCCTCCTGCCTCAGCCTCCCAAGTGCTGGGATTACAGGTGTGCACCACCGTACCCGGCTAATTTGAAATTGCTAATGATTTCATATTATGTCCACATTTGACCTATTATACTTCTTTTATTGTTGTTTTAGTGATTATCATAGAAATTATAATACACATTGTTGTCATGAGCATATGGAATATTTTCTAGGATAGATCACTAGACCATAAAACAGGTCCCAATAAAAATAAATCTCAGGTCTCAATAGAAAGGTAAACATACAATATATTCTCTGACCACAATTAACTGAAACACATCAATAATGGGAGGAAAATTGGAAAATTCACACACTCTTAAAAAATCACTGGGGGGGGGGCTGGGATTGTGGCTCAGCAGTAGAGCACTCGCCTAGCACGTGCACGCCAGGGTTCGATCCTCAGCACCTCGTAAACATAAATGCATTGCATTGTGTACAACTAAAGCAAATAAATAAACATTTAAAAAAATCACTGGGGCAAGACTGTGTCACAGGAAACTTAGAAAATGCTTTGGGATGAAGATAATTCTTCTAAGTTGAAGACATTTTTGGTAGAAAATACCAAAAATAGTTCCCTACTCATGTTAGGGGTAAAATATTACAATACTCTGTCTCTCCAAAATTGAAACAGCTTTCTCCTTCTAAAAGAAAACCACATTGAAGAAATATCCTGCAAGAAGTCCTTGTGCGTGTATGCTTTTATAGGGCTGCTAAGATTCCACCTAACTTGTTTTGTTTCCCCAAAAGTTATTGTCAAGTCCTAAACCCTCATTCCTGTGAATGTGATCTTATTTGGAAATAGGATCTTTAATCGAGTTAAGAGCAAATTGTACTGAATGGGGATGGTCCTGATTCAATGTTCTTGTAAGAGGAGCTGGGTGTGTGCACAGGGAAAGGTTGTGTGAAGACAGAGGTCTTGTTTTTGAGACAGGGCCTTCCTGTGTTGCTTAGGCTGCCTTCAAACTTGCAGTCCTCCCACCTCCTTGTTGCCTCCTTGTTGCTGCTAAAGGTCAAGATGACACTGTGGCAAGCCAAGGAGTACCAAAGCTTTCAGCGACTGCCAGAGGCGAGGAAGAGGCAAGGAAAAGCACCCTCTTCAGAGTGTGGTTCTGTCCACACCTTGATTTCTGACTTGTCACCTCCAGAATTGTGAGAAAACACATCTCTGTTGCTGTGAGCCACCTACATTTGAGGTAATTTGTTACTGGATCCAGTCCTAGGAAACTAGTACAGAATATAATGCCTCGAAGTATAGTTCACTTTCTTTGGGCTTTTTAACTTTATAGAGTTAAAATAATAGAAAAGTATGTTGCTTGTTTCAGTAGACTTTTAAATTATTTCTGTAGTTCTGAAACTCTTTGGAACAGGTGAATGCTTATTTCTTTCACCTGATCTTTATAGCAAAGTTCTAATTTTACATTGTCCTGTTCTGCCAAAGGCTCCCACTTCCCATTTTGTGATCAGTTCATGATATCTCCAATGCCTGAATGGCATCTCTTCCCATGGAAACTGCACATAGTAAAAAAAAAAAAAAAAAAAAATCTGCATCTCAGAATCCTTGCCATTGCCTGGAAACTGATGGCAGTAACCTTTGCTTATCAGAGGCACACTGCTGCAGAAGGGAATTCTTAACAGTCTCACTTCTTAAGCATTCAGGAATGAATTTATCAGTGTCTTCCTTGGAACACTGACAGAGATTAACAGATGTAGATTAGAAAATGACACTGGCACTAAGTCATCAGGCTCCTGAGAAATATTGACAAATGTACCCAGTGGAAGAAATGTGACTCCCAACTTTTTCATTGTCTAGTTTTGATGATTGTTGCTGTATGGACGTACTAACTTAAGAAAACACAGCAAATAAAAGAACAGGATGCTGCCTCACAGTGCTGAGGCACGAGAAGAGCTCCTGAGAATTGTGTGTAGCAGGTATGGCCTCCTGCCCAAGAAGCTTTGCTTTTGTCGAGGACAAGTTGTAAAACCCAGAGAAGGAACTGGCATATGGTTTTTGTAAAACTGAGAAACTCGGGGTTGGAACTTGGAAACTCCAAATGGGGAATACTGAACAGCATCTCACTGACCTTATGCCAGTCTAGCAAGTTTGTGGTTAGAAAGATCTAGTTCTGACACAAGCAGAGAAGTCTTCAGTTTCTTTCTTGTCTCCTGCAATGGCCACTTCACAGTCTATCAATGCTAGTACATTTGGGAGGTTAAGACAGTGTTTTAAAAGGGGTACCCTGATGTGTGATTAGGATACAAACCCCTATCCTAGGTCCACCGTGTTTAAGAGCAGTTCTCAGGGGTGTATTTTTTAAAATATTTTTTAAAATTTTATTTTTTAGCTGTAGTTGGACACAATACCTTTATTTTATTTGTTTATTTTTTATGTGGCATTGAGGATCGAACTCTGGGCCTCACACCTGCTAGGCGAGTGCTCTACCACTGGGCCACAACTCCAGCCTTCAGGGATGTATTTTAAAATAAAAGATGGTTGATCCATTTTTCCTAAAAGTCATTCAGGCTGGGAAGTGGGGCAGCTGCTGCTGTGGCTCCTCTATCATTGCTGCCTCAATTGAGCCCAACTCAAGCCCATTGCCCTGCATTGCCCTGATAAAATTGTAATGTGATTGTAATCTTGTGAATAGAATTCCAGAGTAGCCACATCCATTATCACTGTACCACTTTTCCTTGAAACCTCCAGATAGAGAATTTACCTGTAATTTTAACTGGCTGCTTTCACTCTCCCTCTCTCCCCTCCCTCTGTCTTATAGGTGAATTAAAATCAACTCATGGAATCATCAAAGGAAAGTATTATTACCTCTCACATTTTTCTTCTCCATATGACTATATCAGTTCCTATATCAGTTATTGAAAAGTTCCTTCCCCACTGATTGCATTGTTACTTTAAAAAATCATAAATGCAGCCAGGCATGGTAGCTCACACCTGTAATCCCAGTGGCTCCTAAGGCTGAGACAGGAGGATTGCAAGTTCAAGGCCAGCCACAGTAACTTAAAGCAACTTAGTGAGACCCTGTCTCAAAAAACAACAAGGGCTGAGGCTGTGGCTCAGTGGTTAAGCACACCTGGGTTCAATCCCTGGTATGGAAAATAATCAAATACATAGATGTGTCTTGGCTCCCGATTTCCATTGTTTAGTCATTTTGTCAATGCTTTTTCAATATTTTTATCAATACACTGCTTTTGTTATTATATTTTTATATATATATATATATATATATTTAGTTTTAGGTGACACAGAAACTTTATTTACTTATTTATTTTTATGTGGTGCTGAGGATTGAACCCAGTGCCTCTCGTGTGCTAGGCAAGCACTCTACCACTGAGCCACAACCCTAACCCCTTGTTGTTATACTTTTGATGTGTATTCCATTGGTGTACAGAACGTATGAAGAATAGAGCAAGTTCAGCAATACAAGCAGTGATCCATAAGATGGGATATGTCAAAGCACAAATAATCCTATTTCCCCAACAAATAAGTGACAAAAGAGAGGACCATTATGATTTAAACAGATTTAGGGAGCATAACAAATTCAGTGGGTGGAACTTGTTTGGATTTTAATTCAACCAAAACAACCATTACAGGGTCTTTGGAACAATGGGATAAATGGTATTATGGACTGAACATTACTTGATATTAAAGAAATACTGCTAACTTTTTAAAAGGTATGATATAGGTATATGTAAGGAAAGAATTTAATGAAGGAAATAAAGAGGAGAAGAGCCTCAACAGTAACAGGCTTATGTGGGACAAATTTGGGGAAGGGTGTCCCAGCAGAGATTGGAGCCTGTCTTCTGCTTACAACCTAGTGGAGTGAAAGGGCATGGGGTGGGGGGGGATTTTTGCAGTTTAGCTGTTGCTAGGGGTTGTCAGGGAAGGATTCTTAGGGTCATCACTGCCATTTTTCGTGGTCGCTGCTGTTCCATGTAGAATAAAATGTTTCTCAAGATTTCAGTTCCAGATAACAAGGTACAGGGTATTGTCTGGAATTTAGGTCATGCTGACCATTGTTCTGCATCAGAGTGATCTAGGTGACAATTCTAAAATAGAGGCTATGTTTCCAAGAGACATTTCCTAAGTTGAGTTTTCCCTAACAGTATAGTGATTCTCCTACTTAAAAAGTTATGAGGTGGGGGCCGGGCGCGGTGGCGCACGCCTGTAATCCCAGCACTTTGGGAGGCTGAGGCAGGAGGATCGCGAGTTCAAAGCCAGCCTCAGCAATGGCGAGGCACTTAGCAACTCAGTGAGACCCTGTCTCTAAATAAAATACAAAAAAGGGCTGGGGATGTGACCCAGTGGTCGAGTGCCCCTGAGTTCAATCCCCGGTAACCACAAAAAAAAAAAAAAAAAAAAAAAAAAAAAAAAAAAAAAAAAAGAAAAAAAGTTATGAGGTGGGGGCTGGGGTTGTGGCTCAGTGGTAGAGCACTCGCCTAGCATGTATGAAGCACTAGGTTTGATCCTCAGCACCACATAAAGATAAGTAAAATAAAGGTATTGTATCCAACTACAACTAAAAAATAAAAGAAAGTTAGGAGGGCTGGGGTTGTGGGTCAGTGGTAAAGCACTCACCTAGCATGTATGAAGCACTGGGTTCGATCCTCAGCACCACATAAAAATAAAGTTTATCAACAACTTAAAAATAAAAAAAAATTTAAAAGTTATGAATGCATAGATGTGATGCCTGGAATATTCTTTAAAATTTACAAGTAAAAACTCTTAATAAATGGATTCACTGCTATATGAGAAAGAGATGCTAGCTAGTGCAGTAAACGAACATAAATTGTATATGGCACACCTATTTAAATGAACTTTTCATTATTTGAAGATTACTTGTTAACATAGAACACACTAAATCAACAGATAAGTTATGGGTCTTTGTTCAAATATCTCTAGCACATCCTAAAAAAGATATTGCCACAAAGAACGGACCCAAATCTAATGAAGACTTTAAACCTTACATTGTGAAGATTCCAGGATTTTGCGTAACTTGCAAACTGACAAATTACCCTGACACTTTTTCATAGATGCTAGCAAACAAGACAAAAACAAGACTCCTGTTTTTTTGAGGCAAACGTCTGTACCCCTTGGTGTAGCTCTTGTTAGAACGTTTGTCTAGCATGGGCCAACCCCTGGGTCGAATTTCCGAAACCCCAACAAATAAAAACCCACCTACTTTCTGAAAAGTAATCGCTCATTGAGTTCAACCAACTTATAGAAAAATAAAATATTCTCTTGTATTTACGATTTCCAGAGCGGCTGGTTATAGATGAAAATAGTTTTGAGCTGGGGAAGGGAGGCATGGAAAAGTAAAAGGAAGAAAAGTTTAAACGCTGAGAACGCTGTGAACCAAACGCACCTACATATTTCTAAAAATAAAAGTGGCAACCTTGCCGAAGAGTTAGTTTGCGGGCGATTCTGGGAAAGGTAGTCCAGAAGCTCCAGGGAGTTAGCCACTTCCGCTGTGGGAGGCGGGGCTACTGCCTGTGTTCCTCCCAGGGGTTCTGGGAAGTGTAGTCCAGGAGCTGTGTCCCTGTCTGAGCACTTCCGCCCAGGAGGGCAAGGCCGCCGTCCTCAATACCCACTGGGAGGTGAGTGAGCGCTGGTTCTTCGCGTCTGCTCTGATCTTCCTTGGGCTGCGGGTGGAACATGGACGTGTGGGCCCTAACTCTCGGGAAGAATAAGCCTTGGCGGCAGGAGCGACGGTTTCCATCCCCCTCGTTTTTAGGGCTTTCGCAGGCCCCGGAGTCGGGGGCGGGCCCCGGTCGCGCATCTCTGCTTCGGGGTCTCCCGGGCTCACCACACGCTCTGCAGCTTTCTGGCCGTGTAACCTTAGTAGTTGCATAACTACTCCGTTTCCCCTCTACTCTGCGCGTTTACTTGTAGAGCCGACCTAGTAGGGGCTGTGAGATTTATTAGAACGGATCCTGCTGCTTTTTTCTGAGAAGACTTGGAGAGCCGGCGGCGGCGCTGAGCTCCCTCTGCAGCGCCTCTGGCCCGTCTCTGATCCTAATGACCCCCGGCCTGTGCCTCCCGTCCGTCGCATGCCTGGGGTCACTCACTGGGATTTATCCCGGACCAGGGACACAATCATATCTTCAGCCTCCTTTCCTTCCTCGGCCCCCACTTTTCAGAAAGGACTGCGGACAGTGGAAGGATGTGACCTCGTAGCTACACCATTCCAACGTGAGAGGATGTGTGTTATTTCAACCCCATTATTATTCCTGAGCCACAGAGGAGGCCCAAGGAGATAACTGATCTACAAAATGACACTATAGCCATTTTATGTCCCCATCGCTCTTTCTGACACCCTTCATCCTGATCTGTTGGCTGTTATTATTACTTGTCTTCCCACTGTATTATTCACTTCATGGGCACAGGGACTTTCTTCACTGCTGTCTTTAATACACAGAATTGTGCCTGGTACACGCTAGGTTTCTCAGTAAAGATTTATTCAATGAAAAAACGAATAAACCTGGTCAGCAATAATGAGGTGCTTAGTTAATATAAAATGTATCTTGATCACCTTTTCGTCCTATCATTCATTTTTTCAGCATCTTATATATTGTATGCCTGTAACATTAACTAATGCTCTAGACACTGGATAAAAAGCAGTGAACAAAACAAGGAGGCATCCATTCCAAAAGGGGGGATAGATGGAAAATAAATAAATGAAATGTGCATTGGTATGTTAGTGATAGTGCTAAATAAATATATAAAGTGAATGGGAGAAGAAGGGAAATGGCATGAGGGGGGGGGGTTTAAATTATATAAATCACATCCAGATAAGATTATGTAACTACCTGATGGTGTTGTTAAAACAGATAAGAGTTCGGGCGCCATGGCGCACACTTGTAATCCCAGCACTTGGGAGGCTGAGGCAGGAGGACCAGGAGTTCAAAGCCAGCCTCAGCAATGTCCAGGTACTTAGCAACTCAGTGAGACCCTGTCTCTAATAAAATACAAAAAAAGGGCTGGGCATGTGGCCCAGTGGTTGAGTGCCCCTGAGTTCAATCCCCGGTAACGAAAAAAAGCGGGGGTGGGGGTGGGGGGTGGGGGCGGGGGCTGGGGTTGTGGCTCAGTGGCTGAGTGCTAGCTAGCCTAGGTATTGCGCGACCCGGGTTGGATCCTCAGCACCACGTAAAAAAAAAAAAAAAAAAAAAAAAAAAGTTTACATCGTCCATTGCCCATGATTGACCCTTTTATGAACTACTTCGTTTTCAAGGATGACCTTGATATGGCTCAAGCAAAGCAAATAAAAATTTAAAAGCCAAGCCGGGTGTGGTGGCGCACGCCTGTAATCCCAGCACTTTGGGAGGCTGAGGCAGGAGGATCGCGAGTTCAAAGCCAGCCTCAGCAATGGCGAGGCACTTAGCAACTCAGTGAGACCCTGTCTCTAAATAAAATACAAAAAAAGTCTGGGGATGTGACCCAGTGGTCGAGTGCCCCTGAGTTCATTCCCCGGTACCACAAAAAAAAAAAAAAAAAAAAAAAAAAAAAAAAAAAAAAAAAAAAAAAAAAAAAAAAAAATTAAAAGCCAAAGGAAGAAGTGAGATGATACATACAGTTCATCCCCCTCCTCCCAGTTAGGGGCAACCTCAGGTTTTACAGCTTCAAGAAAACCTCAGAGATGAGTTCATGACAGTTCTTGTCTGACCGTGTGTCTTCAGTCATTCCTGGATTCTGTGTTTTGAGAACCTGCTACATTCTAGGTGTTGGGGACAAAAAGGTACCTAAGTGTTCATGTTTCACAGGCAAAAACAGATGCTTAATCTCATCATTCCCCCAACTCCCCTGAAGGCTTCTCAGCAGGGATTACAGGAGAAGAAAGGGAAGCAGAGTGGTGGGAGCAGAGAGATAAGAGACGAGAGAACTTGGCAACCCAGGAATGAGCAAGGTTGAGAACCTGGGCCTGGAAAAGTGACCCTGCAGCTTGCCATGAGCAGAATGGAGCCAGCCCTGCTTGCTTTTCTCTTCTAACTGTTGTGAAATGTCAGGTCTCCTTCAAAACCCTGTTACCAAGCAGAGCAGGAAGGTGCAGACAAATGAGGGCCAGGACAAAGGCAACTAGATGTTATGAAGGGATATTTTCCCCAAGCTTTTGAGAAGTCACCACATTGCTTTTGTCCCTACTGGTGTGCTTTTGCTTGAAGCAGGAAGACCCAGGAACAACATCTGTTCTCCTGTATTGAGTGTGTCTTAACAACTTTCTGAAGTTGATTTTGTTGCCATGCCCATTTTATAGATGTGGTGATGGAAAAAGGCACAAAGAGCTAATGAATCAGGGGACAGTGTTAGGATTCTGATGATCTGGTTTCAGCATCTTTTAGCAGAGTCCATGTCCTCTAGCTGTCCTTTCTCTGATCAAAAAGACACCCCAGTCATCTCTTTCTTTCTTTCTTTCTTTTCTTTTTTTTTTTTTTTTTTTTTTGGTACCAGGGATTGAACTCTGGGGCACTCAACCACTGGGCCACATCCCCAGCCCTTTTTTGTATTTTATTTAGAGACAGGTCTCACTGAGTTGCTAAGTGCCTCACCATTGCTGAGGCTGGCTTTGAACTCGTGATCCTCCTTCCTCAGCCTCCCAAGTGCTGGGATTACAGGCATGTACCACCGTGCCTGGCTCCTAGTCATCTCTTCAGACTTAAAGATTAGAGCGGGAGATGAGGCTGAGAGGCTAGGCTCTGAAATAAGCTGGATTCAGATGCAATCTCTCCTCATCAACTCTGTGACCATGGGTAAGGTAATCGCACCACACCTCAGTTTCCTTATCCATTAAATGGGAACATCCCTTCTTGGGAGTTTATATACTATGCCAAGCACTGAGCCAAGGGTCTTTTTCTGCTATTTAAAAAATCAAGTTGTAATTCACATACCATATAATCCACTTCTTTAAAGTGTAAAATTCAGTGGTCTTCAGGATGTTCACAAGGTTGTTCAACCATCACCACTGTCCATTTCCAGAATGGTTTCATCACACTAAAAAAGAAAACTTCCAGCTCTTATGCTTCATGCTTTAATACCTGCCCCCAGACTCTGGCAGCAACTCAGACTCTGTGTCTATGGATTTGCATAGCCAAGGCTGCTGATCAGCTCAACAAACACCCAAACACCCAACCAACTCTGTCACTTAGGATCTTTCATTACTACTACAGTACTATTCATTTAAATGAGACTGCTAGGGCTGGCGTTGTTGCTCAGTGGTAGAGCACTTGCTTAGCATGTGTGAGGCACTGGGTTTGATCCTCAGCACCACATAAAAATAAATAAAATAATGCTAAAAAAAAAAAAAAAAAAGAATGTCTTTTCTTAAAGTAGATGCTGCACAACTAAAAAAAAGAAAAAATGAAGCCGGGCACGGTGGCGCACACCTGTAATCCCAGCACTTTGGGAGGCTGAGGCAGGAGGATCGCGAGTTCAAAGCCAGCCTCAGCAATGGCGAGGCACTTAGCAACTCAGTGAGACCCTGTCTCTAATAAAAACACAAAAAAGGGCTGGGGATGTGGCCCAGTGGTCGAGTGCCGCTGAGTTCAATCCCCAGTACCAAAAAAAAAAAGAAAAAATGAGACCACTGAGCATTTGTTTAAAATGAAAAAATCAACAGTCCCTAGTTGTAGTTTTTCTTCTTCACAGAGAATGTATGAGGAAGCGGCTGTATGTACCACTGAGACTCTCCTAACTACACAAAGAAAATTGAGAAGAATTTATACTTTTTTTTTTTTTTTTTTTTTTTTTTTTGTATTTTATTTAGAGACAGGGTCTCATTGAGTTGCTAAGTTCCTCACCATTGCTGAGGCTGGCTTTGAACTCGCGATCCTCCTGCCTCAGCCTCCCAAAGTGCTGGGATTACAGGCGTGCGCCACTGTGCCTGGCTTATTTATACCTTTTATAAAACCAGATACTGATGTCAATTAAATATTATTACACAACAACACAGTACTAAGTAACATAGCCAACGGGACCCACAGACCATCTGAAGGCAAAGGAGAATTTCAGAGGACAAAACATTGCACATCTATGAAATCTGGGTGTTATGAGAGACTCCTTCATTGGACATGATGACAAGAGATGTTCCCAAGGACAGTTTTAGGATGCACACTGCTACTGTGCTGCAGTGGCAGGGAAATCAGATGTAAAGTTTTCCATCTACTCATGCTCGAATTTTGTGAGGGAAGCACTATTTTTCTCAGTTTTACAGGTTACAAGTTTGGGGGAAAGGGAGGTAACCAGATCAGCAGTGCCAAGATTTTACTCCAGATCCTTTGGCTCCAGAGTCTGGTACATTCCACTATCTTTCATTTCCAACAATACCCAGGAAGAGAATGGTAAAAACCTTGGGAGCCACAAGGACTGTCAAGGGAGGCTTGCTGCTGAGGGTTGAGTAGGTTGTTCACTGTACAAGGGCCCCGGGTTGCGGGGCCAGTGGTATGTACTGCTCTCCATTTAGAAATTCCCATAGAGTAGCCAGTTGGGCTGGGGCCTGTCTCATGGCTTTTTTCCTCTTTCCCAGTTCTGACTTCCCTGGACTCCGTTCTTCCCCAGAAGTAGCAGGAGATGACCAAGTTTCAGGTGAGTGGAGTTGGGCTTTTTATCGCTTAAAATGAAATCTCTCTTCTCAAAGATGAAACATGTCTTTTTTCTCTGCCTTGGGAAGGACAAAGAAGGAAAATATATTTGTGACCTGCCAGTTACATGGTTTTGGGTCAATTTTTTTTTTTTTTTTTGTCTTTAGCTTTTGTTTAGTTTTTAGGTGAGTTTTGTTTTTGTTTGTTTGTTTGTTTGTTTTGTACTGGGGATTGAAATCAGGGGCACTCAACCACTGGGCCACATCCCCAGCCCCTTTTTTGTATTTTGTTAGAGACAGGGTCTCACTGAGTTGCTAAGTGCCTCGCTATTGCTGAGGCTGGCTTTGAACTTGCAATCCTCCTGTCTTAGCCTCCCAAGTGCTGGGATTACAGGCGTGTGCCACCATGCCTGGCTTCTAGTTTTTAGTTTTAATTGTTTTATTATAGCCCGTGTACTGTGCTGGCAATGAAATCGGATCACTCTGCATGGTTTGGGCTGGCAGCGAAAAGACCACATGGACATGGCAGTAATTTTTTCCCAAAGTGGGGGAAACAGACAGCTCTGTGACCTCAGGGGTCTTCTTCCATGCTGGAAGGCAAGAGAGCAAATGCACCCAGAATCACTTTATTTATACAGAAAAGACAACAAAGGAGTTTCAATAGATTATTCTACACCAAATAAGGCAGGGGATAAGGTTTCAAAGGGGGTTGCCCATTCCCACTGGGTAACGCTCAAGTCCAGAGCTGAAGCAAATTTCTTTGCTGAGTGAAGGTGAAGGCCACTTGCTTCCCACAGTGCATGGCTTGCCATGCCAGTCCAACACCCCCTTCACTCAAGGCTGAGAGGGGATGCTTTGCTCGTGGACAGGGCGGCCTCCCACATATTCCCCCTTTTTGCTTTGGAAAAGTAAATGATGAGCCATTATCTCAAGCTCCCAAATTCTAGTTCTAAGAGCAAGACATCCTATCATCACAATACAAAAGAGAATTAATAGCACAGATAACATTCCAACAATATACCTTGCAGAATGTTTCACCATGTTTCCAGGATTAAAGCCATTTAATTCTCCTTTTTTTTTTTTTTCCTTTTGGGTGGTGCTGGGGATTGAACCCAGGGCCTTGTGGATGCAAGGCAAGCAGTCTACCAACTGAGCTATATCCCCAGCCCAAATTTTATTTATTTATTTTTAATACCTTTATTTTATTTGTTTATTCTTTATGTGGTGCTGAGGATTGAACCCAGTGCCTCACGTATGCTAGGCAAACACTCTGCCACTGAGCCCCAGCCCCAGCCCTGCCATTTAATTCTTGAAGTATTTGATCAGCTAGAGAAGTAGGATCCAAAAGATTGATTTTACTTTTTTGAATATTCTGTACATGGTGGTATAACTCCAAAAGATCCAGGCTATTATTATTGTTCTGCCAAATGCCCCATAGATGGCTTTTAACCTTCCAAATCCCATTGGGAAGCATTGTATTTAGCTGCAGTAACATAGACATGTTTATAATCAGCATGGCACTTAAGCCTTTTCTTAAACTTGAGAGCAGAAAGCTCATTACCAATATTTATTTATTTATTTATTTATTAATATTTATTTATTTACTTTAGTTGTACACAATGCAATGCATTTATGTTTACATGGTGCTGAGGATCGAACCCGGGCCGCGCACATGCGGCGAGCGCTCAGAGGTGAGCGCTCTGCCACTGAGCCACAACCCCAGCCCCTCATTATCAATATTTATGACAGTGGGTTCTAGAGCATTCAATTAGTTTCAATCTTTTCATCAACATTTATCTGATGATGGAGGGCTTTGGAAGTATTTTGAGCCAAATTATTGAGAAAATTAGCATGTTGTATGTTTTGAAATATAGCCACCAAGGTTGTGACTGTGGAAGCAATGAATGAAATCAAAGCAGCCATTCCAAGGATTATGAGACCAAGAGCTCACTTAGGTCTGGTCACCTGAGCATGCATCTGTTGCAAAACCTGAATAACAGCATCAGCATACCACAGTTCTGAAATGTTAGCTGGTAATAATACAAAAGAGGGCTGGTGAATTATCAATGTTCCCTTCTTTCTATTATATCTAGTGATACAATTAGTTAAATTGCATTTTTTACAGGCTACAAGATATTTATCATCCTTTCTCTTAACTCTCACATTTCCAATAATTAAAGCATAAGGAGATTGAATACAGGCCTGCAGGCCATAGCAGGAACCCTCCTTACAATTCCTGCCTATTAGGTCTGTCAGTATAATGCAAATAATCTGAGGCAGCAATCAAGCACCAAACATCCTTGTGGATGACACCTTCCACCTGAAGGTCAAGATATTACCAACAGGGGCTGGGGTTGTGGCTCAGCATTAGAGCGCTTGCCTAGCATGTGTGCAGCCTGGGTTTGATCCTCAGCACCACATACAAATAAATGCATTGTGTACAACTAAAAGCAAATAAATAAATATTTTTTTAAAAAAAGATATTACCAACAAAGTCTCCAGAGGTCATGGCATCCTTGTGTAATTGTCTTTTGTCAATTCTGGGGGACCAGTATAAAAAATATCCACTATTTCTAGACACTTTATGTTGTACTGGCAAGGTATTTGCACAATCCATCCATTCAGGAAAGGTGCCAAATTCTATTGCGGAATGATTAGGACAGTGAGGTATTGGTGGATGTTCTGCAGAAATGACTGGCTTGTTATGAGAAGACTTACCACAAAAAATCAAAAAAAACAAAAAACCTTGTATTCCTGGAGAGCAGGGCTGATCCCAATCCCAGTGTTTGGGAAGGGCAGCTGCTGGCCAGCTCGCTTTGTGTACACAATATAAGTTTGCTTTAATTTGATTTAAAATTGGGAGTTGGTGGTCTTTTCTTTGCGTCTTGGATCAACAGGGAGCAATTTTTTCAAAAGCAGCGGTGAGATGACTCTGCAACCTTAAGGGTCCTCCTGTCATGCTGGAAGTCGAGAGAGCAAGAAAGAGCATACATCCAAATTCCTTTATTTATAAAGAAATTAACGAAGAATTTTTTTTTGTGTGTGTGTGTGTGTGTGTGTGTGTGTGGTACCGGGGATTGAACTCAGGGGCACTCGTCCACTGGGTCACATCCTCAGCCCTTTTTTTTGTATTTTATTTTAGAGACAGGGTCTCACTGAGTTGCTAAGTGCCTCACCATTGCTGAGGCTGGCTTTGAACTCGCGATCCTCCTGCCTCAGCCTCCCAAAGTGCTGGGATTACAGGCGTGCGCCACCGAGCCCGGCTAACAAAGAATTTTTGATAGAACGTTCTTCACCAAATAAGGCAGGGGATGGGCTGACCTAGCCCCAGTGGGTAATGGCCAGGTCCAGAGCTATGAGAAAACAGACTTCTTTGCCAAGTGAAGGTGAAGTCCACTGGCATCACACAGCCCACAGCGTGCAAGGCCGGACCAACAGTGTATGTGATCATAGATGGGATAACTGGGATTATAGGAGAGTACCAACTACTTTATATTTTCTGACTATTTGCATATCTTCTTTTAAAAGTGTTTGCTGGGGCTGGGGATGTAGCTCAGTCAGTAAGAGTGCTTGCCTCGAATGCACAAAGTTCTTGGTTCAATCTCTGGTGCTGCAAAAAAAAAAAAAAAAAAGTGTTTGCTAATCCAAGTGGCTCAGGAGCCTAAGGCAGGAGGATTGGAAGTTTGAGGCCAGCCTCAGAAACTTAGCAAGGCCCTCTTAGTGAGATCCTGTCTGTAAATAAAATATAAAAAAGGACTGGGGATGTGGCTCAGTGCTTAAGCACCCCTGGGTTCAATCTCTGGTACCAAAAAAAAAAAGTATTAAAATCTTTTGCTCAGTTTTTAAATTAGATTATGTTCTTGTTGAATTTTAGGAGTTCTTTTTCTTTTGTATTAACTCTTCTGTTAATTAATTTTTTGAAAGCTGATAAAATTTTATTTTATCTCATTAAAAAGTGAAGAAAGAAAATGCTGGCAAGGAGTGTACTTCAGCTGAGGAATAAAAAAACTTCTATTCTCTGTGTCTTTCCTTTTGAACACTTTAACTCAATCTTCTGTTAATCTCCAAAATTTTTCTATTTTCCATTTGTTTTTTGGGTACAAGTCCTTCTGACCTTTGAAATTTTAGATATTTTTTCATTTATTTAAATTTTATTTCATTTTTTCAACCATGTTTTATAGTTTGGGGTATATAGACTTTTATGCATATTTTATTAAATTTATGCCCAAGCGATTTATGTTTTAGGGGTGCTATTATGGATGGTATTATTTTTGAAATTCAATTTTGTTTCTAGATATAGAAGCATCATTGATATTTATATCTTGACTTTGCTAAATTTGCTTATTAATTCTTTTTTTTTTTTTTTTTTTTTTTTTTTTTTTTTTTTTGGTACTGGGGATTGAACTCAGGGGCACTCGACCACTGGGCCACATCCCCAGCCCTTTTTTGTATCTTATTAGAGACAGGGTCTCACTGAGTTGCTAAGTGCCTCGCCATTGCTGAGGCTGGCTTTGAACTCGCGATCCTCCTGCCTCAGCCTCCCAAGTGCTGGGATTACAGGCGTGCGCCACCGCGCCCGGCTGCTTATTAATTCTAGTAGCTTTTTTTTTCTGCCTTTCAGGACTTTCTACATAGATGGTCATAAGCAAATGAAGGGCTTGCTTCTTCGATTCCCATCCCCATATATTTGGACTTTTTTTCTGTGTGTGGTACTCAGGAATTGAACCCAGGAGTACTCTACCTCTAAGCTACATTCCCAGCTATTTAAAAATTTTTTTTTTAGAGACAGCATTTCAGTAGGCTGCCTAGGCTGTCCTCGAAATTTCTATCTTCCTGCTTCAGCCTCCCATGGAGCTGGGATTACAGACAAGTCCCTTGGTCTCTCACTCCCCTCATGTGTATGATGCTATCACATCAGAAGGTTCTTAAACAGATAGATGAATGACTACACAGTGTCCTTAGAATGGTGCTAATTAGCAGCCACTAGTCACATGTGGCTACGTAAACTGAATTAAGATGAAATTAAAATTTAAAATTCAGGGGCTGAGGATGTGGTTCAGCAGTAGAGCACTCACCTAGCATGTGCGCAGCCTGGGTTCGATCCTCAGCACCACATAAAGATAAAGGCATTGTGTACAACTAAAACAAATAAATATTTTTTTAAAAATTTAAAATTCAGGGCTGGGATTGTGGCTCAGCGGTAGAGCGCTCGCCTAGTGCGTGCGCGGCCCGGGTTCGATCCTCAGCACCACGTACAAATAAACGCATTGTGTACAACTAAAGCAAATAAATAAATATTAAAAAAAAATTTAAAATTCAGTCCCTTGGTTGGACTAGCCACATTTCAGGTGTCCAAGAGCCACATGTGGCTAGTGGCTCCCACACTGGACAACACAGTATAGAACACTCTCACCACTGTGGAAATTCTACTGTTCAGTGCTGAGGTGCCTGGTACATAGTAGGTCCTCAGTAGATGTTAGCTTTTATTAATACAATTGTGTAGGGCTGGCGTTGTGGCTCAGCGGTAGAGCGCTCGCCTGGCACTCTGTTTGGCTCTGCCAGGTCCCACACAGCATGGGAGATGGGGTGATCTGCTGTAGCTGTTGTAGGGACAGATGAGGCAAGGCACCAAAGATAGCAGCAAACAGTTTTATTTGGCTGCAGCCAGGTTCAGAAGGTACAGCTCTCACTGTAATCAATCCCCTGAACCCCGAGTTCAGGTAGGTTCAGGATTTTATACCCAGCATGTAAGGGGAGGGGCTCAGAAGTTCACAATCTGCAGAAGTTCACATAAAAGCAACTTTTTTTTCTTTTACTGTTCTGGGCAAGCTAACCCTTCAAGGACAACACCTAAGAAGAGGAGAGCTTCTTCTCCCCTTTCTTTCCTCCCCACTGCTAGCTGTTACCATGGAGCCCAACTGGTAACTTCTCTTATCTTAGAAATGTAGACATCGCTGTGAAGCTCCAGCTCAAGGCCAGAGGCCTTGTTAAAGAATTTGTCCTTTTCATCACATTTTGTATTTGCAAACATATTTCTACAAACTACTATACTGGATAAACGTTTGTGAAAAACAAGTAAGGGGGTGTTCAACACCTGGAGTGCTGATTTCTTCCAGACCAGTGGCCAAGTGAAATAAGGCAATGAAAACAGGAAGTTTATTTACATTGAACTCTTTTGTAGAGACTCTTTTGCTGACAGTCCTAAAATCAGACATGGTGAAGATTTCTGGAGAAGCCCCCTTAAAATTTTCTGGAAAGAAAGTGGGTAGCACTACGTAGCCACACAGCTTCTCTGAGATTATGTGGCCTGCCAAGATGCCAATCGACCTGTTGACTACATGACATCATTTAGCAAGACTCCACCCCTGAAACCTTTGATGCTCTCCTTTAAATAAAGAATCAGAGCCAGTTTTTAACTGTTCTGTTCCAGCTCTTACCAGGACTGGAAGAATCTATCAGGCACTCCCTTAAAACTATAATTCTGACTTTGTCTTTTATTTCTTCGCTAATTACTTCAGACTTTTATTTTCTCAGTCCCCTCCTTCACAGGAAAAATTACCCTGGTGAGGTGCTGGTACAAAAATCATTTGTTTCCTACACACCTTATACACATAGCCTGAAGGTACTTTTATGCAATATTTTAAAATAATTTTGTGCATGAAACAGAATTTCATGGTGTAGAATTTTCCATTTGTGGCATCATGTCAGTGCTCAAAAAGTTTTAGGTTTTGCAGCTTTTCAGGTTTCATATATTTGGGTGTTCAAGTTGTATCAGTCAAATTAAAAAATATGTATATCCATGATTCACCAGTTACAGCTTTAGGGCACTCACTCTTGGAATACTACCAAGTAGCACCACATTAAATATACAGGGGTTATTTTTTAGTTTGCATGTACTTCCCACCCACTCCCATCCAGGATTGAACCCAGGGGTAAGTCACATCCCAGCCACTTTACTTTTTTGACACAGGTCTTGCTAAGTTGCTGAGGCTGGCCTCCAACTTGCCATCCTCCTGCCTTAGCCTCCCGAGTAGCTGGAATTATGGGTGTGTGCTAACACACCTACCTTTAGTTGCATGCTTTTGCTGTGTCTGTAGAAAATCAGTGTATGGAATCAGCATTCAAGATAGAGAAGGGGAGGAAGCAACTTGAAGTTGACAGAGTCATCAAAATTGAGAACATCTTCAGGCTGGGATATAGCTCAGTTGGTCGGGTGCTTGCCTCATATGCATTAAGGCCCTGGGTTTGATCCTCAGCACCACAAAAAAAAAAAAAAAAAAAAAAAAAAAAAAAAAAAAAAAAAATTTTTTTTTTGAGAACATCTTCCCACCTGTCTTCCCACCTGCTCAGTGTGCCCCTCTCCCAGTGGATGTGGGTCATAAGATGGAGGTTTTGTGTGTTCTCTGTTGCAGGAGGCAGTGAACTTCAAGGATGTGGCTGTGATCTTCAGCGAGGAGGAGCTACGGTTACTGGACTCTGCCCAAAGGAAGCTGTACAGAGAGGTGATGCTGGAGAACTTCAGGAACCTGCTCTCAGTGGGTGAGGACAGGTGTCCCGGGTAATGAAACTCAGCCCTCTGGAGTACTTGTTTGCAAATATTTAAGACTTTGGGATTTTTTTTTTTAAGTTGTAAATGGACAGAATACCTTTATTTTGTTTATTTCTTAAAGTGGTGCTGAGGATCGAACCCAGTGCCTCACATGCTGAACCACAACCCCAGCCCCAAGACTTTGGGATTTTTGAAATGCTTCTCTGAACTTGGGAGTCTGGATTCCCTAATTCTTGCAGGACAATTTGTCTGTGCTTTACTCTTCTCAAATTTTAATTCCAGCATCTTGGTGGGTTTTAAAAGTAATTGGTGAGTTACACCAAATTTTTTTTAATGCAGTGGAGTAGAAATACAGCCTTGTTAGAAATCACATATAGTACCCAAGAAGAGTGAATGAAATAGGAAAGGAGAGGTAATAAAAGTGGGTGATGGTTAGCATTAGATCAACTGATCATTTGATTTAGTGATTTACATGTGTCTAAACTGGATCATAAAATATTTTTTAATAATAGGGCACAATAGAATTTTGAAAAAAATTGCTACTTAAAGTGCATGAGATTGTAATATTGGAATTAAAATTTTTGCATTTAATGCATTCACTTCTATGTATGCCATTTCTCATTTTAGTTTTGGCAGTGCTGGGGATGGAACCCAGGGCCTCTTACATGCCAGGCAAGTGCTCAACAACTGAGCCCCATCCTAGCCTTGCCATTTCTTTTTCACAGGTTATAAACCTTTCAAACTGGGTATGATGTTGCCATTGGGAAGAGAAGAGAAGCTTTGGGTGATGGAGACAGAAACCAAAGAAGATGGGAGTTCAGGTGAGAGCCACACAGATCTGAGGCTTTCAGGGGGCAGCCCAGGTCTCCCCTTCTCACCCACTCATGTAGGCTACCCTGGCCCACCCCTTGGCATCATCTCCATCTCTGCAGCAGCCACCACAGAGCCAGATCTGTCAGGCAGTTGGGTCATTCCTGTGCTCAATGCCCTCCCATGACTTAAGTCTCACTCAGTTAAATCCAAAGTCTGTCAAGGGCCTTCTGTGTCCTGCATGACCTGGCTGCCACTCGCTTACTCCATTAATATGTCCTTTTCTCAGTCCCTTCCAGCCACATGGAGCTGTTTTCTGTTTCTTAGATTTGCCAAGTGTCTATCCTGTACATGCAGACATATACCTGTGAAACCCAGAAGATAATGTTGGCTATTCAGGTTTATTACAAAAGTTAGCCAAGTTAAGTGGCAATACTTTATTGCCATAGGTTGTGTCAATCCTAGGAATCAGTTTTCTAATTGCTTTGCAGATATAATGTTCACCAGTTAAGTTCCCGTAGTAGGAAGTCATCAAAATGAAGGGGAATTCTCTCAAATCAAGCATTAAGATGTAGGTTTAATGGCTAAGCGAAGGAAATAAATGTACCATCTCATGGACTTATTGAGAGTACAGAGGAGATATTTCCCTTTGCAGATAAATTATTTTCACTTCTGTGGAGGACACCCCCTCTTTCTCTCCTTGGGAACTCTTGGCATTAGGAGGTAACCTGCCTGTGAACATGAAAAGATTCAGGTTCTCTTGTCACTTTGGGCCCACTTGCCATATGTGATGTGTAGGTTGTCAGTGTAACCATGATGTTACCGATCCTACACCCCTGCTGCAGGAAAGGGGACAGTGTTTTTGTTTCTTTTTGGGTGGGGGTGGGGTTTGTATTTACTGTTGTTTCAGTGCTAAGGACCAAACCCAGGGCTTCAGGCTTGCTAAACAAACACTGTACTACCAAACTGCATCCCCAGCCAAGGACAGGATTTTTTAAGTAATTATTCTTATGGTCAAGGAGGTAATGTCATCACCTTGGTGTTTCCATAGTCATGAAAAGAACAAGGTAAAGTCACATTCAGCTCTCCAGTGGGGGAATAAGGTCTCCCAGTGTGGTCAGCTTGTGAATTTTTTTTTTTTTTTTTAAATCTCTGAACACTCATTTGTCCTCATTTTCATTTCCAAATCTTTATCCTTCCAGGATGCAGGAATAAAAATGAGATAGAGACTCTCCAAGAAGTAGGGCTAAGATACCTTTTACATGAAGACCTTATGTGCTGGCAAATATGGGAACAATTGAAAAGTAAATTAACCAGAAATCAAGATTTGATCTTAAGTCAGCAAGGCAAGAGGTCTGAGTTGCCAAAACAAGGTGATGCCCAGGTGTGGGCAGGAGCCTCTGTTCTGGTTTCTGAAGATGAGATCTGTGTAATAAAGCTTCATGGGGAGAGTTCCAATTGTGTCAAAAAGCAAGAGTTTCCAATTAGGACCACTTGGGATTTCTGGAGAAAAATGAATGTGGAAGAATCCCAGAATTACCAGAGAAGATGCCAGCAAATTGACATAAAAAATAAAATGTGTAAATGTGACTGTGATGACCAGGAAGTACCCAAAAGAGAGAAAGCTTATAGCCCCAATGATGGCAGAAATGAATTAATGAAGAAATCATCCCAGTGTAGGGTAAGCCCCTCACAAGAGCAAACCTCCCATGAGAATGGGAAAGGCTTCAGTGTTGGCTCTGATCTTGACCTTCTCTCCACCACCTTGAGAGAGAAGCCCCTTGTGTGTACTGAGTGTGGGAGGGCCATAGATCATAGCTC
The DNA here is from genome assembly GCA_025594165.1 of Tamias sibiricus. Lineage (NCBI taxonomy): Eukaryota > Metazoa > Chordata > Mammalia > Rodentia > Sciuridae > Tamias > Tamias sibiricus. The sequence continues at coordinate 49,680,464 of CM046672.1, read as the reverse complement.
AGTGCTGACCTTGCATCTGAGCACTCACACAGGCGGAAGACACTGCAGGAATGAATGTGGTGAGGGCTTTGGTCTGAGCCCCTGCTTACAGACTCATCAGAGGGTCCACCCAGGAGAGGAGCCCTCCAGGTGTCAGGTGTGCACCCAGAGCCTCAATGAGAGCTCCTCTCTTCCCAGTCATGAGCTTACTCAGCCAGGAGAGAAGCTGGACACTTGTGAGAGAATCCTCCCCAGAGAAAAAACATCCATTTGGGAGGCATGTGAGAGGGTACATAACCAGGATCCTAGTCTTCATCCGGGAGTCCACACTGGAGGGAAGCCATATACGTGTGAGGTATGCCATAAGGGCTTCAGTAAGGCCTCCAACCTTCAAGCCCATCAGAGAATCCACACTGGAGAGAAACCCTACAAATGTGATGTGTGTGACAAGAACTTCAGCCGTAATTCTCATCTTCAAGCCCATCAAAGAGTCCACACGGGAGAGAGGCCTTACAAATGTGACACCTGTGGTAAGGACTTCAGTCAGATCTCTCATCTTCAGGCCCATCAGCGAGTCCACACAGGAGAGAAGCCGTACAGGTGTGAGACATGTGGGAAGGGCTTCAGTCAGAGTTCACACCTCCAAGACCACCAGAGAGTCCACACTGGAGAGAAGCCCTACACATGTGAGGTGTGTGGGAAGGGCTTCAGCTGGAGCTCACATCTTCAAGCCCATCAGAGAGTGCACACAGGGGAGAAGCCCTACAGATGTGAGGAGTGTGGGAAGGGCTTCATCTGGAACTCATATCTACACGTTCACCAGAGGATCCACACAGGAGAGAAGCCCTATAAATGTACCGTGTGTGGGAAGAGCTTCAGCCAGACCTCACATCTGCAGGCCCATCGGAGAATCCATACTGGAGAGAAACCATACAAATGCTCTCTGTGTGGGAAGGGCTTTAGTAAGAATTCATGTCTTCAGGTTCATCAAAAAATCCACAATGGCAACAAGCCCAATACACATGATGAGTCCAGGAAAGGTGTTCTTCAGGACTTAGACCTCTCATTTTCCTCAGAAAGTCCTTGTGGCAAAAGTATTTTTAAAAATGTGTTTTAAGAATTCATGAGTGAATTATTTTTTGCAGTCATATAAGTTTCATTGGAGAAAATCTATTTTTTGAGTGAATACAGTGTCTGAAGCAGAGACTAAAATGTCAGTTTTCAAGGGAACACACAGCAGAGAAACCCTGGAAGGATGGAATAAGGGGGGTTCCACTCAGAGCCTTCACAGGCAATAGAGGTCTTAAAAATGAAAAGTCAAGCCAGGGCTGTAACAAGAGTATAATGATGGAACTGACAAATCCACATCCACTAGAAGGTGAGCTCCATGTGTACTGCACTGTGGCCATGACTTTGAACCAGTGCCCAATGAATAGCATGTGTCCTAGAGTAGTTCACCTTGAGAGGTGTGTTAGCTTTTTTTAAAAAATATTTATTTGTCGGGGCTGGGGTTGTGGCTCAGTGGCAGAGCGCTCGCCTCGCATGTGCGCGGCCCGGGTTCGATCCTCAGCACCACGTAAACATAAATGCATTGCATTGTGTACAACTAAAGTAAATAAATAAATATTAAAAAAATATTTATTTGTTTTAGTTGTACACAATGCCTTTATTTTTATGTGGTGCTGAGGATTGAACCCGGGCCACGCATGTGCTAGGCGAACGCTCTACCGCTGAGCCACAACCCCAGCCCATTAGTCAGCTTTCTATTGCTGTGACCACAATGCCTGACCAGGGAAACTTAGAGGAGAAAAGTTTATTTGAGCTCACTGTCCGAGGTTCAGTCCTTGGCTGGCCAGTTCCATTGCTCTGGGGCTGAGGTGGGGCAGTGCATCATGGCCAAAGGGTGTGACAGAGAAGTGCTGCTTCACTCTTGATGGCCAAGTAGCAGAGAGAGGGGGGAAGGGGTGGCAGGGAAGATACAACTTTCAGGGCTTGCCCTCAGTGACCCACCTCCTCCAGCCACACCCCACCTGCCTAGAGTCACCACCCAGTCAGCTCATTCAAACTAGGTCACAGTTCTCATAATCCAATCATTCACCTCTGAATATGCCTGCGTTAACACAGGAGCATTGGAGGACACCTCATAACCAAAGCATGACAGGGGGAAAACCTGTCATACAGAGAACAAACACTTGCAAAACTGTGAACTCAACCCCAGTTAGTTGTAGTAAATTGTACTAAGAGTTCTTGTAAAAAGCCTTAAAAATAAACTCAAGAAAATGATAATTTAATAAAAATACCTAAAACCCCAATTCTGTTCTTTGTGTAAAATTTTTACAATTGGTTCCTGCTCTCTGCTCAGCTCCATGAGTAATGGACTAGTTTTTGATCTTAACATTTAAGAATTTCTCTGTACAGTGTACCATTAATTCTGGATAGTCTAAACTTCACTGTCCTTTTTAGGTCTTATGTGACTGAAACAAACTGAAAACAAAATGGCTTTTGATTCCATAAAGCTTCATGAGGAAAGGGTGTGCAGAAAGGGGAAATCATGGAACATGCAGTTTGGACATTGGACTAATCTGATCATCCCATGCAGCATTATAGACACCACTCCATACTTCTCAGATCTTCAGTGGTTTTCAGGTTTGTCAGTTGAAGGGTTTACAGCCAGGATGTACAGTGGAGGTAGGACAGTCTCCTACCATATTTTCCCTGGGCTTTACCTTCCAGGACAATAGGTGTTGAAGCTCCATGGCATCTCAATTGTCATGTTACCATCAGAAATCCAGGGCCAGCCATACTCTGCTTTGTTACCACCAGATGCTAGTCTGGGCTACCAGCACTCATGGTTGTTTATGTTTGTTAGGATGTTTCCAATTTTGAGAGATAAAAACCCAGCTTAACCAGCTGAAACCAAAAGGAAGATTTTCTGGTATGCATAATTTAAGAGGATACAGTTGTGGGGGCACAGGCCTGGTTGAAATGGCTCGGGACTGGTTCTTTGTGATTCCCTCACCTCTGCCCTTCTGGTTGGTTCCCACATGCGCTCACTCCAACTCCTGATAGAGTAGATGCTCTGTTAACTGCTAAAGCAGCTGATTTTCTGAACTTCTTGTTCCTTTTAGTTATTTAAGGGCTTGGAATTTTCCAAAGTATACAATATCTAAACATAAATATATATGATTATGATTTGCCATTTTAAACACACATCAGCTTTCTGGAGAATCTTAAAGTATCTATATTTTTTCCAGAGTAAAATTAGATTTTTATTGATAAAAATAATACTTGAAGTTTGTAAACAAGCAAAATAATACAAAAAAATTAACTAATATGAGTGGAAACACCATTGATGCACATAAACTGAATATTTAATTGAATGTTTTTGAGAGCATCAATCTAGGCATATGAACACTTTCTATTTTATGAAACATATTTACAATAATATGCATACAATTCTGCAACACTCTTCATGCAATGCTAGAAATATTTTCTATGGGGCTGGGGCTGTGGCTCAGAGCACTCGCCTGACATATGTGAGGCCCTGAGTTTGATCCTTAGCACCACATAAATAAAATAAAGGTATTGTGTCCACCTACAACTAAAAAAAAAAAAAAAAAAACAAAAAACAAAGAGCAGAGTTCAACCTCAGGTGTAAAGCAGGATCATTAAAAAAAAAAAAAAAAAAAAAAAAAAAAAAGAAACATTTTCTATCAATATTGATCTATTTTTAAATTGCACAGCATTTCAGTATATGGATATATTATGTGTTAACCAGTTTATCCTGATGAATGCTCAGATTGCATCTTCTAAACAGCAGTTCAATAACAAATTTAGGATGGTGACATTCCTCTTCATGTACTATTATTTTCTTGGAAGAAATACCTAGAATTAGTGCTGTGTCCAAGAATAATCAGTTTTAGATTTGGTGATATGCAGCTGTCTTCCAAACATGCCTGAGGTTGCATATGTCTCTGACCCTCATGAGTAATGGGGTAAATCCTTAACTGGATATAAAGGGTCTGCTGGTACTCTCCTCACTCGCCAGAAGAAAAACTGCCCTGTAGATAATGGTGCCATAGAGAGCCTCCACAAATTTTTATAAGCAATGTCTGATACTAAAAGAAACATTAACAGACTTTCCAGGAAGGAAAAAAAAAAAAAACCCAGATAACTGAAAAGCAAAAATAAGATCAATAGGCTCCAGGTGATCTGGATGTTTGGAGTAACTATAGTAACTATACATGAATTTAAAATAGCTGCTATTAATATGTTCATTGAAAATATGGGGAATTTCACCAAAAAATTAAAATCTAAAAAGAACAAAATAGTCCTTGATTTGATAAATACAGTAACTCTTATATAGTGTTTAAAAGCAGAATAGCAGTGGCTAACACTTATTCTCTGAAACCTGCAGCACTCAGGTTGACTGGGGTCTTCTCCAGACAGACACCAGGCCTTATCGTGTAAGTCTGTGAATAGTCACAGAAACCAGGCTACAGGGAGGATCCTTTCTGGAGTGGGTGAATTTGGGGAGCTCTTCAAGACATAGCCCAAAAGAAACAAAGAAGTCTTGATTTTGAAAGTGAAAGAAGTACCCCTGTTAGCAAGAATCCTTCCTGAAATTTCTTTCCAAGTCTAATGGAACATTCTTTCTTTGATAATTAGTGCCTAGGTAGTGTTACGGTACTTGTGGGACTTAGTAAAGAAAAAGAACATGGAGTTTGACTCAAAAGCATCAGGAGACAGATGAGAGTGACCCCCAGGCCTGGAGGCTCTGTGATGGCCCTCTGTTACTATAAGAAGAGAGGTCAAGTTGTTTTGTTCCCAAGGAAAAGAGGATGTGAGTAACTGGTTAATAGGAGGAGGAACTGATAGCCACAGCTGGTTAAATGTTACACTTCCTGTCAGGTGATGTTCAGACCAACTAGTCCAGGAGGGTTGTGGTTAGGCAGGCCTGGTATTATGGTTTCCTTCTTTTCTGCCCATTTCAGAACAACTGGGCCTCAGAGTAGGAGGACCAGTTAGTTCTAAGGTGCTTGAGACCCAAGAAAGAGGCATGCAGATCCAGGATTTCACAGAGTGTGATTTATTGGGGGACTTAATGATGGAAGTTTTGTCCTGGGTGGCAGCAAAACCAGATGGAAGTTTTTTGTCCTGGGTGGCAGCAAAACCAGCTATTGTAATTTGGGTCAGAAGGAGGAGCAGGTAGCTGGGTTAGGACAAAAGTGAATTCATTCTGGCTAATATCCTAACTAATATCAAATAACCTAACTAATATCAAAGAGGCACATGCATAAAGCCAGAATATGGTTATAAAGCTCCACATGCCACTCTAATGGTTTTGTCTAGTTTTCTGGGAAACCATGCAGGAAAAACTGACTAGGATAACTCTGGGGCAATCATGATGGTTACAAATCAAGATGGCTGCTGTCACATCAAGCTGAATTCTTATACTGTCATATCTGCCTTCTCGGTTTTGATTTGTTGCAATAAACTTGACTGAGGAATTTTTTAAAAAAATATTTATTTATTTACTTTAGTTGTACACAATGAAATGCATTTATGTTTACGTGGTGCTGAGGATCGAACTCAGGCCGCACATGTGCGAGGCGAGCGCTCTGCCGCTGAGCCACAGCCCCAGCCCTGAGGAATTTTTTTTGTTTTGTTTTTGGTATTGGGCATTGAATCCAGGGGTGCTTTACCACTGAGACACATCCACAGACCTTTTTATTTTTTATTTATTTTTTTAATATTTATTTATTTACTTTAGTTGTACACATTGATGTTTACGTGGTGCTGAGGATCGAACCCAGGCTGCACATGTGCGAGGCGAGCGCTCTGCTGCTGAGCCACAACCCCAGCCCCAGACCTTTTTATTTTGTGATAGTCTTGATAAGTTGCTTAGGGCCTTGCTATGTTGCTGAGGCTGGCTTTGAATTTGCAATCCTCCTGCCTTAGCCTCCTGAGCCACTGGGATTGTAGGCATGCAACAACTGCACCCGACTGAATTTTCTTTTTTTGTACCGGGGATTGAACTCAGGGGCACTCGACCACTGGGCCACATCCCCAGCCCTTTTTTTGTATTTTATTAGAGACAGGGTCTCACTGAGTTGCTAAGTGCCTCGCTATTGCTGAGGCTGGCTTTGAACTCTTGATCCTCCTGCCTCAGCCTCCCATGTGCTGGGATTACAGGCATGTGCCACCATGACCGGCTTGAATTTTCTAATAGCAATCAACAGCTTGTGCAAACTTGCCATGGACAATCATAGGTTCCTTTGTTCCTCTGGCCTCGTGAAGCTGAGCCAGGCTCATCACCATGAGCAGCAAAGGAGGCTACTTAACAAAATGTCTTGAGACATGTGGAGGCTTCCTGAGGCAACACCTGAGAAGGGTTTTGAAGAGCAAGTGGTCACAGGCAAAGGAGAGCCGGTTTGTGAGTAACAGACTATTTAAATACAATAAATAGGGCTGGGGTTGTGGCTCAGCAGTAGAGCGCTTGCCTAGCACGTGGGGGCCCGGGGTTTGATTCTCAGCACCATGTAAAAATAAAGGCATTGAGTACAACTAAAACAAATAAATAAATATTTTAAAAAATAATACAATAAATAAAATCTTTATTTAAAGAAAAGGAAGAGCAAGTGAAAGTTCTCTAAGAGCCAAAAGAGCCTGAGGCTTTTCCAGGTGGCCTCCTGATAAGGCTGGGAGGACTGGAGCTCAGCTAGGCCCAACCTGGAAAGTCAGGCCTAGGAAGGGGACCTGCCCGATGTCACAGAGCTTCCACCCCATAGTCCCTCTGATATCTGCAACTCCCCACGCCAGAGCAGGAGCTGACCCTCCTGGAGCCAGAACAGGGCCAAGCAGAGCTGAAAGATGTGCACGTCTCCCAGGGAACCAATGCCCCTGCAGCCAGCGCTGTGGTGCCGGGCAGAGGAGGCCACGGCTTGTCTGGCTCCTCTGAGGCCCCATGTGTTCTTGATATGCCCAGCCTCTTGTTCCTTATATAGATGAGGGTGGAGGCACTGAAAGGTCACAAGTTGGGGTGTCAGCATGATAACCTCAAAGATGCGGCTTCAGGAAACCCCTCAGCCTCATCTGCATTTTGTTCTCTCAAAAGCAGGCCACCTGGTAGCAGGGTCCTCTGGGTTTTCTGAGTCCTTCAGGACTCCCAGCAGTGGCTAAGCAACAGCTCCCCAAGACGCCCACATCTTTTTAAATATCCTGGGTGCTCTGATGTATCCCCATGAGTTTTAAGCCATTATTATTGTTATGCCAAACATCCATCAGATGATTTCTAATTTTTTCCAGATTTCATTGGGAAGCGTGAAATAATACAGGCATACTTATATTTAGCATGGCATTTAAGGCTTTGTTTGAATTTGAGAGAAGAAAGCTTAGTGTTGATATCTGTAATAATAGATTTTTAGAATATTTAATTTAGTTGTAAACTCTTATCAATACTTACCTGATTTCATAGGATTTTAGAAATATTTTAAGCCCAATTATTAAGAAAATGAGCTTAGTTAGATTACATTTCTTACAATTTATATCTATCATCCATTTCCCCTTATTTCTATATCTCCAATAATTAAAACATAAGGATTAAATATAGGCTCATAGTCCATAGTGACAGATGGGATTCCCCCCCCCCCTCCCCGCCCAGAGTTTTCCACATCCTGAGAGAAGCAACCTTTTTTCATTCTCTGGGCAGGATGTTTCTTCCCCGGACAGGATGTTTCTTTCCCCTGGGCAAAAGCCAATAGGCTTAAAGGTCGCCCTGTTCTATGGGCAAAGAGCCAATGGCGTTGGGGTTGCTCTGGTGCACCTCCCACCAGAAATCCCTATATAGGGCCCTGTTTGAGAGACTCAGAACACACACACACAGATGCACACATCAGCTCGTCGCTGCTGAGATGAGGAAGCCACTCAGACACATCAGCTCCACCCTGTGGAGAGGAGGAAGCCACTGCGACAGCTCCAGACCCATCGCCTTCAGCCCGATGGCCGCTCCCAGCTGACAGCTCCAGCCTCCAGCCAGACAGCAGCTGCTTTAGCTGATAGCTCCAGAGACCCAGCTGGTGCAACCAAACACCCACCTTCTGTTCAGAGCTTGCACACTCCCCTCTCCCTGACTCCCCTCTCCCAGCACCTCTTCGACCTTCTACCAGAGCACCTCTTCTCTGGTTTTGCTACCAGCCACAAAGGCTGTTGAATAAATCTCTTGGCTGCACGGCTGTCCCCGGTGTGATGTTTTGCCCTTCACATAGCAGGAACACTCCTTGGAGTCTCTGCCTATAAAGTTAGATATGGGGCCATTTGTAAGATGGAGAAAATGAGGCAACAATTAAATGCCAGAGATCTTTATATCATCCTCCCTGAAAGTTAGATGAAACTTTCAGGGGTCATATCATCATGAGAAAATGGATTATGTTTATAAACATAGTGAACATGGAGACAGATATAAGGCAGAAAGAATATACTAAGACATATAGGACCCAAATTATTATCAAATGAGAAATGACTGTTGGAAATCCAAATGTGAAGTTTTGATCTTTCTAGTGTAACATCAATCAGTTTGCCAGGCTTTAATTTGGCCTTTTTTATGTGGCTATAAATAACACCCAAACAATAGGGAATAGTCTAAATTATATGGATTTTTAAAGAGTCAAAATGATAGTATAATCTTATTTTTTGTGTTTTGAAAATAGTTTTAGATAACTCAGTTATATTTCTAGTTTCTTAGATCTTTTACTAAAGAATCCAAATTAAAACCATAGTTGTTTGCAAATTTGTTTTAAGAAGTAGAAGTGAAACTGTGGGGAGCCACCCCTGAGCTATTTGAGCATATGGAGATTCCTTAGAATACTGGGAATTGTTAGATAAAATCGGGCAGTCAGGCCATACTCCAGGTGCCTTCCCATAAGTGCCTATCTCTCTGGAGAATCCACCTTTGGGTGAGAATCCACCTTTGGCGGGCTTCCTTCCAGTCCCCACCCTTCCTGATCCTGGGAATACTCACCTCTCAGGGGAATTTGCCCCAAGGCAGGCTCTCCCTTTCTGAGCCAATCCGGACCATACAAGTCACATTCCTGCCCCTCTGTACTTAAGCCCGGGCCAGGCCAGAACACGTCCCTTTTTTCCCCTTTTCTCCTTTCCCTCCTTCCCCTTCTTTCTTCTCCTCCACCACTCCTCTCCTCATGCCGGTTCACCCTCTCCCCTCCACGTGTCCCTTCAGCTGATTAATAAACCTCCCCCTTTTTCTACACGGCGGTTCCAGTGTGTGTTCATCTACCCTTCAGGAATGGTCGAGCACGGTGGTGCATGCCTGTAATCCCAGCACTGGGGAGGCTGAGGCAGGAGGATCACGAGTTCAAAGCCAGTCTCAGGGGCTGGAGTTGTGGCTCAATGGTAGAGCACTTGCCTAGCATGTGTGAGGCCCTGGGTTCGATCCTCAGTACCACATATAAGTAAATGAATAAAATAAAGATCCATCAACATCTAAAAAAAAAAAAAGCCAGCCTCAACAATGGTGAGGCACTTGGCAACTCAGTGAGACCATGTCTCTAAATAAAATACAGAAAAGGGCTGGGGATGTGGCCCAGTGGTCAAGTGCCCCTGAGTCCAATCCCCGGTACCACACACACACACACACACACAAATACTGGGAATGAAACCACCATTTGACCTACTTTTCCCACTCCTTCGTTTATACCCAAAGGACTTAAAATCAGCATACTATACTGACACAGCCACATCAATGTTTATAGCAGCTCAATTCACAATAGCTAGACTATGGAACCAACCTAGGTGTCCCTCAATAGATGAATGGGTAAAGAAAATGTGGTATACATACTCAATGGAATGAAATGGATGACCAATATGAAAGAAAATGTGGTATACATACTCAATGGAATGAAATGGATGAATGAATGGAATGAAATGGAATGAAATGGATGACCAATATGATTCTGCAAGATGTACACTCAGAAAAATGAGAAATTATATCCCAACTATGTATGACATATCACAGTGCATAAATGCATTCTACTGTCATGTATGACTAATTAAAACAAATTAAAAAAATTAATATTCTAAAGCAGCATTAACTACATATAATTTAAAATAAATATATTTTGAAAATATTAATATGATGCTATATTTATACATATACTATATTTATATAACATTATACTATATTTATATAAAATATGTATATTTATATGTATAGAAAACAGTTTAGAAGGCTATGTATTAGATATTAACAATAGTTATCTATAGAAAGTAGAATTTTATGAGATTTTAATGTATACCTCTTAATTTTTATAATAATGGGTCTCTTGGCAAAAGTTAGGTAAAGTGTTTTAATCTTGAAATTAACCTCAGAAATTCTTGACTGTGTCCCACACAGATGAGACAAATTGGGTTTAAATGGGCTGGCTGCAACATTAAGCTAAGAAGAAGGTGGCGAAAAGTCACACAACACAGAGAGTAGTTTTTAAATCGAGGGCAGGACAGCTCTTTGACCTTAAGGGTCATGCTTCTACCCTGAAAAGAGAAAGTGCTGGAAAGAGAGTGTGAGCCCCGCAGTTGGTATCTTTTATAGCAGGGATATCAGAGGCAGGGATAAGGTTTCGAGGGTGGAGTCTTGCTTCCTGATGTCTCATGGTCATCAGATTGATTGACATCTTGGCAAGTCACACCCATTTCAGGTTCTCTGTGGGTTCTTAGAGTTAGAGGGGGAGGCTCACCTGCATCATGTCAGTCCCTGACAGGTAGTCCACAGTGCCAGACCTATCCCCTCATTTGGCTACTATGCACAATAGTCCACACACACAGCCCGTGGATGGCTCGTGACAGTTTCTCAGTTGAATACAGTCTATAAACTTTGGTGTGGGATGCTGCACCAGGTGAACCTTTCAGTCCTGATGCCTTTACTGAGAAAACTAAACGGCATGGATGATTAGTGCGAAAGCTTTAGGACTCGTGACTCAGGCATTTCCCGGGCTCATATAACAGGGTGTAGCCCTAGGTGTAGCTGTGCTCACTGGAGTTGATTTACACCCACTTATTCCTTTGTATCTTACCCCTTTGTCCTGTTTGGGATAGAATATTCCATGGAAACTCCCTTTGTCTGCTCTGCTCTTGATCTCCACTCAGCACATGAGATGGGCGTGGCCTTCCTAGATGCCAGTCAACCTGATGACAGCAAGACATCACAAAGCTAGCCTCAACCCTCTGAAATCTGACCCCTTGCCTCATTTGAATGGCTTCTCCCCAATAAAACTGGGTTTGAGGCATGCTTTTGTCTCTCTTTCCACAGACCCCTAAGGTCAAAGAGAAGCCATCACAAGACCCCCCAAATTAGGATAATTTTCTGTCTCTGTGTGGTTATTTCATGCAGCCCAATTCACCTGGAGTGACCTTAAGTGTTTAGTCATGGGATGTGTCACAAATGTTTTGATTTTTGGTTGAATTTCTTTAGGATATAGACTTGGTCAGATTAATGTACCTTGTATGCATGTGTTTCAAGGATCAGTCCATTTTGTCTAAGTCATCTTCAAGTTTATGGACACATTTTGTCATTTTAATTCTATTATAGTTATATATTGCATTTATTCCATTTTCCGTGTTTTTCATTTCTTTGGGTGTTCTTTGTTATTATTATTTTTAAAAAACAGGTATTGAATACAGGGTTCTTAACCACTCAGTCACATCCCCCACCCTTGTTATTTTCAGGAGGGGTTTCACTAAGTTGCTTTGGGCCTTGCTAAGTTGCTGAGGCTGGTCAACTTGTGATTCTCCTGCCTCAGTCTCCTGAGTTACTGGTATTATAGGCATACAACACTATGTGCAGCTCTTGGCACTTTCTGGGTACACAATCATGTTATCTATGAAAATTATGAGTTTTCTTTTTCCCTGCCAATCTGTATACCTGTCTGTAAAATTCCACTGTGACATGGAGAATCTCCCTCTAAGTTTAGATTTGTATTTCACCAATCATGACAGTAGCCCCTTGGAATGATTAAACAAAGGTGAGGAATTGGGGTGTGTGTGTGTGTGTGTGTAGAAGGTGCAAAACAGGAGTAGTAGTCAGTGTTCATGTTATACAGGAGAAGTTCTGCCAGCAGGAAGTTTAAAAGAGATGGTGGGAAGGCACATGCACTCATGAGCCACAGGGGAACCTTGTCAGGATTGTGAAGGAGGCAGTAGACACAGGAAGGAGATGAGGCTTACGGATTGCTTACACTAAGTCAAAGTGCAATTTTCCTATAATTGTCATGGTTCACCCCATCCAATGTTTGGGTCAGCACAACAACCTCAGGTTTCCTGAGAACAAATATGTATTTGAGAAAGTTGATATTTGCACATTGACCCAAATTAATTACTTATTTAGGTTTTAAAAAACTAAAGAGGGAAGCCAGGCGCGGTGGCGCACGCCTGTAATCCCAGCACTTTGGGAGGCTGAGGAAGGAGGATCGCGAGTTCAAAGCCAGCCTCAGCAATGGCGAGGCACTTAGTAACTCAGTGAGACCCTGTCTCTAATAAAATACAAAAAAGGGATGGGGATGTGGCCCAGTGGTCGAGTGCCCCTGAGTTCAATCCCTGGTACCAAAAAAAAAAAAAAAAAAAAAAAAAAAAAAAAAAAAAAAAACAAAAAAACTAAAGAGGGAATGAATTGTACTCACCAAAACCAAATGGGACAAGTAGGTATTAGGCTTCTTTGAGAGATATTGGAGCAAAGAGAGCCACAGCTCATTGCTTGAGGGGATGTTGAATACAGCTGTTTTTCATGGACCAAATTTTGCCCCCAAATTTGATAGAGGTAGGGCCATGGACCTTGTGAGTCATGGTAGTTCAGCCAAGGTCAAAGTCTACTCAACATTTCTAACGTCTTATGTAATGGCTTCATAAGTTTGTCCCTTTAGTAGAGTATCACCACTAATTCCATAGTTGAGTGTGTGGGGATAGACAGGCCCTTGATTGTCCTCTCTCCACAAATTTTGAACAGTGCAGGGTTATAGAAATAGCCTATAGGTTAAAAAATAGTGTATATACATTTGGATCCCTCAGATAAATGTAAACTGTGGTTGTGATAGAGAAATTGGGATAGTATAAAATATTAAGCTAGATCAGTAGCTGTAAAGCAATCTCAGTAATATTTGGTGTAGGGGCCTTAACTGGAGGTAAAATGTATTGAGATTATGAGTGTTACAAGGCATTCATTTTTATTCATGTTAAAGGTGGACCAAATAAGGCAACCGAAAGGAGAAAAGAATAAAGTAAGGATTCTTTTTTGCAATCAAATTATTAATAACAGCACTTCAATCCTCCAAATCTTCTTTGTTCTGACAACATGAGGTCTCCACATGTTTAATAGGGAATGTCATTCCCTGATAGCAATACCATAACCATTTGTAAGGGCATTGGCATTGGTCTGACACCAAATGTGTGGGGGTTTTCTATACCACTTCTCCAACTCTGACACCAACTGGGTGTCTAATGAGTCATTTCATTTCTGACACCAAGCACCAGATCCCACAGATAAAGGGCTCATTCTCATAAGACTGCTCCTATCCTAGTCCAAACTTGAAGGTCCATGCCTCTTTTAGTTCTGACCAACTAGCTCTCTCCTTGGATACAATAATTTCCTAGAAGGATTTGCAGAACTCAGGAAATAAGAGTTTATTTTCTCTTGCCAATCTATAACAACAGATAAAACTCAAAAGAGCCACATGGAAGAGGTGCATAGGGTGAGGTACCTGGGAGTGGGAAGAAGCAGTTTCTTTTCTTTCTTTCTTTCTTTTTTTTCTTTTTGGTACCAGGGATTGAACTCAGGGGCACTCGACCACTGGGCCACATCCCCAGCCCTTTTTTGTATTTTACTTAGAGACAGGGTCTCACTGAGTTGCTAAGTGCCTCGCCATTGCTGAGGCTGGCTTTGAACTCGCGATCCTCCTTCCTCAGCCTCCCAAAGTGCTGGGATTACAGGCGTGCGCCACTGTGCCCGGCAAGCAGTGCAGTTTCTATGCCCCCTCCAGGTGCATTCCCCTTCCAGCACCTATCAAGGTGTATTGTTGTATTGACCACCTTGGAAACTCTTTGAACTCTGTCAAAGGAGTTTTTGTTTGTTTGTTTTGTTTTATGGAAATTTCACTATGTATGTGTGGTTGATGAAATTTACCCTTTTGTTCCATCTGTGGCCCCTCTGCTCCTTCCAAGATGTCAGGGGAGAAAGGGGCTGATGATTCCACCCCTCTGGAAATTTTGTAGAACAAGAAGTGTTGCTTTTACAACGTTGGGAAAGTACCAATGTCACTTCTGTTGTACACGTAAAAAAGGCTAATTTTGTGAAATACATATCAAAAATCTTATTTTTCTTTTACTTCTTTTGTAGTGGGGGATGAACCCAGAGACTGACATATGCTACCTCTGGGCTATATCCCCAGCCTCTCAAATGTGTTTTCTGAACATTGTTAAAAATATTTTTTCATGCACTGGGATTGTGGCTCAGTGAGTGCTTCTCTAGCACGTGTAAGGCACTGGGTACTAGCCTCAGCAGCACATAAAAATAAGTACATAAAATACAGCTAAAAAATTTCATAGCCTTAAAAATTTTCTTTTCAGCTGGGCACAGTGGCACAGGCCTGTAATCCCAGCAATTTAGGAGGCTGAGGCAAGAGGATGGCGAGTTCAAAGCCAGCCTCAGCAATGGCGAGGCACTTAGCAACTCAGTGAGACCCTGTCTCTAATTAAAAAAAAAAAAAAAAAAAAAAAAAAAAAAAAATCATGGCAAAAAACCAGAAAGTCAAAAAGAAAAAACAAACTGGCAGAAAATATTAGTAAGAAAAAAAAATCATGAATATATGAATAATACTTAAACGATGACGGGAAATGATGAAAAAAATCCAATAAAACTGGGTAAAAGATTTGGATAATTAAATGTAATAATGACCCTTGAAAACCAAAGGTGTCCTATTTAATTTACAATACAGAAAATGTACCTTAAAACTACATTTAGATACCAGACTACCTCGCCCATTCTGTAAATTATGCTAAACACCTTTTCAGCCCTGAGTCCCAATAGTCATTCCCTGTCAATTCCTTGAAGATCGTATCACAGTTGTTCTAACATCAACCCTGCAAGGCTTGAGGGTATTTACACTGTCCGTGAAATAACAGTGTTTAAGCACGCGGTCACATACATACCCAGAAGCTCAGTACAGCATAGCAGCCAAATCCACCGAGAGTCAACGCTTCTTAAAGTGTTCTGGAAAATGTAGTTCAGAAGCTGCGTGGGCGCACGCGTACTTCCGCTCCGACAGGTGGGTCCAAGGAATTCTGGGAAATGTAGTCCCAGCGATCCGTGGCGTCACGGGTATCTCTGCGTACAAGGGCGGATGCCGGGAATTCTG
This sequence comes from Tamias sibiricus, assembly GCA_025594165.1. Classification (NCBI taxonomy): domain Eukaryota; kingdom Metazoa; phylum Chordata; class Mammalia; order Rodentia; family Sciuridae; genus Tamias; species Tamias sibiricus. The sequence continues at coordinate 49,665,072 of CM046672.1, read as the reverse complement.
GGAAGTGTATTCCGGTAGGTGGGCTGAGTTATAGAGGCTTCCGCGCCTTCAGTGGAAAGTTACTCTGGTGTTTTTCCCGTGGTGGTTAAAATCAGTTTCTTGGGTCTTGGGACCCCTTCCGAGTTTCCTGGACCCGCCGGCACCCTCAATGACCTGACGTTGGTTTAGGGGAAAGGAAGCCTCCGCGGAGAGCAGAGGTTTGGAGCGGTGGCGGCCGCAGTTTCCATACCCCCGGGCGGAACCCGCTCGCGTTTGGGGCTCTCTGTGGTGGAGTCTCCGGGTTCGTGACCTGGTCGGGGCGTGTCTCGCCTGGTTTGAGGGTTTCCCGGGCTCTCGGGTGGCCCATGTCGGGAGTTCCTCGATTTCGGTGGGCCTCATTGTGGTTCTTTAAATGTACCATCCTAATAGCATTGTTCGGGAATTGAAAGCGGTTGTTCAAAGCAAAGACTTGAAACAGTTCCCAGCTCGTAGTGAATGGTGACTTTTCTTAATATTTATTTTCTGTTGAATGGTGGAGAGACGCTGGGCTGGGGTCACAGAGCTGCAGCTGCGGGTTTCAGGCTCTTGTCTGGGGTCCTTGCAGGACCGGTTCATTCTGGTGCCTACTTCATTCCCTTTTAGGAAGGATGGGGTTGTCTCCAGCTTGAGCAGAGGGAGGCGATGATTGAACTTTTTTGTCCGAGACTGTGACACGATTAGGGTATTTAACAGCACTCTTTTTCTCCCCAGCCTGACTGAGTGGAGGTAGAGGTAGTGACTCCTTGACTACTGGCAGCAGAGCTCCCGGTGAGTGCGACTTGACTTGTTTCTTCTACAGAGATATGCCAGTCTAGTATAGGACATGTACTATGGCCTGACTTCTGACCATAATTGCTAACTTCGTCTTAAGGACTTTAGACAAATAAATACATTTACGCCACCCTGTGGCTCTGTGGAGATGTACAGATTTTTTCTTATTTTAATTATGAGGAGATTGAAGCTCAGGGTGAATTTGTTACTTGATCATAGTCATGCCATCAGGAAGAGTGGAAGTTAGGGTTGGAACTTAGGCAGGCCTGGTTTACAGCCTGAGTTCATAACCTCTCGGATATATTCTCATTGAGCCATAGAACTTTTGGAATTAAGTAGAGAGAGTAAGTTGGGACTCGATAGTAGAGACCTTGAGAGCAAAGCTCATGGACTTTTCTTGAATTTTTAATAACATCCTTTTTTTCCTTAGCTTATCCCTAATGTTTTTCACACATTTATAGAATCTTATAATTGTGGAGCATTCAGAAACATGAAAAGGAAAAGTTATTGTTTTTGGTACCAGGGATTGAACCCAGGGGCGCTTACCCACTGAGCCACATCCTTAGTCCGTTTGATTTTTTACTTTGATTCAGAGTCTAGCTTATTTGCTTAATGCCTGGCTAAATTGCAGGGTCTGGCTTTGAACTTGTGATCTTCCTGTGTGTTCGCCACTATGCCTGTTTGAGGAAATATTTTTTGATTGCCTATGAATCTAGCATATGAAAATAAACCTGTTAAACTTCTAAAGCATTTTTTAGAGGTTCCTTGTGTACATGTGTGCATTATTTATGAAAATTTTAAAAAATCTTATCATACTTTGTTTTCCCTTTTTATCTGTTTTGCCTGGAAATTCCAAACACCTCCAAGAGAGTGAACTAGCAAACTGCTATTTTTTTTTTTTTTTTTTTTTTTGGTGGTACCGGGGATTGAACTCAGGGGCACTCAACCACTGGGCCACATCCCCAACCCTTTTTTGTATTTTATTAGAGACAGGGTCTCACCGAGTCACTAACTGCCTTGCCATTACTGAGGCTGGCTTTGAACTCACGATCTTCCTGCCTCAGCCTCCCAAGTGCTGGGATTACAGGCGTGTGCCACCACGCCTGGCTAGAAAACTGCTATATTGTCATGCTCATTTTTACTTTTTTCATTCTTTTTCTTACTACTGTTATGACTTTACAATATTTAAGAAATGTTATATCATTTCAAATCTATAGAAATTTTGGAAAAAACAATAAGAGCGACTCTCATATGTTGGGAAAACTTACCAGTTGTTTACGTATTGCCTGTTTGTTTTGTTGATCCTCCTTAGCCAAATAAAGTCACTATGAATTCTAGAGATAGTACTTTTTTTAGCCTTCTCTAGCAAGGAAGCCCACAGTCTAGAGTATTTCGTAGATGCCTGATAAGAGGCATTTAGGAAGATCAAGTTATAGGGTTTCAAGTAACATGCTAGATAATTTTATTTACTAAACTAGATAATGTTATCTATGGAATATTAATATCAAAAGGCTACAAATAGTAGTTGCTATATAACATGTTATCTAATTGGCAGTCTCATATTTAAATCTGTTCTGTTTTTCATATAAAGTCCTTAAAGATGTTTTCCCCCAGGTCAAAGTTTTGTGTACTAACTTTATTTGCCATGTTTTTATACTGTTTAAACTGGAAAGATTGTATAGGCTTTGTCTTTTTTCTTCATATAGCTGAAAAATATAGGCAGATTATTTTGGACAAAGGTATTCATTTGTAGTGTCTAACATGTATTTTCTTTAGGTTCAGATTATACATTTTTGGCAGGGATGCTACAGAAGTGGTGAAGGGTCCTTTTTATTGTGGCATGCCAGGAACTGAGTGATACTGGTTTGTTCCTGCATTGGTAATCTCAACTTGGTTTACTTGGCCAAATAATATATATCAGATTTTTCCATTTTACCTTTACAAACAATCCTAAGAGCTGGGGTGTGCTGACAAACACCTGTATGCCCAATGACTTGGGAGGCTGAGACAGGAGTATCATAAGTTTGGAGCCAGCCTCAGCACTTAGTGAAGCCCTAAGCAACTTAGTGAGACACTCTCAAAAAGATCTGGGGATGTGACTCAGTGGTATAACACCCAGGGTTCAATCCCCAGTACCAAAAAAGGGAAAAAATAGTCATAAAGTTACTTTTGCGGTAATATTTTATTAGTGGGTATTCTATTATAAAGAAAACTTCTCCTCTGCCCCTTTTTTACCCATTCATTCAAATATAAATATTCAATCAATATGGATTCTGAATTCAATTAATTTAAATGACATATAGGTTAATAATTGTTTTCCAACTTTTTGAGTTATATTTTACGTATCGCCATTTCAAGTGTATAATTCAGTGATCCTTAGGTACTATAGGTTAGTAGAATCTTAGGTTAGAAGAGTAACCATCATCATAATTTAGTTCAGATCATTTTCTTTCCTCAGTTAGATGCCATGTGCCCACTTACAGTTAAACCTCATTCTCATCCCAACTCTATAGCAACCACTGATCTACCTTGTCTATATATTCATTTGCCCGTTCTAGATATTTCACAGAATCATAATGTGTTCTTTCATGACTGGCTTCCTTCACTTAGCATAATGTCCTCAAGGTTCATCTTTGTTATATGTGTCAGTACTTTATTCTTTTTAGTTTCAGAATAATGTGCCCTTATGTGCATATGCCCTAATTTGTTTATCCATTTATCCACAGGAGGGCATTTTGGTTGTTTTTGGTTTTGCGTTATGAATAATGCTGCTGAGAGCATTCACATATGGGTGTGTATTGATGAGTGGCATCCTGGCCACCATTTCATGTCTTGTTTTCTGCCTTCTGTGGCACTTTCCAGGCACAGTTCTGCTTTCCTGGGATCTGCATGCCTTAGGACTCTGCCTATTCCCTGGAGGAGGAGGGAAAATGACCACATTCAATGTGAGTAAGGCTTGTCTTTCTCACTGTTAAAGTTCCATCTCACTACTCAGATTGTCAGGTTTTCTTTTTTCTTGGGAAGACTCAGAACAATGGGGATTTGAAGATGTTTGTTGGCCATGGGTTTTCTTTGTCCATTCTGAGTTGACCTTGTTTTTGATTCTTGTTTTCTTTTATATTATTTACTTTATTTAGTAGAAAAACTCATTTGAGTAAATAATTAATTATAGCACTTGGTATTTCTATGCTTACATATTTACCATTTTTGTCTTTGTATACTCTTCCTCATATGTATTTACAATTTATTCCTACTGATGATCTACATCAAATTTTAAATTGCAATTTTTTTTCTTGTTACTAGGGATTGAACCCAAGGACACTCTTGGAAACTGAGCTACATCCCCCACCCTTTTTATTTTTTTATTTTGAGAGAAGATATCAGTAAATTGCTAAGGCTGGCCTGGAACTTGCTATCTCTCTGCCTCAGCCTCCCAAGTTGCTAGGATTACAGGTAGTTTAATTGTGTAAATTAGTATTATGTAAGTTTAATTGTGCTATTTTTATACACTGTACATAATGTTTATAATGTTACATGATGTACGTCTTTTATGGTTTCATCACACTTATAAACATTTAGTTGATTTAGGCATTTGACTTTTTTAAGCAACACAGTAGTGGCAACTTTCCTACATATAGCCTGTTCCCCCAAAATCAGTTTTGAAAACAGTATATCAGGGATTTTTTTTTTTTTTTTTTTTTTTTTTTTTTTTTTTTTTTTGTCTTCAGCATATTTGAAGCTCAATTTTGAAAGGGCATTTGGACATGTACCTTGTTAGCTGTTTTATGGATAGGGCATCCAAAAACTGCACCATAGCCTCTCATTGCTGCTCCACACAAGTATTCTTGGAGGTTTTTACCCAGGAATAGCTGCATTCTTGACATGGTTGTGTCATTCTGTGTTTAAGTTTTGCTTAAGTAGCAAAACTGGGCACAGTGGCACACTAGAGGGTTACTCCTCAGTAGTACTCTTGAGTGTTCAAAGTAAAGGTATGGGACTTTTTCATCACTGTTCTTCTGGTGAATCACAGGAAAATCTGTGTGTGTCATTTTGGGGTACAAATGGAGTGAGTTGGAAATCTGAGATGACCAAGTCTCAAAATCCAGAATAGCTTCCCACCCATCCTCTCTACCTCCCAGTAAACATTGATAAGATTGAGGTCAAGCGTGTTTGATGTTGTAGGAGATGGTGACATTTAAGGATGTGGTTGTGGTCTTCAGTGAGGAGGAGCTGGGGCTGCTAGATTCTGCCCAGTGGAAGCTCTACCAAGATGTGACGCTGGAAAACTTCAGGAACCTGTTCTCTGTGGGTGAGTATTATTTCCTCTCTCTGATGGTATCTCAACTCCCGGGAATGGTTTTGTATCTTTGGGTGTTCAAGTTTGTATGCAATGAGAACCTCAATTCCCAGTAAATTTTACGTAGATGTTACTAGCATATGTTTTAATCCCATGTCTCTGCATGTTCCCTGGGTACCAACCATTCAAACAAGATACATTTCACTTAATAAGGAAAGAAAAGTTTTAGATGATGAAGACAGTTACCCAAAGAGAAGGGAATTCAGGTATGAAGCAAGCAAATGTGAGTTCTTGTACTTGACACTTCCATCTATTTTACTCTCTTAAGATACTGGGCAGCAGCAATAAACCCCAGGTCCCAGTCAGCCATGTAATCATGAGAGTAAACATCCGATACTGTACAGTGTACTATATTCAGTAAAGGATGTGAGATAGTCAGTATTTTATAAAATAAGTTTTATGTTAGATGATTTTGCCCAGGTGTAGATTAATGTAGGTTGTTGTGATAATGTTTAAGGTAGGCTAGGCTAAGCTCTGGTATTGAGTTTGGTAAGTATATTAAATGCGTTTTTTAACTTAATCATGGCTTGTCAAGATATAATACCATTTTAAGTTGTGGAGCATCTGTATTTTTCTTTTCCCAACTCTCCCCTTTGCTATATAATCTCAAGGAGGGGAAAGTTTATTTGTTTATAGCTATATCCTCACTTTCTAGAATAGTTCTGGTATATTGCAGGTATTGGTAAATACTTAACCTGATGAATGAATTAATGGATGAGGGGACTTCACTGTCTCCAGGAGTCATGGAAATAGCTAATAAGTGATACACAAACCAAGTCAATCAGAACCATTGGGGAGTTTTTTCTTTCTTTTATTTTTTAATCTTTTCAATCTTTGAATGGCTGCTAATCCAGTTTCAGTCTCCTTGGTTTTCCTTGACATGATTGTGTTGTACATGTGTGCATTTGACCTACTTCCCAGGGAAACTTCTCAGCATTCTTTTAGTGACCACACTGAGTAATGTGCCTTCACTGTGACTTTTCCTGGAGCCTTCCATAGTTCATTTCTGGGGAAAAATCCTTCCTGCTATCCACCTCTGAGGCCTCTCCCCAATTAAGGGAAAAGCAGTCTTCATTTTCTGAGGTCTCAGACAACAACCAGCTTTCAGGCTACCTTTTTCCTTAATGATTTCTCTCTCTGCAGCCCTTTGTCTTTTCCAAACTCAAAGGCCCATCCCTGCACCCAGATTTTGCCTTCCTTCTGCATGAAAGGGAGATGAGGCACATGGCTAAATGTTGTCTGTATTTCTGTTCATATTTCTTAAATACACTATGTATATATTTGCATCTTTATATTATACAAATTTAGTTGTTAATATGTTAAAGAATGTAGATTTCACACAATTTTTTCTTCATTATATAAGAGACATAGTTCTGTATTTTGAACCGGTGAACTTTATACCGTGGAAGGAATTGGGAAACTGCCCTCTCAAAACATAAACTTCCTGAAAGAGATGCTTCCTTCTACCCATAAAACTCCTGTTTCTAAGTGACAGTATATTAAATATATCTGCATTCCAATGTGTATCAGTAGTTACATACTTACTTGTAAATATTTTCCAAGATTTACCATTGAAAGTTAACATTCAGTTTGAAACACCTAATTCAGAACTTGGTAATATTTTGACCAGAGTTTTCAGTGTTTCATGAGCATGAGAAATATATCTTTCACCATAACCAGGATGGACGTTTTCCCTTTGTGTAGCTATACTTGGGAGACTTCAGAAGGCATTTCATGTAATAACAACTTTCCGGCTTGTCACAAAGCTCTGATAGTTTCTATTCTAGTTCTTTTTTCTAAATCCTTACTATAAGGATTTTAATTTATTTCATAGCTTCCTAAAGGATTGTAGTCTTCAGTTTGAGAATGGTTATAAAGGCATAGTTCCATCCGAAATGTTTTACACTGTTCTCAAAGAGTGCAGTAGTTACTGGCAGAACCAATCAGGGAATAGCCCCTCACACTTTTTTTTTTTTTTTTTGGTGATACCAGGGATTAACTTTTTTTTTTTTTTTTTTTGTGGTACCGGGGATTGAACTCAGGGGCACTCGACTACTGGGCCACATCCCCAGCCCTTTTTGTATTTTATTAGAGACAGGGTCTCATTGAGTTCTAAGTGCCTCACCATTGCTGAGGCTGGCTTTGAACTTGCGATCCTCCTGCTTCAGCCTCCCAAGTGCTGGGATTCCAGGCGTGCGCCACCGTGCCTGGCTGCACTTTTCATTTTTTATGTTGAGATAGGATGTCTCTAAGTTGCTGCGGCTGCCGAGAACTTGAGATTCCCCCTGTCTCTGCTTCCTGTGTTGCTGGGATTGTGGGTGTACACCACCATGCATGTCTGTCCTTTTCTTATTTTACAAAACCAAGTTATCATCCGTGTTAATTTGGTATAAGATTGGGTAAGCATGCTATAAAATTTTTGTGCAGAAATACTTTGAAGATTTAAACACTCCCAGGTATTTGGTATTTATGAATGTGATGAGTTTAACCAACTACAAAGTTCAGAGAGACAGTTTATACAAGACTGCACTCACTTCATACCAACTAAAATTTGTAGTTTCCTAGTACTACCTTCACATTGACTAATTCACACAACTTTGCTTTATTTTTATAGAGGGCCTACTGCTATATTTGAAGTAAAAAGAATCAAAACCCACTGAGTGGTTTTACTTCATGGTTACAGGATTTTATAGGGAAAAGATGTATATTACAATTTTCCTACAGGAAAATCCTATAGCCTAGAGTCCAGAGAAGTACCATGTATGAATGAAGTTTTCATCATACTCTTCCCATAGAGTCCAAACATGTTTTTCCCCCAGGATTAAGGTATGACATTGTACAGACACTTGTTATTCAGAATAGTTTTTGTGGCTCCATTCCATAGGTATCGTTATATGACTGATAACTTCCCATGTGATTAATTTCAATTTCTTGTATTGTTAGTCTTTTTGACATGGGGATATCCCCACCCAAATGTGTGGCTATCACAATAGTAAATCATATTGTTAGAGTCTCCAGAGTGACTCATGATCCCCAGGCCAAGGAAAAGATCTTTCTCAAGCTTGGTATTACAAGGGCCTACCCATTACCTTTCTGAACAAATCTAGACCCCTTTTGGTAAGGTTTATTTCTTTCCTTCATGAAAATATATTGGAATATACAACATAAATGCAAAGACACAAAGTATTAACTATGCTATTTCTTTTTTTTTTTTGTGGTACCGGGGATTGAACTCAGGGGCACTTGACCACTGGGTCACATCCCCAGACCTTTTTTGTATTTTATTTAGAGACAGGGTCTCACTGAGTTGCTAAGTGCCTCGCCGTTGCTGAGGCTGGCTTTGAACTCGCGATCCTCCTGCCTCAGCCTCCCAAAGTGCTGGGATTACAGGCGTGCGCCACCGCGCCCGGCTTCTTTTTCTTAATGTTCTGTTAACATTATATACATGATTTATTCTGATGATTTACAATTTAAGATCTTAGACTGACTAGGAAATTCAGTAGAAATAAACAGGTTAACTTTTTTTTTTATCACATTAGTGGTTTTTTAAAAAAATTTTTATTTCTTTCTTGTAAGTCACATGTGAGACTTGGTATGTTCTAAATAGTCTCATACAAATAAGATACCATGTTGTACAATGGAAAACACAACATTTTCCTGTACAAAATCTGTATTTATTAAAGTCTCATGCCCTCTTTTTATGTTGAAAACTCTAAACAGAGCCTTCCATTGTCCACATCTCTGAATTCTCTGTCCTGATAGGAGGCAGGATCCACATTGAACTAGAGACTGTTCCAGAAGAAGGACCACATGAAGAGTTGTCCTGGCAGCAAATCTGGGAACAAATTGCAAGTCATTCAACGTCAGGTCAAGACTCAAGTATTTGCAACTTTCAGTTCCCCAGCCAAGGTGATTCACCCTGCCAGCTTGGACCAGGATTATCTCTAATTGACATAAGAAAGAAAGTTTACATCAATGATGAGTGTAAGCAGACCCTCAGTGATGTCTCCAACTTTGACCTTCAATATTTATACTCAGGAGGGAAGTGTTATAGATGTCTTGAGTGTGGAAAAAGCTTCAGCTGCAGCTCAGGCCTTTGTATTCATCAGAGAATTCACATGGGATTGAATTGCTATAAGTATGATGAGTGTGGAAAGGAATTCAGTCAGAGATCCTCCTGGCTGCAAACTCATCAGAATGTGCACACTGTAGAGAAACCATTCAAATGTGAGCAGTGTGGGAAAGGCTTCAGTCGTAGATCTGTACTTAATGTTCACCGCAAATTACACACAAGTGAGAAACCTTACAAATGTGAGGAATGTGGGCAGGCCTTCATTTATGATTCACAGCTGCAGGAACATCAGAGAATCCACACTGGGGAAAAACCATTCAAGTGTGATGTGTGTGGTAAGAACTTCTGTGTTAAATCAACACTTCACAGGCATTTCTTGGTGCATACAGGAGAGAAACCGTTCATATGTGACACATGTGGTAAGAGCTTTTGTCGGAAATCAGCCCTAAATAGACACTGCATGGTCCATACGAGAGAGAAGCAATACAAATGTAAGGAGTGTGGGAATAGTTTCATTGATAGGCGAGAGCTTTATAAGCACCAGATGGTTCACACAGGAAAGAAACCATATAATTGTGAAGAATGTGGGAAGAGCTTCAGATGGTCCTCCTATCTTTTGAACCATCAGCGAGTCCACAGTGGAGAAAAACCATTCAAGTGTGAAAAGTGTGGGAAGAGCTTTACTCAGAATTCATATCTTCATTGCCATCAGAGGGTGCACACTAGAGAAAAGCCCTACAGATGTTAGGAGTATGATAAGTGCTACAACTATACAAGTGCAATCTAGACAGACATACGAGATTCCTCGTGGGAGAAAGACCCTATACTGGTAAGGAATGTGTGAAGAGATATCTGGGACTCTAGTCTGTTGACACATCAGAGACTCTACAGTAGAGAAAAACATTTCAAATATTAGGTGTGTGGGAGGAGACTTGCTAAGAATTCACAACTTTATTTCCATCAGAGAGTCCATACTGGGGAAAAGTCATGAAAGTGTGAGAAGTCTGGGAAGAGCCTCAGCTGGGCATCAACTCATTTGACCCATCAGAGACTTCACAATAGAGCAGAACCATTCAATTGTGAAGACTCTGGGAAGAGCTTTGGATACAGTTCATACGTTAAAGACCAACAGTCCACAGTGGAGAAATGCCTTAGAAATCTTGATTTGTGTTAGAAGGTCCACACAGGAGAGAAGCCAAGCAGGTATGGAGAGTGTGGTAATTGCTTTGGTCAGCTTCGAGATTTCAACTGCATTAGGGCACCCCCCCCCCCAACCCCTGAGAATTACCTTGGAAATGTGATGCATGTGGTAAAGTCTTTAGTCAATCTTCACAACTAGTCTCATTAGAAACCTCATAAATGGGGAGGGGTGATAAGCACTCAGTTTAAGTTCATACCTTTATCACAGAATCCATGCTGGTGAAAAATGTCATCTGAGGAAGTTTACAAGGGGAAATATTCATTAAGGAATGTTTCACCATAGCTCAGCATGTCCCAGTGGTCTCAGGACCACATACTGGAGCACCCTTATAAGTGATGAAGTAAGGGTTTCATTCAGAAGTTTGACAATTATAGTTCTCATTCAAAGATAGCCCTTAGAAAAAATAAGTTGGTTAGGCATTTACAAAGGTATAATCCTTGACATGTCTTCTAGACACGTCCCTGAGGGCAGGGACTTTGTTACTGAACCTACACAACCTTAATATTGATTAGCACTTGATAGGTATGTTCAGCATCTGTTAAATGAATCAAAAGTAGAAAACATATAATATTTGAAAATTGCATCAAGAAGAGGAAATCTGCAGAAAATCACTTGGGGAAGAAACATGAATTAAAATGCAGAATTCTCTTAGTACTGCAATGAGAGCACTATTTTGGGTATTATTACACTTGGCTCCTGGCCTCTCCCCAGTCTCTGAATCTTTTGATTTTTTTCTCATACTACGGACTGAAAGATTTTGTTAACTACAATAATGTACCACTGCATATTTCACAGTTAAATTTTCTGCAGTGTTAATACAAGACTTACAGTAACACTTTGAAAGGCTCTGATGTAATTACTTCATCTTGAATTGATCATGACTTGTAATTCTCTGCACTTCCAGGCAGGGTTTTTCTCTGGTTGCCGCAGTTTTTTTGTTTTGCTTTTTAAATTCAACTTCTCAGGTCAGAACTATGCAAAATTGGAATGGTATTTGTCAAACTCCCTACCCCATTATCTTTCTCTCTCCCTATGAAATAAATACTTAATAAAATGGAGTTTGGTAATTTCATCAAATATATTTCTTATTGGGGCAGGATTAAAATTATGTTTACTTTGTTGGTGGTAGTAAAAGTATGTCTTTTGGAAAGCAGCATGTTCAGAAAGTATAATCAGAAATCAAACAATGAGAAGTTACAATAATGATGTTTAAATACCAATAGGTAGGGTTTTCCTAAATGGGAACCATTTCTTCATTATAATTATCTTTTCCCTTACATTGTAAAGTGTTTAGTGGAAATGTGGATTGTGCCTGGATTCTAGGGTTTAGCTGCAGTGATCACTGACTGTATCTTTTTTTTTTTTTTTTTAATACTAAGAATTGAACCCAGGGGCGCTTAACCACTGAGCCCTACTGAGCCCTATCCCCACCCATTTTTCATATTTTATTTAGAGACAGGGTCTCACTGAGTTGCTTAGGGCCTTGCTAAGAACTTTGATCCTCCTGCCTTTGAACTTGTGATCCTCCTGCCTCAGCCTCCTGAGCTACTAGTTTCTATTTCTTCAGTAATACTTTCTTCATTATGATCATCTTTTCCTTTACATTGTAAGGCACGGTTATGGCAGCTTTGAAAAACCTTTGCTAAAGCATCAGTGGACTACTGCCTTTTAGAGGGTGGTCTGAGACCTCCAGTCCTTTTAAACAAAAGTTAAAGAAAATCTTTGACTCTTAATCCCATCTGGATTATCTCAAGGTTGATGTTCATTGATTTGTTTCCCCCTGATAATGATCATGTTTTTCCCTGGGTCAAGTAATTTTGGATCATAGCCTGGAAGTTGTGATTAATATGCTGAGGATATCTGAGTTCTATAATATTCCTCCAGAGAGTACTGATTTTCATTCTCATATTTGACACTTAAATCAGCTGGTCTTAGACTGAAACTGCTTCCCATGTGTGGCAGTTCACTCAATTAGGTTCTTCATACTGGTTTGATTTTGTTAAGTCTGTTCTGTCAGCTAGCTGAGAGGTGTGTGCTAGCCAGACATTAGGTGGCATTTATACACACAATTTGGGACTTCCTCCCTCTGGTTCTCTTCTTCCCAGAGTCTCCTCACCACCAAACTTTCCATCACATTTGCTTGAACTCGTTTGAGTCTTTTTAAGTTGGAAAACTGCAGATTTCCCCTCAGAGAGTTTTAGTTCCCTTCAATAGTGCAGACTGGGACTAGCTCCCAGTCCATAAAAAGCAGAAAACTCTGCCATTCATTCCAATCTCTGCTGAAACCACCTCTGGGATTTGCCTGCACTTGCTCATTCTCCAGGGCCATTGGACACACACCAATGTAAATACAATGTAAATAAAATTTTTTTCTAAAAAAATTTAGAAAACATGTAAGCCTATCAAGTATATTCTAATATTTAGTCTAAATTTACTACCTAAAGTTGATATCTGCTGGAAATAATAAGAAGCCAATTAAGAGTTCAAGTTTAGTTCAGAATTTTTGTCATCAGTAACTACTTTCAACATTTTCAAAGAGTTACAGTCAAAGCTGCAGGGTCACCACAGAGGCCTAGGAAAGTACCAGAGGTTGTGGGTTGAGAGAACCCCAAAGGCCCTGACATGGGGGTCTGACTCTGGTTCTAAAGGTCCAAATTCCCAGTGTGTGAAGGAGTTGAAAGAACAAACACACACACAGACACACACTCAGGCCCAACACATGCCCAGAAACATCTGAGGCACCCTAAGCTCCCACCCTGTGGAAATGCCTCAGCCCAAAACATGTTGCACCTAGTGAGCACCTCCCCTGGAGACAGGCAGAGTGCAAAATCTGGGAGCTGTTTAATTTTCAAATGCCTAATCTTCAACAAGTGATCTCAGGGCTTGGAAAGGGAACTCAAATCTCCAGAACCAACCTGAAGCTGAAAAGGTCTCAGATTTCAGTGACAAAGATTTTTGTGGTGCTGAGGATTGAACCCAGGGCCTTGTGCATGTGAGGCAAGCACTCTACCAACTGAGCTATATCCCCAGCCCCTCAATGATAAAGATTTTAAAATGAGGGGCTGGGATTGTGGCTCAGCAGTAGAGCGCTTGCCTAGCACGTGCATGGCTTGGGTTCGATCCTCAGCACTACATAAAAATAAAAATGCATTGTGTACAACTAAAATAAATAATATTTTTAAAAATTCTTTAAAAAATGGGGCTGGGGTTGTGGCTCAGCGGTAGAGCGCTCGCGACCCGGGTTTGATCCTCAGCACCACATAAACATAAATGCATTGCATTGTGTACAACTAAAGCAAATAAATAAAATATTTTTTAAAAATTCTTTAAAAAAAAAGATTTTAAAATGATTTAAAATATGCCCAGTGAGCCACAAAATGACAGATCACCAAATCAGGAAAATGATGAACAACACAAGAATATAAACAAAATGTAAACATGAGCTGAATAGAAATTCTGAAGGTGAAAAATACAATAGAAAACTGGAAGCAGAAGATTCAGTGAACTTGAAGATGGGTCATCTGAAATGATTGAGTTTTAGTGATAAAAACATGAAGAAAATGGGTGGAGTTGAAGGGTCTTCCTGGACGTGGAGCAGAAGAATGTATGTATAGCAGGAGCCCTAAGAGAAGGGGACTAACGTGAAAATATACAGGCTGAGACTCCTCAAATTAAGAAGTGAATATAGAAATACAAGAAACCTAGCCGGGCGCGGTGGTGCACGCCTGTAATCCCAGCACTTTGGGAGGCTGAGGCATAAGGATCACGAGTTCAAAGCCACCCTCATCAGTGGCAAGGCACTTAGCAACTCAGTGAGACCCTGTCTCTAATAAACTACCAAAAAGGGCTGGGGATGTGGCCCAGTGGTCAAGTGCCCCTGAGTTCAATCCCTGGTTCCAAAAAAAAAAAAAAAAAAAAAAAGAAAGAAAGAAAAAAAGGAAAGAAATACAAGAAACCTAAACTGCAAGAAAGACAAGGCCAAGAGACTCCTCTGAAACACAATACACTCCAAGTGGGAGAGGGTGGATTGCTGGAGCAGGACCATTTAAATGCAAATTATGGAGGTGTGCTTTCAATTCAAGCTCCTCTGAGAATCCTTCACAGAATCCCCCTGCCTGGCCTTCCTCCTCCTTCCTGCATCTCTTCCTAATAAAATTTGATCTGGGCTGTTTCCCTGCCTTGCACATGGAATTGAGCTCGGGCTGCACCTGCAGATTGCTTCCCTGACTTTGGCTTGTTAAGAATGAAGCATGCTTAGATTCTGCCCTAAGTCTTTCTCTCTGACTTTCTCGAGTTACAAATGGGGCATGATTTTGTTTTGCCCTTAATCTTTCTGTCTTTGGTGCGTTAGGGTACCTGTAGACCAAGAAGACCTAGGAGCTGAGCAAGTCTGTTTGCTAGGTCTAAGGCTTTTAACTGCAACTCCAAGACCCATAAGTAAGTCTCTTGAAGACCATCAGCCAATATTTTGGTCCAAATATAAACACATCTCTATTGCAGTCCAAATTTTTTCTTCATTTTCAATTGTACTTCTGGGCAGGTCAGCTGAAACGCATCCTGCATGTAATTCTCTACCAAGTTTTTCCCAAGTATGCAAATTAAGTGATTCCTCCTCATAAAACCATGGACAGATTTCACTAATCATTTCTAACACTGAGTGAGCTGGGTTCTTTTTATATCTTTTCCTTCTTGTTTGATTATCATCCTCAGAACTGCAAAATAAATTTCTTTCCCTGAAGACACAGAGTTCCCCATGCTGAACGTTCCACGATAAAAAAAAAAAAAAAAGTTTCCTCTCTTCCCTTTCTCTTAATATACCAATCCACAATATTCTATTCCACAATATGTAATCCACAATATGGTAATTCATAAGCACGCTTTTCCTCCGAGAGAAGGGCAAACACTCACTAGTTACCTTTTAATTCCATGCCATAAGGATCCCTGTTTTAAGCAGCAGTTCCCGCCCACGTCCCACATATGGGGTTCTCCTTGGTGGAATGGGCTAAGAAAATAGAGTGATTAAAAAAAAAAAAAAAAAACAACCCCACAGGACACAGGAAGTGATTTCAGAAAGTGATTTCAACCACCCTGTGAGGAGGTGCCATGGTTATCCTGGACTTGTGTCTGTCAGAATTAAAGCTATTTGATGCATTAGTACTATGCCCATGCTATGTACTCAAGCACTCTACTCCCACACCCACCCTGGTGACTGGTGAGTTTTATTTCAGGACAGGATAGCTGATCATAAAAAAGCAAAATGGAGCTGAGATTGCTTTATTCTTTTTTTTTTTTTTTTTTGGTACCGAGGATTGAATTCTGGGACACTCGACCACTGGGCCACATCCCCAGCCCTTTTTTGTATTTTATTAGAGACAGGGTCTCACTGAGTTGCTAAGTACCTCACCATGGCTGAGGCTGGCTTTGAACTCACGATCCTCCAGCCTCAGCCTCCCACGTGCTGGGATTACAGGCCTGCGCCACGGTGCCATGCTAGAGATTGCTTTATTTATTTTGGGGAACATCAAAGGTTTTCCATGGAATGTTCTTCACCAAAAAATGTAGAAGGTGGGCTGTTCAGTTCCCAATGGGTTATGCCCATCTGAAGATGGAGATGAAACTACTGTGAGGGACCTTCTTAGAGGAGCAGAGGTAAAGGTCACGTGCATTGGGCAATCTATTGTGTGGGAGGAGCCACGAATAGTTCACAATGCCAAATCTAAATCTCCCTGGCTTCCAGACCAATTGAAGACCCTCAAGTAATTCATGGGTGGCTTCCCACAGGGAGGTGTGCCTTTACTTCTGACTTCAGGAAGAAACTTCACCACCCTGATTGCATTTTAGAAAGCAACCATCAAGTGTCTAGAAAAATGGCTAGACTGCAAATAAGCATTTTGCCAATCTGGATTCATATGTCACCGATGAGTGTCAGACGTCCTCTTCACAAACCCATCTGCAGGATGGCTTTACCATGTCTAATGGCTGCCAGGAAGTGGCCCCACCCACAGCAGTTTTGCAGCTTCCCTCTCCACTCATTTACTTGCAACCACCCTGTGAGGAGGTGCCATGGTTATCCTGGACTTGTGTCTGTCAGAATTAAAGCTATTTGATGCATTAGTACTATGCCCATGCTATGTACTCAAGCACTCTACTCCCACACCCACCCTGGTGACTGGTGAGTTTTATTTCAGCTCATTCCCCATCTCCCAGGGTCAGAGTGACCATCCTGGGAGCAGTGGAGCGTGTTAGTCGTACTGGGCACAGCTGTGCAGCTTGTTCTTCTTCCCAGGTGGCCTAATGGGGGCTAGGATTTGGCCTGGCTCTGCTCATCATGCCTCACATGGCTGCGATTGCTCTGTGGAAGAGGCATGTTTTCTTAATATTTACAAGGATGCAAAATAGACGAGGTTGTCCTGCCTATCTCATGGCTGCCGCTGCTTTTTCAAGACCCACTTTTCAAGGTTCTAAAAAATTTAAGCTGTGGGTGAGTTGGATTTTGTAGCTCATTTGTGAATGGGTGGACCCATTTTTCCAATTTCCGGAGATAAATAATGGATGACATGAAATATTTACTTTTTGTAATATGCCAAGGATTTGCTTTCCTGTTATTTTGCCCTTAGTTTTTAGCATTTTGGTTTTGGTTTTACAAGTAATAGTGTAAAAGTGAATAACATTTGTCATAAGTTTCTCTATTAACTTGCTCACAAATCAGCTGTTTTCAATGTCCTTTAAATACATTGAAATATACATTCATTATTACATTCACAATAGAACAGTTGTAATTTTGAATTATACTGGTAGCCTATTTGGTATAACAACTTTATTGAGATTATTCCCATACGAAATTCACCAACTTGGTGTCAAATTCAAAAATTGGATATGTGGAGCCATCACCATGGTCAACTAGAGAACATTTCAACACTTCAGAGAGCAGTCTCCCCACTAGCATCTTGCCAGCCCTAAGCAACCATGGCTTTCAACCTATACAGCTTTGACCTGGTTGTTTTATATAAATGGAATCTTGTCACTGTAGGTGAAGCTCAGTGGTAGATCACTCACCTAGCATGTGCCAAGGACCTGGGTTCCATCCCCAGCACCATGCCAAGGACAAAAAGGGGAGGGAAGGAGGAATCACATGTGGTCTTTGGGGATCACCTTCTTTGACTCAGCATGTTTTCAAAGCTTATTTGTAGTATGTATCATGATTTTGTTTCAGATTAAATGACCTGTTGCACTGATGTAGAAATTTTGTTTATCCACTCCTCAGTTGATAGACATTTAGATTGTTTCCATCTCCTCATTATGTACTGTGCTGCTCTAGACATCTGAGTAAAAGTTTTTGTGTTTGTGTTTTTAGTTCTTTTGGATATAAATATACCTTGAAGTGGAATTGCTGGATGACTTGATAGCTGTGTGTACCTGTTAGAGGAATGGCATCGTTTATATTCCCACCAGCATCATATGACGGTTTCAATTTCTCCATATCCTTTGCCAACACTTACCTTTTTTTTTTTTTTTTTTTTAATTCTACCCATCATTATGGGGTGAAGTGGGAATCTTGTTGTGGTTTTCATTTTGCATTTTTCTGATAAAGGTAATGCAACAAATGTTCGTTGTAAAATTGAGCTATTTGACTTGCTATTGAGGTATAAAAGTTCTTTATATGGGTTAGATAAATGTTCTAGATACTCTTATCAGCACATGAGTTTTATGTACTTTCTCCCATCTTATAGTTTTTCACGTTCTCACGCATGTCCTTTGCACAAAAATTATTCCCCATATTTTTATTGGTGCATTATACCTTTACATAATTGGATTTGTTATGTTTTTGTACATGTACACAATATAGCAATATAATTGTCCAATATCAGTCCTCAGTAACTCCCCTTTTCCACACCCTCCCTTCCCCAGTCTCTTTCCTCTGTTCTACTGATCTCCCCTCAATTTTCACGAGATCCCCTCATCTTTCTTTCTAGCATCCACATATAGGAGAAAACTTATGACCCTTGACCTTCTGAGTTTGGCTCATTTCACTTGATATAATCTCAAGTTCCTGCAAATGACATCATTTAATTTTGTTATGGCCAAATAAAGCTCCATTGTGTGTATATATACCACATTTTCTCCTTCCATCCACCCAGTGATGGACACCTAGGCTGGTTCTATAGTTTGGCTATTGTTAACAGCACAAGTAACAAGACCCTGCTATAAACATGAGTATTTATGTACCACTGTAGTATGATGACTTTCATACTCCAGTATAAATACTGAGGGCTGGTATGGCTGGATCATGTAGTGGTTCCATAACTAGTCTTTTTGAGGAGCCTTCATACTGAAATCCACAATGGTTGTACTAATTTACAGTGCTACCAACAATATAAGGGTTCCTTTTTCTCCACACCCTCTCCAGTATGTATTTGTATTCTTGATCACTACCATTCTGACTAAGGTGAGATGAATTATCTCAGTGTAGTTTTGATCTGCATTTCCCTAATTTGTACAAAAATTCAAATTTTGAAATGCAATATAAATATTTTGTTGTTTTTTCTCATAGTTTTTTGTGCCATAACTAAGAATCCAGTCCCAAATCATGCAGATCTACCTGTTTTCTTCTGAGATTTTAAGGGCATATCTCTTATATTTAGAACTGATCAGTTTTGAGTTTTATGCATGGTGCTGTTAAGTATCTAGTTCATGCGTATGACTACCCAGTTGTCCGACATGATTTGTTGAAAAAGCCATGTGTTACTACATTGGATGATCTTGGCCTCTTTGTTGAAAATTGTCCATAAATACATAGTTTTATTTTGGCACTCAGTTCCATTGATCTGTGTCTTCCCTTTCACAAGAAACATGCTGACTCTGTTGTTGCTTTGGAGAATTTTGAAATCAAGAAGTGTCAGTCCTGAGCCGGGCGCAGTGGTGCATGCCTGTAATCCCAGCACTTGGGAGGCTGAGGCAGGAGGATCGTGAGTTCAAAGCCACCCTCAGCAATGGTGAGGCACTTAGCAACTCAGTGAGACCCTGTCTCTAATAAAATACAAAAAGGGCTGGGGATGTGGCCCAGTGGTCGAGTGCCCCTGAGTTCAATCCCCAGTACCAAAAAAAAAAAAAAAAAAAAAAAAAAAAAAAAAAAAAAAAAAAAAAAAAAAAAGTGTCAGTCCCAAATATGTCAGTGTCATTAATAAGAGCTATGTTTATAGGTCCTTTGTGGAGATAAAGTGTACAATATTGACACATATGTCTTTAGTGAACTATCCAATGAGTTCTAAAATAAAATACATCTGCCCAACCTGGATTCATAATCAAGTAGAGTTCCACTATGCCCTTCCCAGGATAGGTCGGTCCCCTCCCCTCTCTCCCCACCAAACAGCCCTCTGATGTTTATTCATTCTAAGGGAAGTTTGTGTGCTCTGGTTCGTTGTAGTGTGTAATGTCTTTGTGGCTTTGCTGCTCTGCTTTCTCTCAGGTTTCTAATAAAATTGAAATGTTCAAAAATACAGTAAATTTAAGAAACCCATTAGATTGACCCTTTTAACATTATATGCTTCTGTAATTGATAACAACTTTTGCCTAGCTTTCTGTTATTAGGCAACCATTTCAGCTCCTTTGGTTATCATGGGCATGATATTGATGATATCTTTTCTCATCTTTTACCTTCAACTTGTGTATGTTGGACATCTCCCCTCTCTGCTTTCACTCACATTTTGTCCATTGTTTGTCTCAGCTGTTGTCTGTCACCTCAGACCACCCTGGTAAACAGTTGGCATAAGTGTTCCATAGTCCCTCAGTTCAGGCTGTTAGTACTGGGCAAATTCAAGTGAGGTAAGAAGACCAGTCCTTGGACTGGGATCTTCCAGGGAACCAATCTTTCCTCTATGGTCATAAAACTGAACAACCTTAGTTCTGTTCCTTCTCCAGTATTAGGAATACAGACTTTATTTTCCAGAGCTATTGCCCAGCTGGAGACTGGGAGATGGGCCTAAGCTAAATTAAAATCTCACTAGTCTCCCTGTTATGAGATTCACCTGTTCTTGACTACACCTTGGGTTGGTGTGAACCTTTCCAGAATTCTGAGAAAGTCAATTGTATTTTTGCCAATTTTTTCATGACTTTATGTAGGGTGAATTGAGGTCCTTACTCCATTTTTTTCCACCTAAACATTCTTTACAAGTGTTCATTGTCTTATGCTGAATAAATACTGAGGAGGCTAGGCACTGGGTCAGAGGATTGATTGTTGTGAGCAAGATATGCCATTAAGGCCAGGCGTGGTGGCACATGCCTGTAATCCCAGCACTTGGGAGGCTGAGGCAGGAGGATCGCAAGTTCAAAGCTAGCCTCAGCAATGGCGAGGCACTTAGGAACTCAGTGAGACCCTGTCTCTAATAAAATTTATGAAAAGGGCTGGGGATGTGGCCCAGTGGTTGAGTGCACCTGAGTTCAATCCCCTGCACAAAAAAAAAAAAAAAAAAAAAAAAGATATGCCATTAACATGAACTGGACAAAGTCACATGCCTATAATCCCAGTGACTTGGGAGGCCGAGGCAGGAGGATTGCAAGCCAGTTTCGGCAACTTAAGTGAGGCTCTAAGCAACTTTGAGAACTTGCCTCATATAAAACGAGCTGGGGATGTAACAAAGCATTTGTGGTTTCAGTCCCCGGTATCCCAATCCCACTCTCAGCCCAGAAAAGACACATGGACTGGACCCATTTGTGTCTTTCCACAATGTCAGAATTTATTGACAAAATGCCCCTGATTTTTACACATACCTAACTATCAGCTTCTGTCCTACAACAATGTAACTGCCACACCTGCCACCTTGACCCAAGAAACACTCAAGCTACTGTCACTATGAGTGTTCTTCATCTCATTTCAATCACTTTACAACTCCACCAAGATATTGTGAGAGACTCCCTAAGTTTCAGATCTGTATTCTTTAAGATCTGTATTCATGCAAGTGGGAAACTTAGTTATAGGTTGCCCTGAAGACTCCTTATACTTCCATTGCATTCTTTCATTCTCAAATAAAATGTTTATTACACCATTTGGTGAAAATGATGCATGACTTTCTGAAAGTCTCTTTTATTATCACCCTTAAGTTTTCTTAATTTGATGTGAAAGCATTACAGGGCTGATTGCATAGACCATGTTTCAATCATCTGTAAACTTGGTGCTTTAGAATCTGCATCAAGCTGTATGTGCCCGGCATGCCTTGTTCTTGATGGTCAGATACTATGCCTGAGTTGCCTTGCCTTGGTATCTTGCTCCCTTGTTCCACATTCCCTCCCACTGGGGGATGCCTTTCAAATACAAACTAACCCAGACTCCACACCCCAACCACCTCCTGTGTCAAGCTCTTGTGTGCTCTCTTGTTGTGTCATGGAACATAGCCAGTAAGGGTCTTCCAAGTGAATTTAAGCTAAATAAAGACACAGACACAAAAAGTACCTTTTCTTTGGGTTCAGTGACCACTCCTCAGCCTCAGCTACCACAAATGGGGCAAGCAGGCTAAAAGAAGGTGAGAGGCATGTGCTGGACCCTTTTATTGGGAAGAAGCCATTCAAATGAGGCAAGGGGTCAGGTTTCAGGGGGTTGAATCTAGCTTTGTGATGTCTTGCTGTCAGCAGGTTCTGACATCTAGGAAGGCCATGCCCATCTCATGTGCTAAGTGGGGATCAGGAGCTGAGCAAACAAATGGAGTTTCCATGGAATATTCTATCCCAAACAGGGCAAAGGGGTAGGATGTCAAAGGACAGATGTAGGTAACCCAACCCCTCTGGGTGTCACCTACTCATAGGGCCATGGTCCTGACACTGCTGCGCCAGACTTCCGTGATCTTTCAGATCCTGGTGGGGGCATTTGGACTTAAAAATGCATGCACCTAGAGTGGCTTTCTGCACTCTCTGCTACTATACTCCTACCCTAGTCACCCCATGCTCCAGTGCTAGGGAGCTAGGGTCAGCCCCTGGATGTCAGTGCCCACTGAAATTACTAAAGCAAGTCCACCCTAGGCCATCTTGTCCTGTCTTGCCCATTTGGGGCATGGAAATCACTGTGAAGGCTCTCACCTACTGTAGTTCCACCTCCCCTTGACCACCTAGCTGACTCTAGTGCTTCCCTGCCTGTTTCTCCCTTGGCATGGCATGCCCCTTCCTCTTGGGAAGTATAACTAACTCTTCATTGATAATTGGCTCCTCATCTTTTGGCTGTTCTATATTTCAAATATTTCTTTTTCTACATTGCTATATTTTAAAACAGGTGATCATGTCATATGCAAATATGATTTTATTTCTTTCCAGTTTGCATCTTTTATTATTTTACATTAGCTTGACCCTCCAATCCACTGTTGAGCAGAAGAAATAAAATTGTTCGCCTTTGCCTTTTTTTGTAATCTTAGTAAGATTCCTTCTTTTAATATAAAGTGTGATAATAGCTGTAGAATTTTTGTAGATATCTATTATTGGTTTAAGAAATTTTACTCCGTTTTACTGGGAGCATCAATCATGAATTGCTGTTGAATTTTGACAGCTTTTATGAGTATATTGAAATGCACCCCCGTATTTTTTGGGTTTTTTTTGTACCAGGGATTGAACTCAGAGGCACTCAACCACTGGGCCACATCCCCAGCCCTGTTTTTTATTTTATTAGAGACAGGGTCTCACTGAGTTGCTAAGTGCCTCACCATTACTGAGGCTGGCTTTGAACTCACGATCTTCCTACCTCAGCCTCCCAAGTGCTGGGATCACAGGCATGTGCCCCCATGCCCGGCTCACATTTACAAATTTTGTGTATTCTTTTCTTTTTAAATATATATATTTTTAATAGGTGGACACAATACCTTTGTTTTATTTATGTGGTGCTGAGGATTCAACCCAGCACCTCACACATGCAAGACGAGTGCTCTACCATTGAACCATAACCCCAGATCCCAAATTTTGTGTATTCTTGATAAATTGTTATCACTGAGATGTTTACATTCATATCTGGTAATATTTCTTGTTCTACAGTCTACCTTCTCTAATGATATACATCCTCTATCTTCCTTTTTTTTGGTACCAGGGATTGAACTCAGGGGCACTCGACCACTGGGCCACATCCACAGCCCTTTTTTGTATTTTATTAGAGAGAGGGTCTCACTGAGTTGCTAAGTGCCTCGCCATTGCTAAGGCTGGCTTTGAACTCGCGATCCTCCTGCCTCAGCCTCCCAAGTACTGGGATTACAGGTGTGCGCCACAGCGCCCGGCTTCTATTTTCCTTTTGATTAGTGTTTGGATAACATCTTACTTTCCATCTGTGCCTTTATATTTAAAATAGGATTTTGCAAATGGCAAATAGGTGCCTTGCCATTACATACAGTATTATAATATCTGTCTTTTGGATGTTTGGACCATTTAAACTTAATATGACTATTGGCATGTCTGGGTTTCAATTTAGCATCTTTTTGGTTTACGTTTATCCCAACTGTTCTCAATTCCTCTTTTTATTTCTTCGGTTGCATTGAGTGTTTTGTTTCAATTTTAGCTCCATTATTAACTTTTTATGTGTGCTTTTTTTCCAGTTATCACAGCAGGCAATATGCAACATCAGAGTCTAAAGTAATGTCCTGCTGAGTGACAGATCATCAGACTACTATTCTGATTCCTCCATCTCTCTTTTGTGCCATTGTTATGCTTTATTCTTATATGCAGTAAACTTCAAAAATATTTCTGCTTCAAATGCTCAATTATCTTTTTAATGTTTAAATTTTTCTGTAAAAATTATTTTTAAAAATGTGTTCAAGCCTGTGACTTTTAAAACATGCAGATTTGTGCAGCCTCCACCATCCTCAGGATAGAAAATTATCCTTCCTACTCCACTCCCTTATCCTGTCTCCATCATTCCTGACACTCTTGGGCCCTGGAATCCAAGGTTGTGTCTGTAGCATTGTAGTTTCACCTGGTCGAGAATACCACATAGATGAAGTGGCCCAATGAATGATGTACATGCTGGGTCCTTTCTTTAGGAATGTGCTTTTAAGTAATTGCTTATCATTGTTTTCCTCCTCATCACTAAATGCCTTTCCCTGGTTGTAGGTGCTGTAGCTTGTGTATCCATTCACCCTCTGAAGGGCACTTGGGTTGTTTCTGCTTATTAGCAATTATAAATATGGCTGCTATAAACGCTACTGTGCTTTCAGTGTGACCATGAATTCTTATGTCCCTAGGGATGACTACAGAGGCGAATGCATGTGTTTTACATTTTCTTGTGCAATTTCAAACTGTTTTTTGCCAAAGTGTCTGTAGCCTATCACATTCCCCCAGCAGTGTTTCT
Source organism: Tamias sibiricus (assembly GCA_025594165.1). Classification (NCBI taxonomy): domain Eukaryota; kingdom Metazoa; phylum Chordata; class Mammalia; order Rodentia; family Sciuridae; genus Tamias; species Tamias sibiricus. The sequence continues at coordinate 49,640,345 of CM046672.1, read as the reverse complement.
CTGGGACCTCCTGAGAACTTATATTATTTTTGCTTATTGACTGAAGCCATTCTAACAGGTATATAGTGGAGTCTAATTATAGCTTTTCATTTCCATTACTGCTAAAGATGATGTATATCTTCTCCTGTATTAATTTACTATTATCCTATCTGCTTTTTTAAAAAATATTTATTTATTTGCTTTAGTTGTACACAATGCATTTATTTGTACGTGGTGCTGAGGATCGAACCCGGGCCGCACACATGCTAGGTGAGCACTCTACCACTGAGCCACAATCCCAGCCCTATCCTATCTGCTTTTGCAAAGTATATTTTGCCAGTTTATAGTATGGTTTTCTTATAGTGTTTTGAAATTTCTTCACATAGTAAGGAGAAATCTTCCTTTTAAAAATTTTATTTGTAACTGATACATTAAAACACAAATTGTACTTGTTATTGGACACCATGTGATGTTTAGAGACATGTATTGTGTAATCAAGTTAAATATGTCTATTCAAATATTTATTGGTTCTTTATGGCAAAACATTTAAAATCCTTTCTTCTAGTTTTTAAGATATGCAGAACACAATTGCTAAATCTATATTTGTCACAAGCCATCCATGGGTTGTGTGTGGGTCACTGCGCATCAAAGCCTAGTGGATAGAAACATCTGGTGTCTGGGAATGACCTGTGGACATTTTTTCTCTGGTCAATTGCCCAGGGACACTGTAAATTTCTATCCTGCTCTGCCATGTCCCACAGAACACCTGAGGTGGTTGTGACCTTCCAAGATGCCAATCAACCTGTTGACTGAAAGATGTCATAAAGCAAGACTCCACCCTTGAAACCTTATTCCTGCCTTTGATGTACCCCTTAAATAAGCCACCAAAGCCATCTTTCCTTTGTCTAGTTCCAGCTCTCGTGTGGACTGGATGTATCAGGGGCTCCAATTTTGTAGATGTATTTCTGACTCTTAGTCTTTTGTTTTTCACTAATTATTTTAGACTTTAAGTTTTCAGGTGGCTTATGCCCTCCTTGGCAGGAAGAAGGACCCCCCAATGAGACACTGACTGTCTTCCCCATTATATATTCAAAGCACCACAAAATAGTCCAGTGGAACTGCTTGCTTCTATCTAACTGCCAACTATACCCATCCATTAACCTCTCCCACCCTCTCCCTTCCTCTCCCCAGTCTATCGTAAGCACCATTCTACTCAATTGCTATGAGATCAACTTTTTTAGATTCCTCATGAGTGTAATCATGTGGTACTTGTCTTTCTGTGCCTGGCTTATTTCACTCAACACAGTGATTTCCAGTTCCAGCCAAGTGTTACAAAGGAGAGGATTTTTTTTTTTTTTTTTTTTTTTTTGTACTGGGGATTGAACTCAGGGGCACTCCACCACTGGGCCACATCCCCAGCCCTTTTTTTGTATTTTATTTAGAGACAGGGTCTCACTGAGTTGCTAAGTGCCTCGCCATTGCTGAGGCTGGCTTTGAATTTGCAATCCTCCTGCCTCAGCCTCCCAAGTGCTGGGATTACAGGTGTGCACCACTGCGCCCAGCTCCAGAATGTTTTTTTTCCTGGCTGAAAAGTATTCCATTGTGTATATACACCATATTTTCTTTATCCATTCATCAGTTGAAAGATACTTAGGTTGTTTCCATTTCTTGGCTGTTGTGAATAGTGCTGCAGTAAACACAGGGTACAGATGTTTCTTCAACATGCTGATTTTTTTACCTTTAGATGTACACCCAGGAGTGCTGTTATGGTTTGGATGTGAGGCATCTGCAAAAGCTCATGTGTGAGACAATGCAAAGAAGGTTCAAAGAAGAAGTAATTGGGATGTGAGAGTCTTAACCCAATTAGTGAGTTAATCCCACTATGGGATTATCTGAGTGGTAAATTAAGGCAGTTGAGGTGTGGCTGGAGGAGGTGAGGCCTTGAGGGTGTGTCTTCAGGGTACATATTTGTATCTGATAAGTGGAGATCCTTTTCTCTCTGCTTTCTGATCATCATGTGAGCTGCTTCCCTCTTCCTCCCTCTCTGCCACAAAGTTCAGCCTCATGTTGAGCCTGGAAGAATGGAGTCTGCTGTCCATGGATTGAGACCTCTGAAACCATGAGCCCCCAAATAAAACTTTCCTCCTCTACATTTGTTCTGGCTTGGTCCTTTTTGTAACAGCAGCAAAAATCTGACTAATACAAGTGGAATTTTTGGATCACATGGTCATTCTATTTTAATTTTTAGTGAAACCTCCATACTGTTTTTCATAATGGCTGCACTAAATTACATTCCCACTTACAATAATGTATGAGTCTCCCCCACATCCTGCTCAGGCAGTGAAATTTGGGGTTCATCTGTGTGAAGTGGGCTAGTTGTGAAATATGTGCTAAGAAAGAGAAAATGTTGAAGAAACCATAGGACGCAGGAAGTTATTTTAGAAAGTGGGGGTGGGACAGTTCTTCAATCTTAGGGATCAAGCTTCTACACTGGAAAGAGTGAGAGAGCCCATGCTTGCTTTATTTTTATGGTTTCCATGGATGTTCTTTGCCAAATAAGGTGGGAGGTGGGCTGTCCAGTTTCCAATGTATTACACCCAACTCCAGAGCTACAGAGTGGTCTCCCTAGCCCAGCGGAGAGAGAGGTCTTATGCATCGCACAATCCATTGAGTGGGAGGAGCCACAAAATAGTTTGTAATGCCAAACCTAAATCTCCCTGGCTCAAGGCCAAGTGAAGATACTCATTTAAGCTCATATAATTCACATGCGGTGTCCTACATAAAAGAGTTTCTTTTTCTTTTCTCTGTTTTGTGTTTGTGTTGAGATGGGTCTGTGTTGCCCAGGCTGGCCTTAAACTGGCAGTTTTCACACCTCAGCCTTGGTGATTGCTGGGGTGATATGCATGTGCCACTTCAAAGGGCCCCTTTCTCCACATCCTTGCCAGCACTTGTTTTCCCTTGTGTTTTTGATAATAGCCATACCTTCTAGACTGAGGTGATGTCTCATTTGATTTGAATTTCGCTGATCAGTGATAGTGAGCATTTTGTCATATTTCTGTTGGACAATTTGTCTTCTTTTGGGAAATGCCTATTTAGACTTCTTGCCCATTTTTTAAAAGTCATTTTATTTTTTGCTGTTGAGTATTTGGAGTTTCTTTATTGTAGATGAAAATATCCTGTCAGATGTACAGTTTATAAACATTTTCTCCCATCCTTTGGGTTGTCTCTTCTTTGGCTGTATGGAAGCTTTTTAGTTTGATATAATCCCACTTTTTCTTTTTTCTTTTTATGTCTCCTAAGCTCTTAGGGAATTGTCCAAAATCCTTGCCCATTCCAATGTCCTGAAGCTTTTTTCTTGTTTTTCTTCTAGTAGTGTCTAGTTTCTGGTTGCAGGAAGCTATCCGTGAAATACATGAGGAACTTTCTTGGCATAGAAGCCAGGGAGGAAAGGCCTGGCATTAGGAACTTCCCATGGCTCTCATGATGACAGATCACCCAATGCACGTGACCTTCCCCTCCACTCTGCTAGAAAGTTTCCTCATAGTACCAGAGATGGGTGTAACCTGTTAGGAACTGAACAGCCCACCTTTAACCTTTTTGGGAAAAGAACATTCTATAGAATTTCTTTGATGTCTCCTGATATAAATAAAGCAGGTGCAGGCTCCATTTTGTCAGAAGCTCAGCCCGTCTAGTCAACTTGCCCATCCTGCCCCTGTGTCGCCGCCTGAAGCGATGGCCGCTTGGAGCAGCAAAGCCGCGGGAATAAGTTCAGAGGCAGACTGGAAACAAACAGGATCTTTATTCTGTCAGTTTCTCTCTCTGGCTCTAACAACTCTAACACGTACCACACACCAGCAAACAACCAACAACCAAAATGGCCCCGACCCACTCCCCACTCGGCCCAAGTCTCTCAAGATCCCGGGCCAAGTCTCGTGAGACTATGGAAGGTGGCAATGTCCAAAACTCCATGGCCCGAAGTCAACCGCAATCAATAGCCATCTCCCCAAACAGGGCTCCTGCACCCCTGCTTTTGAACCTACTTTCTGTGTTCTGTGGTTTTTCTGTTATTTTATTTTTTCTAGCTTTTATTTCTCAGGCAGCCCATTCCACCAAGGGAAACTCCATTCCCACTGCCCATGTAGGACATGGCGGGATCTGGTCTTATTTTAAGTCTTTATTTTGACTTGTTTTTTTTTTTTTTTTTTTTTGTACTAGGGATTGAACTCAGGGGCACTCGACCACTGGGCCACATCCCCAGCCCTTTTTTGTATTTTATTAGAGACAGGGTTTCACTGAGTTGCTAAGTGCCTCGCCATTGCTGAGGCTGGCTTTGAACTCGTGATCCTCCTGTCTCAGCCTCCCAAATGCTGGGATTACAGGAGTGACCCACTGTGCCTGGCTTGACTTGATTTTTGTATCTGGTGAGAGATAGGTGTCTAGTTTCATTCTTCTGCCTGTGGATATTCAGTCTTCCCAGCACCATTTATTTACCTTTCTCCAATGTATGTTCAAGAGAATAGCTCTTCTTTGAATGTATGGTTTGCAAGTATTTTTTCTGACTGCAGCTTGTGTTTTCATTTTCTTAACACTGCTTTGTACAGAGCATGAGTGTTTTTTTAAAAATATTTATTTACTTTAGTTGTACACAATGCAATGCATTTATGTTTATGTGGTGCTGAGGATCGAACCTGGGCCACGCACGTGCAAGGTGAGCACTCTGCCGCTGAGCCACAACCCCAGTCCCCATAGAGCACAAGTTTTTAAGACCCAATTTTATCAGTGTTTTTGTCTGTGGACTGTACATTTGATGTCAAGTCTAAGAACTTTGTCTAACACCAGACCACAAGTTTTCTCATGTTTGCTTCTAAACTTATAATCTTAATTTTGCAGTCAGATCCGTAAATATTCTGAGTTATTTTTGTGTAAGTTGCTTGAAGTAGGTTGAGGTGACTTCTTTGCCTACAGTCCAGTTGTTCCATCACCATTTGTTGAAAATATGCCCTTCTTCTAATTAAGTGTTTTTGACTTTGTCAAAATGAATTTTTCATATTGCTGAGTTTCTTTCTGGACTTCCTGTTTTCCATCCATCTATGTGTCTGTCCCTTCACCTTTATCACATTTTTAAATAGTGTAGTTTAAAGTCTTTATATCTCTGCTGGTTCTGTCTGGTAGTCCTCTTATTGATAGGAATATTAAGGTCTCCAAATGTATTTGTGGATTTCTCCTTTTAGTTGTCACCTTTCCCTTTAATATTTGAAATTTTATTAGGTGATTATATACTTAGGATGCTTTCTTGATAAATTCAGAATTTTTTATTCCTGTGTCCCTTTTTATAACTGACAATGTTCTTTGCTCAGAAATCCAGTTTGTTTTATATTAACAGACATTTCAAATTCCCCTTTTATTAAAAGCTATTTTGAAATGATTTATGAAATTGCAAAACAATGTTTCCCATGTATATCCACCAGCTTTTCCCAAAGATATTTTATACAACTGCTGTATATTTTTTAAAATCCAGGAAATTTACATTGATATGCTACTAACTTAAGTACGAATTCTTCTGGTTTTCTTCAGTTCTTTAGTTGAAAAATTTGAGATAATTTCTGTTGGTATGAAGTTGTAAGAAAGAATACATAAAGATCCCTAAACACTTTTCTCAGCTTCCCCCACTGCTCACATTTTGCTGTCCAGGTGCTGATGTGTAAGGACCTTCCACACACTGCCCAGCTTTCTTTCTAGTCATTTTTGTGTATGTTTTAAAGGCTATATACAATTTTATCACCTGTATAGATTCACCAATTATAATTAACACAAATGAACTGTACAGATCAATGGATTCACTGTGATAGTTCCAGACATGCATATATTGTGCAATGATCATGTATTGTGGAAAGCCACTCCTGAGATATTTAACATCTTCACTCAGCCTTAAGCCAAGGAGATTTTAGTTTGGCTTTGCAAGTCATTTTGTGGCTCCTGCCACTTAATGGATTAGGCAATGCACATGACCTAGCCAATTGGCTAGGAAGGCTGTGCTCTCATAGCTCCAGAATTAGACCTATTGTGCCTGGACAGCCCACCTCCTACCTTATTTGGCAAAAGAACATTCTATGGAAAACCTCTGTAGTTTTCCCCAGTATAATAAAGCAAACGCAGGCTTTAGCTCTCTTTCTTCCCAGGGTGGAACCTTGATCCCTAAGTGCTGGGACTATGTCTGCCAAGGGATAAAGATTTGACTGCTTACCACACCTTAAAGGACCGGGGCTAAACCAAGGGGTGTGGCTATGACGTAGCGTGAGAGACTGAACCGCCTTGCTTGCTGATTGGTTAGTTCTAGGCCTATTTAAGTCAATGCTTGTTCAATAAAGCGAGTTCTCCAGACATCCCCCCCGCGTGCTATATACAAGACTTCCTAGGTGTGGTGTGTTTTCTGTTCAAACAAACAGAGGTAAGGCATCTAGCGATTTCTGTCCTTAAGCTCATTCTCGCCGAGTAAGCTATATTTTCTTGCTGGCAAGAAAAACTTCCTTTTAGGGCCCAAAAGGAAGATAGCTTAGAACTCGGCCCCTTTCGTAACTCAGCTACCCCGGCACCTAAGGTCAAAGAGCTGTCCCACCCCTGCTTTTCAAAATTACTTTCTGTGTAGTATGTTTTTTTTCACCACCTTCTTTTCTTAGCTTTATTTCGCAGCCAGGCAGTTCATGCAGAGGAAACCCAAATTCCACTGCCTGCGTGGGACGTGGGTGAGAATGTATTCCAATTTAAATTGGCTTTCTAGCTGTAGATCTTGTCATTATTTAATATTTGTTTCTAGCAATAACCATGTTAACTTTGCACTCTTAGTGACATTACTGTCTGTGGATCTTCCATGGTGAGATGCACAGATCTTTTCTTGTTGGGTTGTTTCCTTTTTGACTTTTTTTTTTTATTTATTTATTTGCTTTAGTTGTACACAAAGCATTTACTTTTACATGGTGCTGAGGATCGAACCCGGGCCGCGCATGTGCTAGGCGAGCTCTACTGCTGAGCCACAACCCCAGCCCATCCTTTTTGACTTTTAAGAGTTCATTCTGTGTTTCTGGTACAATTCATTTATCAGATATGAATTTTGCAAATATTTTCCCTCATTCTGAGGCTTGTCTGCTCACTTTCTCAATGGTGGGATTTTGCAAAGTAGAAATTTTTTTTTAAAAAATATTTATTTATTTGCTTTAGTTGTACACAATCTCTTTTTATATGGTGCTGAGGATCGAACCCGGGCCGCACACGTGCTAGGCGAGCGCTCTACCACTGAGCCACAACCCCAGCCCAGTAGAAATTTTTAAAGTCATTGAAATCTAATATTCATTTGTCTGTATGGATTGTGCTCTTGGTGCATCTAAAAACTCATTGCCAAACCCAAAGTGATACAGCTTTTGTCCTTCCTTAGCTTATGTTGAAGAGGGGTACTGGTTTTCAGATCCATTTAATTACTCTTAGTGAAGGTGTAAGGTCTTTCAACGGTCAGTGTGTGTGTGTGTGTGTGTGTGTGTGTGTGTGTGTACGCATATGTTGATTGCAGGTTGTTCAGGCTGTCCTTGCTTCATTGTGTTGCATTTACTCCTTTGTTAAAGATCAGCTAAGCCGGGCACAGTGGCGCACGCCTGTAATCCCAGCACTTTGGGAGGCTGAATCAGGAGGATCGCGAGTTCAAAGCCAGCCTCAGCAATGGCGAGGCACTTAGCAACTCAGTGAGACCCTGTCTCTAATAAAATACAAAAAAGGGCTGGGGGTGTGGCCCAGCGGTCTAGTGCCGCTGAGTTCAACCCCAGTACCAAAAAAAAAAAAAATCAGCTAACTGTCCACATAATGCCTGAGCTCTGTCTTCTTTCAAGGATCTAGTTCTTCTTTTGCCAATACCATATAGTCTTGATTATTGTAGTTTTATGGTTCAGATCATGCTAGTCCTGTTCATTCTTCATGATTTTGCTGGCTGTTCTGAGTCTTTTGCCTTTCCACATAAAATTTAGAATCAATTTGTCAATATCCACAAAATAATTTGCAGGTGTTGTCCTTGGAGTGCAGTGGATCAGTCAATCAAATTGGGAAAAATGGGTATCTTGACAGACTTGAGCCTTCTTATTTGTAAACACAGACTGTCTGTGTAGCTCATTGATTAAAAAACTTTTTTTTTTTTTTTGGTATGGGTATTACTAGGGATTAAACCCATAACCTCATGCATGCTAGGCAAGCACTCTACCCCTGAGCTACATGACTAGTCCTTTTTATTTTTTGAGACAGGGGCTTGCTAAGTTTCCCAGGCTAGTCTCTATTTGTGATCTTCCTGCCTTAGCCACCTTAGTTGCTAGCATTACAGGCATTTGCCAGTATACTTAACTTACTGCTTTTATTCCCTGCATCTATTTCTATGATTGTGATTTTTTTCATTTGCCTGTTGATGTGATGGATTATTTAATTAGTATTCAAACACTGAATAAGCCTTGCATACCTGAAATAAATTCCACTTAGCTATGGAGTATAATTCTCTTTATCCATTATTAGGATCAATTTGCTAACACTTTGTTGAGAATTTTTACATTTTTATTCACCAGAGATATTATTCTTAGGTTTCTTCCAATTATCTGGGTTTTTAGTGTCATAGGATGTTCCCTCTGTTTCATTTTCTGCAAGGTAGTACAAAAAAGTTGCTTAATTACTTCCTAAAATGTTTTGTAGACTTTACCAGTAAAATTATTGGGTCCTTGTGTGTGTGTGTGTGTGTGTGTGTGTGTGTTTGCAATTTCTTTTCAATATTGGTTGAATTTTTTAGGATATAGACCTCGCCAGATTAATTTACCTTGTATGAATGTTTTTCAAGGATCAGCCCAGTTTTTTCTAAGTTATTTTTAAGTTTATGGACACGTTTTATCATTTTAATTCTATTACAGTTGTATATTGCATTTATTCCATTTTCTGTTTTTCATTTCTTTGGGTATTATTGGGTTGTTTTTTGTTTTGTTTTGTTTGTACTAGGTATTGAAGCCAGGGGTGCTTAATCACTGAGTCACATTCCTAGCCCTTTTTCTTTTGAGAAAGAGTCTCACTAAGTTGCTTCAGGCCATGCTATGTTTCTGAGGCTGGTGTCAAATTGTGATACTCCTGCCTCAGCCTCCCGAGTCACTGGTATTATAGGCATGCACCACTATGCCCAGCACTTGAGATTTTCTGGGTACGTAATCATGTTATTTGTGAAAACCATACATTTTCTTTTCCCCTGCCAATCTGTATCCCTGTTACTAAAACTCCACTGTGACATGAAGAAACTCCTTCCATGGTTATGTTTGTATTTCATGAATCAGGACAGCGTCCCCTTAAAATGATCAGAAGTGAGGAATGGGGTTTGTTGTGTAGAAGGTGCAGGACAGAAGGAGTAGTCAGTGTTCATATAATATAGTGGAAGTTCTGCCAGCAGGAAGTTTAAAGAAGATGGTAGGAGGGCACACACACACTTATGAGTGGCAGGGGAAACTTGTCAGGTTTATGAAGGAGACAGTAGACATGGGAAGGAGATGAGGCTTATGGATTGTTCACACTAAGTCAAAGTGCAAGTTTCCTATAATTGTCATGGTTCAAACCCCCCACCACCTCATGTTTGGGTGAGCACAACAATCTCAGGTTTTCTGTGAACAAATATGTGTCTGAGAAAAATGAAGTTTGCAAATTGACCCAAATTAATTAGAGTATTTTTGTATTTTATTAGAGACAGGGTCTCACTGAGTTGCTAAGTGCCTCACCATTGCTGAGGCTGGCTTTGAACTCACGATCCTCCTGCCTCAGCCTCCCAAGTGCTGGGATTACAGGCTTCGCCACCACGCCCGGCTTTGTAATACATAAATTGGGACAGTATAAAATATTAAGCTTGATCAGTAGCTGTGAAGCAATTTTAATAACATATGGTGGTAGCAGTTTCAACTGGAGATAGAACACATTGAGATTATGAGTGTTATAAGGCATTTATTTCTATTCATGTTAAGGGTGGGCCAAACAGGAAGGAGAAAAGAAGAAAAGAAGGATTATTTTTGCAATGAAATTATTAAAAACAGCATTTAATTCCTTCAAACCATCTTTGCTCTGACAATATGGGGTGTTCATACATTTAATAGGAATGATATTCCCCAGTAGCACTAGCATAACCATTTGTAAGGGCATTGGTATTGGGTTTCTACAGTCTTTCTTACTCCCAACACTTCTGACACAAACCTTTTGGGTGTTTTCTATACCACTTCTCCATCTCTGTCACCAACTGGGTGTCTAATGAGTCATTTCACTTCTGACAGTAAATACCTGATTAGCACCAGATCCCACAGATTAATGGCTCATTCCCATAAAACTGACCCCAACTGAGACTCCAGCCTTGACATCCCAGTCCTCTCTTAGTTCTGACCAACTAGCTCTCTCCTTGGGTGCAATAATTTCCTAGAATGACTTGCAGAAGTCAGGAAAACAGTTTATTTTCCATTGCCAATCTATAACAACAGATAAAATTCAAAACAGCTACATGGAAGAGGTGAATACGGTCAAGTACCTGGGAATGGGGGAGACAGTGCTGAGTTTCCAGGCAGGTGCATCCCCCTCCCAATACCTATCAAGGTGTATTGTATTCACCAACTTGGAAGCTCTTTAAATTCTGTGAAAGGGGTTTTACAGAAATTTCACTCTGTATGCAGTGGCTGATGAAATGAACCCTTAGATCGAGCTCCATCTCTGGCCCGTCTGCCCTTTCTAAGATGTCAGGGGTGAGTGGGGCAGATGTTTCCAATCCCTCTGGAAATGTTTTAGAACAAGAAGTGTTGCTTTCCCAACATTATGACTATACCGGATGTCACTGCTATTATACATTTCAAAATGGCTAATTTTGTGAATTAGGTATAAAAAATAATTTTTTAAAAATTTTTTCTTGTTTTGTAGTGGAGAATTAACCCAGTGCCTGGCAAATGCTAAGCAAGCATGCTCCCAGTGAACTGCTCCCCCAAAAGTGTTATAAATTATGTTTAAAATGTTTTTCATGCCAAAAAGAAAAAGAAAAGAAACAACCAGAAACTTAAAAAGAAAAAACAAACTGGCAGAAAATATTAGCAGGAAACAAATTATGAACACATGAATAACGCTTAAATGAAGGGAAAAAGTCGGCGAAAAAAAGTGGGTAAAAGATTTGGAAAATTAACCAAAAATACAATAATGACCTTTGAAAACAGGTGTCCTATTTCATTTATAATGAAAATATACGTTTAAATTTCACTTAGATAACAATCTATCTCGCCCATTTTGTACATTATGCTTTAGCTTCACACCGTCAGATCATATTAAATACCTTTTCAGTCGCTGAGCCCCAAATAGTCATTCCCTGTGAATTCTTCGAAGGTCGTATCTCATTTTTTCCAACAATAATCCTGCCAGGCTTGAGGGAATTTTCACTGTCTCGGAAATAGTTTTGTTTGAGGACTCAGCAAACGTGAGGAAAGAGCTCAGCTCACATTACGACCCAGGATGGAAGTCAGGACTTGAAGCGCAGCCAAGTTCCCTGGAGAGGCGACGCTTTTTGAAAGGTGTTCTGGGAAATGTAGTCCAGAATCTCCGTGGAGTCGCGCGTAATTCGGTTGGATAGGCAGGTCTCGGGAATTATGGGGAATGTAGTCCCGGCGATCCGTGGCGTCGCCGGCGTCTCTGCGTAGAGGGCGAGTGCCAGGAATTCTGGGAAGTGTATTCCGGAAGGTGGGCTGAGTTATAGAAGATTCTGCTACTAGAGTGGGAAGTTGCTGCCTCACCCGCCTCCCGCTCCGCGTGGTGTTTGAAATCAGTTTCTTGGGTCTTGGGAACCTTTCCGAGTTTCCTGGACCCGCCGGCACCCTCAAAGATCTGACGTTGGTTTAGGGGAAAGGAAGCCTCCGCGGAGAGCAGAGGTTTGGAGCGGTGGCGGCCGCAGTTTCCATACCCCCGGGCGGAACCCGCTCGCGTTTGGGGCTCTCTGTGGTGGAGTCCCCGGGTTCGTGACCTGGTCGGGGCGTGTCTCGCCTGGTTTGAGGGTTTCCCGGGCTCTCGGGTGGCCCATGTCGGGAGTTCCTCGATCTCGGTGGGCCTCATTGTGGTTCTTTAAATGTACCATCCTAATAGCATTGTTCGGGAATTGAAAGCGGTTGTTCAAAGCAAAGACTTGAAACAGTTCCCAGCTCGTAGTGAATGGTGACCTTTCTTAATATTTATTTTCTGTTGAATGGTGGAGAGACCCTGGGCTGGGGTCACAGAGCTCCAGCTGCGGGTTTCAGGCTCTTGTCTGGGGTCCTTGCAGGACCGGTTCATTCTGGTGCCTACTTCATTCCCTTTTAGGAAGGATGGGGTTGTCTCCAGCTTGAGCAGAGGGAGGCGATGATTGAACTTTTTTGTCCGAGACTGTGACACGATTAGGGTATTTAACAGCACTCTTTTTCTCCCCAGCCTGACTGAGTGGAGGTAGAGGTAGTGACTCCTTGACTACTGGCAGCAGAGCTCCCGGTGAGTGCGACTTGACTTGTTTCTTCTACAGGGATATGCCAGTCTAGTATAGGACTTCTGACCATAATTCAGCTTTAATTGCTAACTTTGTTTCAAGGACTCTAGACAAATAAATACATTTACGCGACCCCATGGCTGCGTAGAAAGGTACAATTTTTTTTTCTTCTTATTTTAAAGATGAGGAAAATGAAGCAAAGGGGAACCCAACCAGGAAGAGTAGAAGTTAGGGTTGGAATCCAGGCAGGCCTGGTCAGCACCTGAGTTCATAACCTTTTGGATACATTCTCATTGAGCCATAGAACACTCTGGAATTAAGTAGAGAGAGTAAGTTGAGACTTGATGGTACAGACCTTGAGAGCAAGGCTCATGGCCTTTTCTGTGAATATTTTATAACATCTTTATTTCCCTTCACTTATCCCTAATATTTCACAGTCTTATGAAATCATCATTGTGAAGCATTCAGAAACATGAGGAGAATAAAAGTTTTTTTTTGTTGTTTTGGTTTTGGTACCTGGGATTGAACCCAGGGAGTTAAACCACTGAGCCACACCCCTAGTCCATTTTAATTTTTATTTTGATACAGGGTCTGGCTAAGTTGCTTAAGTCTTGATTAAATTGCTGAGTCTGGCTTTGAACTTGTGATCTTCCTGTGTGTTCACCACTGTGCCTGGTTGAGAAAAAAAATTTTGATTGCCCAGGAATCCAGCATATAGATAGTAACTGTTAAGCTTCTAAAGCATTTTTTTTAATATTTCTTTTTACATAGTTCTTTGTAGAGAATCAGAAGAAAAACAAGATTCCTTGCAAACGAGGCCTTGTTGTCCTCGGTGGGCGTGTCTGCAAACGGAACGTTCTGCTGAGAGGTGTAGAACAGATAGAGAAGAAACAAGTAGTTTATCAAAAGTAATGGGTGAAGGTGTTCTCACAAACGAGGCACTTATCACCCCCTTGGTGAACATACTGCAAACGGTATGTTATGCCAAGAGGCTAATCAGAAAGTTTGGCAACAACAGTTCTTGCAAACGAGGCTTTGTTGCCCTTGGTGGGCGTGTCTGCAAACGGAACATCTTGCCAAGAGATATAGAATAGATAGTAAAGAAACATTGCTTGCAAACGAGGGTGTTTCTTTCTTGTTTCTTCTATATTGAAAAGAAGAGGAGCTCAAAGTGTTCTAGCCCTAACTAGTTTAAGATATTCTTTAGGGAAAGTTTATCTGGCTGATTGCTGATTCGCAAATTTATGCTCGTCATTGCTACTGGCTATTTGCCTTCATTGTCTATTAATGTTTGCTGATGGCTAATTGCCCTCTTTGTCTGGAAGATGTATAAAAAGGCTGAGAGAAATATAATAAAAAACACTGCATGCTGTTCCTGTGTTGGAGTCTGTCCTACAACATCTGGCGTAGTCGGCAGGATCGGCACCGAAAGGGTAAGCCCCCAGGTTATAAATTAGGATGGGGGACTTTCGGGATAATTATTAAAAATTCTAAAATTATTTTAAGGAATTCCAATTCATGCAGTCTCTGCACCGAAAGGGTTAACGCCCCAAGGACGGGGTACTTTCGGCATTATCTTAAGGAATTCCAATTCATGCAGTCTCTGCACTGAAAGGGTTAACGCCCCAAGGACCCAAGGAAGGGGGACTTTCGGCATTATCTTAAGGAATTCCAATTCATGCAGTCTCTGCACCGAAAGGGTTAACGCCCCAAGGACGGGGGACCTTTTGGCATTATAATGGGAAATTCCCAATCATTGAAAACTCAATATATAGAGTTACTGCAAGGGTTATTATATTCTATAGAGGTAAAGACCTCTCAAAAAAGATTAAAAAAATTATTTCAGACAATTGAGAGTCATTGTTATTGGTTTCAGTATCAAACTAAAGTACAATTAAACTTAAGGGAATGGAAACTTGTCCTAAAAGAATTGCGGAAGCAACATCAATCTGATAATGTTATATCTGTGAAAGAATGGATGCTTTGCAGTGCTATTACTCAAGCTTTACAGTTGTTAGAAACTAACAATGATAAGGAGACACAGAGGCATATAAAAGGAGAAGACAAAATATCTGATGAAAAAATTGAAACTAAGGAAGGGGTTCATGACTCTGTAGATGAACCCCCTGAGTCTGATGGGAATACATCCTCAGAATCAGAATATGAGAATGATATTAGCGAATCACCAATCAGCCAGATAAACTTTCCCTAAAGAATATCTTAAACTAGTTAGGGCTAGAACACTTTGAGCTCCTCTTCTTTTCAATATAGAAGAAACAAGAAAGAAACACCCTCGTTTGCAAGCAATGTTTCTTTACTATCTATTCTATATCTCTTGGCAAGATGTTCCGTTTGCAGACACGCCCACCAAGGGCAACAAAGCCTCGTTTGCAAGAACTGTTGTTGCCAAACTTTCTGATTAGCCTCTTGGCATAACATACCGTTTGCAGTATGTTCACCAAGGGGGTGATAAGTGCCTCGTTTGCGAGAACACCTTCACCCATTACTTTTGATAAACTACTTGTTTCTTCTCTATCTGTTCTACACCTCTCAGCAGAACGTTCCGTTTGCAGACACGCCCACCGAGGACAACAAGGCCTCATTTGTAAGGAATCTTGTTGTTTTTCTTCTGATTCTCTACAGTTCTTTTTTTTTTTTTTTTTTTTTTTTTTTTTTTTTTTTTTTTTTTGGTACCGGGGATTGAACTCAGGGGCACTCGACCACTGGGCCACATCCCCAGCCCTTTTTTGTATTTTATTAGAGACAGGGTCTCACTGAGTTACTAAGTGCCTCGCCATTGCTGAGGCTGGCTTTGAACTCGCAATCCTCTGCCTCAGCCTCCCAAAGTGCTGGGATTACAGGCGTGCGCCACCGGCTTACAGTTCTTTGTGTACATTTTTTATGAAAAATTTACAAAATTTTTCTCATACTTAATGTTTCCTCTTTATCTGTTTTGCCTGGAAATTTCCAAACACCTCCAAGAGAGAATAAACTAGCAAACTGTCATATTGTCATGCTCATCTTTACTTTTTTCATTCTTTTTCTTACTACTCTTACGGCTTTACTAATATTTAAGAAATTTCATATCATTTCAAATCTATAGAAATTTGCAAAAAACAGTAAAAGTAATTATCATAACTTGGGAAAACTTGCCAGTTGTTTACATTTTGCCCATTTGTTTTGTTGATCCTCATCAGCCAAATAAAGTTACTATGAACTCTATAGAGATAGTGCTTTTTTGAGCCTTCTCTAGCAAGGAAGCCCACAGTCTAGGGTATTCATTACATGCATTTAGGAAGGGCAAGTTATAGGGTTTCACAAAATATGCTAGATAATTTTATATACTACACTAGATAATGTTATCTATGGATTATTAATATCTATTAAAAGACTAGTAATAGTACTTGTGTTATCTATTCTATCTTGCTATATATAACATCATATTATCTAATTGGCAGTTTCATATTTAAATCTGTTCTGATTTTCTCATAAAGTCCTTAGAACTGTTTTCCTCAAGGTCAAAGTTTTATGTACTGACTTTAGTTGTCATGTTTCTATACTCTTTAAACTGGAAAGATTGTATAGGCTTTGTCTTTTTTATTCTTCATATAAGTGAAAAATATAGGCAGATTATTTTAAATAAAGTTGTTTATTTTAGCTGGGCGCGGTGGCGCACGCCTGTAATCCCAGCACTTTGGGAGGCTGAGGCAGGAGGATCGCGAGTTCAAAGCCAGCCTCAGCAATGGCGAGGCACTTAGCAACTCAGTGAGACCCTGTCTCTAAATAAAATACAAAAAAGGTCTGGGGATGTGACCCAGTGGTCGAGTGCCCCTGAGTTCAATCCCCGGTACCACAAAAAAAAAAAAAAAAAAAAAAAAAAAAAAAAAAGAAGTTGTTTATTTGTACTGTTCAATATATTTTCTGTTTAGGTTCAGATTATGCATTTTTGGCAGAGTGGTGAAGGGTCCTTTTATTGTGGCATGCAAGACTGAGTGATATTGGTTTTTTTCTGTATTGGTAATCTCAACTTGTTTTACTTGGACCAGTAATATCTATCAGGTTTTCCACTATACAAAAATAATCCTAAGAGCTGGGTGTGATGACTAACACCTATATTCCCAATGACTTGGGAGGTTGAGACAAGAGTATCATAAGGTTGGGGCCAGCCATAGCAACTTATTGAAGCCCTAATCAACTTAGTGAGACACTCTCAAAAAGAACTGGGGATGTGTCTCAGTGGTATAACACCCTGGGTTCAATCCCCAGTACCAAAAAATGGAAAAAAAAATTGTAAAGTTTCTTTTGGGGTGATATTTTATTAGTTGGTATTCTATTATAAAGAAAAGCTTCTCTCCCCCTTATTTATTCATTCATTCAAATATAAATATTCAATCAATGTGGACTCAAATTCAGTTAATTTAAATGCCATATAGGTTAATAATTGCTTTCCAACTTTTTTGAGGTAAATTTCACATATCACCATTTCATGTATATAATTCAGTGATATTTAGGAACATGGCTGAGTGGAATAAACATCATAATTTAGTTTAGATAATTTTCTTTCCTCAGTTAGATGCCATGTGTCAACATACAGTTAAACCTCATTCTCACCCCAAATCTACAGCAACCACTAATGTACCTTTTCTGTATATTCATTTGCTCATTCTAGACATTTCATAGGAATGGAATCATACCATATGTATTCCTTCATGACTGGCTTATTTCACTTAGCACGATGTCCTCAAGGTTCATCTGTGTTATATGTGTCAATACTTCATTCTTTTTAGTTTCTGAATAACATGCCCTTGTATGGATATGCTATAATTTGTTTATCCATTTACCAACAGGAAGGCATTTTGCTTGTTTTTTGTTTTGTATTATGAATAATGCTTCTGAGAGTATTTACGTGCTAATCCACCATGGGAGGGAGTGTTGGTGAGCGGCATCCCTGGCCACTATTTCATGTTTAGTTTTCTGCTTCTGTGCTACTTTCCAGGCACAGTTCTGCTTTCCTGGGATCTGCATGACTTAGGACTCTGCTTATTCCCAGGAGAAAGAGGAAAAATGACCACATTCCTGGTGAGTTAGCCTTGTCTTTCTCACTGTGAAAGTTCCATCTCACTACTCAGATTGTCAGGTTTTCTTTTTTCTTGGGAAGACTCAGAGAGTACATTGGGGATTTGAAGATGTTTGTCTCTCACAGGCTTCCTTTGTCCATTCTGAGTTGACCTTGCTCTTGGTTCTTGTTTTCTTCTATATCATTTACTTTATGGAGTAGAAAACTTAGTTTGAGCAGATAATTATTGTACTTGGTACTTCAAATATTAAGCATTTTTGTCTTTAAATACTCTTCCTCATATACATTTATAATTGTATTCCTATTGATAGTATACATCTAATTTTAAATTGTAATTTTTTTTTCCCCTGTCACTGGGGATTGAACCCAAGGACACTCTACCACTGAGCTACATCCCTCACCCTTTTTACTTTTTATTTTGAGATAGGATATCACTAAATTGCTGAGGTTGACCTGGAACTCACTATCTTCCTGCCTTAGCCTCTCAAGGTGTTAGTATTATAGGCAGGTGCCATTGTGCACAGTGTAATTGTGCTATTTTTATACACTATTACATAATGTTCGTTTTTTGTGGTTGCATCATATTCCCATTGAGTTGCTGTCCCTTTTTATTTTATTTATTTTATTTTATTTATTTATTTTTTTGGTACTGGGGATTGAACTCAGGGGCACTACACCACTGGACCACATCCCCAGCCCTTTTTTGTATTTTATTAGAGACAGGGTCTCACTGAGTTGCTAAGTGCCTCACCATGACTGAGGCTGGCTTTGAACTCGTGATCCTCCTGCCTCAGCCTCCCAAGTGCTGGGATTACAGGCGTGTGCCACCGTGCCCGGCTCCTTTTTATTTTTAACTTCTTTACACTTATAGAGATCTACCTAATTTAGGCATTTGACTTTTTCAAGCAACACTATAGTGACAACTTTCCTACATATAGCCTTTTCCCCAAATCAATTCTGAAACCAGTATATCAAGGTGTTTTTTTGTTTGTTTGTTTCTTTATTTATTTATCTTTAGCATATTTGAAGCTCACCCTTCAAAGGGCATTTGGATATGTACCTTGTTAGCTGTTTTATGGATACAGCATCCCAAAATGGCACCATAGGCTCTCACTGTGCTCCTCACAAGTATTCTTGGAGGTTTTCACCCAGTAGGAGCTGCATTCTGTGGTTCCTATGCCTATGTCATTCTGGGTTTAAGTGTTGCTTAAATAGCAAAAGTGGGCACAGTGACACACTAGAGGGTTACTCCTCAGTTGTACTCTTGTGTGCACAAAGTAAAGGTATGGGACTTTTTCATCATCGCACTTCTGGTGAATTACAGGAAAATCTGTGCATGTCATTTGGGGGTACAGATAGAGTAAGGAGGAAATCTGAGTTGATCAAGTCTCAAAATCCAGAACAACTTCCCACCCATCCTCTCTGCCTCCCAGTAAACATTGATAAGATTGAGGTCAAGTGTGTTTGATGTTGTAGGAGATGGTGACATTTAAGGACGTGGCTATAGTCTTCAGTAAGGAAGAGCTGGGGCTACTAGACTCTGCCCAGAGGAAACTGTACCAAGATGTGATGTTGGAGAACTTCAGGAACCTGGTCTTAGTGGGTGAGTTTAGTTCCCCTCTCTGGTATTTCAACTCCTAGGAGTGGTTTTGTATCCTTGGGTGTTCAAGTTTGAGTATACAATGAGAACCTCAATTTCTAGTAAGTTTTATCTAGATGTTACCTAGCATGTGTTTTAATCCTGTGTCTCTGCATGTTCCCAGGGTACCAGCCATTCAAACAAGATACATTTGACTTCATAAGGAAAGAAAAGTTTTGGATAATGAAGACAGCTATGCAAAGAGAAGGGAATTCAGGTATGAAGCAAGCATCTGTGAGTTCTTGTACTTAACTCTTCCATCAATTTTATTCTCTCAAGATGCTGGGCATTAGCAATACACCCAAAGTCCTGATCAGCCATGCAATCATGAGAGTAAAGAACTGATACTGTACAGTGTACTGTATTCAGTAAGGGATGTGAGACAGTATTTTTTAAACTAAGTTTTGTGTTACATGATTTTGCCCAGGTGTAGATTAATGTAGGTTGTTGTGAGAATGTTTACGGTAGACTAGGGTTCTGGTGTTGAGTCATGTAAGTATATTAAATGCATTTTTAACTTAAATCAAGGTATAGTAATTGACATTTTAAGTTGCAGAGCATCTGTATTTTTGTTTTCCCTTCTCTCCCCATTGGAATGTAATCTCAGGGAGGAGGAAGTTTATCTGTTTTGTTTATACCTGTATCCTCACTTTCTAGAATAGTTCTGCTGTGTTGCAGGTATTGGCAGATATGTAACCTGATCAATGAATCAGTGAATGGGAAGACTTCACTGTCTCCACGAGTTGTGGATATAGCTAAGAAGTGATACATAAACCATGTGAATTGGAACTGTTGGGGGAGTTTTGTTTTTTTTTTTTAACCTTTTTTAATCTTTTCAATTTTGAATGGTTGCTAATCCAATTTTGGCCTCCTTGGTTTTCTTTCACATGATTATGTTGTATATGTGTGCACTTGACCTACTTCCCAGGGAACCTTCTCAGCATTCTTTTAGTGACCACAGTGAGTAACATGCCTTCACTGTGACTTTTCCCGGAGCCTTCCCTACATTTATGGGAAGAAATCTTCCCTCTTATCCACCTCTGAGGCAGCTCCCCCATCAAGGGAAAAGAAGTCTTGATTTCCTGAGGATTCATACAACAACCAGCTTCCAGGCTACCTTTGCAGCCCTTTGTCTTCTCAACTCTAATGCCTATCTCTGCACCCAGATTTTGCCTTCCTTCTACATGAAAGTGAGATGAGGCACATGGCTGAATGTTGCCTATATTTCTGTTCATATTTCTTAAATGCAGGGTGTATATATCTGCATATTTATTTTATATAAATTTAGTGGTTAATGTTAAAGAATATAGATTTTACACAATATTTCCTTTATTTTATAGAGAACTAGCACTGTATTTTGAACTGGTGAACTTTATAACAGTTTCCAATTGGGAAACTGCCTTCTCAAAACATATACTTCCTGAAAGAGATTCTCTCTTTTTACCCATAAAACTCCTTTATTTCTAAGTGACAGTATATTAAAAATATCTGATTTCCAATGTGTCTCAGTAGTTACATACTTACCTGTTAATATTTTCCAAGGTTTGCCATTGGAAGTTAACTTTCAATTTGAAAAAGTTAAATCAGGACTTGGTTAGGATATTTTCTGACCAAAGTGTTCAGTGTTTTGTGAGCATGAGAAATACATCTTTCACCATAACCAGATTGGACGTTTTCCCTGTGTGTAGCCGTACCTGGAAGACTTCAGAAGGCATTTCATGTAATAACATATTTCCTACTTGTCATGAAGCTCTGATAATTTCTATTCTATTTCTTTTTTCTAAATCCTTACTATAAGGTCTTAAATTTATTTCATAGCTCCCTAAAGGATTATAGTCTTCAGTTTGAAAATGGTTATAAAGGCATAATTCCATCCTAAATGTTTTACACTGTTCCGAAAGAGTGCAGTAGTTACTGGCAGAACCAACCAGGGCATAGCACCTCACACTTTTTGTTTCACACCTGATAATTCTTGCCATTTTTTATTGTTTTCATTAGGAGCATCACCTTCTTATACATGTCCAGTGTGGGCTTTCAGATTCCTGTCAAAACTCATGTGTCTACACACACCCCACTCTGCCTTTGTGTGTGTGTGTGTGTGTGTGCACGCTACTAGGCATTTAACCTGGGGTGCTCTACTATTGAGCTACACTTCCCCAGCACTTTTCATTTTTTATTTTGAGATAGGATCTCTCTTAAGTTGCTGAGGCTGCCTGGAACTTCAGATCCTACTGTCTCAGCTTCCTGTGTTGCTGGAATTGTGGTTGTGTGTCATCATGCATGACTTGTCTGTCCCTTTCCTATTTATAGAACCAAGTTATCATCTGTGTTAATTCGGTATAAGATTAGGTATGCATGTTATAAAACTCTTGTGCAGAAATACTTTGAAGATTTAAACACTCCCAGGTATTTGATATTTACAAACCTGATGAGTTTAACCAACTACAAAGTTCAGAGAGACAGTTTATGTAAGACTGCATTTCATACCAACTAAAATTTATACTTTCCCAGCCCTACCTTCACATTGACTAATTCACACAACTTTGCTTTATTTTTATACAGGGCCTAGGGCTATATTTGAAGTAGAAAAAAATCAAAACTGAGTGGTTTTATTTTCATGGTTACAGAATTTTACAGGGAAAAGATGTATATTACAATTTTCCTACAGGAAAATCCTATAGCACAGAGTCCAGAGAAGTACCATGTATGAATGAACTTTTCATCATACTCTCTCCATAGAGCCCAGACATGTTATTTTCCAGGATTAAGGTATGACATTGTACAGAGACCTGTTATTTGGCGTAGTTTTTGTGGCTCCATTCCATAAGCATCATTATATAACTATTTGACTGGTTGATAACTTCCCATGTGATTAATTTTAATCTCCTGGTGAGTTGTATCCACATGACCTAAAGCCTCACCTTAAATCACATTGTTAGTCTTTTTTGACATGGGGATATCCCCACCCAAATGGGTGTATGTCACAATAGTAAATATTGTTAGACCCTTATATAGATGACCCATGATATATATATAGAATGACCCATGATCCCCAGGCCAAGAAAAGATCCTTCTCAAGTTTGCAGTTACAAGGACCTAGTGATTACCTCTCTGAACAAATCTAGACCCCTTTTGGTAAGGTTTATTTCTTTCCTTCATGAAAATATATTGGAATATACAATGTAAATCCAAAGACACAAAGTATCAACTATGCTATTTCTTTTTCTTACTGTTCTGTTGACCAGTATTTCATTATATGCATGATTTATTCTGATAATTTACAATTTAAGATCTTAGCCTGACTAGGAAATTCAGTAGAAATATTAACAGGTTAACTCTTTTTTTATCACATTACCATTTTTTTAAATCTTTTATTTCTTCCTTATAAGTCACATGGGAGATTTGATGTGTTCTAAAAAGTCTCATACAAATAAGATACCATGTTGTGCAATGGAAAACAACCTTTTCCTGTACAAAACCTGTATTAAAGTCTCATGCCCTCTTTTTATGTTGAAAAACTCCAAACAGAGCCTTCTATTTTCCACATCTCTGAATTCTCTGTCCTGATAGGAGGCAGGATCGAAACTGAACTCGAAACTTTTCCAGAAGCAGGACCACGTGAAGAGTTGTCCTGGCAGCAAATCTGGGAACAAATTACAAATGATTCAACCTCAGGTCAAGACTCAAGTATTCACAACTCTCAGTTCCCCAGCCAAGGTGATTCACCCTGCCAACATGGACCAGGATTATCTCTAATTGACATAAGAAAGAAAGTTTACCTCAGTGATGAGTGTAAGCAGTCCCTCAGTGATGTCTCCAACTTTGGCCTTCAACAATTCAACTCAGGAGGGAAGTCTCATAGATGTCTTAAGTGTGGAAAAAGTTTCTGTTATAGCTCATCTCTTGGTATTCATCAGAGAATTCACATGGGAGAGAAATGCTACAAGTGTGGTGAGTGTCAGAAGGAATTCAGTCAGAAGTCCTGCTTTCAAGCTCATCAGAATGTGCACGCTGTAGAGAAACCATTCAAATGTGAGCAGTGTGGGAAAGGCTTTGGTCGTAGATCTGTACTTAATGTTCACCGCAAATTACACACAAGAGAGAAACCTTATAAATGTGAGGAATGTGGGCAGGCCTTCATTCATGATTCACAGCTGCAGGAACATCAGAGAATCCACACTGGGGAAAAACCATTCAAGTGTGACAAATGTGGTAAGTGCTTCTGTGTTAAATCAATGCTTAATAGGCATTTCTTGGTGCATATGGGAAAGAAACCATTCAGATGTGACACATGTGGTAAGAGCTTTTGTCGGAGATCAACCCTAAATAGACACTGCATGGTCCATACAGGAGATAAGCAATACAAATGTAAGGAGTGTGGGAATGGTTTCATTGATAGGCGAGAGCTTTATAAGCATCAGATTGTTCACACAGGAAAGAAACCATATAATTGTGAAGAATGTGGGAAGAGCTTCAGGTGGTCCTCCTATCTTTTGACACATCAGCGAGTCCACAGTGGAGAAAAACCATTCAAATGTGAGGAGTGTGGAAAGAGATTCTATACAAATTCACATTGCCATTCCCATCAGAGAACTCACAGTGTAGAAAAGCCATACAGATGTAAGGAGTGTGGGAAGGGCTACAAAAGGAGGTTGGCTTTTGACTTTCATCAGAGAATTCACACAGGAGAGAACCTGTATGTTTGTAAGGAATGTGGGAAAAACTTTTCTCGGGCTCCATGTCTTCTGGCCCACCAGAGACTTCACAGTGGAGAAAAACCATTCAAGTGTGAAAAGTGTGGGAAGAGCTTTACTCAGAGTTCACAACTTCATTCCCATAGGAGGGTCCACACGGGAGAAAGACCCTATACTTGTAAGGAGTGTGGGAAGAGCTTTGGCTGGGCCTCCGTTCTTTTGAAACATCAGAGAATCCACACTGGAGAAAAACCATTCAAGTGTGAAGAGTGTGGGCGGACCTTTACTCAGAATTCACATCTTCATTTCCATCAGAGAGTCCACACTGGAGAAAAACCATACAGATGTGAGCAGTGTGGGAAGGGCTACATCCAGAAGTGCAGTCTTGACAGGCATAAGAGGGTCCACATGGGAGAAAAAACCTATACTTGTGAGGAATGTGGCAAGAGCTTTGGCTGGGCCTCTTCTCTTCTGAAACATCAGAGACTCCATAGTTGAACAGAACCATTCAAATGTGAAGCATGTGGGAAGAGATTCTCAGAATTCACAACTTCATTTCCATCAGAGAGTTCATACTGGTAAAAAGCCATGAAAGTGTGAGAAGTGTGGGAAGAGCTTCAGCTAGACATCAACTCACTTGACCCATCAGACTCCACAGCAGAGAAAAAGCATTCAAATGTGAAGAGTGCTGGAAGAGCTTTGGACACAGTTCATATGTTAAAGACCAACAGAATGTCAACAGTGGAGAAATTCTAAATCTTTATCTGCCTTAGAAGGTCCACAAAGGAGAAATGCCATGCAGGTATGGAGAGTGCAGTTACTGCTTCAGTCAGTCGAGTTTTTAACTGCATCAGAGCACTCCCTCACACTCCCAGAGAATTACCTTGGAAATGTGATGCATGGGCACCCTGGTAAGTGGTGAAGTAAGGGTTCATTCAGAAGTTTTACAATTATAGTTATCAAACAGCCCCAAGAAAAAATTTAAAAATTGGTTAGGCATTTCCAGAAGTATAGTGATGTCTACTAGACCTGTCCCTGAGGGCAGGGACTTTGCTATTGAACCTCCACAACCTTAACATTGATTAGCATTTGGTAGGTGTGTTCAGCATCTGTTTGTTAAATGAATCAAAAGTAGAAAACATACAGTATTTGAAAATTGTATCAAGAAGAGGAAACCTGCAGAAAACAATGTGGGGAACAAACATGAATTAAAATGCAGAATGCTCGTAGTACTGCAATTAAGAGCACTATTTTGAGTATTAGTACACTTGGCTCCTTATCTTCCCCCATCTCTGAATCTTTTGAATTTTTCTCATAGTACAGATGAAAGGTTTTGTTAACTGCAGTAACATACCATTGCATATTTCACAATTAAAATTTTCAGCAGTGTTAATACAAGATTTACAGTAACACTTTGAAAGGCTCTGATGTAGTTAATTAATCCTGAATTGATCATGACTTGTAATTCTGCACTTCCAGGCAAGGTTTGACATGATTGTCTTCTGGTTGCTGAAGCATGTTTTTTTTGGTTTTTGTTTTTTGGGTTTTTTTATCCAACTTCTTAGCTCAGAACTATGCAAAATTGGAAAGACATTTGTCAAACTCCCTACCTATTCTTCCTCTATTCCTATGAAATAAATATGTGATGAAATGGAGTTTGGTAATTTGTCAAATATATTCCTTATTAGGGCAGGATTAAAATTTATGTGCTCTTTGTGTCAGTAAAAGTATGTCTTTTGGAAACCAGCATGTATCAGAACATATAGTCAGAAATCAAAGAATGGCAAATTATGAGATTAAAATATCAAATGTAGGGTTTCACTAACTGGGAATAGTTTATTTAGACAATAGCATTTAGTGGAAATGAGGATTGTGAGTGGAATCAGTTTAGCTGCAGTGATCACAGACTTTTTTTTTGTAGCGGGAATTGAACCCAGGGGTGTTTAACCTCTGAGCCCTATCCACAGGCCCCCCCTCCTTTTTTTAGAGACAGGGTCTTGCTAAGGTGCTGAGGTTGGCTTTAAACTTGTGATCCTCTTGCCTCAGCCTCCTGAGCCACTAGTTTCCTTTTTCTTTCTTTCTTTTCTTTTTTTTTGGTACTGGGGATTGAACTCAGGGGCACTCCACCACTGGGCCACATCCCCAGCTCTCTTTTGTATTTTATTAGAGACAGGGTCTCACTGAGTTGCTAAGTGCCTCGCCATGGCTGAGGCTGGTTTTGAACTCGTGATCTTCCTGCCTCAGCCTCCCAAGTGCTGGGATTACAGGTGTGCACCACCATGCCCGGCGCTGAGCCACTAGTTTCTATTTCTTCAATAATATTTTCTTCATTACAGTCACCCTTTTTTTTTTTTTTTACATTGTAAAGCACAGTTATGGCAGCTTTGAAAAATCTTTGAGGGCCTTTTTGAGGGTGTTCTGAGATGTGCAGGTTCTCTCCAGTCCTTTTCTAAAAAAAAAAAGCCAAAGAAAACCTTTGTCTCTTAATTCCAACATCTGGATTTTCTCAAGGTTGATGTTCATTGGTTTGTTTTCCCCTGATAATGGTCATGTTTTTCTGTTTTTCCCTAGGTCAAGTAATTTTGGATCATAGCCTGGAAATTGTGATTAATATACTGAGAATATCTGGGTTCTATAATATTCCTCCAAAGAGCACTGATTTTCATTCTTATATTTGACACCACCAAACTTTCCATCATATTTGCTTGAACTCTTTTGAATCTTTTTAAGTTGGAAAACTGTAAATTTCCCCTCAGAGTTTTAGTTGCCTTCAGTAGTGCAGACTGGGACTTGCTCCCAGTCCATAAAAAGCAGAAAACGCTGCCATTCATTCCCATCACTGTTGAAACCACCTTTGGGATCTTCCTCCATTTGTCCATCCTCCAGGCCTTTGGACACACACTGACATAAATACATGTACATATTTTAAGATATACAAACACAATATGTAAGCCTATCAAGTATATTCTAATATTTGGTCTAGAGCTTACATAAAGTTACTGTCTGCTGGAATTTCAGGAACTACTTACTTGTATCAATAATGGAACCCTGTATGGAAGCATTTAAAATGCTTCTATCACACTTATCTTCTGAGTTACTTGTTTGCATATGTCTGCCCCACTAATCCATGAATCTCTAAAGCAGATTCCCAGCCAGGTCATGCCAATTCATGAACTGTCTTACAGATAACCAGTTTCAGACTTTGATCAATTGTTACAAATTTTTTAAAACCCAGGAGTGTCCATTACATAGTGGCCTTATTCTCATCAGCTGTGTAGCTTTTTTTTGGGGGGGGGGGTAGGGAAAAGGAACTCAGGGGCACTCCACCACTGAGCCACATCCCCAGTTCTATTTTGTATTTTATTTAGAGACAGGCTTTCACTAAGTTTTTAGCACATGGCTTTTGCTGAGGCTGGCTTTGAACTTGCGATCCTCCTGCCTCAGCCTCCCAAGCCACTGGGATTATATGCCCGTTCCTGCCGCAACCAGCATGGCCAATCCAGCAAGTTCTGGCAAGCAATGCAAACTTTGAAGATAAAACAGCTGGGATCAGGTGGAGTGCTGCTCTCTGAAGGAGAAGCAGATCTAGAGTTACACCACCAATCTTTATATATGTCTCACATTAGGTTAAAGACTATGCAAGCATTATTCTTTGTACTCAAAGTTATAGGGCTAGAAACATTGATGTAGCTTTTCCGCAGTTGCAATCTACAGTTGCAATGTGCAAGTTAGGAGCTTTGTGTAGCTCTCAAGAAGGTCCATTGTTCAAAGTTATTGTTGGCAGCTTCAGAAGTAATAGAGCTGGTGAAACATTGTGGTTGTCTAAAAGGAGAGTTCTATTTCCAGGAACTATGTGCCTGAGATCAAGGTCAGGGTGATAAGATTCTTCTACAGAGCCTCCTCATGTAGGGCATTACCACAGCAGTTAGTCATCCTGCACCCTTGCACAGGGCATTCCCAGGCATCAGGCTTGCCACAGCCATGTGGTTAACAGAGACCCCAGTCTCAAGACAGTTTCTCCCATTCTCTTTCACTGCTCTGCTTTTTTTTTTTTTTTTTAATATTTATTTATTTGCTTTAGTTGTACATAATACGTTCATTTTTATGTGGTGCTAAGGATCGAACCCAGGCCGTGCACGTGCTAGGCGAGCGCTCTACTGCTGAGCCACAATCCCAGCCCTCTGCTTTTGTTTTTTAAAAGCAAGTGATGGGTTAAGACTTGGAGTCATTGGGTTTCTCCTTGGAATATTTGGCATCCTATTATTACAAAACAAAAGAGAATTAGTAGTGAACATATAATTCCAAAAATGTACCATCATATGTTTGAACATATCTCAGGGATTAAAGCCATTTAAGTCATTAAGTACTTTTTTTTGGATGCCATGCAGGGTACACAGAATCAATTTGACTTTCTTGAATGTCCTGATGTGATGATGTAACTCCACAAGATGCAGGCTGTCATCATTTCTCTGCCAAATGCCCATTAGATGATTTTCAACTTTCTCCCAATTATTATCATCTATCCTAGCTGGCAATCTATACTGGGTTCACAAATTCTGAGTATTCCAGTAACTTAAGAAAACGGCAAAGAAAGCACGCAAACACACAGAGGTACCTTTTCAAAATCTGGGGATAGCTCTCTGACCTTAGGGGTCTGTGGAAAAAGAGTAAGCCACTGGAATTCTTTATTCTTGTATAGGGGACACCGGGGAGGTTCCTTGGAACATTCTATCCCAAAAAGAGCAAAGGTGTAGGATTACAAAGGAACAGCTGGGTGTAATTCAACCCCTTCAGTTGACTCCCACTCCTGGAGGTGACACCCACTTCCTTATACAAGTTGAAGTAAAGCCCAATGTATTGTGGGGTGCAATAACTGTTCAGTACCCCTTTAACTCGGGACTGAATGGTGTGCACATAGCTTCTGTCCAGAGCAGCTCCTGACACCCATTGAGAAGCATTATATTTTGCTGCTATGACACAAACATAGTATGGCAACAGACCTTTTGTTTAAATTTAAGGGCAGCAAGTTCATTTCCAATATCAATAACTGTAGCTTCTGAAGCATTTAATTTTGCTTCTAAATTGTCATCAATATTTACCCGATTCTGCAAAGCTTTTGAAGTATTCTGAGCTAAATCATTAACAGACTGAGCATGTTGTATGCTATTGGATAAGGCTATAGCAGCAGTCATCACAGAAACTAAAATAGATATCAAAGCTATTGCAGCAGTCATGACAGAAACTAAAAACATCACGGCAACTATTCTAGTTACAACAAGACCAAGAGCATGACATTTTCTACCTAATTGGGCACGAATCTGCTGTAGAACTTGAACTCCAGTATCAGAATACCAATGCTCTGAAATATTAGCTGGAGTCATAATAAATGAAGGTTGTCATTATACAAGTATGCTTTGTCCTTTATTATATCTAGTAATGCAATTAGTCAAATTACAGTTATAACAAATTAGATGATATTTTTATCTTATCCTATTTACTTTTACGTTTCCAGTAATTAAAGCATAAGGGGATTGTATACAGGCTTGTAAGCCATCACAAGGAGTCATTCTACGATTTTTTAAAAATATTTATTTGCTTTAGTTGTACACAATGCGTTTTATTTTTACATGGTGCTGGGGATCGAACCCCGGGCCGTGCACGTGCTAGACGAGTGCTCTACAGCTGAGCCACAACCCCAGCCCATTCTATGATTCTTATTCACAAGATCAGGGAAAGGAGTGCCAGTAAAGTTAACAAAATCTAGGGTGGCTATCAAATGCCAAATATCTCTTTGTATGCCACCACCACTGAAGGTCAGAACATTACTTATAAATGCTCTGGGGGTCATAGATTTTTAATATAATTTTTGGTATAATTGCCTCTCATCAACTTTGTGAGATCAAAATATATCCAAAATATATTCATGCTGCCTCAGATATTATGATGTACAGGCCAAATATTAACACTCTACATCCATTTAGTTAAGCACCCTATTCTGTAGTAGTATGATTAGGACAGTAAGGTATTGGTGGATATTCTGTAGGAAACATGGCTATATAATTAGGGAGTCCTGTAGGGACACAAACTCCAGGACAGGTCAGCATGCAGTGTTTTGTTTTGTTTTGTTTTGTTCTCAGCCTTTTTATACATTTCCAGACAAAGAAGGCAATTAGCCAACAGCTAACATTTACAGACAAAGAAGGCAAATCGCCAGTAGCAGTGACAAACACAAATTTGCAAATCAGCAATCAGCCAGATAAACTTTCCCTTAAGGTATCTTAAACTAGTTAGGGCTAGAACATTTTGAGCTCCACTCCTTTTCAATACCAAAGAAACATTCTTGTTTGCAAGCAGTGCTTCTTCTCTATCTGTT
This sequence comes from Tamias sibiricus, assembly GCA_025594165.1. Classification (NCBI taxonomy): domain Eukaryota; kingdom Metazoa; phylum Chordata; class Mammalia; order Rodentia; family Sciuridae; genus Tamias; species Tamias sibiricus. Next base: position 49,610,060 of record CM046672.1, on the reverse strand, counting down.
CTACACCTCTTGGCAGAACGTTCCGTTTGCAGACACGTCCAGTCACGGGGGTGACAAGTACCTCATTTGCAAGAATGCCTGCACCCATTACTTCTGATAAACTTCTTGTTTCTTCTCTATCTGTTCTGTACCCCTTGGCAGAATGTTGCAAGCCACCCATGGGCTGTGTGAATTATGGGCGTTGGAGATATATGAGGGGACAGGTCTGGCATTGCATGCTGATTGGGCTGTGCGACATAAAGTGCACCTTTTCTCCCACTCTGCCTGTGATCCCACACAGCACGTGAAATGGGTATGACTTGCCAAGATGTCAATCAATCTGCTGACCACATGACATCACAAAGCAAGACTCCACCTTTGAAACATCCTCTGCCTTATTTGGTGAAGAACATTCCATTGAATCTCCTTTGTGGGTCCCCTTGTAAAAATAAAGAGATTCCAGGCACACACTCTCTTTCCCAGCTGACCCTTAAGGTCGCAGAGCCAACCTACCCTCAACATGAATACTACATCTGTGTTATGTGATTTCTCGCCATTTTCTCAGCTTAATGTTGCAGCCAGCTCTTTTGAACTCAGCTCATCTTGTCAGTGCGGACAGCTGGTGAGAGCTCCACTCCCTCTAATTGTAGAACTTGATTTCTACCTTTAATAATGAGCTGACAACAAGATGATGAAATGGGGTTAAAGATTTTTGAGAACAGTGAGCAAGATGGAGCCAGAAGATAACTCCTGAAGACTGCCATATAGCTCCCATAGGAGTATGAAAAGTAGCAAATATCAAAACATATCGGCTCCTGCTTTTATAAATGCAGCCATTGTTTCTGTAGTAAGCTATTGAGAGTCCAGAGAGGGATCTCTACATAATGCATCAAATAAAGGGCTCAAATTTGCAGTAGATAATTGTAAGTTTAGGCCTTAACCAAATGATATCTCACATTAACCTTTGAAAATTATTGAGAATATGTAAAACATCAGTTCTAATTTGTAAGTTTTGTGGTCAAATCACCTATAAATAGGCTTCCCAAATATAAAAAGAGAGGCATTTTGTACTTCTGGAAGGCACTAATAGACAACAGCCATAAGCTTTACAGGGAAAATACAAAATAAAAGTTTAACGAGTAAAAACATTTAGTTTGTACAATAGCTATGAGTCAATAAACATTTTTATAATCCCAAACCTTTATTTAGCTATATGTTTCCTGTTTATTTTAAGATTACAGTAATTTTTATAACAAATCTATCTTTTGAACTTTAAATGAACTTTAGTGGTTGTCTTCACATGGAATCAGGTGAAAGGCAGAGTCTTAACTCAGATGAGTTGGCCTCTTCACAAATCTTAGGTAAGGCATTTTGTTTTTGAAAGCTAATAATCTTTCTTAAATATTACTTTATATATCATTTTGAGTCCATGAATCAGTTAACAATTTAACATTACATTTAAAATATAAATCAAACAAGTCAAGAGAGCCTCTAACCTTTTGTGGGAAAGTGGCAAAATGTCTTTACATCCCATATTGTCAACCTTTAAATAAACCAGGCTCTCCTTATTATCTATTAAAAATATATTTGAGCTTACCTCTCAGTGTAGAGATTAACACAAAATTTTATAACTTATGTCAGATTATTTTTATCTAATTACAAAATATTAAATCACATAAATAGATGTTTAATTAAATTTGTTATTTTGTAATAGACCAATGTTACAGGAAAACCAGTTTTGTAAAATGTTCTCAACCTTATTTTTAAAAGACTTTTAGGGGCTGGGGTTGTGGCTCAGTGGCAGAGCGCTCACCTAGCACATGTGCCGCCCGGGTTCAATCCTCAGCACCACGTAAACATAAATGCATTGCATTGTGTACAACTAAAAGCAAATAAATAAATATTTTTTAAAAAAGACTTCTATATGAATATTTTTTTTCTTTTCCTCAAACATTTATTTATTTGCTTTAGTTGTACACAATGGAATGCATTTACGTTTACGTGGTGCTGAGGATCGAACCCAGGTCACGCACACGCCAGGCGAGTGCTCCACCGCTGAGCCACAACCCCTATATGAATAATTTTGGAATACAAAGAAACCAGTTGACAGTACCACAATTTCACTAATGTTCTTGTGTTAACCAAGTTAAACTTTTGGAGAAAAGTTTAGACTTTGTGGAATGTAGAATAATACTCTAAAATAATAGTTATTGTTTAACCAGAGTTGGACAAACGGTAATTTTTTCCTAAGACCTATATATTTTTAATAAAACTACACAGGCATAAGAAATTATCTTGATAAGTAACAGCAAATTAACATCTTAAGAAATCCTTGTTACTTTAACATATAGAGGATTAATCTTAGGTTCATATCAGTACATTAATAGTTTACTTGTGTCTGGGGAAAGAATCAGTATTTTTTCTCTCAACCCTTTTTTGGAAGCTTAATTAAATACAGGTCTCTATCTTTTTAATTGGAAACAACTGTCCTAGGAGTTTGACTAATCCCTCTTGAAATGTAACAAATGTTTGTGAAAAGAGGAGTTTTTTTTTTTTTTTTTTTTTTTTTTTTTTTAATTTGCATTCGTAAGCATGTTCCATGCCAGAAATCCTGTTCAAGGTCTTCAGCCTCATGGATTAGAAATTTGCTTTTTAAAATAGGTAAAAGCCTTAAATAACTTTGATTGTACTAATTGTATATGACCAATTTAGTTACAAATTTATTCAAATTTACCCTTTACAAACCTAATATCTATTTCCCTTCACAAACCTTATATTTGTTTCCCTTCACAAAGCTTCTTACCTCTTTCCTTGCTGTTGATTCCTATTTAACTTCACACTGTGAAACAATCCTTATAAAATTTCTGAATTATATCCACTTACTCCTTTTAATAAGATGAAATATTTTATGTTGTTTACAGTATTTTTGTTGTTGTTGTTGTTGTTGTTTTGGTATCAGGGATTGAACTCAGGGGCACTCCACCACTGAGCCACATCCCCAGCCCTTTTATATATTTTATTAGAGACAGGGTCTCACTGAGTTGCTAAGTATCTCCACATTTGTTTACAGTATTTTAATTGAAATACAGCTGCAACTTTTTGGACACTTTGCATATAGAATTACACCTATTAGAACTTTCACTCTTAGTAATCTTGCTTTCATGAAGACCCAGAAACAAAGCGATCTTAAAATCCTTTTTAAATGTATGGTGGGGGGTGCAGCTGGGGTTTTGGCTCAGTGGTAGAGCACTTGTCTAGCAGGTGCGCAGCCCGGGTTTTATCCCCAGCACCACGTAAAAATAAACGCATTGTGTACAACTAAAGCAAATAAATAAATACTTAAAAAATTTATCCATTTGAGAAAACACATTTATGAAGATTAATCCCATTTATGTTACATATAATTTACTCATTTTAATTATAAAATAAAAAATCAGAAAATGTAATTAACAATATCAACCTTCTCTTTCCTGTTGGAGAAAAATCCTAGAGGCAATCAATGGACATTACACTTCAGACATTTTACAGAAATCAATACTTTATTGATTGTCCACTTAAAAAAATTTGTGAGTTAGAAATTTAAAGATATTTATATTTTTATCTGATTGCTTGATTTGAATTAAATTATTTATGTCTATATTTCCTTATTTAAATTTTAGTTAATGAGTGCTCATTTGTCTATATGCCAATTTTGATACCGTGTACCTAATATATAGACATAGGACATGCCTGTACAATTGAAAATGCCAGGTATAAAATCTAATAGTCAAGATGGACACTGAAATCAAAGGTTTCAGATAGCCAGCTATTTGTCCTTAATGGTTATCAGATTCATTTCCAACATCACCATGTCTATGTTCTCTTTAGGATTTATTAAAAGAAAATTTTCTAATGTATAAGGGGGCTATACCTGGAGAAATTGGTCTCTGAACAAAAACAGTGTACAACATTTATAGTTAAATAAAATAAAACTGATCAGAAAAATACATTAACTTATTCAGAATTTCAAAAACATACATGGCCATGATAGTAACATCTTTATCAGGTTGGAGTGTACTTTTAGCTCAGATAAGAGTCAGTTCAGATATCTAAACAATGTGGAAGCCTGTAAAATTCTCAGGAAAAAAATTTTTAAAAAAAGAAAGCTGGTATATTTGGAATCTTTCTACTTTTCTCTTTCTGTGCTGTAACATTAGGGAGGAACTGGTTAAGAAAGCCAGCTGAAAACAGATAAGCTAGCCATCCAAGCAGTTTGGATTTAAAAGGAACACCATTTTTCCTTTTGCTTAATTGGTTTTTCATAAGTGTTATAAATCTTGCAGGCTCTGTAATTTTTATTTTAAGTGTAAGACTGGGAGAGCTAGAGATTGAGCAGAAAGTAAGAAGTAAGGAAAACTATACACATTTTTTCTTTTGTAAGATTATTCCCTGAAAGCATGGTATTGTAGTTTATATTTTCTCTGGAGAGCCCCCTTTTTTTCATTTTTGTTCCTCAGGTTTTAAGCAGGGTATCAGTGGCCAGAGTCTTTACATTTACCACTTTTTCTTTTGTCAGGAACCAGGGGAAAGTTTCAGAAACAGTTTACAAATTGTAACAACTATACTCTTCTAACAAAACTACCCCTTTTGTAAAGCATATCTATAAGGATAGAAACAACGATCTCTTTCTTTGGGTCCTGTAAATCCCATTTTCTTTAATCTGACACTAAATCATTCCCCTCCACACCTGGCCCCCGTACTTTGAGGATTTGTTAGCTTATATGGTGCACCTAATGGGAGTGTACCCTCACCTGTTGCTTTAACAAAATCCCATGTCTGGATCCTTATGGGCCACCAACTGCCATGACCAGTGCAGCCAATCTAGTAGGTTCCAGTGAGGGGCGATCGGGGATTAGAAAAAAATAAAGACTCACAGATGCAGATCTTGAAGATAAAATAGCTGGGAACAGGTGGAGTACCACTCTGATGGAGAAGTGTTGCCGCCTGAAGCGATGGCCGCTTGGAGCAACGAAGCCACGGAAAGAAGTTCAGAGGCGAACTGGAAATAGGCTTTTTATTTTGATAACTTTTCTCTCTGGCTCTAACAATGACTTTAACACGCACCACACACACCACCGAAACCAACACACCAAATGGCGCAGACCCGATCAGCAATCTGTACTCAAGTCTCTCGAGATCCCGGGCCAAGTCCCGTGAGACTATGGAAGGCGGCAATGCCCAAACATCTCCATGGCCTGTAGTCAACTGCAATCTTAGCCATCTCCCCAAACAGGGCTCCTGCGGAGAAACAGGTCTAAAGAGTTACACCAGCATTCTTTATATGTCTCACACTAGGTTAAAGACTATGCAAGCTTTATTCTTTGAGCTCAGAAACAGGGCTAGAAATATTTATGTAGCTTTTCCACAGTTGCAATCTACAGTTGCAATGTGCAATGTTAGGAGGTTTATGTAGCTCTCAAGAAAGTCCATTATTTAAAGTTACTGTTAAGCAGGCAGCTTCAAAAGTAACAGAGCTGGTGAAACATTGTGGTTGTCAAGCTGGAGAGTTCCTCTATTCCCAGGAACTATGTGCCTGAGATCAAGGTCAGGCCTGATTAGACTTTTCTGTAGAGCCTCCTCATGTAGGGCATTACCACAATAGCTAAGCATCCTGTGCCCTTGCACAGGAACATTCCCAGGCATCAGGCTTGCCACAGCCATGAGGTTATCAGAGACCCCAGTCTCAGAAACTGCTCTGTCATTCTCTGTCACCGCTTTCCACAGTGCCCAGCTTCTAGCATTTTTAAGTAGAAGACAGACCTGGATTGGCGCTAGCATGCACATGATGTGTGCAGGCCACAGCTAATCTACACCACACATCATTGCTTGCTTCACCCAGCAAACACTCCTGACCAGCTATGTATAGACAAGGATCTTGTTCTAAAATTATTTAATCTATTTTTATGCACATACTAAATTATACTTCCTTCTGTTTAGACAGATTTTTGTTAAATAATCTTCCATTTATGTTAGAAGAAATACCAATGTCCATTTCCTCTCTCACCTTTCCAACACAAAACCTGGAAATGGGATGTCTTTGTTTTCCCTAAGTCTGCTTCCCTGGCATGGATTTTCATGTCAAACTGCACTGCCCACTGCTCTTCTCCATCCAATCATCAACAATCTGCCTCTCCTTTCGCTTCCCTGAAGGATTTTCTCTCCATGCTCAGTTTCTCCCCTCTGCCACTCCTCTTGTCACAGGTCATGCAGGGTACTACAGCCACTTCCAAAACCCAGCCTCTGGGTCCCTGGCCAGCCACACACTGTCATCTCACATTTAAGCAAATCAAATTCTGTAATTGCCACTTAACTCCTGAAACTCACCTCCTGTTTTGTTCTCATTATCTAAAAATCTCCCTTTGAACTCACAAGCACATGGCATCCATCATCTGCCACCTCTTCACTCTACTCCTGTGTGTCTTCTTGGCCAGTCAAGGTTTCCCCTCTAAGCCTGGGAAGGCCAGCAAGGTTGCAGTTGCCCAGAACTGCATCTTATGTCAACCTCTAGCAAGAAGGAAAGCTGGATGTTTTTTTTTCCCAGCGATTACAGAAAAGGCAGTTGGGTCTAAAGACTTAAAAAAAAAAAAAAAAAAAAAAAGTTACTGCAAAAAAATCTTAAATACTACCAAATATTGTCTTTTGCAGTGATATTTAGTAATTCTAACCCTATCTGCTGTGCACTGGAGGCCTGAACAAATGAGTAAAGATATTGATGATACTGGGGACTGATTTCTGTCCCTTGGAGAACAGAAGTTTGGAGGTGGAAAAGACTAGAATTGTACAATAATTATTTGACATTGGAGGTATCAGTATTTTATCTCAATAATGGCGAATACATAGGAGACACAGAAGTTTGTTTCTAAATACTAGTCCCCACTGAAAGAAATCGAGGTCGCTAGATGATCTCTACAGAATCTGGGGCAGGGAATATACAAGATAAACCTATTTTTTAAAAAATATTTATTTGCTTTAGTTGTACACAATGCATTCTACTTTTACATGGTGCTGAGGATCGAACCTGGGCCGCGCACGTGCTAGGCGAGCGCCCCACCGATGAGCCACAACCCCAGCCCCAAACCTAATGTTTTATTGTGCCAGAAAACAAGGGCTCATGCTGACAATAGGAAGCCATTGCTAAACACAGAAAAAGTGATAGAGTACGAAAGTCACTCCTTGGCAGTTTTCACAGTAATAGTTGATTCAGGCAAAAATCAGGAAACACTAATGGGGTGTAAGCTGCCTGTCATGGCCAGCCATTGCGCCGCGGGAGAAAAACTCGGAGGCAGAGTAAAGCTATTACTACTTTTACTTCTACTTTCTTAGAGAGAGCTTAGAGAGGGAAAGAAAGATTTTTAGAGAGAAAGATTAGAGAGAGCTTTTCTTCTTCTTAGCTTAGAGGGAAAGAAAGATAGAGCTTTTCTTCTTGTCTTCTTAGCTTAGAGGGGAAGAAAGATAGAGAGAGCTTAGCTTAGAGAAAGATTATTTTTTAGAGCTTTTTTCTTCTTTCTTCCTCGGGAGCCTCGGCCTAACTTTGACCAGCCATTACTTCTTCTATCTGGTTTCTCTTCTGTAACCGCTCTGCCTACGTTCTGGCCGCTCTGATTCTCTGACCCGAACTCTTCTTCTGACCGACCGAGTGACTGCACGACTGACTGAATGAATTCTCCTTCGTTCTCCTAACTCGGACCACTTTCACCCGGTTATATACCTTCAGCTTTGCGGGTGCCTACAGGTGCATCACATACATATCAGGTGGAACTTATGGCTTCCAGCAAGCTGCAATAGCCCTTCCTAATTAGGGCTCCTTCAATGGGGCAATTACAAAATCACAGAGGTCTCCCCATAAAACGCTAATTTCCAAAGCAAAACAGCAATGGAGAAACCTGGCAGTCACCATCTTATTCAAGTGATCAAAACTAGCATCACCAGTGAAGCAAACACATTTCCTAATGTGACACATTACTCACGTATTACTCAAGCCACACTCACTTACCTTGAACCTAATCATGAGGGATCAAACCCAAATTTAGGGATGTTCTGCAAAATAACTAGACTGTACTCTTCAGCAGTGTCCACTTCACAAAAGACCAAAAAGTCATGGTACTGATCCAGATTAAAGACAAACCTGATAATTAAACTGCAGGGTGTGGACAATCTAGATCAGATCCTGAAACAGTGCTATGCACATATGAGGCAGTTGTCTAATTTGAATAAACTTAGAACAGAAAACATTATCATCAACACATAATGGTCCTAAAATGTGTTTAGAATTTATCCTCCTTACCCTTGGTGGGCCTTTATGACCACCATAGTGAACTGGCTGAGGCAGAGCGGGTACCTGCCAAGGCCAGATTGAAAAAGGCCACAGTACTTGTGTGAACTTTTCTCAGGATACTAGCTTTGGGCCACTGTATGATATCCAGTTACTGTGAAGTCACTTTCTGAAAATATAAAAAAAAGAGTCCTTTCAGCTTAGACACTTGACATGTGAATAAACAGGTCTGTCTGCAATTATGCTAGACTCCAAAAATATATGAAATTCCTTGTATAATTCTTGAATCTTTTATGTTCATAAAGGTTTTTAAAGCATATTTAGAAATTGCAAGTAAAAGAAATTAGCATTACCTTTAAAAGTATTAAGATCATATATATGTGCACACACGTATACAAATGATCATACAAAATCCTGTCTCTGCCCATTTTTCTAAACATATTCTGGGTATCAACCAGTGTTAATAATTATAAATTTACCTTCTCTGATTTCCTTCTGGACAGTATTCTGCTGCATGGATGCTGACAATCCAACTGATGAATGGAAAGTTTGCTGTTACCTACCATGAACATTCTTTTATGTACCTCTGTAGCACAGGTTTACAGGCCATGAGGTAAAGTAACAAAGCTAAGATTTTGCTGAAAGAGATTGTCATTTACACATTATTTAGTTTCACAGCTTTGGTAAAACTGCTAATAGTTCACTGTAAACAATTTTTTTTTTTTTTTTTTTTTTTTTTTTTTTTTGTACCAGGGATTGAACTCAGGGGCACTCGTCCACTGGGTCACATCCCCAGCCCTTTTTTGTATTTTATTAGAGACAGGGTCTCACTGAGTTGCTAAGTGCCTCGCCATTGCTGAGGCTGGCTTTGAACTCGCGATCCTCCTGCCTCAGCCTCCCAAAGTGCTGGGATTACAGGCGTGCGCCACCGCACCCGGCTAACAATTTTTTGAAGTTAGACAAAAATCATCCCACTGCCCCCAACCAGAGTAAGCCACTGTTAGTATGTTGATGTATGTTCTTCTGTACATTCTCCTCATGCACACAATCACCTTCAGTTATACACATTTCCACTGACCAGATCACACCAGGGAGGCTGTAACCTTTTACATTAATAACCTGCATTCATATCTGGGCATGGTGACGCATGCCTGTAATCCCAGCACTTGGGAGGCTGAGGCAGGAGGATCATGAGTTTTGAACTGGTTTTGAACCAGTTTCAGCATGGTGAGACACTTAGCAACTCAGTGAGACCCTGTCTCTAATAATATACAAAAAAAGGGCTGGGGATGTGGCCCAGTGGTCGAGTGCCTGAGTTCAATCCCTTGTACCAATAATAATAATAACCTGTGTTCTTTTCCTGTCATTGTCTTTAACAGCTGCAATTAACAGACAAGATTTATTCTTCTTCTTCTTTTTTTTTTTAAATATTTATTTATTTGCTTTTAGTTGTACACAATGTGTTTATTTTTACGTGGTGCTGAGGATCGAACCCAGGCCGCGCACGTGCTAGGCGAGCGCTCTACTGCTGAGCCACATCCCCAGCCCCGAGACAAGATTTATTCTAATTATTTACTACTGCCCTATTTTTAAAAACTCAGAATATCCTCGCGAACAATCTCTTCAGCAAAATTTCTAGCACTAGAACCACCAGGTCAAAGGGCATTCTGATACATACTGACCAGCCAGTCTTTCTGAGAAATGAACACACAATGCTATGTAAATGTGTAGGTGGAAACTCATAACATTTAATAAAAAGTATGGTCCCTGGACTGTCGGCTATGGTTTGAACATGTCCCCTAGAGTTTGTGTTGGAACCTTAATCCCTAATATAAGTGGTGAGGGGGGCCTTTAGGAGGTGATCGAGTCACAAACAGACCCAAGTTGTTATGGTGGGAACAGGTTGGCTGTCCTGGGAGTGACTCGCATCCCTCTCTCCTACCCTCCCTACTGTGGGAGAGGATGCAGTCAGAAGCCCTCACCACAAACCAGGCCCTGGATATTGGATTCCCAGACTCCAGAACTCTAAGGAATCTGCTCCTTATCAATTACCCAGTCTTAGGGATCCCATAGAGCAGAAAGAAGAGACTAAGCCACTGCCAAAGCCTCCAGAGGCCCTGATCAAGAACTACAAAGAAATAAGAGCTGACCTAAGCCTGGACACAAATAATGAGAAGAAGCCAATTAACAATTCAAGTTTACTTAGAAACTTTATGTCATCAGTAATTACTTTTCAAAGAGTTAAGAGTCAAGCTCTACCTTGATAAATTAGGGCCCCAAAATCCCAATCATGTAAATTGTCATGTTAGATTAAATAAAAACAGTATTTTTCAGTCTATAAAATACAAATGATGCTAAAATTCATACAGTACACAACTGATACAATGAACAAACAACTGAGGCTGGATGATGGAGGGGGCCATTCACGAGGCTTGTCTACATTTGTACTGTGGATGGTGGCATTACTTAAATAATTCTGGAAGCTGTTATTAAGGCTACTTGTAGGAGTCCTTATGCATATAAATTAGGTTGAATTTAGGGCAGGGAACACACTTTTCAAATAAGAGTTTTTCTCCTATTGGAGCCACCACAGCTCTGCATGGCAGAGATCTGGGGAAAAACTCTTCCCATGTGGAAGTTACACTTTAGTTGACATCAAATTTTGTCAATCATCATTCTTTTTTTTTTTTTTTTTTTTTTTTGTACCGGGGATTGAACTCAGGGGCACTGGACCACTGGGCCACATCCCCAGCCCTTTTTGCCCTTTTTTGTATTTTATTTAGAGACAGGGTCTCGCTGAGTTGCTAAGTGCCTCGCCTTTGCTGAGGCTGGCTTTGAACTCGCGATCCTCCTGCCTCAGCCTCCCAAGTGCTGGGATTACAGGCGTGCGCCACCGCACCCGGCTAATCATTCTTTTGTCAAAGTCCTGCCCATGATCCTCATTCATGAGTCTCTTTCCTGGAAGACTGTCTAACATCAAGTTCTTTTTCACAAATGGTGACACTTTGGAACTCTGATTTAGACAATGATCATATCTATAGAAGAGTTTTCTCACCTGTGAACTCTGACATTTGTAAAGAATTTATTGCCTGAGTCCTTAAAATGGCATTTAGAGATCTGCTTTCAAGGAGTCACCTGAAGGGTACACCACCTTGTGTCCTCTACAAACTCCCTCCAGCATGGACCCTCTGGTGGTAGACGAGATGCGACCTCTGGCTGAAGCCCTTGCAGCAGACGTGGCAGATGTATGGCCTCTCCCCTGTGTGGACCCTCTGGTGCGTGTGGAAGTGTGAGGCCTGGCTGAAGCCCTTTCCACACTGCTGGCAGGTGTAGGGTTTCTCTCCCGTGTGCACCCTCTGGTGGGCGCTGAGCCCCGCGCTCCAGCTGAACTCCTTCCCACACTCCTCGCACTTAAATGGCTTCTCCCCGGTGTGGATTATCTGATGGACTTGGAGGTTTGACCTCTGGCTGAAGGCCTTGCCACAGGTGTCACATTTGTAGGGCTTCTCTCCCGTGTGGACTCTCTGGTGGGCCTGCAGGTGCGAGGCCTGGCTGAACCGCTTCTGACATGCCACACACTTGAAGGGCTTTTCCCCGGTGTGCACGCTCTGGTGGGCCTGAAGGTTGGAGGCCTGGCTGAAGCCCTTGCCACACTCCTCACACTTATAGGGCTTCTCTCCGGTGTGGACGCGCTGATGATTGTGCAGGTTCAGGCTCCAGTTGAAGCGCTTCCCGCATACCTCGCACTTGTACGGCTTCTCTCCAGTGTGCACCCTCTGGTGGGCCTGGAAATACGAGCTCTGGCTGAAGCCCTTTCCACACACGTTACAGCGGAACGGCTTCTCTCCTGTGTGGACCCGCTGGTGGCTCTGGAAACTTGAGGCTGAGCTGAAGCCCTTGCCGCACTCATCACATTTATACGGCTTCTCCCCTGTGTGGACGCGCTGGTGACTGTGGAGATTAAAGCTCAGACTGAAGCATTTGCCACACTGCTCACATCTGTATGGCTTTTCTTCCGTGTGCACCCTCTGGTGGGTGTGAAGATTGGAGCTACAACTGAAGCGCTTACCGCAGTCCCCACATTTATATGGCTTCTCCCCTGTGTGGATCCTCTCGTGGGCCTGAAGGTGGGACCTCTGGGTGAAGCCCTTCCCACACACCTCACACTTGTACGGCTTCTCCCCGGTGTGGACTCGGCAGTGGATGTTGAGGTCTGTGCTGCGGCTGAAGCCCTTCCCGCAGCTCTCACACCGGTAGGGCTTCTCTCCTGTGTGGATAGGCAAGTGGGCGTACAGGTGTGAGCTCTGGTTAAAGCTCTTGCCACACTCAGGGCAAGTGTAGGGCTTCTCCCCTGTGTGGACTCGCTGATGGGTCTGCAGGTTGGAGCTCTGGCTGAAGCCCTTGCCACACTCATGACACCAGTAGCGCTTCTTTCCTGTATGAATGTTCTGCAGTGCAGGGACACCTGAGGTGTCGGCCTCACGGACGCTCTGTGCCAAAGGCTTCTTTCCAAAGAGGACCTGCTGAAGCCCAAGACTGGGACTGTCCCTGAAGGCTTCCTCATGTCCAGCAGTCTGGTGAGTTTTCTGCCCTGGGTGAATGCTATGCTCGGTCAGAGGTGAAGCCTTCTCCCCATCCTGCTCCACATCGCTGTGGTTGTGTGAACTGCAACTTAAAATGTCAACAGAGGGAGCAAATAGACACAGTTTGTTTTTCATCTGTTTACAACTTTTCTGATGGTTTTGGTTCTCACTGAAACACAGTTTACTCCAAGAACTCTGAGCTCTTCCGGTTGGAAATCCCTGGTTTTCAATAATAATGGACTGATCCCCAGGGAGATTCACAAGAGAGCCATCCTCTCCAGCTGCCTGGATGGGTTCCCCCACTCCTATGTGGCAGGAGATACCACACTGCTTAGGGAACTGAGAGCACTTCCCTTGACTGTTCATCATGCAGTCTTGACTTTCAGTTAGTCTGTTCACAACATGTCTCTTGATTTTCCAGCATGAAAGCTCTCCCAAGGAAAGGCACTTTAATCCTGCTTCATGAAGAATCTCCACCCTGTTTTGATTTCTGCCTCCTGAAAGGGTAAATAGCAGTTAAGACAGAAAGTGCCAGCAGCAAGGATGGGGACTGGGGAGTTCTGAGCCCTCTTTCCCCTCTGTAAACATTAAAAACACTGAAGACTAGCTGGAGTCAAGTTATAGGCACTCTGAAAAATAAAGGCCTACAGCAATGAGGAGAATGCTGAATTAAGAAGGAACCACCTTTAAAGTGGCATGAGATCTGTAGTCACCCTGGGGCCAGACCTGAGCTTTCCTCTCCTTTGAGAATGTGTTTTTCTGCACCTGTGTGTGCCTTTCCCATTTTCCAGTTTACGGAGCTACTTCTCAATGCATTTTATTTATGCTGTGTCATGGGTGAAGGAAGCAGGAATCCAGCACCTACCTCCAAACTGGAGGGAGCAGAGAAGTTCCTTCAACATCCTATCCTGTGAGCTACATGAAAGCTGGTCTGTTGGTCCCAACTCAGATTAAGGATGAGAAAATGCATGAGAAAGCACAGTGAGCACTAGCCAGGATAGCTGCCAGGAGACCAGAAGCCCAGGGAGGGACCAGGGATGATGACACAACCCCACAGGCCCTGACATGGGGGTCTGACTCTGGTTCTAAAGGTCTAATTGCCCAGTGTGTAGAGGAGTTGGAAGAATGAACACACACATACACACACACACACACACACACACACACACACACACACTCACACACACTCAGGCCCAACACATGCCCAGAAATAACTGAGGCACCCTAAGCTCCCACCCTGAGGAACTGCCTCAGCCCAAACATGCAGCACTTAGTGAGCATCTCCCCTGGAAACAGGCAGAATGCAAAAGTTGGGAGCTGTTTATTTTCAAATGCCTCATCTTCAACAAGAGATCTCAGGCATGGAAAGGGAACTCAAAGGAACAAGATAAATCTCCAAAACCAACCCGAAGTTGCAAAAGTCTCTGATTTCAATTACAAAGATTTTTAAATGACTTTAAATATGCTCAGTGAGCCAAAGAAGAAAGCTGACATATCACCAAATCAGGATGAACAACACGAGAATGCAAACAAACAATGTAAACATGAGTGGAATGGAAATTCTGAAGCTGAAAAATACAACAGAAAACTGGAAGCAGAAGATTCAGTGAACTTGAAGATGGGTCATCTGAAATGATCAAGTTTTAGTGATAAAAAAATGAAGAAAATGTGTGGAGTTGAAGGGCCTTCCTGGACATTGAGCAGATTAATGTATGCACAGCAGGAGTCCTAGGAGAAGGGGGCTAATGAGAGGATAGGCTAAGACTCCCCAAATTAAGAAGTAAATATAGAAATACAAGAAGCCTAAACTCCGAGAAAGACAAAGTCAAGAGACAATCATTACAATCCATCTGTTCAGACAGAAGTTTATAAAGGAGCAACAGAAAGGCAACCATTGTGTACAAGGGTCCTCAGTTATGAACAGATTTGTTGGCAGAAACTTCACCACTACAGAGTAAGATGACATATTCAACATGGTTACCAACTCCTCTCAAAAAAAAAAAAAAAAAAAAAAAAAAACCAAAAAAAAAAAAAACAACTGTCAACCAAGAGCACTACATCCAGCATCCACTGTCTTACCAAAACATAGAAGTGAGACATTCCTGAGAACTTGAGGGAGTTCCTTCTCAGGAGATCTGCCTTATGAGAAATGCTAAACAGTCCTTCAAATTGAAAGAAAGCTGAATACTAACTTGAAGCCACATGAAAAGAAAATTTTCCACTAATCTCCAGAAATGGTAAATCTATGGGCAAATACAAAAGTCTGTCTTTATTGTTTCCTTTCTAATTCTAAGATTTATGAGAAAGCATATGATGAGGAGATCCAAGATGGCAAAATAGAGGGAGGCTGCACTGAACCAACAAGGGGAGCAGAGATAAACAAAGAGGGAGATCACAGAGGAAAAATGGAGAACAGTAAAGTCATGGGAATGAGCAAACCTTCCATGGCCTTACAAGCGCCTTACAAAGGCTGGGTCTTACTGGTCTTACCCCCTTTGGGGGGTCTGAAGAGGAGAGTGGAGTCATGTGACAGGTTTTGAGGTCTCTCTGGTTGTAGGGTGGAGAAGAAATCATACCAAATGGAGGCAGAACATGGGCCCACCATGACTCCAGCTGCAGCTCTCATCTGAGAGCCTACCTGTGTGAGTGTGGATCTCCTTCATCCAAAGCTTTTCCTCTCTCTCCAACTGGGATATCATATCTGGTTTGAAGGACTGATGTCCTGTGAAAAGATGGTTTAAGTGAAAATGTTAAAGGCAAAGAGTTCTGAAATATTTTGTTTCTGATCCCATACTGTGTAGGCTCTGCCTGCCCACTCCAGCAGCATCTGTCAAAACATTTCTATCATGACACAGGGTAAGAAATATTTACCTCCATTAGAAATACTTTATCATATACACACTGCTTAAATAAAATAAATGATCTGTTTCTAACCAGTGCCTGTTTCCATCACTTCCCTACCAACCCTGGGTCCCTTACTGCTTGCATCTGCAGATATTGCTACAACATGCCACATTCTTGCCAAGGAGCTCTGACACTGTTACCCTATCTCATTACACAAATGCTGACACAACTCACTAAACTTCATGACCCACCAATGGATCATAACTTACAAAAGATAAGAAATAAAGATCCAGCAGCAGCCTAAGCTCAACTGCTCATTTATACTTTGTTTATAAAAGATAAGTTTGCCTTGGAACAAACATCAGCAACACCTTATCTCTACACTCCCAAAGAACTGGAAAACTGATTTCTGAGAAGTTCTACTCTTTAAACTATCATGGGCAGAGGCCAGAGATGCTACTAAATAGCCTAAAGTGCACAGGCTCACCCCCATAACAAAGAATTATCCAGCCCCAAATATCAATGGTGCCAAGATTGAGAACCCTGCTCAAGGGGTTGATGTCAGTTACACAGACACCTGTCCTCACCCACTGAGAGCAGGTTCCTGAAGTTCTCCAGCATCACATCTCGGTACAGCTTCCTCTGGGCAGAGTCCAGCAGCCCCAGCTCCTCCTCACTGAAGACCACAGCCACGTCCTTGAATGTCACTGCCTCCTACAACATCAAGCACATATACCCTCAATCTTACACCCAATGGCTACAGGGACCTGAGAAACACTTTTAGTGAGTTCTTATTCTTTTCCTTCACAATCATACCCAAAATGCTGGGGGCTGGGAGATAAAAAAGAAAACTCCTGGTACATGTAACCTGTAATCTTTCACATAGTTAAGTCTCTACTATAACTGCCATTGTTAAATCATGATGTTCATACATGTTACAATTTGAGAGTACCAAATCTTGTCAGAAAGTTTGTGTGCATTTTGTACCAATAGCATCTGACAGTACCTATTTCTTTCTCTCTCTGGGCAGTACAAGTTGATTACACCATATCCAAAAATCCCAAATGCTTCGAAATCTGACATTTTCCAAACACCAACATCACTTATTAAGTTTTGGATTTTAGAGTACTCTGGGTTTTGGATTAGAGATGCTAGATCAGGGAAATCTATGCAGATATTCCCAAAATACCTGAAATCTGGTCCCAAGCATTTTGGATAAGGGACAGTCAACCTCATCACTCTTTTGTCAGTGCTTGCCAATCTAACAGGCATTCAGTAACCCTCTGGGGCAGGTGTGTAATTAGTTCTGTCTTCCCAGGAACAGGCTGTATCTGTCAACTGAAGCTGCATTCAAGACCAAGGTTAAGAGCAGGGCTCTGGAAACCAACTGCCTCAGCTCACATTAAAGGCTGTGTCCACTATTTGCTTTGTGACTTGGACAAGTCATATAACTTCTCAATACCTCAGTTTGCTCATCTATAGAATAGTACCTACATCATCAGGCCCCTGAGGGATGAGTGAAACCATGTGAAGGACTTAGGAGAGTCCCAGATGTACAAATGTCAATCATCAGTATTATCATTTTCATCTATTTCATCCCATTCATGGTTGCACATAAAACTGACAACTTTGTATATACTTGGTCATTCCAAATAATGCATAATTTGATAACTTGAAATTTAAATATTATAAATGATTCTACAAAATCACATTTTTACATATGTCTCAGCCAAACTTGTCTGGTTATTTCTTTTCTTTTCTTTTGGTACCGGGGATTGAACTCAGGGGCACTCAACCACTGGGCCACATCCCCAGCCCTTTTTTGTATTTTATTAGACACAGGGTCTCACTGAGTTGCTAAGTGCCTCGCCATTGCTGAGGCTGGCTTTGAACTCATGATCCTCCTGCCTCAGCCTCCCAAGTGCTGAGATTACAGGCGTGCGCCACTGCACCCAGCTGATTATTTCTTTAGGATAATTTCCAAAGAGGGGTAACTGCCCTGTCAAAAAAAAAAAAAAAAAAAAAAAAAAAAAAAAAAAAAGCACCTCTATTTTGCTAATGTAATGGCAATTTTCTCAATTAACTTCCCCTGTAAGAGATCATAAATCCTGCAGCTTCTCAATTCTGGCCGAAACTGAACATTACCCTCATTTTTAAAATCTTGGGCAATTTGGTAAGTGATAAAACAGCTTTTTTAAAACTTCCATTTATTTAATCTAAAAAAGTCTTCTTCATGTATTATCTATTCATGTACTTTGCTCAGTCATTCTGGAATATATTGTGCATCAGGAAGATTCCTACCAAAAGGTTTCTCTTCCAGGCATGTACAATTTCCCATTTCCATCCCTCTTTCTTGTTTGTCTCATAACTTTGTATGTAGTGCTTTTCTTCATGGAAATTAAAATTTCTAAAGATTTTGCTTATTTCTGCATTTGTTTTGGAATTCTCAGCACCTACATACTAAATAACCAGTTAACACATCTGGCAAAGAGCAAGGCAGTAAGAAAGGGGACCAGGTGGAGGGCAATGTTACTTTTGGAGCTCTTAATCCATCTGGATGTGCCAAGCACACATGCAGTATGGCTTTAGGTTCCTGGATGGAGAACTCCCCTTTCTTCTGGGTCTTCATCCACCTGAAAGGAACATCTGAAACACCTGGCTTAGGCCATGAACAGAAACTTTCACGTCAGCTGGGCTCAGAGTGGACTTCAGTAAGTATTAGAAGGTTTACAAATCTGTTTACTGTTTTTGTTGTTGTTGTGTTGTTGTTGTTTTCTGGTACCGGGGATTGAATCCAGGGGCACTCGACCACTGGGTCACATCCCCAGCCCTTTTTTGTATTTATTAAAGACAGGGTCTCACTGAGTTGCTAAGTGCCTCGCCATTGCTGAGGCTGGCTCATGAGATCATGATCCTCCTGCCTCAGCTCCCAAGTGCTGGGATTACAAGCATGTGCCACCGCATCTGGCTCAAATCTGTCTACTTATGTTTAAAACACTGGTAAAATGATCCCTCTCCTCATACAGTTGCTCCTTTTTGTATGAAACAACTAAAACTACTTTCTCTGAATTCAGTGTGAGTTGGATCCAGTTATGCCATGCTATACTTGATTCCTTCCACAAAATGAGACACCACATATGTGAAAACAATTCAGTCTCTAAAAGCTTAAGGACACACACAAAAAAGCAAAAAACAAAAACCAGAATTCCTAATTGGTGGGGGCGGGGGGGAAGTGATGAAGAAAAACTGTTATTGCATATGTCTTTTAAAATGGCAAAATTCATAAAGAACATAAATACAGAGAATGAAGGAAAATAAATTTAAGTATAGAAAATTTATTTGACCATTTAAGATGTAAGTGAAATAAAACCAAATTAACAAATTGAAAACTGTAAAGTCTGGCTGTAATTGTATGGCTATAAATATAGTGGAAAACAATGTGGGGGAACCGATGGCCACTGATCTGTAAACATGCTTATAATGTAGGAATTGCTTTTCATTTGGAAAAAAGACTTAATTTTTACAGTATTATTTGGAAATAAAAGGCAAGATCCTGGCATATAACAATCCCTCCAGTGTGTCTGGTGCTCTTTGACCCTTTGCAAACAAGATAAAAATATGTCTAATTTTTGTGAAAGGAGATGTCATTTTAAGAAACAGAAAGGCAAACCCGACTGACCTGGATCTTGGTCATCGTTCTCCTCTTTCTTCCGGGAAAAGGCAGAATTCTGTGAAGGGAAAGACACCATGAGAGATTGCTTGGGGTGCAGTTAGTCCACAAGCACTTCATGTGAGAAAGAAGTGCCCCTTTCTTTAGGCGACACAGTTGCACACAGCTTAGTGAAGAGAACAGGAGTCAAAAGCCAGCTACCATAGGACAGCCTGGCCTGTCCCCTTTGCTCATGAACCATCCATATTACAGTCCTAACCCCAAATGCGGTTTGTAGCACCCTGAGCATGCCCACTGAACCTGGGTATCAGAAAATGGGAAGCAGACATGCAGGGTAATGTAATGGGTTCAAACTCGACATTTCTACTTATTTTCTAGGACAGCAGTGTAAAGCTTAAGCAAGTTATTAATGTCTCTGTGCCTCACCTCAGTCACCTGTAAATAGGATAATACTCAGATGCTATTTCCTGTAGCTTCAGACAAGCAAGTGCCTTATGCTTCATAAAACTGCCCATGGGAATGTGCTTTCCAAAAAGTGAATCTTTTAGGAAACTCAGAATTGAGAGGATTGCTGTCATGTGAGTAATCATTGCCCTCAGAAAAGTCTGTAATTGTGCAGTTGTCTCACAATTTGTTCCATCGATAATACTGTCATTTTTTTCCTCTAATAGGTATAATCCTTGCAAGTTATTAAGCTGGAAATAACTTCAAAAAACTCTCTTTTCATATGCATGAAGGTAATGACCAATAAAAACTTAAAACTCTCTAAGAAATGGTGTTGTGTAACACTTCTTAAAGGACTCACCCTGCAAAGCAGAGATCAGATCATGACAGTTTCTCTGACCAGATAAACATACAGGGCATTCTCCATGTTCCTGCTGGAAGCAATCCTCTCCTCCTTCTTAAAGAGGTAGCTAAAACGAGATCGGAAAACCCAGAACTCCACATCAGGCAAGGATCTGAAAGGGAACAGTGGCTCTGCACATGGAGCTCCCACTCCATCCTGGACTCAGGAATTTCCAAACAGGTACCACTCTGAGTATTACAACAGAGTCCCTGAGAGCATGCAACATTTCACTGTGTACCAAGAAAATGTTTTAAAGCATTTTATATATTATATACATAAAAAATGTCATTGAACTCTTGCAAAATACCACTGGGCGGGCTGTAAACCTTTAAAGCCATGAGGAAACTGAGACAAGATTAACTTGCCCAGCACTTTACTGCAAGGAACAGGCAGGTCCAGCGGTATGGGTGAGGCGGTTCGTGGTCGATCAGAGTGCATAGAAGACCCTCAAACTGGATGCACGCACTAGCCCACCCCCAACATGGGAAGCTCTGCCCAGAGGACGCAAAACGCCGCCGCTTCCCAACCCCGCCTTCCCCGCTGGCTTCTTTTCTCCAGGCCACGGACCTCGTCACCGCTGGCCTCAAGCCCAGGCCGAGAGGGCTCTCAGAGAGGTCGCAGGGATCCGGGGCTGGCTCACCTCCCCGAGAGCAACCACGGAGCCGACCTCGCTTTCCGGGAGCGGAAGTGCCTCCTCCCGCCCACAGTCCCTGGACTCCATTTCCCAGAATTCCTAAGCAGTAGCGCCTGGCATCGCACACCTCCGGGACTACACTTCCCAGAGTCCCTAAGAGGAAGTGCCTAGCATCACACACCTCCGAGACTACACTTCCCAGAATGCCTGTAAGACAGCGCTACCCTGGCGGACGTCTGTTTGAGTCGAGCGAGTTAGGTGTTGGGTTATTCACTTCTCTGGCAGATTCCTTTTTGTTGTTTCTTAAAGCTCATCCGAAAAAAAAAGTGTGTGTGTGTGTGTGTGTGTGTGTGTGTGTGTGTGTGTGTGTGTAATGAGACTGTATAGCAAAAAGGCGGCCAGATGCAGTGATGAGAGGTTGTACTCCCTGATACTCCGAAACTGAGGCAGGACTGCAAGTTCAAGGCCAGCCTGGGTGGCATGGCAAGACTGTGTGTCAAAATTAAAAAGGGCTGGTAGAGTGCTCCTGGTTCTACCCCTAATGCTGAGGGAGGAAGGAAGAGGGAGCGGGAGGGAGAAGAGCAAAGCTTAGATGATAAAAGTAAGTTTCGAAGCCAAATTTTTTAGGGGAAGCAAATAAGAATAAGAAACGTGAGTGGCAGGCTGAGCTGCGCTGGACACCGAACGTAAGAACACAGGATCTTAAACTTGTACTGAATGCCGGGTCCCCAAATACCAACAATACAACCTGTTGATGAGATCAAAGCGCAATTTATCATCTCAAGTATTAAGGGAGAGCACCATCTCCACAGCGCATTGGCATCTGACAGGGCAAAGTGTTGGAGCTGCCAAGGTAAGGTCGGAATTTATTGAAAATTGGAAGTTTGAGTTAAGGCGGGTCTTGATGTGGGGGACTTGATTAGGATTGCATGAGTCCAGAAATGATAGAGACAGGGAAGATGTTTTGAGGCAAGAAATCTTAAGGTCCAATCTATAGATATTTTCTTTGGAAAAGATTGAAGAGTTGAAGGGTCTTTATGAAAGTACTTGGGATGAACAAGCAGTTTGCTTGGAGAGGAGTCTCCTGAAATAAAGGCGTGCTAATGAAGCCAACTGAAGAATCATGTTAGAGTAGACAGTAAGTTGTGGGAAGGAGTCTCAGTCCTTGGTGTCCAAGATGCCTGTGCTTGGGGGTGGGGTAGGGCCGGGTTGGAGGGAAGGAAATAGAGTGACTCATCTTCTTTATTCCATAGGCACCTGAGGGCTCTTGATAATGTCCTGTGAACTGAGCTACTCATTCCAACATGCTAAGAACCCACACACACACAAAGGCAATATAAGCATTGTTTAGGCTGGAGAGAAATCTCTTAATCTTCTTTTTTTTTTTTTTGAAAAAAAAAAAAAAGAAAGTGAGTTGTGATGGCAAATGAAAACACCTTCATTGGCAGGGAATTTAAGAAAAGATTGTTTTGTGGGCATAGATAACATCTTGAACTGCTTCCTATTCATATTCAGCTTCAAATGTTTCTTTACCTTGATCCTAATCCTAATATAAGTAAAAATAAAACATCTTGTTGTTGAATAACTCAGGTGAAACATAGCAGTCATAATTTTTCTCCAAGGCAAGGAATAAATGCATTTGTAGATTTTTAAAGTTTTCAAAGACACAAAAAATAGAGAAAATAGTAAAATGAATCCTATTTACTCACACTGAAATTTCAACAATTAATATTCCTTTAATTCATCCATCACTTTCTCTTTTAATTACTGTACAATTCAAATGCAAATCCCTGACTCTTTGACTTTTCACTCCTACTTTGCTGAAATTTTTAAAAATAAATATATTGTCTTTCAAAGCCACAATACTATTATCATGCTGAAAAATAATTTCCAATAATTTCTTAATATTTCCTAACATCCAAACATTCAAAATTTACTAATTACCTTAAACTCCACCTTAACTGGCTTGTTCAAAACAATATTCAGTCCATTCATTTTTTTACTACATGGGCACATTTGTTTTTTGTTTTGTTTTGTTGTTTCTCTTTGGTACCGGGGATTGAATCCAGAGGCACTCGACCACTGGGCCACATCCCCAGCCCTCTTTTGTATTTTATTAGGGACAGGGTCTCACTGAATTGCTAAGTGCCTCGCCATTGTTGAGGCTGGCTTTGAACTCACAATCCTCCTGCCTCAGCCTCCCAAGTGCTAGGATTACAGGCGTGCGCCACCACGCCCGGCTGCACATTTGTTTTTAAACACTAACACTTTGAAATCAGCCAAGGCCTGGACACACCTGGACATAATTTCCTCAAATAACAAAGCACTGAAGTCTCTGGAAAGGCCTCCAGAATTCACTCAGGGATTGATGGTTTGAACCCATCTTTTCAAGAATGGACATATGTAGAAGCCAGCTTCTCTGGTCAATCTGATCAATGACATATTGACATCACAAGCTTAGATCGGTCCCCCCAAATAAAAGAAAAAAAAGGGATAACTGCCCCCCCAAAGAGAAATGTGACCTGCAAAGGAGCACAGATGGCACAAAGACTCTAAAACAACCCCCTTCATGCCATCCAATCAACAAGTAGCTTCTCCGCTCTCCCTTCCTATAAGTTCCCTGGCTACCACCAAATCAAGGAGGCAGATCTGAGCCTTTTTTCCCCCCAGCTCCTGGTCTTCTTGCTGGTCCACCTGGGAAAAGCTGTCTGTTTTTCAAAAATTGGCATAGCAGTATTAGCTCCTATGCATGTGGGGCAGCAAGTCCTTGCTCAGTATCAGCTTCACTTCTTTTTTTAGATCCTAACCTGTTAAAAGAATCAGGTCAGTTGTCATGATGTTCCACATTTGGAATTTCCCTAACTTTTTGCCTTTTGTCCCCAGTTCCTGGGAGGTAGCTTGTAAACCCTTAGGATATCCTAAGTGATATGAGTTTTTTTTTTTTTTAAATTCATGGTAGTCCCCTTACTATACCAGCTTAGGCTGATTTAACTCTGGTACTTTGTGTAAGAAGACCACTTAATAATATTCGGGGCTACCTTGACAGGTACATAGGATCCCTAATAATAAAAGGACAGACTGATAGCCAGACTGATAAAATTAAGAACATGTTTCTTCAATACAAGACACCACTATGAGACCCCATTTATAAAGCTATTGGGAAGATGGGAATATTAACTGATATGTGATGATGCTAAGGTGGGGGGGGTTAGAATATGAGTGAGGGAGGGCATTGTGGTTATTTTAATAGAATCTTTATCCAGTCTCTCTCAATGCCCCCTCCCTCTACTCTTCCCAGCTTCTAGTAATTGCATTCAGGAGTCTATATTCAGGTCATTTTTAGGATCCAGATATGAGAAAGAACATGTGGTATTTATGTCTGACTTATTTCACTTAACAATGTCCTTCAATTTCATCCATTGTGCTGCAGAAGATACATCATTCTTTTAATGACTGAATAATATTCCATTATATATTTGTACCACATTTTATGTGTCCAGTCATCAGTGATGAACATCTAGGATGATTCAATGTCTTAGTTATTTGTGAACAGTACAGCAATGAACATGGGCATGAGGCATCGCTTTGATATGCTGGCATCATTATTTTGAAATATATACCCAGATGTGGGACAGCTGAATATTTTTACTTTTCTGATGAATCTCCATGCCTGTTCTCCATAGTGGCTGTGCTGATTTATTTTCCCATTCATGGTATAGAAGATATCATTTTCTTCATATTCTCAACTTTCTTTTGGTCTTTTTGACAACAGACACTGTGACTGGAGTGAGATTGATATCTCATTGTGATTTAATTTGCATTTCCCTGATGGAAATGTTGAATTTCATGAATTTGTTGGCATCTGAATAACTTCTTTTAAAGGGGATTGTACTGAGTCTGTAGATCACTTTATGGGCAATTAACCATATTAATTCTTCTAACCTATTATTAGGGAAAATATAAGTGGTAAGATATAGTGTTCTTCACAGTGAGGTGACTACAATTCACAATAACCTAATGTATATTTTATGAATAAGTAGAAAGAGGAATTTGAAGACTCCAAACCTAAATAATAAGCAGATGGAAATCTTCATTGTCCTAATGTATACATGTATTGAAATCTCACAGTGTGTTTTATAAATGTTATTACTTGTTAGCCAAAAAAAAAATTTTAACATCTAAGTAGATTCAAGTACCAACTACTCTGATTTGATCATTACATGTGGTATACATGTATCAAATTATCACACACTGTACTCCATAAATGTTATAATTAAAATAACCTTTAATAATCAAAAGATAAATCAGTAAATCCTTATCTTTTAGATAAATGTCTGTGAATTGCTGCAAAATAATTAAGGGATGGGAAAAACAGGCAAAGGTATAGATGAAATAAGACTTGCCATAATTCAAATTCAGTAATAAGCATATGATTCAGTATACTTCCTACTATGTGTTCAATATTTTACTTAGAAAACAAGGCATATGATAGTGAAAAAGTAAATCACTGTGGGAAAATATATTTACAGTACATGTATCTGAAAAAGAGATTGTGTTCATATAAAAAGAGCCCTTACAAACCAGTAAGAAGAGACATGAGCTAAGAGAAAAACAGGCCAGACTCTTAAGAGGCAGGTCACAGGGAGAGGATGACCTGAATGGGGCTCCTTCTTCTCTACTCCTAAGTCCTCCTTACCTGTGTTTTTTTTGTTTGTTTGTTTGTTTGTTTGTTTGTTTGTTTTTGAGTCAGCCTGCAGCTGCAGAAATCTGTGAGCAAATAAAACCTTGGGCTCCCTGTGGCCTAGGAGAGGGACTAGTGTAGAGCTTCCTTCCTCCTTGTTAGGCCAGGCCTCAGCTGGGAGTCTTGGGAGTGGCCTGGATAGGTGCAGACTCTGGGGAAACTTCAGCCTTTCAGAATCTCTAAACTTCCTCAGCTGATATCAGTCTCATCAGTACACAGGTGTACCAGATCTCCCTGACAACCCTCCCCAACAAAGTAGAAAGCAGAGTCCTCCCTCCCCCTAAGCCAAGGAAAGAACAAGGATGGAATGGAGCAAGAAAACATTTTTCATGTGTTTCAGGAAAGAATTCAGTCAATCCATTTCTCTGTGGTCTATGGATAGGGTGACCATACAATTTATTATCCAAATTGAGATACTTCTGACATTTAAAGAGACTATAGCTCAATTATGTTTAGGCAACAGGTATAACTGCCCTAGGCAACTAAGAAATAAGGTCACCATTAAATAAGGTCAACTAAGAAATAAGGTCACCAAGAAATAAGGATTGATATAATTTTATTTTCTAATGCCTACAGAATAGCTGCCACTTACAATAACAAGGTCCCAATAACAAGGTCAGAGCCTCAAAAGCCAAAAAAAAATAAAATACAATTTACCTATGGGGGACTACTAATTAGAATATTAGTTGGAACAAAAGATACATGCCCAGAGGAATAGATATGTTAGAGGAGAGTGATGAAAACCTTCACACACACACACACAAAATTACATAGGAAGATGAAGCATTTATGTGTACCTAAATACACACATAAATGCACATACGCACATACACATTCATGTGCATGCAAACACACACACACACACACACACACTGTAGTCCAAGCTCTAATCCCAATTTAACAATTAAAAATTTCATCAGATGCATTCAAAGAGAGGAGGATCAATGGTGAGACAAAATGTAACAAGTGAGTGAAAGGAGTTTCAAAAGATGAAAAGGGGGAATGAAAGAGAAAACAATTAGATAATGGAAGAATATTTTCTCAATCTGAAGAAACAACACTATAAATTGATAAGGCTCCAAAGGTCCTGGTTGCATTGATACCCTGGAAGAATTCTGTAATTCTAAAACTGAAGTCTTAGAAATTGCCAAGCACAAAAAACAAGTTACTCATAAAACTTCATAAAGCAGAAAGAATAAATTATCCATAAAAGTGAAGAATCCACTGACACTAAGACTTTCTTCTAGAAAACAGGAATGCAGAAGAAAAATGGGAGCATGGTTCACAATATTAAGGAGAAAGAGCAGCAAACCAATTAGTTCTCTCCTGAGCCCATATATCATTTGTCAGGTTCAATGGAAGGTATTTGAGGCTGAGCATGGCCCACATAATCCACAGGAGGAAAGTATTAAAAAATAATGCAAGCAAATAAAAAAGTGAACCAGAATGTATATTTTAAGATAAAGGAATGTGAGTTGGGAACAGGGGTGCTACTCTGTACCCTAGAGAGAGGGCAGCTCCACAGAGAGGCCAAGAAGAATGTGAATATACAGGTCTTTCTGTGTTTCCCCACCAAGTCTATTAGCAATCATGCCTATGCAATGAAGTCTCCATAAACTCCAAAAGGACAGCATTTGAGAAGCTTCCAGATATCTGAACATGTGAAGATTCCTGGAGGGTAGTGCACCCAAACAGGGCATGGAAGCTCTGTGTCTTTCTCTGATACCTCATCACATGTGTCTCTTTTATTCTTTATAATTTACTTTTCAATAACCTAGTAAATGTGTTTCTAAGTTCTGTAACTCATTCAAGAAAATTAATGGAACCCAAGGAGGGTTGTAGGAACCCCAGTTCACAGCTGGTCATTCACAACCACAGGTAAAACCATCTGGAAGCTCATGGCTGGCATCTGAAGTAAGGGAGGAAGTCTTGAGACACTAGTCATAAGAAAGAAACCAAACGTTGAAAATGATATGTTTGCCTGTTGCATCCTCACAACTGTTTAGTGACTCAAGGTCACTCCAGGTGAACTCAGATGCATGAAGTAACCACACAGAGACAGAGAAATGTCTTAAGTTTTTGGGTCTTCTTACAGCTCCTCTGACCTTAGGGGTCTGTGGGAAAAGAGAGAGACCATGCCTCTAGCCCAGTTTTATTGGGGAGAAGTCATGCAAATGAAGCAAGGGTCAGGTTTCAGGGCATTGAGTCTAGCTTTGTGATGTCTGCTGTCAGCAGGTTGACTGACATCTAGGAAGGTTATGCCTATTTCCTGTGCTGAGTGGAGATCAAAGGCAGAGCAAAACAAAGGGACACCCAAAAGGAGTTTCCATGGAACATTCTATCACAAACAGGGCAAAGGAGTAGGATTACAAAAGAATAGGTGAGTGTAACTCAATTCCAGTGGGTATGCCTACTCCTGGACTCACACCTCATTATCCAAGCAGGGATAAAGCCCAAGTTATTGTAGCACAATAATTGTTCAATATCTCCTTAGTGCTCAGGACTTAAAGGTGCATACATCCAGAATGGCTCCCCACATTTGCCTATGGAGAAGATAACAAAGAACTGATTAAAAAAGAAAAGAAAACTCCTGGGAACTAATAAGTGTCCAGGTAAAGAGTGTCTGAACTGAATTAGATTAGAGGTCACACTGGTGACCACTGCAGATTTATTGCTTACTTGCTGGTGGGGAGGAAATCCCCACACACCTGGCACCAGAAGTCTGTGTTGACTGTGGTATACGAGCAGAGGTAAAAAATGTTTTTCTGACAGAGTTGTCTAAAAGAAACCCACTTTTTAATTTTAATTTAATTTTGAGACAGGGTCTCACTATGTCACCCAGGCTGGGCTCAAACTCACAATCCTCAAGTGTTCGCCTCCTAAGTATCTGGGATTATATGCAAGCATAACAGTACCCAGCTTTTAGAAACCACTTTAACTATAAAGACATACGTAGATTAAAAGTAAATGGGAGCTGGGGTTGTGGCTCAGTGGTAGAGTGCTTGCTTAAAACGTGAATCACTGGATTCGATCCTCAACACCACATAAAAAAACAAATAAATAACGGGGTTGGGGTTGTGGCTCAGCGGTAGAGTGCTCGCCTCGCACATGTGCGGCCCGGGTTCGAACCGCAGCACCACATAAAAACACATTGTGTACAACTAAAAGCAAATAAATAAATATTTTTTTAAAATAAGATAAAAAGTAAATGGATGAAGGAGGCTGAGGCAGGAGGATTGCAAGTTCAAAGCTAGCTTCAGCAAAAGTGATGTACTAAGCAACTCGGTGAGACCCTGTCTCTAAATAAAATACAAAATAGGGCTGGGGATGTGGCTCAGTGGCTGAGTGCCCCTGAGTTCAATCCCCAGTGCCAAAAAAAAAAAAAAAAAAAAAAAAAAAAAGGTAAATGGATAAAAAAATATGCTAACACTAATCAAAATAAAGGTGGAGTAGACAAATTAACATCAGACAGAGCAGAAAACAAGGATAAACAGACAAATCTGACAGGACTGCAAGAAGAAATAGATGAATATGCTATCATGTTTGGAAAGTTCAAATGTTTAAATTCAGCTGGGCATGGTGATGCATCCCTGTAATCCTAGCCGCTGGGGATGCTGAGGCAGGAGGATCACAAGTTCAAAACCAACCTTAGCAACTTAGTGAGATGATGTGTCAAAATAAAAAATAAAAAGGGCTGGGGATGTGGCTCAGTGGTTTAGCACCCCTGGGTTCAATCCCTGGTACAAAACAACAACAACAACAAAAAAAAAAGGTAAGATTCAATGGGCATAAAATGAGGACACTGGTGAACTCAACAGCACTCTTATTAATCATATGGATATAGTGAATATCCATTAGCTAATTCATCCAACAGAATACATGTTCTACTCAAGTTCACATTCACCAAAACAGAATAAATTATGGGCCATAAAAACATCTTAATAAATTTAAAAGAAATCACACAAGAACTTCTTTCAAAATACAATGGAATTAACTAGAATCAATAGCAGTGGGGGAGAAGATAATCCCAAAATATGTGGACGTGGAATAGCACACCTCTAAATAATATATGGGTCAAAAAAGAAATCACAAAACTTAAAAATATTTTGAAATAAATAAAAACACAACCTAGCAAAAGTACAATTCTTAAGAAAGCAGTGTTTAGCGGGATATTTATAGCCCAAATGCACATGTTAGAAAAGAAGAAAGAGCCGGGCGCGGTGGCGCACGCCTATAATCCCAGCACTTGGGAGGCTGAGGCAGGAGGATCGTGAGTTCAAAGCCAGCCTTAGCAAGGGCGAGGCACTTAGCAACTCAGTGAGACCCTGTATTTAATAAAATACAAAAAAGGGCTGGGGATGTGGCCCAGTGGTTGAGTGTCCCTGGTTCGAACCCCGGTACCAAAAAAAAAAAAAAAAAAAAAAAAAAGAAGAAGAAGAAGAAGAAGAAGAAGAAGAAAGATCTAAAAATCAAACATCTACACTTCTATTTAGGAAACTAGAAAAAGAAGAGCAAATTAAATCTTTGTCGCGAACTTACTGTAATGGGCCGAGGTCTTTAGCCCCTCTCCCGTGGGCCCAAAATGAATCCTTCTTTGTCCGGCAGAGAAGGATGGGGAGAGCCTACCTCGTCGAAGACAAGGCTGAGAAGAGTCGCTAATGCCCCCTCCTCCACCTTCAGAAGGACTCAGAGCCGTTTTAGGGAGTTAGGTCAGAAGTGGTGCCAAAACTCGTTTATTGAAAGGGTGGACAGTGCTTTATAATGGACAATAGCCAACCAGTGAACAGCAGGGCGGTTCCTGTTCTCACCATACATCACAGCTACGCCCCCTGCTTAGCCTAGGTCCATAACAGGGCATGGCAAGTGTGGCAAGCAGCTAGAAAAGCCAGAGTTTTCCATCCTCTTGGCTGACAGTGTCTGGAAGTTCCCAACAAATCTTCTGCCTAAAGAAAATAAATAAAAGTGCAAAAATTAGTAAAATTGAAAACAGGAAATCAATACATGAAGTCAACAAGCCCAAAAGATGAAAAGATTAATAAAATCAAGAAGCTTCTGTACCATACCACTACAACCATGAGCACCTAGAGCCCAGGCCATGGAGGCAACCAGACAATGATACTGAGGATTGCAGTTGAAGACACAGAGACCATACTACTGAGACCACCCAAAATTAGAGGTAACCCCAGCATACCCAATAAGTATTTTATCTACCACCTTCCACAGGAAAAAAAAAATCTCTTCCTACAGTGGGTAAAAACACTACCACAAAATTGGAAAAGGCAACCATTGCATTAGTTGCACAGATATCAATGTAGGGACACAAGCAACACAAAAAAGCAAGGAAAAATGACACCTCCAGGGGAACATTATAATTCTTCAGTAACAAACCCCAAAGCAAAGAAAATTTGTGCAATGCCTTATAAGGAATTCAAAATAATGATATTAAGAAAACTCAGCAAGACACATGAGAAAATGACCAAACAATTCAATGAAAGAAGGAAAACAATTCATCATCTGAAGGAGATATTCAGGAGATACAGAAAAGAATGAAACAGAAATCTTGCCATTAAAAATTTTTAAAGAATTCAAGGAATGAAATAAAAAGTATAACTGAGGGCTGGGGGTTGTGGCTCAGTGGCAGAGCGCTTACCCTTCATGTGTGAGGCACTGGGTTCAATCTCAGCACCACATAAATAAACAAAGGTATTTATTTACAAATAAAAAAATTTTTTTAAACCATAGATTATTACCCCATAAATATAGCAACTCTATCTATACATTAGGAACATTGGAAATTTCATTTAGATGTTATAAATCAAACACTGAAGTGCAATAGTATACTCATACATCAGGATCAAATGCTCAGGTTATTATAAACTTAGAATGTGTAAAGTTGACAAATTTAATCAACATTAATATGAATGTAAAATGTTACCTATCCCTCTATTCCCCCCTCAATCTCATATAGACATTTGCTTGAAACATAGTATGGTAGAATCCAAGAAATACCATGGGTGCATATGACACACATAGACAATGTTATTGAAACAACATTCGTGGAACTCAAACAATATCTGGTGCATTCCATTAGTAATTGGAAAATGTAAAGTATTCATTTGAGTTTACCAAACATGCAGTTGCAGTACTAAATACAAATTCAATTGCACTTGCAAAAGATATTGAAGGCAATATTGAATATTGAAAGCAAAATGCTGGTTCTTCCTACTAATTGATAAATCCCTCAAAGCATACACCATGCACAGGTCCATGGTCCAACTGGAACACTCTGACCTGAATCAAGGGCTGGTATAAACTGAACAGCTCAATTTGGTCTTATCTAAAAGAAATGCTGCTCTTTTTATTAGCAATGATATTTGGATTCTGCTACTTAAAACTTATGCCTTCAGCACTCTCTTGGGTCAGAACCCTTGGGCTCATACATTCAGGAATCAGGGGGTAGGGTATAAAGGGCAGGCTGCTTTGAGTTACTCTATGATGAATAGAATAGTAGTTTTCAGGGGCTAGGGTTGTGGCTCAGCAGTAGAGCACTCGCCTAGCATGTGCACAGCCTGGGTTTGAACCTCAGCACCATGTAAAAACGCATTGTGTACAACTAAAAGCAAATAAATAAATATTTTTTTAACAAAGAATAGTAGTTTTCAGATTGTACCTAACCCTGAGTTACTTCATTTTATAAGTCAATAGTTTACCATGAGTTACTCCATTTTGAGTATAAGGGATGAGATAGAATGACTATACCTTGTTTATACAAGTGAAGAACCACCATCTGTCTAACAAAACCATTGGCACAAACTAATAGTTGTTCTAATAAAAACGATCTGTGAACTTAATGAGTTAAATCAGAAACACATGGATGTATGGGTGTACCAAACCTGTCAGGGGCCACACTGAATAGGGGCTGAGCATGCCCCCTTAGCCTTGAGTAATAAGGATGTGGAACTGGCATCACACAGTGTGTGAAGCAAGTGAGCCTTACCTTCACCCGGCAAGGAAGTGCAGCTCTGGGATTGGGTGTCACTCAATGGGACTGGGCTACCTGCCGCCCCATTTGTTGCAACACAATCCCTTGCCTTATTCGGGTAGAATATTCTATCAAATGTCTTTCCCCTAATAAAAACAGGTTTGGGGTGTGCTCACTCTCTTGCCTCTTGTCTTTCTTGCTCCTCTTGCCCTCCAGCATGGGGGCAGACCCCTGAAGTTGCAGAACGACCCCTGACACCCAAAAAAGATATTTTGTGTTTGTGTGGTCTTTTCATTGCCAGCCCAATTCACATAGAGTGACCCTGACTCCGTCACCTGTGCAGGACATGGGCAACACAAACCCATATCAGAAAAACCAGCCCATGAGCTCATCAAGCCCACTAAACCACCAAAGTAACTCCCTCACGTAAGATCTAGCCCTTTCTTAGACTTTCTGTACCTTATGTATATTTATCCTAGTGTAAAGTGTTATATGTCACTTGAGTGTTGTAGATATTAGTAATTAAGGCTGAAATAAAAGAACCTGTGATTGCTGCCTTATGACTATCAGGTGACCTACATATTCCACAAACTGCAATCACTGAATGAGGTATATCTTGGGAATTTATTATTCAATAATTTCTGACATTGTGTAAAGATGCAAATGTATTTGGTCAGTTAATAGCTCTGTCACTGTGACACTACTAACTAACAAAACACTGGCTGTCAGAATCCAAGTAATCCCTTCCTCCAACCCTGTCCAGTCTTTCCTAAGGAGTCACAGCTGGGGAAGGGAAGCAGGCTATGAAATATCACAGTTGTCTATCCAGAACAATCCAAGTACATTCCTAGACACTGGGTGGAAGCAACCTTCTCCTTCCTAACAAAGAACATCCTGCACAATGTCGTGCACAAGTCCACAGGAGCTCACTGCCAAGTGTGTACTTCTCAGTGAATTATACTATTAACAACACAAAGCCACCTTTTTCCACATAGAAGTTTTAAAACCTATTGGTATCAACTCTTTGATTCTGAGTCCACACTTTGGGAAGTGCTATTAGCACAAAATGAGCAAGCTGGGTGCAAACTTCACAGATCAGCACAGCCTTTATTCAGCAGTGAAGTCATGCATCTTGTGGACCCACTTTCCTGATGGAAAATGAACCACTGGCCAAAGGAGGAATCTGCGCTTATACATGCTAAACTGAGAGGCTACTTAATTATTGACAGAGCATGTCAGTTTGGGCACTCAGGAAATGGGTTTGTGAGAATTTGAAATTTGTTTTTACTGGACAATATTTTACTTGAGGAAGAACGAGGCTCTGGAGTCAGTGTTCAGTTCTTATCTCTTTCCCTTCAGGGTTCCATTGTACTGTCACTGGGAAAGGATTTATTGGGGGAAGGATCAATGCTTTGGCTTCCTCCCAGAGATTTCCATTTTAGGCATGTTGCATACCTCCTTCCCAGGGTTGTCCTGTCACTGGGAAATGATATACTGTGAAAGGATCAATGTTATCAATGTTTGGCCTTCTTCTCACTCCCTCTTCCCAGGCCACACTGTTTTGGGGTTTCCAGACTCTGAAAGGGGAAAAATTAATTGGGGCAAAGATATCAGATCTCTAGCTACTTCCTGCTGAGAGGGGGCAACATAGGGGACCCCCTCATTCCAGTCCTAGAAGTAAATATGTGGGGGGTTGGAGAGGTGGATATTGGGAGGAGTATTGAAGCCAACATGAACCATGTCAATTCTCTTTTTGAGACCTCAGAAGATCAAGCTGTGAGCCATGGGAGGAGAGATGCTTTGAAATGTTTCCTGGCAGTTGTGGCTGAGCTGGTCACTTTACTAAGAAACCGTAAAACTAGAAGTAGGGAAAAGAAAAGATATTATAACAATATATGAAGACTAACTACTTTGCTAGGTTAGGGAAACAATTGTAGCATATAAAATGAAGACTAACTAGTTTACTAGTGCTAGGAGAATAATTTTAGCATGAAATTAACTAATTTGTTGGAGCTAGGAAAATGATTTTGCCATGTAATATAACTGAGGACCCTATTATTCTTAACTAAGGCCCAATCAGATTCAAGGTGCACTTCCCATGACCTCAGGGGTCTGGTTCTTTTAGAGTATAGCAAGCATAAATAACCTTGGAGCACACTTTCCTGATGGATTAACCATTCTACCCTGCTTGACAGACTGTGTAGAACAAGAACAGAGATACAATTAGCAGTATATGTGGAAAAGTATTTAAAAGGTTTAAGTGAAGATATTCCTTCTGCCAAACTGCCCCAAATCTCTTCATTGTCAAAAGTAGGTATTTTGGCATTAACGATGGCCAGGACTTGAGATTGTAATTTTAATACATCCAAAGAAGCATTATGAAAATGATCAAGTCCCATGAGATGATTGCGTACACTCTGCCATTGAATCTCTGTGTCATTGTATGGAACTCTAGTTGTTGAGAGCTGCCACATAGAAATTGAGCACTCCCTAGCTTTGAGCGATGAAAATGTGGAGATGTAGCAAGCCATGCATGGGCTGTGTGTGTGTGAACTATGTGCATTGAGCACACAAAGTGGACTGGACTGACATTGCCTTGTTTGAATGGCTTCTCTCCAATAAAAGGGCTCAGAATGTGCTGCTTTCTCTTCTTGTCTGACTTGCCCCCCTTGTGGGATCTGTGGCTGAGGAGCAGTCATTGTACCCAAAAAGGTACTTTCTGTATTTATGTCTTTATTTAATCAGCCCAAATTCACTTGGAGTGACCCTGACCGGTTTAGTCATATGTCATGACATCTAGTAACACAAAAGTGGGTAATATTGTAATGGCATTAGAGTCTCTGAGCTCACCATAAATCTTGTACTTGTTCCCCTAGCCGTACAACAGAATCTTTTAGTTGCAGGACCTTTGTTGCTGCCTGAAGTGATTGCCGCTTGGAGCAACGACGCCACAGGAATAAGTTCGGAGGCAGACTGGAAATGAACAGGCTCTTTATTCTGCGAGCTTCTCTCTCCAACTCCGACAACAACTCCAACACACCATCCACACTCCTCCAACCACACCACTAAATGGCATTGACCCTGTCCGCAATGTCCCGGGCCAAGTCCCACGAGATCATGCAAATGGTGCTGACCGGATCTGCAATGTCCCGGACCAAGTCTCGCGAGATCATGGAAGGTGGCAATGCTTAAACATCTCTATGGCTCACAGCCAACCACAATCTTAGCCATCTCCTTAATTAGGGCTCCTACATCCCCCCCCCCTTTTGTTTTAAAAGAGGGGATGCTCTTGGACGTCCATGTGCAACCAACATTCTTACCCGTCATCGGATAATCAAGGCTGTGCCCTTGACTCCTGTCTTAGGTTGATATGTCGGCCACATGAGACTGTCCTGTGTGACTGTGCCTGTCTTAGGTTGTCCCCCTCTGGGGATCTTACCCGTCATTGGCTAACCAGCCATCCAATGGAGCCCTCCAGGATCGACTGTGTATGATGACTAACAGCCGTCTAATTGTGGGGAGATGCTGCGGCTTTAAGGCGACAAGCCTTCTGCTGACAAGCCAAGTTGCATAGCATATCAAATTCTTTAAACAAATCAGCTTCCCTGAGTTCTATCAAGTAACACACTGAGTTATCTAGACAAATACCCACAAGGCATTGTCCTGTAAAGTCCCAAACAGTGAAAGATCAAAATGTCCACTTGTTATAACACGTTGATCTAGGAGGCCCCATGCATGCAGAGCAGAGGCCACACTGCTGGTGAAGTTGTTTGATGCTTGAACAGCAGGGATGCTTGCAGCAACCATGATCCCTGCAGCTGTAGCAGCAGCCGTCTTTTTTATGTCTAGACAATGCCACCAGCAAATCTTCAGGGCCTGCTACCTAGAAACTCAAGCATCAATTATTAAAGGAAAGGTAGTGCTATTCCAGCACTGAGTCAAAAGGCGAGTTGTCAAACTAAAAAATAGAATTATTGGATTAGAAAATTAAAGTTGATTTCTACTCACACACATTGCTGCTTGAGCTCCCATAAACATAAGCTGGCAAAATATCATATTCAGAACAAAACAAAGAAAGACTGAGGGTATTTACTGCATTAAAGATAAATTAAAGAAAAGCTAAAGGCACTTTGGAAAAATTAATTTGTTAGCTGGAACCCTCGAGTCTCTGTAAACTTCCATGAAATTATCTGTTGAAATAACTCAAATTAATCAGCTATAAAACAAATACAGTTGATTACAAATAAACATTCCTATGTCAAAACACCAAAATATCAGGTTATACAGCACTAGTCATATTCTTCGCTAAAGAGAAGTCCCTGGGACAGCTATAAATCAAAATTGAAGGTACTTATTATTTACCCAAATTGAATACTCTTAAACTTAAATGAATTAAAGTTATTTGGATCCATATATATATATATATATGTATATATATATATATATATATTCATAAGCGCTTTGTTATTTGTGACATCACACTGGACAGACACACAAACCTACAAACATATATTTGTGACGTCACATTTACATGAAATTTAGACAAATGCACAGACATAAAGACATATATAAAAAGAGAAAAAATACAATTGTGTGCACACTAAAGAGAGATCTCCTCTTCCCAGCTGGGAGGAATGACACTTAAGTTGTGAGATATTTTGAAGGACTCTTTTAAAGGAATCATTCCATACCTTCATCTTGGTCCTCTTGATTTTGTACATTTTTTTATTAATCTTGATTCTTCAACAACCTCAATTTTGATCCTTTTGATTTGGTACCTGCTTTATTAATCTAGATGGTATCCATATTGGAGAGGATTCGTGCTTTGGCAAAACACAAACAGATCCTCTCCCCCAAATTAATACTGGATCTGGACCCTTCCATGTACCTGAAAGAACATCCTTCCAGTAAACCAAAGGTTTATGTTGTTGGTGTGGGTTCCAATGTCTGTCTCCAGCAGAATAACCATTAGAGTCTAAAGTTAAAAAATTTAAGGTAAACAGGGCAACTGCCAATCTGTCCCTAGGACTTTTCCAATTTCCTTCTTTTTGTTTTGATAACATAATTTTCAGTGTGCAGTTTGCTCTTTCAATAATGCCCTGACCCTGAGGATTGTATGGGATGCCTGTTTTATGGGATATATTGAATTTTGTGCAAAACTGTTTGAAAGATGAGGACATATATGCAGGGCCATTATCTGTTTTAAGCATTTTGGGGATGCCCAATGCAGCAAAAGCTTGCAAACAATGAGATGTAACATCTTTAACTTTTTCTCCAGAATGTAAGGAAGCAAAAATCACACCTGAGCATGTGTCTATGGTCACATGAATAAATCGCAATTTTCCAAAACTTGGCTCATGAGTAACATCCATCTGAAACAAATGATTGGGCATGAATCCTCTAGGGTTAACACCATAATGAGGATTGGGCAAATGTGTCATACAAGATTTACAATCTTTTACAATTGTTCTGGCTTGCTCCTTTGTGATTTTAAACCTACGCTGCAAGGTGGTGCTATTGATGTGAAACTGGGAGTGAAATAAAGTAGCTTGCTGGAGCACTGAAAGTATAAAGATTGTTTGGGTAAGGGCATCAGCCTTTTGATTACCTTCATGGATGGGACCAGGCAAGTTGGTATGTGCTCTAATATGCCCTATGAGTAGAGGTTCTTTTCTTGCCTGCAAAAGTTTTTGTATTTGATAAAACTATTTAAAGTCTGGAGTATGAGGTGCTATTGGTCCTGCTAGCTCTAATTTTGGGAAGGCATGTACAATATAGTGGCTATCTGAAAAAATGTTCATGGGCTGCTCTCTAAAATTTTCCAGAGCTCTTACCACAGCTTCCAGTTCCACTAGTTGAGCTGCTTTGTGTGCAGTTATGTAAGTTATATTTTCTTTTTTAGTGACTACTGCAGCAGTATCATTTGAGGACCCATCTGTGAATACATTTAATGCCTTAGGAATAGGTTGATTTTATTATCTGTGGAAATATAATAGGATGATTAATACAAAAAGATAATATAGGAGACTTAGGAAGATGATTATCAAAATTTGCAGAAGTAGAGCATCTAGCTATAGCCCAATTATTATCATTGAAGCATAAATATTCAATCTGTGATGATGGATAGGGAGTAATAATAGTAGCAGGGTGAATGCCAAATATTTTAGTAGAAGTCTTAAGTCCTTGAAGAATAAGTTTAGCCACCATGGAGGTATAAGACTCAATTATACTTTTAGGAGAGACAGGCAAAAGTATCCATAATAAAGGACCTTGTTGCCAAAATACTCCTGTGGGTGTATATTGTGAAGAAATAATAATCAATATCAGCGGTTGAGTTAAATCAAATCTATCACAATGAGCTCCTTCAATGGCTTTTTCTACTAACTTTAAAGCTTTCCTAGCATCAGGAGTCAATGTTTGCGGTAAGGATGGATCAGGGTCCCCACGAAGGATGTCAAATAAAGGTTTTAGTTGACCAGTAGTGAGGTTTAGTGTAGGGCGAAGCCAATTAATATCTCCTAGCAATTTTTGAAAGTCATTAAGAGTGGCCAATTGCTCCCTATTAATTAATATTTTTTGAGGCCTAATAAAAGTGTCCATAATTTGGAATCCTAGATATAATATTGGAGATCTAATTTGAACATTTTCCTTAGCAATGTTTAATCCATATCGTTTCAAGTTTTCTGATATATCACTAAATATGGTGAATAAGACTTCTTGATTAGGATGAGCAAGCAAAACATCATCCATGTAATGGAGGCACATAAGCTCTGGGTATTTATTTTTGATAGGCTGAATAACTTTATCTACATATATTTGACACATAGTGGGGCTATTAGCCATTCCCTGTGGCAAAACTTTCCATTGATATCTCTGATCAGGGCCATTATTGTTAATAGAAGGAACTGAAAAAGCAAACCTGGGGGTATCCAGAGGGTGTGGAGGAATAGAAAAGAAACAATCCTTTATATCAAGAGTAATAAGATGGAAATTTTTTGGAATGGCTACAGGATTAGGAAGTCCAGGTTGAGTAGGGCCCATGATTTGCATGGTTTTATTAATTTCTCTAAGATCATGTAACAATTGCCATTTTCCTGATTTTTTCTTGATCACAAATATGGGGGAATTCCAGGGAGAGGTGGAAGGTTCTATATGTCCTGCTTCTAGTTGTTCCTGAACTAGTAGGTGGCCCGCTTGTAATTTTTCTTTACATAGGGGCCACTGAGGGACCCACACTGGCTTATCAGAAAGCCATGGTATTTTCAAAATTATTTTCTCAATGGTCCCGAAAAATATATCTTTTTCCTTTATGATAATGATTTCTTTTAGGGTTAAGATTACCCTGTACCTTTTGATAACGATTTCTTATAGGGTTAAGATTACCCTGTACTTTTTGATAATGATTTCTTTTAGGGTTAAGATTACTCTGTAGATTTTCACATTTAACACCTGCAGGCTTGGTTGCAAGGTGTACTCCCATTTGTTGCAAAATATCTCTTCCCCATAAAGTAACCGGCAGGTTAGGTAAAACATAAGGCTGAAATGTTCCTTTATGCCCTTCATCATCCTCCCATTTTAAAATTACCACACTTTTCTCTGGGAGGTTATATCCCAAGCCTCTTAAATTGGTTGAGGTTTTTTGCAGAGGCCAGTGCTTGGGCCATTGATGTAAATTAATGATGGAAGAATCAGCTCCAGTATCTATTAGTCCCTCCATTTCTATTCCTTGGATTTTTATTTTACACATAGGCCTCCTTGAACAGTCTCGAACCCAGCAAGCCGTGGGTCTTGAGTCAGTGGAACAAAATCCTCTATTGTTCCTTTTTTGAGGCATACTCATTTTAAATGAATTATGTAAATTTGGAAGGAGAAGCAGCTGAGCAATTCTATCTCCTTGATTAACAGAACTTATACTTTGGGGTGAGCTAAGCATTATTTTTATTTCCCCTTTGTAGTCTGAGTTTATTACACCTGGGGTCACTTGCAAACCTAATAAGCTTTCAGGACTTCGCCCAAGAATAAGTCCTACAGTCCCTGAGGGAAGAGGTCCCCTGACTCCTGTGGGAATCAGTTGAACCCCCATTTCAGGCGTTAACACTATTCGGGTGGTGGAACAGAGGTCTAATCCTGCATTTCCTCCTGTTCCTCTGGCGAGGGAGTGGATGGGTAGTAGGGGTTGTGTCGGGGAAGCATCTGAGTGGATGCTTGAGGATACTCCTCCTCCAATGCCTCGTACATTTGTGGGCCCCGGGGCATTGGGCCCCGTGCCCCGTTTTTTGAATTCCTGAAAAAATGATTTCCATAGATGTCAAATTTTGAATGGCATTTATTGGCCCAAAGATTTCCCTTTTTACACCTGGGGCAGCGGCCTGGAACACGGTATGAACTTGGTCTTATTTCTCTTTGGGGATTTTGCCCAGAATAGCCTGATTGATTATGATAATTTTGCCTGGAATATCCTGATTGATTATAATGTCTAGGTTGAGCCCTTGTGAAATTTTGAGGGGAAGCACCTCTCATTGCAGCTGCAATCACATTTCCTGTGACAAAGGCATCATTTATATCTTTACATAGTTGTATATATATGGAAAGATCTTTTTTATTTTTCCATGGCCTGATGGCTTCCTGGCAGTATTTATTAGCATTTTCATATGCTAATTGAACAACTAATGGAATAGCTTGATCAACGTCTCCAAACACTCTACCTGCAGTTCTCAAAAGTCGATCAGCAAAGTCAGCATATGGCTCATTAGATCCTTGAATCACTTTTGACAAGCTACCTTGTAGATCCCCAGGTCCTTGTAAAGTTTTCCATGCCTTTAAGGCAGCTGTGTATATCTGAGCATATACACCTGGGTCATAATATTTTTGAGCCTGTAAGTCTGCAAACTGCCCTTCTCCTGTGAGCATTTCTACATTATGGTCTCCAAACCCTGCAGTTGCATTTCTTTTAGCTGTTTCTATACAAAGGTCTTAAAATTGCGATCGCCAAACCAAGTATTGCCCCCCACTTAATGCTGCTTTACATAGACTTTTCCAGTCTGAGGGGGTTAAGTTAAAGGTGTTAAGGCACTCCAGCATACTCAACGTGAAAGGAGCTTGGGGCCCATACATCATTACTGCCTCTTTGAGATTTTTTATTGTTTTGAAATCTACTGACTGGTGGACCCTCTGTCCATTTTCATTTTCAAATACTGGCAGTTCCCAATGTATCTGTGAGTTACCCTCGAGAGCGCATAAGTGCTCAGAAAGACTTTTTATTTCTGTTTCTAGGGTATGCAAACACCTAGTAATACCCTTCATATTTTCTGTAATGGATTCCACCCATGGGGGAGTAGGGGACACAAGTGGTTCCTCTACTTAACAGTCCTTTTTCTTTTTTAATTTATTTTTGTTCTTTTTACTGGAGACTGTGCTCCCAGAATCACCTTTTGATTCCTCTTCACTACTATCACTTTTACTGGTATCCTGAATTTCAGCTTCTAAGGAGAGTACATATTCTTCAGCTAATTTCAATAATTTTTTGATGGCTTCTGCAGCTCTTACTTTTGAATTTACACCACTACTCTTCTCACCGGTATTAACTGACTCAGAGGCTATGCTTTCTTGATCACTTTCCTCACTATCCACTGAGTCTGCAATATCAAAAAACTCATCCATGGCTTTCATTATCTGAC
Organism: Tamias sibiricus; assembly: GCA_025594165.1. Classification (NCBI taxonomy): domain Eukaryota; kingdom Metazoa; phylum Chordata; class Mammalia; order Rodentia; family Sciuridae; genus Tamias; species Tamias sibiricus. The sequence continues at coordinate 49,567,792 of CM046672.1, read as the reverse complement.
GTTTTGTTATTTTCGCTCCCATTTTGAAAGTTTTCTTCTTTCTTACCTGCTGACCGAACTCCCCGTATGGGCCACCACTCGTTGCTGCCTGAAGCGATTGCCGCTTGGAGCAATGACGCCACGGGAATAAGTTTGGAGGCAGACTGGAAATGAACAGTCTCTTTATTCTGCTAGCTTCTCTCTCTGGCCCCAACAACAACTCCAACACGCCATCCACACTCCTCCAACCACACCACCAAATGGTGCCAACCCGATCCGCAATGTCCCAGGCCAAGTTTCATGAGATCATGGAAGGTGGCAATGCTTGAACATCTCTATGGCTCACAGCCAACCGCAATCTTAGCCATCTTCTTAATTAGGGCTCCTACAGACCTTGCTCAGAATAACTGATCAGTATGTACTTGAGTTTTCCAGGTTTCAGTGTGATTCCTATGGAACTGTGGAAGGTAACTCATTGTTTGGACCTCTTGGTGTAAGGCCACTGCTGCTGTGGAGACAGAGGCAATGATGCCAGCCAAAACAACAACCCATTAATTATTAACCACCCAATAAATCATTTAGCCCAGTGGTTCAAATGCCTTAGTAACTCTTGCATGAATGCTACTGAAGGTGTTTCCTGCCATGGTTCTTTTAATTTTACAGTGAACCAGGTAGCCACTGGCCTTTTGAGAATCTTAACAGTTTGTTCTGGGTTCTGCCATATGGTTTGATTGACACAGTGCTGCAATATATCATTTTTATATTTAACACAATATATATTTTTGAATCATTATATTATATTTGAATGGGTCCATATAATAAAACATAAGGATTTAATACACATCCTGAGTTAAAATTCTTTTTTTTTTTTTTTTTTTGGTACTGGGGATTGAACTCAGGGGCACTCGACCACTGGGCCACATCCCCAGCCCTTTTTTTTATTTTATTATAAGCAGGGTCTCACTGAGTTGCTAAGTGTCTCGCCATTGCTGAGGCTGGCTTTGAACTCACAATCCTCCTGCCTCAGCCTCCCAAAGTGCTGGGATTACAGATGTGTGCCACTGCGCCCAGCCTGAGGTGGAATTCTTTATGAAGGGATATGTTAAGATGCATAATATTTTTTGATTTATCATGTTGAGACTCACCATCCCAGATTTGATAATGCTCCTGAGTCAGACCTATTTTCTATATGGAGTCCTGAATTGGCCCCAAATCCATTCTCATGGTGGGAGGTGATAATTCCACCTTGTATCAGTCCATAATGGAGCTGGAACATATAATAGTTCTGTAAACATGATCTGAATTGTCCCCATGAGTGAATGTCCATCCCATATCTCCAGATTGAGCATCAATCAGTTCCCTGTGAGACCCCCAATCTATAACCTGTTTTCCTGTAACAGAAAGATTTCATGGATGAGGTGTAACAAATTTAGGCCATTATAACAATTTATGTGAAGGATTCCTGTGTTTCTGGCAAGAGCATAGGGATCTGTTTAATGAATAATTAACATAACTTCCTGCCATGCTGGAGAGCCTCTGCCAGTGAGAAAAGTAAGCCTGGCCTCTTGATCCTGTTCTTCAGGGATATATTTAAGCCAGGATTGAGGCTTGGCATGGTAACAACATGAGTTATTGGTCAGGAGGACAAGTCCAAGTAATTGAACAAAGATTGTTGGATGGACCCAGTAGTCAACAAAGGACCAGGCAAAAAGGTGGTAGAATTAAGATAGACTGAAGGGGGGATATCAAACCATATTACTGGGTGAGCAATAGCAGGCTGTGGAATGTGAGTCCAGTAAATCTCCGTGCCATTAGCCATGCTCAAATTGTGCATATAAATAGGAAAATTCCTTTTAAGCCTGGAGTCTCTCTGGAGGAATGGTTGGGAGGTAGGGGTTAATAGGATGCCTAAATATTGCACCTGAGGGGAGTAAAACTGGGCCTTACATTGAGAAACCGAGTATCTTCTGGAAGCCAAGAAGTTAAGGACAGGTGGGAAGTCCTAGTGAGGGGCAGGAGGTCATGTACATACTATATGAAGTGGTTAGGGGATAAATTTACGGTGTCCAGGTTGCAGTGGAGAGTCTGGCGAAAGTAGTGGGGCCTATCTCTGAAGGCTTGTGGGAGAATGGTCCAGAAAAGCTGCTGTGAACAATTAGTGTCTGGGCCAGTCCAGGTAAATGCAAAAAGTGGGTATGGAGCAGGATGGAGGGGGATAGTTAAAAAAAAAAAAAGGCATATTTCAGGTCTAACACTGAGAAATGTGTGCTGGAGGCTGGAAAATGAGAAAAAAGGGTATAGGCATTGGACACTATGGGGTATGTGGGGACTAGTGCCTCATTGAATTTTCTGAGGTTCTGTACTAGCTGGAATTGACCATTGGATTTCTTTCTCCAAGAATGGGGGAGTTATGAGGTGAGTGGGTGGGTATAGGGAATTTGGCCTGTAATAAACGGGAGATGATGGGCTTTAAACCTCTGAGGGTTAAGGAGGTTAAAGGATATTGGGGAAGGGTTATATAATGAGTGGGGTCTTTTAGCTGAATGTGAACCAGTGAATGGTATCTAGCTAATTTTGGTTGAGAAGTATCTCAGACTATGGGGTTAATCTTTGCCAGCAAAGAACAACCAGGAAGCTAGGGGGTGCAGGGACACTTAGCCTGTTAATATAACTATGGGTTAATTAAGAAAGTTAAGTCACGCTAACCCCATTCTGCCCAGAAACCTCACCCTGCTCCCCTTCCCCTTCTCCCTTCCTTCAAGAGCAGAGGCAGACACCTCCACCCCCTGTGCCCTGACCACAGTGCTCACAGACTTTCAGAATATGTACAGAGGCCTGACAATTCCAGGAGCTGGTGGCAATGTGCCTGCTCCTCCTGTCTCCCCCCCCCTTTTATTTATTTATTTTTTTTGGTACTGGGGATTGAACTCAGGGGCACTCGACCACTGGGTCACATCCCCAGCCCTTTTTTGTATTTTATTAGAGACAGGGTCTCACTGAATTGCTAAGTGCCTCGCCATTGCTGAGGCTGGCTTTGAACTCGTGATCCTCCTGCCTCAGCCTCCCAAGTGCTGGGATTATAGGCATGTGCCACCACGCCTGGCCCCCTTGTGGTTCTTGAGGCTTTGAAGTTTGTTCTCCACCTGCAATAGCGAGGGCTGAGCCCACCCCCAATGCATAACCCAGGCTCTCTATAAAAGTTTACTGCAGAGGAAGTATGCTGCTCTTCTCTCTGCAGGCAGCCTTGTCAGATTTCCTGACAATAAACTTGCTTCTGCTTAGCTTCAGTGTGTTTGAGTGATTTAGTCCTTCAGCACTTTCCTAATAGGGACCAGGTCCAGACTAGAATGAATTTAAAAGATGGTGATGGACTTTAAAGGGGGAATGAAAATGGAAGCTTTTAATTTGTGAAGGAAATCTCAACCCAAGAGGGGGACAGAGCAACTTGGCACAATTATAAACAAATAAGATAATGAAAGGAATCTAAATGTACAAAAAATGAGAGGTGTCTGCTGTTGGGAGCTGCCATATAGGAGCTAAACACCCTTAGCCTTGAGCGATGAAGGTGTGAGGCCAGTTTCCCCTGCGAGCAGAAGCAGGTGGATCTCACCTTCACTCAGTAGGGGAATAAAGCTCTAGGATTGGGCGTCACCCAATGAGACTGGGCTACACCCCCTGAAACCCAATCCCTTGTCTCATTTGGGTGGAACTTTCTTGAGTGTCTTTCCTTCAATAAATAGGGCCTCAGGCTCTCTCTCTCCCTCAGGCTTTTCCCCCCTTCTCTCTCCCTCTCTCTCTCTCTCTCTCTCTCTCTCTCTCCCTCTCTCTCCTGCCTCTCTTGCTTCCCTTGTGGGAGGTGGGGCCAAAGAGCCATTGCTGAACCCCAAGAAAAAGTTATTTTTCTCTGTCTCTGTGTGATTATTCAGTGCCAACCCAATTCACCTGGAGCGACCCAGACTGATTTAGTCACGTGTCACGGCATCTGCGGCAGATATGTAGGAGTTCCTTAGACTCCAATAATTGGGGTATTCAATTTGAAGGTGGGCCCATGCCATTAAGTCAGAAGTGAAAGACTTTCTTCAGTGTCAACCACAAGTGACATCGCATAGCCATTCTCATCCCTGTAACCCTGGGCTCCTCAGATGTGCCACCTGAGGTGGCTGGGCAGTGGAGTCTGCCCTCATTCCAGTAACTCAGTGCATGGAACAGTGAATGGGACTTCCCCAAGCAGCTGTTCTGGGGGAAGGGGTGTCCTCCACTGGGGACAGTCTATCTTCCAGTGTCCCCATTGCCTGCAGTTGGGACATGGCTTGGGGTGGGGGCAGGGCTCCGGTTAGGGGAGATTCTTGCCCAGTGTCCAGTTTTCCCACATTGGAAGCAGGGCCTGGGAGGTGCACTAGAGGGGCTGGTGGGGCCACGAGCTGCAGGGACTCTTTTACGGCCTGGATGGCTGAAGCCAGAAGCTGATATTTAGTTTTAAGCTATTTCTCTTCTCTGTTTTGCCTCATCCTCCCTGTTGTTAAAGACATTGAAAGCCACATCTAAAAGTAACTGCTGGGGAGACTCAGGACCCTTCTCTGTCTGAGTTTCTTGTAAATGTCAGGTGCAGACCTGTTGATAAAGTTAAAATGTAAAAAGAGACTGCCACCAAGACTACTGACATACAAGTTTGTATATTTGGTAACGGCCTCAGCAAGTTGGGCAAAAAATAGGATGGGATTTTTCATCAGGTCTCTTGGTATTTCCTTCATTTTCCCAATTCACCTGTGTGTGAGAATTTTTTGTCATGCCTTCAAGGAGGCAAGTAACCACGTGTTGGAGTCTGACGGCCCTGGGGTCTTGAGGCTGATGTGTCCAATCAGGTTTAGCTTCGGGGAACACAGCCTCTGTTGCTGTGTAGATATCGGGGTTTGGGCCATGTAGGAGGTCCACATGATCTCTAGTGGCCTGCCAGATGTAGGCATGTTCATCATTGGTCAGCGTGGAAGTTAATATGTAACATACATCTGCCCAAGTGAGGTGATATGGCTGAGTCAGACAGATAAACTCCTTCCTATATTTGGCAGGATTTTCAGAAAATGAGCCTAATCTGTCCTCTGTTTGAGACATGCCTGTCATGGAGAAGGGGATATGGACTTGGATGTTCCCTGCAGTCCCTGCCATCTTCCAGAGAGGAAACAGGTGTTTTCTTGGGAAGGTTTTGACCTTGCATGGGGAGTTGAGGATGGCAAAGGAAAGGGCGAATGTGGGACTTTGAGGAGGATGATCTAATGGGGAAGCAATGGGGCTTTAAGGATGGGAACTTGAAGGGGAGGGGAGACTGGAGAGGAGGCCATGGGACCCCAGGAATCTGTAAGGGGGGTTCATTGGCTATCTCTGGGTCTATGAATAAAGAAGAAAGTTGTGAGCCCATTCTTAGTATCTGCAAAGCAGAAAAAGGTTGGCATAGGGAGGGGTTTGAGTGGAGGAAAAAGAGGACCTGGGGGTACAGAACCTCGGGTTATTTGCCATTCTGTATTAAATATTTTTCCAAAGCCTGGAGAATTTCGTTATTTAAAGAGTTCCATACTTGGGCCATGGGTACCGATTATCTAATTTATACTGTGGCTGAGCCTAATGGGCCTACTTTAATTTTGAGGTCAGTTTGGGAGTAGAGGGTCTTAAAATTGGTAGAGATAGCCCAAGGGGGTATCTCTGGGAACTGACTGGGTAACTCCCATATTTGGAGAGGCTTGGCAGAAGTGACACTTCAAAAGCAGAGTGTCCCCTGAACTCTTATGTCACAAGTGTGCCAGTCACTGGACTGGATTTTTCCCACTGGGGACTGGGGAAATATCTTTATCCCAAGCTCAATGGTGGGGGACCCTCCAGGGTCTTGGCTAGCCAAAAGGTGGATCTCTCTCTGCTGGAGACTGGATGAACGGGGTTTCACTTCTCCAGAGTGATGAGGGGGCCATTGGTGGGTGCAGAAACAAAATGGCAAGGAAGTCCTTGATCTGTGAAGTTTTGCTGGGTGTGTAAGGGAAGGGAAGATTGGTGAGAGGAGGAAGTACAAATAGGACAAATTCAATGCCAATAAAGGAGTCAATACAAATCCTTAAATGCCAATAAAGGATTCAATATAAATCCTTGCACCATCCACATGGCATAAAGCCACAATTATATAGCAGGGGGTCTATTTTTGGTACCCCCGAGGGCTGTCAGGGTCAGATTTGAGACATAAGACCTTCCTGCAACACCAGGGACTGGCCCTGACCATCTGCCTTCAGTTGCCTTAAGCCCTCCTCTGTCCCATACACCAAATTTCTCCCACACAAAAGCAAGCAGTTGCTCAGCTAAAGTGGACTGCAGAGGCTGTGAAAGGACTATGTTCTACAGGGTGGGCAGGAGACACAGTCAGTTTGGGGATTCAGCCATAGCTCATATGAGTGGTGGCTGGGAGATCCCCAACTTTCAGAAAGCCATGGATGTTCCAGGCATTTGATGGTAACTTTCAAGACCTTATCAGTTGTTTAACCTGACTGTGGGGAGAAGGAATGGGTTTTTTGGAGTGTGGGAAAGGACAAAAAAATTACCTCTTGCCTGCTTTCCAGTCAGGGAACCAAAATGTTAGCACAAAATGACTGAGCCAGGTACAAACTTCACTGATCATCACTGCCTTTATTTGGCAGTGAAGTCATGCATCTGGTGAAACCACTTTCCTGATGGAAAATGAACCACTGGCCAAAGAAGGAATCTGTGCTTACATATGCTACACTGAGAGGTGACTTAATTATTGACAGAGCATGTCAGTTTGGGCACTCAGGAGACAGGTTTGTGAGAACTTGATATTTGTTTTTACTGGGCAATGTTCTTACTTGGGTAAGAATGGAGGGTCTGGGTCAGCGTTCAGTACTTATCTCTTTCCCTTCAGGATCCCACTGTACTGTCACTGGGAAAGATTTTATTTGGGGAAGGATCAATGCTTTGGCTTCCTCCCAGAGGCTGTCATAATTTTAGGCTTGGTGGATATCTCCTGCCCAGGGATTGTCTTGTCTCTGGGTGATGTTTGCTTCCTTCCGAGGGACTGTCCTGTCACTGGGAAAGGATGTACTGTTAAAGGATCAAGGTTATCAGTGTTTGGCCTTCTTCTCACTCCCTTTCCCCAGCCCACACTATTTGGGGTTTTGTCATTTCCCATATCTTACAAGTGCTAGTGCGAGCAATCAGAGGCACAGAGAGATTAGGTAACTCACTCCACATATCACCGTGAGGACACAGGTGCTCCCGCTTACAGGTGTGGAAGGTGAACTGGGGAAAACCAGCCCCAGTGAGTCAGAGAGACGGGCCGCCCCCAACCCAGGGAAGCGGAAATCTTCCCAAATGCGAGGCCATGCCGCCCAAGCAACCGCCACTGACCCTCATGCCTGTGCCTCAAACATCTGCTCTTTTCCTCCCATACCCACAACTTTGTTGTTTCTTGAGAAGAAAAGTCAGGAAAGTTCCTAAGAATTGTGGGATTCAGAAGCGACGAAAACCCCAACGGAACTACTGATCAAAACCTCACCCATCTGCGGGAGAAACACTGTCTTCTGCCATCCTTTCCCAGAATCCCCCACGCAGCTTCCTGGAGCGGAAGTGTCTGTGGAGTTCCGGACTCCACTTCCTAGAATGCCCGAGTACTACGCCCCGCCCCACCCCGCCCATAGAGGTGCCCGAGACCACAGGGGGCGCGCGCCCTGCGCTTCCCAGAATGCCAAGCGGGGTCAGCGTCCGCAGTCCCGCCTCCCCGGCGAGCCAACGGCTTACAGTTCCTGCGTTCTGGGAGGGCACCGAAGGCGTCAACTCTGTAGTGATCCGAGGAATCCTGGGTTACTACGTGGAGTGCCAGGGTTCCATTTCTTTAAACCCTGGAGTGGAAAATATTCTATAGATATGTCGTTCTAGAGCTAAAATGTCCTCAAGACAAAAACCGAGCCCGACCGACATGTTAGCACGACTGATGAGCGACCTGGAGCAGAAGCGTCCACTGCGTGGTGTTCTTGACGACGGGGTTCCTCGGACCGCAGTGCGCTCCTCGGCAATGCTCCTCGCTCTTCACGAGACCATCCTTGGGTTTCTGTGTTGGGGGCGGGGCTGCTGGGGTCGCACGCACGGCCTCCTGCCAGCTAGACGAGCTTTCTACCATTGAGCCACATACACTGCCAGACCCCGGTTTCTGAAACGTCGAGTTCGGTTTGAATGAATTTTGTTCTGTTAGTTAAGCCCAGTCTTCCTTTTTCTTTCTCCACACTTTTTTTCTTTTTCTTTTTCTTTTTTTCTGACTAATAAGTGTGGTTATCAAGAAAATATCTAGCATAGGAGAGAAAAGTGAAGCTTGAAACATGGAAAGAAGATTGAAAACCATTAGAGTGGAAGGGATTTGCGGGTAAAAATGGAGATCTTGAAAGGGAGTCGGCCTAAACTGCACCAGACAACAAATTTAACGCAGGTTTCGATTTAGTGTTGCCTGGATTCCCTTTGCTTCATGGGAACTTGGAAATCAAGGCAAGTGTTGATCACGTAATGGAGAAGCAGCAAAAACTTCCTACATTTCTTTGGTTTTAATTGTTCACTTTAAAGAAGTGTGTCAAGTAGGTGAAAGCTGCTACCCTAGCAGGAAATTGGAGAAAAAAATGGAAAATCAAAAAGGGTAAATCCAGCCAGGCGCAATGGCGCACGCCTGTAATCCCAGCACTTGGGAGGCTGAGGCAGGAGGAGCATGAGTTCAAAGCCAGCCTCAGCAATGGCGAGGCACTTAGCAACTCAGTGAGACCCTGTCTCTCTAATAAAGTACAAAAAAGGGCTGGGGATGTGGCCCAGTGGTAGAGTGCCCCTGAGTTCAATCCCTGGTACCAAAAATAATAAAAAAAAAAAAAAAAGGAAAAAAAAAAAAAGGAAAAGAAAAAAAAAAAAGAGGGTAAATCCTACATACAATCTTAAAAATATTTCTTCTTGGATGCATTGTCAGATATCACATCACCTACTTCTAACCTGCTCAATCATAAATCAAATACATCAATAATGTGCCTTATTAATTCCATAAACAGTTGGATACAGGGAAGCCTCGGTTTATTCTGTGAGATATAGGCTTAAGTCCAGAAGTTGAAGAACAACATAGCCCAGGAACCTTGTTCTGCTCACGTTTCCTTTGGACAAGAATTAAATATTTTTCTAGCATAAGTTACACGTGCCCACACGTACACACAGAAGGAACAGTAAAATGTCCATAAACTCATCTTCCAGGTGTAGTAAGTCAGACTCCAACATAGGATCAGCATGCAGTGTGTTTTTATTATATTTCTCTCAGCCTTTTTATATATATCCAAAGAGGGCAATTAGCCATCAGCAAACATTAATAGACAATGAAGGCAAATAGCCAGTAGCAATGACGAGCACAAATTTGCGAATCAGCAATCAGCCAGATAAACTTTCCCTAAAGAATATCTTAAACTAGTTAGGGCTAGAACACTGTGAGTTCCTCTTCTTTTCAATATAGAAGAAACAAGAAAGAAACACCCTCATTTGCAAGCAATGTTTCTTTACTATCTATTCTATATCTCTTGGCAAGACGTTCCGTTTGCAGACACGCCCACCAAGGGCAACAAAGCCTCGTTTGCAAGAACTGTTGTTGCCATACTTTCTGATTAGCCTCTTGGCATAACATACCGTTTGTAGTATGTTCACCAAGGGGGTGATAAGCGCCTCATTTGCGAGAACGCCTTCACCCATTACTTCTGATAAACTACTTGTTTCTTCTCTATCTGTTCTACACCTCTCGGCAGAACGTTCCATTTGCAGACATGCCCACCAAGGACAACAAGGCCTCGTTTGCAAGGAATCTTGTTGTCGTTCTTCTGATTCTCTACACCAGGTTCAACAATTAGCATGTTGTCCCTTTTGTTTCACCTAACACAATTTTTTTTTCCTGTCTTGCAAAAAGGCTCAATCTGTGATGCCAAATTAAAAAGTACATTTATTTGGGGTCTTAAATTTGCATTTCAGGGAGCAAAGATTCCAAGAAAAACCAGAATGTGTTCCATTTGGGAGGGGTTTAAACTGTACTTTTACAGGTTTAGATAAAGGAGGAACAGAGTTACATAGGTTGTCAAAAATTATTATTAGCCGGGCGCGGTGGTGCACGCCTGTAATCCCAGCACTTTGGGAGGCTGAGGCAGGAGGATCGCGAGTTCAAAGCCAGCCTCAGCAATGGCGAGGCACTTAGCAACTCAGTGAAACTCTGTCTCTAAATAAAATACAAAAAAGGGCTGGGGATGTGGCCCAGTGGTCAAGTGCCCCTGAGTTCAATCCCTGGTACCAAAAAAAAAAAAAAAAAAAAAATTATTATTGTGCCTGGCACAGTGGCACATGCCTATAAACCCAGCACTTGGGAGGCTGAGGCAGGTGGACCTCAAAGCCAGCCTCAGCAATGGCAAGGCACTTAGCAACTCAGTGAGACCCTGTCTCTAAAAAAAAAAAAAAAATATAAAATAGGACTGGGAATGTGGCTCAGTGGTTGAGGGCCCCTGAGTTCAATCCCAGGAACAAAAAAAAAAAAAAAAAAAAAAAAAAAACAACAACAACAACAACAAAAAAAAAAAAAAAGAAAGAAAGAAAGAAAGAAAAAGATCGCTCACTGTGCTGGGGATAGCTGTGCTCAGAATACATCCATTCATTACATATAATTATTATATAAGTCCTATGAGTCTCCTGTAATCTAGAATTGACCTATTTTTATCCCTTTTCACACTCATGAACTGCTAACAATGCTCTGCTTACTGTCATGTAAGACTCCCATATACTGGCTTTGTCTGTCATTCCTGGATCTGTCATTTATTTTCATCACTTGCCTATTTTTCCCATAGACTGGAAATTAGATTTAAAGATTACATTAGATTCAGGTTCTTCCTTTTTAGCAAGAATACCTTAAAGGTGATTCTGAAAATAGCTGAACAAAAATCCATACCATGACTAACTGAAACTATCTCAAATACTGTGTAAAATCTCTTATAATTAGAAAAAAGTGAGAGACTGAAGAAAAGCATTCAAAGGAATCAGACCTCACAATATATGATTATTGCCTCACAAAAATTTTAATATACTTATTTTGCAGGTTTATATTCAGGTATATATTAAACAAGATCACATTGATAATAGAAAAGCTTTTTTCCCAGATAAAAATGGCAAAAACATTTTAAATGGAATGGATGCATTAAAAAAAAAAAAAAACTGTTCCTCCATTCCAAGTAATAGTGAAAAAAGTAATTCCAAGTAATCCTCCTACTGAGACTAACTAGGGAAAAATATCTCTCCAAATACAATTTAAAATATCAGACAGCATCAGAAAGTCAACAATAAGGCTGGGGTTGTGGCTCAGTGGTAGAGTGCTTGCCTAGCATGTGTGAGGCACTGGGTTTGATCTTCAGCACCATATAAAAATAAAGTAAAAATTTTTTCAAAAGAAGATGAAAGTCAACAAGGAAGTGGAGAAATAATGAGTCAAAATGGAACCGAGGAGCCAAGCATTTGGAGTGACTTTTCCACTAGGATGGTTGCCTAGTTGTGTTTAAATGTCTAGATTCTCTGCAGCACTTTCACCTCTTAAGTAGCTGGAGAGACAAATGTTGGGGTTGAGGGCTTATCAGGTGGGAAGATAGTCAGATAAAGTCTTACTGTTTTATGTAGAGAATTCCAGTACACTGCACACAGAAATTAAGGTTACACATTGATCCCTATAAATGAAAGTTTGGACATTATAGAAGCCCACAACCCACAATAACAGTAGGCCTGGGGGGGAGCCTCAAGAAAGCCTGCTCCTTCTAGTAAAAGGTCTGGATGGTAGCTTTGTGGAAACCTTGTTAGCTAAATCCATCCCCCTTCAGGCAATACCATCAAAAGACACATTCCTCCATCTCCTCCACTTAGCCCTATTATCTTGGTAAGACAGAAGGTAGACCACCCATAGACAGGAAAGTGGTCTCAGAGAAGAAAAGGAGGGAGAGAGGATTTGGAAATCAAACTTCTGACCTAAGTTAGTCTGGTCACAAGGACAGTTCCTTAACAGCCCCTAGACACGACTAACCACAAACAGTGCTTCCTCTTGGGCCAACAGACCCTCGTTGTCACACTTGTGCTAATACTTGGAAATCACTTTTCTCCATATTTGCTGAAGAAGACAGAGTAGAGTTGATTTTCCCCTTTCTGAATCCTATATGCCACCAATTACCTGTAGGGATAGATAAAACCCATAAAACCCCTAGACAACAGACACCCATTGGCAACCCTCTCTGGGGATGCCTCCCCCTCCAGGAGCTCTGCTTTCTTTCTGTATATTACTCTAATAAATCCTGTTGCTTTGCTCTCATGTGTCTGTAGATTTCATTCTTCAAATTCACAAGACAAAGAACCCACCCACTCACATTCTGTGCTACATTGAAGACTTGTACATCTTTCCCTGCACTAATCAGGTGCCTCCTCTGCCTCCCTGCCTGGGGCTGCAGAGATTGTGAGGTGGAGTTTTATTGGCCATTCCTATCTTCACTAAATGAATGCCAGCCAAGAGAAAGAGCCCCACCCCATCTCAGAGGTTGGGAGGAGAAATTCAGAGAGGGGGGGGATCTTGCAAAAAGGTATTTGATCAAAAAGGAAAAAAAATTAATAAAGCAAACATGACATTTATTGTTGTAGAATCTGATGAGTCCAAGTGTCGCAAGCCATCCATGGGCTGTGTGTGTGAGCTATGCACATTTGAGTGTATGAACAGACTGGTCTGGCATTGCACACTGATTGGGCTGTGTGTGCCTTTCCTCTTGCTCTGCCTGTGATCCCACACAGTACCTGAGATGGGTGTGACCTGCCAAGATGTCAATCAATCTGCTGACCACAAGACATCACCAAGGAAAACCCCACCCTTCAAAACCCTACTCCTTGCCTTATTTGGGTGGAATATTCTATTGATTGTCTCCTCCCCCAATAAATGGTGGTGGGGGGGTGGTGTTCGGGTGTGCTCGCTCTCTTGCTCTTTCCAGCGCTGGCCAGCATTGAGCTGACCCCTGAGGTCTCAGAGCCATCCCTGACCGCAGAAAAAGGTATTTTGCATTTGTGTGGCCTTTTCATTGCCAGTCCAATTCATGCAGAGTGACCCTGATTCCATTGCCCGCGTGGGACAATGGGCAACATCCAACTTTTTGAATATTTGAAAATCTTATAGCTTTAAAACTCATAAAACATCACCCAATTAGTTCAAATTCTATTTTTGTGAATTAAAGCAACCACAGTAACCTCCCTAAGCCTGGTTTTTCATTTCTGCAATTGAGATGTGTACAATTCCCGAGAATAGGAACAGCATTTTTAGAAGAAATAGGGGCAATTCCAATTCACTGAGGATTTGCTAACATGATTCTATTCTTGAAGAACAGCAGTGTAATGACAAAGGATAATTAAGGAAAAAGAAAACCCCCATGAAATTGCCATTTCTTCCCAGTCCAGTTTAGTTAGGTGCAGCCTGCACAATATGAAGGAAATATTTAGACAGCAGTAACTATTTAGTCTTTCAACTGTGGGATTTCCTCTTTTCTCTCCAACACCTCATGTCCCACACTGCTATCCTAGACTCTTAAAGAAGTCACTTGCTCCTCAGGTCATGTTCTTTCCTTTATCTCAATTTCCTTAATGCAATCATATCACTTAGGTACTAAATAGCTTGAACAGGAGTTAAAGAATTGCTGCTTTGGAAAGAAAGTCAATGGAAATTCCTCTTGATGAGGGTTGGAGTATTTTCCTGTTTTCATTTTCTGAAACTTCACTTGTTCCAACCATCCCATAGCCTGAGAAGATTCTTTCAGTTCATTGAAATCTGAATCTTGGTTTTCAAAAATCTCTCTCCACCATAAATCCTATATTCTTGTTACCACATGCTCTGGAAACACTGCCTATATGTGCACTGCATTGGAGGCACATTTTCTAGTTTGAAGATGAAGCTCAAGTTACTCAGGTGTTAACTCTCAAACTGTGAGTCAGAGAAAAAAAGTAGTATTTAATCAACTATAACATGCACTCAATTCTTTATTTCTTGCATTCTTTTTACACTAGGATGTCTGAGCCTAAGCTCTCTCATGAAACTTTCCCACTTTTCATCTGTTTCCTTGAAAGTTTTAATCAATATTCCACAATCTTTCAGATAATTTCAGTATTTATATCACCCGTGTTCTGGTTTCATTCATTTGGTCCTGATTCCTAGAAAACATGGCCATCTTTCAAATGTCAGAGGTTAGGTATGGAATATTATGAAATTTATTTTATCATCACCCAAAAAGGATTTAATTTTCTGAGGGCAGGCAGGTAGAGGAGGAAATATCACCTTTGTTTGACAGAAGATTAATACCAGTCTTGAAATGTGGAGAACGTGGATGCTCTTATGTACTTTTTGAAGGAAGGTGTTCAGTAAACATTAAAAGACCTATCTTTGAATCCAGAAATCCTACTTCTAAAAATTTCTTGTACAAATATAGGAAGAAAATAATATCAGTTCTGTAACTCACTCCCACTCTCTGGAGATTAAGAAATCATATAAAATTAATCAGACCATGATATAAACATGCTATTGGTATTTACTAGTCTGAAGATAATAAATTCCAATTTAAAAATAAGCTTTTAGCTGAGTGTACCTGATCTTTCCAAGTTGCTTACTGCAAATAAATTTGGAATTTTAAAATATATATCTAGAATGTGGTTTGTTGGAGGAATATAGTTATTCATGCAATGTTAATCCACAAATACAAAATCTCAGAGTTCCCAAGCCTGCTTCATCTTAGCTGGCATGCATTACATACATTGTTGTTGTCTATCTGTTAATCTGATGCCAAAGTGCTTCCTCAAGCATAATTATAAAGTTGCACTTTATGATTTTCAGGCCTCTTAAGAAAGGAGTGCTATATCTGGACCAGAGTTGGGTAAATATTAAAACACATTTTTAGTATGCATCTGTTAGTATTAAAAAATAAATTCCAGTGCAGGATAAAGGACAGTGAGATGGCTCTGTTTTTATGACTCTCCTTAAATCTAAAATTATGTATTTTTGTTGATATCATGTGAATCATATATAATACCTGTTTCATAAGAACTCAAATTCCTGTGAGTCTGCTGTGACAATTGATTGCTTTGTGTTATTACAAAAGCTAGTAGGAAAATTTAAAAAAACATTAAATTTGAGGTTTTCAAGTTTTCATTACATTGCTTTTTAAGAGTGTAAAACATTCATCAGAAGGATAGATTAAGTAAAAATTAACAAACAACATATACTGTGCAGCTATTACAAGGATGTAGTAGATAAACTTGGTGATAGTAAATATTTTCAATACATCAATGAGTAAAAAAATTAAGTCAGAAAATGGCATAATCCTACCTAGTTTTGGGAAATATTTGCCTACATAATCTGGTACAGTTGACCAGTGTATTCACAGTATGAATCTGAGAGATGAGTTTAAATTTTCAAAGATTTTTCTCTTCTATGTTGCATTTTTCTATACAATTCTACTTGCAACATTCAGGCATTAATTTCACAAATCAGTTTTACTGAGATATAATACACATTAATATTTTCTTATTTTTAGTGTATTCTTGTGAGTTTTGACTTATATGAAAGTCAATAAATATTTCCATCACTCAAAAGTGTTCCCTCATATCCCTTTGTGATCACCTCTTCCTCTGTCCCCCAGGCAAACACCAATCTGTTGCCTTTCCCTGTAATTTTGCCTTTTCCAAAGACTTCTTTCATTTTAAATAATGCATTTGAGATTTATCCATGTTGCTCTACCAGTAGTTTATTTTTGAGTAGTATTCCATAATATGGGTGTGGGAGTTTGTTTTTTGAACTCCAGCTAAAGGATACCTCATTGTTGTTTTTTTTTCTCTCCCACCAGGGATTGAACTCAGGGGCACTTGATCCTTGAGCCACATCCCCATCCATTTTATGTATTTTATTTGGAGACATGGTCTCACTGAGTTTCTCAGTGCCTCACTTTTGCTGAGGCTGGCTTTGAACTTATGATCCTCCTGTCTCAACCTCACGAGCCACTGGGATTACAGGCATACACCACCACACCCAGCAATATTTGGGCTTTTTGACTTTGAAAGTTTAATAATACTCCTATAAAATTCTTCATGACCTGCTTTCAGAGTTCTGTGAGGTATGGTTTGTGTATCTTATTTTTTAAAAACTGCCATACCATGTTTCAAAGCAGCTGCCATATTTTACATTCCTACAGTGTCTGAGGACACTAATTGCTCTGCACTCTTTTCCACACTTTTTCATTTAAGCCCTTCTAGTAGGTATGTAGTTCGATCTTACTGTGGTTTTAACTTGCATTTCCTTTGTTATTAGTAATATTGAGCATGATACCACATGATTTTTTACATATATGTTCTTTGGTTAAGTTCCAGTTTAAATTTTTGCCTATTTTACAAAATGTTTTATTATTTTTATGAATTGTTTTTAAAAGTTGGGTTGATTTCTTGAAACAGAGAGTTCTTCATATATTCTGAATAAAGTGCTTTTCTTGCAAGTATTTTCTCCCTGTTTGTAGCTTCTCTACTTTCACAATAGTGTCTTTTGAAGAGGTTTTAATTTCAATGAAGTCAAATTTACCAAGTGTCATTATAAGGAGCATTCTAGGAACCCTTTGCCTAACTCAGGATGACAAAGAAAACACTATCTTCTTAATGTTCTCATAAAGGTGTTCCTAATATTTCTGTATACCAAAGGATCTATAGTGACTTTCCCCCTCCCCCCAGCACTAGAGCTTGAATCCAGGGACAGTTTACTACTAGCTACACCTTCAGTCTTTTTGAAATAAAGCCTTGCTAAGTTGCAAGGCTGGCCTCAAACTTGCAATCCTCCTGCCTCAGCCTCCTCAGTAGCTGAGATTATATGCATAGATCACTGCACGCAGCTATTTCTTTATTCTTGATACTGATAATTTGTAACTTCTGTTTTCTTTTTATCAGTATGCTCAGAAGTGTTTCCATCTTATTAAAAAGTTTCAAAGAATCAGTATTTAGCTTCATTGATTTTCCTCTATTAATTCTGGATCCTAATGGTGAAATCATAGATGACAGATTTCAGAATTTTCATGCTTTCTAGTATACTTACCCAATGTTATCAATATCCCTCTAAGAACATCTGTAGCTACTTCCCACATATTTTGATATGCTGTGTTTTCATTTTAACTCAAACTATATTTGCATTTCTTTTTATTTTCTCTTTGTCTCAGGGGTTATTTGAAGTAGGCTGTTGAATTTTCAAATATGGGTGGGGGTGGTTTCCAGGTATCTACTTTAATTCCCATTTTCATAAGAGAACATGCTTTGCATTGTTTTACTTTTTAAACTTTCTAAGGTTAGTTATATGCTCCAGACACATGATTTACTTTGGTGAATGTCCCAAATTATGTTCCAATATTATTCAGCAATAGTTGGACAAAGTAAAGTTCTCCAGGTGTCAAATGAGTCAAGTTAGGTGACAATGTTGTTCAAGCCTTATACATCCTTACTGGTCTTCCATCATCTTGATTTATCAATTACTAAGAGAAGAGTATTGAGTTCTCCACGGCAATTGTGGTTCTCCATTAGCTTTTGCCTCATGAATCTTGAAGCTCCATTGTTAGATACATGCACATTTATAATTGCATTTCTGGTATATATCAGGAAATATTCCTCATTATGTAGTCTTTGTTATTATTAATATATCCAATCCAGCTTTCTTTAGTTTTAGTATTACATACCTTTTCCCCATCCTTAGACTTTAAACTTCTCTTTATATTTATAAATGATTTATTGTGGACAGCATGTAGCATATAATTGGGTTTTTAAAAAATCCAATCTGACAATCTCCATGTTTTAATTGGCATATTAAGAACAATTATATTTGATATAATTCTTTAGGTCATGGACGTATACCTACCATCATGTCAACTTTTTTTTTTTTTTTTGCTTTGCTTTGTTTTTTAAATATTGGGGCTTGAAACCAGGAGCGCTGTACCACTGAGAAACATCCCTAACCCCTTTTATTTTTTGAGACAGGGTCTCACTAAGTTGACAAGATTGCCTCAAACTTGCAATTCTCTTGCCTCAGCCTCCATAGTTGCTGAGATCACATGTGTGCACCATAATGTTCAGCATACCAATTGTTTCTCATATGTACCATGTGGTATTTGCTCAATTCTGTCTACTTTTTTAATGTGATTTTTATGGTTCCATTTTGTCACCACTATAGATTTGTAAGTTGTGTCACTTAAAATTTTTAAATGGTTGGTCTAGGGCTTCAAACACGCATTTACAATTTTACAATCTACTTTCAAGTACACAAATTCATGTAGAGAGTATGACAATATGCTTCCAATTTCTATCTGTCCTGTTTTGTGATGTTGCTAAATCTTACTTTTACATATTATAAACTCATAATATCTTGTTCCTATTTTTGCTTTCTGAACTATAATGTTAAAATAACTTTTATGTTTATCTTCATTTTAACCATTTTCAAAACTCTTGGTAGACTCAAGTCTATTTCAGATAGGACATTCTTTCTGTCTGTAAAAGTCCTTTAATACTTCTTGTAGTACACATATGCTAATAGTGAATCTTATCAGTTTCTGTTCATCTGAAATATTTTTATTTTGCATACTTCCTGAAATTGTTTTCTATTGGACTTATAATTTTTGATTGACAGAATTTTTCAGAATGTTGAAGATGAACTCCATTGTCTTCTGCTTGCTTGGTTTCAGATGAGAATTCTGCTGCCTTTCTCATATTTGCTTTTCTATTTGCCCTTGGTCAACATTTTTGTCCATTTTTAGTTGTTTGGCAATAAAGTACCTGGGATTTCCAGTTTTGTTTTTTAAATCCTGCTTTGGTATTCTGAGTTTCTTGGAGCTAGGTGAGGTCTTTATTTTTATGAAATTCTCAGTCATTATCTCTTCAAATATCTATTTTTCCTGTTTTCTTTCCCCTATCCACCCTGGGTTTAGAATCACAAAAATATTAGATGTTACAATGATATTCAATTATTGGGTGCTCTTATTGGGTGTTCTTATTTTCTTCACACTTTTTGCTGTTGTGTTAATTTTTGGTATTTTCTATTGACCCACATTCAAGTTTTCTGGCACTTTCTTTTCTCAGCTCTTTTAGGCCTACTCATAAGTCCTTCAGAAGCATTCATTATAAATTTTCTTTTCTAGCATTTCCCATTTGAGTCTTTATTAATTTCCACTGAAATCCCCCATCTTCTCATGCATATTGTCTGCTTTTTTCACTAGAACATTTAACATATCAATCAGTTATGTAAAACTCCTTGATAGCTCCAAAATATGGTCAACTCTGTGATGTTGACTGGTCTACTCTTAGTAGAGGGTTGTTCTCATTTTTTAATCAAATGCCAGATAACATACACAGAACAGTAGAGACTGAAGTAAAGAATATCTTTGCCTGGAACTTGGGTTATTTGCTAGGATTTGTTAGAATGTTGAATTGCTCTGGCCAGGAAGTAAGCTGGAATTGGACTTTTTTTCTTTCCCAATAGTTATCTTCAGTGCACCACTGGCTTCAAACTTCTCTAGTATTACCTTGTGTTTAGGGTGGGGGTTGGAGCGTTGGAGGACTTTCCCTAATATTCATGCCATACCTCAGCTTTTGGCCATCCTGTACAGTTGTGCCAGAGAAGGATCCTCTGTCCATATGCTTCCATTTTCCCAGTGTAGCCTGTTATTACCTGTCACCAGGAGAAGAATAGTCCAGGGAGTCCTAAAAGCTGAGACTAAATAAAAACAACAGGGATCCTATGCACTTTGGGGAGCAAAGCTACATACCACTAAAATGAGACTGAAGCTCTTTCCTTGGTTATGAACAAAAAAAGCAGGGATGCTGTCATGTTGTGAGCAATCACAAGACTCAGGTTTAATCTATCTGTATCTTTTCATTTGTATGAATGAAAACAGTTTTGGTTTAAGCAACTCTGAATTTTGTTACTAGGATTTTAAAGCCTTCTTATTAATAAAATCACCATGAATTCTCAAGATCTTTCCTTTGAAATGATGATAGCAAAGAAAGGCATTAGAAGCCCTGGATTTCTGATGATACTGTAATTCTTGAACCAGCATCTCAAAGATTAGCTTAAACTAGTGCCTTGGTCACTCTTTTCATCCAGCAGAGAGAAATATGACTCCCCCCCCCCCCAAAAAAATGTGATGCATCAGCTTACTCTACTGAATTACATGTAGACATCCTAGGCAACACTGAGACCTAAAGAAATCTCAGAAATATAAAGTTGTTGCATCTAAGCATCTAATTAATCTGTACCCTCAAAAAACCCCAAAGTTTTGGGGCTGGGGTTGTGGCTCAGCGGTAGAGTGCTCACCTAGCACATGTGCGGCCCGGGTTCGATCCTCAGCACCACGTAAACATAAATGCATTGCATTGTGTACAACTAAAGCAAATAAATATTTTTTAAAAAAACCCAAAGTTTGAAAATTAAACTCAGGGGTTTTAATCTTAAATTTAGGCCATAATGTCAAAGAATGAAATAGAGTGATCCTATCACAAGTTCTTAGAGGGTTAATATCTCAGTAGTTGTTTATTACTTTGGTATAACTGGTAAATGTCCATTGTATTTTTTAAAATAGAACTGCAAAAAAAAAAAAAAAGAAATAAATTTTTTTTTCTTGTTGCGGAAACTGCTATATACATAACGATGAATAATCTTTCAAATATTATCTCTAAGCATGTATTTGAACACATATCTATATAAATTTAAATTAACTAGATATTACAAAGACCCAACACACATTTTCACTAAACAATATGTATGATACTGTGCCATTGTCTTAGATGCATTTCATATTTTGTGTAGCCCCACAGTATAGGAATATAAAGAAATTTATCCAAATTCCTATTGATGAATAATTATTGCATTTTAAAATTACCATCATTGTAAATCCTCCATCACCATTAAAATTAATCATAAATTATTATCCTATTATTTCCAGATGAGTATGCGCATTTTGCATTTTGATATAGTTATGTACCTCACAACATTTCAATAACAATGAACTGTACATATAAAGACAACCCTATGAGATTATATTCCTTGGTGATGATATAGCTATCTTGGTTTGTGTTAAGTACATGCTATGATGTTCACACAACAATGAAATTGCCCTACATTTCTCAGAATGTGTCTGTTATTAGGAGATACATGACTAGTATCCTCAGAGTTTGATACATATTGGATGAGAAACTTGTATTTTTCACTCCCACCAACAAAATGCATTGTTCTTGAAAACAGAGATTAGCAAGTAAGTGGTAATACTGCCCTAATAGTCAACTGGTTAAATGCTTTCAAAATTTAAATTTTCCCCTTTGTGTAAGTGGGAAAAGTGTGGGTACAGAGAATTTCTTCAAGCTTGCCACAGACCCTGCCTACAAAGGTCTGGATTAGAGACAACACCAACACTTAGAAATCAGTCAGATCAAATGGACTTTAATGGAAATATTAAGAGTAAAAAAAATAATAAAGCCATTATAACTCTGACATTTATTCAAAAGTATTTGCCATCAGTAACTACTACTGACACTTTCCAAATGTTACAGTAAAATTCTGCCTTCACATAGGGCAGAAGTAAAAATTCATTTATCTAAAATGCAGCATTCTGTTTTTGCAAACTAGAAACAGTTTATCAGTTTGTATTGTCATTTAAAGTGCACACTTGTGTACACACACACACAGGGAGAGGGGGCAGAAGAAGGAGGAGGAGGAGGAGGGGAGACAGGAAGACAGTGTTAAACTTGAGTATGCTGTATAGAAAGAACAACTATTGAGAAATTCCACATACCCCTGTTTAAGAGGACAAAATATGGAAAACCAATCCCAAAAGGGTTACAACCAAATTGAAATTAATTCAGATTGCAATACTGTTTGATATTCTATAATTCAGTTATTTACTTGAAATGATACTAAGATTAGTTGTAGGATTCTTCCTCCAATTCCATTTTTAAATGAAAGTTTTTGAAATGAGCTTCAAAAATTTTCAAATATTATGCATTTATATACTTTTACTCATTTAGCAAATATTATTGAGCACATATTCTGAGTTATGAAATGTCATGGTTTTGTAGACTCAGCAATGAGCAAATTCCCTTCTTTCATGGGGTTTATGTCTTACTGGGCATGGAGTCAGGCATGGTTACCACTGTACTTCTGTTAAGTTCCTGACCACACTCTCATATTTTGTAAGCCCTTATTTCTGGTGCAATAATTTGTTTTAAAACTTTTGACAAAATCTGTTAGGAGCCCCTCTCATTAGAGGTCTCTGATGTGGTCTCCTATCATAAATGTTGATATTGGGGCGGGGATTACATTTTCACTTTAAAAAGTTTTTTTTTCCCCATTAAAAGAACTCCACTGACTAGGAAATTTCATCTCCCATTTGGGGACTTCAAAACAAACATTTCACAGACTTTCATTTCTGTGTAGATTTTCTGCAGAAGGATAATCCTTACCATATTCTTCACTTTTATAGAATTTGTCACCACTATGGACTCTCTGATGAATTAGAAGACCTGAGCTCCAACGAAAACCCTTACCACATGCATCACATTTGTACGGTTTTTCTCCTGTATGCACTCTCTGATGAGCTTGGAGGTTTGATCTCTGGCTGAAGCCCTTTCCACACACCTCACATTTGTATGGTTTCTCCCCAGTGTGAACTCTGTGATGGGCTTGAAGACTTGAAAATCCACTGAAACCTTTACCACACTGTTCACATTTGTATGGTCTCCCTTCCGTGTGGATCCTCTGATGTGCTTGAAGGCGTGAGCTCTCACTAAAGCCCTTTGCGCACATCTCGCATTTGTATGGTTTCCCTCCTGTGTGGACCCTCCGATGTGCTTCAAGGCGTGAACTCTGACTAAAGCCCTTCCCACACATCTCACATTTATATGGTTTCACTCTTGTGTGGACTCTCTGATGACCTTGTAGATATGCTCTCTGACTGAAGCCCTTCCCACACACCTCACATATATATGGTCTCTCTCCAGAATGGACACTCTGATGACTTTGAAGGTATGATCTCTGACTGAAGCTCTTACCACACTCATCACACTGGTATGGCTTCTCTCCTGTGTGGACTCTCTGGTGGGCCAGAAGAGTTGAGGCCTTACTGAAGCCTTTACCACATTCTCCACACTTGTAGGGTTTTTCTCCTGTGTGAACCCGCTGATGAATTTGAAGATTAAAGCTCCAACTGAACCCCTTCCCACACTCCTCACATTTGAATGGTTTTTCTCCAGTGTGAACTCTCTGATGGCCTTGAAGGTGTGAACTCCGACTGAAGCCCTTCCCACACTCCTCACACTTATATGGCTTCTCTCCAGTGTGAACTCTCTGATGGCCTTGAAGGTAGGAATTCCGACTGAAGCCCTTCCCGCACTCCTCACATTTGTATGGTTTTTCTCCAGTGTGGACTCTCTGATGGGCTTGAAGGTATGAACTCCGACTAAAGCCCTTATCACACTCCTCACATTTGTAAGGTTTCTCTCCTGTGTGGACTCTTTGATGAACGTTGAGAACAGACCTATGACTGAATGCTTTGCCACAAACATTGCATTTGTATGGCTTTTGTCCAGTGAGGACTCTCTGATGATCTTTGAGTTTTGAACTCCAGTTGAAGCCATTTCCACACTCCTTATAAGGTTTTTCTCCAAGGTGGATTTTCTGATGGCCTTGAACATATGAATTGTGACTGAAGTTGTTACTGCATATGTAGTGTTTATATGGTTGTTGCCTAGGGTAGACCATCTGAAAGTCCTGATAAGCTGAGGCCAGATTGAAGTCATTACCACATTCCTTAGAATTATAGGAATGCTCTTCCATGTGAACTCTATGCTCAATGCTAAGATTTGAACTACAAATGGAATCTTTCCCATATTTCACACCTGTGTACAGTTTCTCTTCAGGTTGCATTTTCTGATGAGCTTGAAGACATGAACTCTGGTTTAAAATATTCCCATTCTCCTCATAATCATGGGGTTCCTCCCTAGTATGGACACTAAAAATACTTTTAAGGTCTAAGCTGTAACTGAAGGATTTCTCATAAAGTTTGCATCTCTGGGATGTTTCTCCTGTGTGGTTAAGTTCATAAGTGTTTACAGAAGAGGAATTATTAACGTTCTTTCTATATCCAGCACATTTGCATAGTTTCTCCTCTGTACACTCTCTCTGATGAGATTGCAGATGTGAATTCTCAACATCTTCATCTCCTCTCTGAATACTTGGCTGTAGATGAAGAACTGACCTATAGCTACGGCCTTTTCCACATGAACTATATGTGCAGGGTTTCCCTTCTAAGTGGAACTGCTGATGGACTTGAGAGCTATAGTCACTGCTGAAGACTTTTCTATACTCAGTACATGAGCAGGGCTTCTGCCCTGTTTGAACTGAGTCCTGATTAAGTAATGATACCTTCACGTTATCTTCTCCACAGTCATTACAAGTGCCACCTTTTCCACTTCTGTGTACTGTCAGATTATCAGTGTGATGTGAGATCCATCTGATACTGTCACACCTACAGGAATTATTTCTTGTGGAAAATTGTTGACATTTACATTGATAATTATGTGACTCTGTCAGACACATTTCCCTCCAATACTGCTGGTCTCTCAAAGATGGAAATTCTTGATTTTTTACATAACTAGAATCATCCCCTACATGATGAGTTAATATGTAGTTCCCATCTTCAGAAATCTGAATTGGCATTTCTTTCCAAATCTGGTAGGAGAAATCACCTTGTTTTTGCAACTGGAAATTCTTCTCCTCTAAGTGTTTCATAGAATCCTGATCCCTGGTTGACCTGCCTGCACCTTGTTGCCAGGTCTGACAGGAGGAAAGCTCTTTGGGGGAAAAGTAGCTCGATCCCACTTCTTGAACATTCTCTATCTTGGGTTGATTGCTGCTTCCTATAAGGATAAAGAGAATTCAGACAGGTGCACAAGTGAATGCTTTATTCAGAGATTTCAATATTTTATCCTTAGGTCAAAACATACCTTGAATGAATCAGTACTTCTAAGAATACTTAGAAAATGCCTCTTCTTATGTTATATTAGGTATGTAAATAGAATCCACAATATTCAGACAATTTATATGCCTGAAAATCGGGGCTTTAACACAACCTGGTCAGCAAATGGTGGTCCTGTTTTAAAAGGCCTAGTAAAACCATAAGCATGCTATCATGGGTTTACCATGGGTTTCCTGGACAGACGAAGGAGGAAAGAGAAGGGAATATTTTCTAATTGGAAAGAATATGGCTGCAAATGGACAAGTGCTTTTTGTTCTGATAATAACTCTTTCTCTGACATATCAGCATTGTAATATTTCTGTTTGTTTGTAAGGAGATTGGATGTTAAATGCTGTGCCCAAGATGGTCAAGAGACCTTTAATTTATGTTTGAGGCATCACATGGCCAATCTCTTAAGTCACTGCGAGTCATTATCAGCTTTAAATCCTTTCAAAAGATATTTCACAATTAGTAAGGGCCATGGTGTAGATCAGAATATGAAACACTCTTACAGGATTCAACTCAAGACATCGGGGGGGGGGGGGAAATGAGGATGCAGGAGGCAAGCACAGCCAAGTCAAATGGCACCTGAAAGGTGTTGTCCTAGGCATCTCATCAATCAGGAACAAAACCCAACAAACACCAGCTTTGGTTTGCATTATTTTACTGGAATAGTACTCTATGTTTAGGGAGTCTGAGGCACCAGGAAGAGCTTGAAGACAGGCACATTTGGGTAGAAATAACCTGTTATCTAGTTGTTAAATATTGAATTATAAGCAAATAGCAGACCTTCATGTTCCAGTAAGAAGTATCCTAAGTAAAACTGGTTAAGCAGAGTTGAATTAATAATATGTACTTGGCAGCACACTAACTCTCCAAGTTATTCAGAAAAGAGGTATAAATATGAATATTATCTGCAAACACAGTAATTCTTCCTTATTTGTTTGTCTTTCCATGCTGGCATATATTATCCACAAGGACAAATACTTTGTAGTCTGTCCTGCATTATCCTCACTGCCTACAATATGGCTTAGTGAATAGTGGTTGCTCAATAAATACTGCCTGATTAATAAATCACACTTTGTATTATTCTCATTCATCTAACAATAAAGGGCATGTGCATACAAATTACTTTTAATGGGAAAGGACCCAGTGAAGGCAATTTTGCAGGCAGCTGAAAGATTATAAGACAGATAGGGCTATACTCGGTGATGCTGCTGGAGAGAAAAGCAAAGGTCACAAGAATCTCTGTGGATGAAATGAAATCAAATAACCCACAAAAGATCCATAGGCAGGAACTATGGATTGAGTCTTTTAATTTTTAGAGTTACTTTAAAATAGCTTTTTTTTTTTGTACTGGGGATGAACTCAGGGGCACTCGACTACTGGACCACATCCCCAGCCCTATTTTGTATTTTGTTAGACAGGTTCTCACTGAGTTGCTAAGTACCTTGCCAATGATGAGGCTGGCTTTGAACTCATGATCCTCCTGCCTCAGCCTCCCAAGTGCTGGGATTACAGGCATGTGCCACCGCGCCCAGCAGTAAAATAGCATATTTTTGTTGAGCAAAATTTCACCTGCAAGACCTACCCTATCCCCACTTAAAAAAAAAAAAAAAAAAAAAAAAAAAAAAAACAAAAAACAGGGCTGGGGATATAGCTCAGTTGGTAGTGTGCTTGCCTTGCATGCACAAGTCCCTGAGTTCAATCCCCAGCACACCAAAAAAAAAAAAAAAAAAAAAAAAAAAAGAAAGAAAGGGCCCCCATGATGGCTCTGTACCATCAGCTCTGGGGGAGTACACCAACTATGGGAAAACACTTCAAGGAATCTCCTAACTACTCATCTGGGTACTTTTAAAAGTCGGTTATTGATGCCTCTGCCTTCTCAAATGCAAAGCTTTCAGTTGCTACATTAAAATTTTATCTCCTAACAATGAAATGCTGTGACATAGGAAGTATGTCAGATAAATATATAATTCATACATGAGAAATTTGGGTTTCTAGCTAGAGTTAATCATAATGCTTACAGCTTTGTTTCAATGTCATCAAAAATACCCACTACACACCTATAAGGATGCAGTTCAATATGTCAAGTCTTTGGGGAATGACATGTCTTAGAACATAAAAGCAGCTCAACAGTCCAATGTCTTACAAAGCATCTATTTCAGTACAAATTAGTACACAGTTTATGACAATAATCTCTCAGAGAATATAAAAAGGAGATTAAAGCTTCTCTCTGACCAGTGGTTTTGCAATGTTAAAAGGAGAAAGGGGCTGGGCACAGTGGTCCATGCCTATAATCCTAGTGGCTCAGGAGGCTGAGGCAGGAGGATGGTGAGTTCAAAGGCAGTCTCAGCAAAAGAGCAAGGCTCTAAGCAACTCAGTGAGACCCTGTGTCTAAATAAAATACAAAAAAGGGCTGGGGATGTGGCTCAGTGATCGAGAGCCCCAGAATTCAATCCCCAGCACACACCCCCCCAAAAAAAAAAAAAGACAGAGAAAGGAAAAAAGGTGCTTTCATCACTACTCATGGAAAACACCACATCTTTACAAAAGTAACTTGAATTTCCTCTGATCAGCAGTGCAGACCAAAGCACTTTGTCACTTCCTTTCCAAGTCTCAACGTTTTAAGTTCTATTTTAACATTAATGGTAGAATGCTGATGAGAAACTGTGCTAAGTTTATAAATGAACTTTATCTGTTGGAGAAAATAAGAGAATTTTTTTATTAAAAAGGAAATTATGTCAAAGAATTATTAATGCTAGATCAACATCTGAGTGACATATCTAAGTCATCCCCAAATATTTATAAAAGTTTGAGTTAAAAGTTAAAGTGAAGGGCTGAGATTATAGTTCAGTGGTACAGTACTTGCCTTATAAGTGCAAGGCCCTGGCTTCCATCCCCAGCACCACAAAATAAAAAATAACTAATTTTTTTTTTTTTTTTTTTTTTTTTTTTTTTGTGGTACCAGGGATTGAACTCAGGGGCACTCGACCACTGGGTCACATCCCCAGCCCTTTTTTTTTTTTTTGTATTTTATTTAGAGACAGGGTCTCACTGAGTTGCCAAGTGCCTCGCCATTGCTGAGGCTGGCTTTGAACTCGTGATCCTCCTGCCTCAGCCTCCCAAAGTGCTGGGATTACAGGCGTGCGCCACCGCGCCTGGCGTAATAACTAATTTTTTTAAAGTTTAGTTAATGTTAACATATAAAGTTAAAATTGCAGCAACTGTCAACATGGTGGTATTTAATACTTGGATTAAATCATAAAGGAACTAAAATTAATGAAGAAAACAGTTGATGATAATTATCTGATAGAAATGGAAAGTTCCTTTGTTCCATGCCAGATAAAAGATGTTAAAAGATGCAGAATTAAAAATGAGGAATTCTTAGCTGGGCACGGTGGCGCACGCATGTAATCCCAGCACTTGGGAAGCTAAGGCAGGAGGATCAAAGCCAGCCTCAGCAATGGCGAGGCACTTAGCAACTCAGTGAGACCCTGTCTCTAATAAAATTCAAAAAAAGGGCTGGGGATGTGGCCCAGTGGTCGAGTGCCCCTGAGTTCAATCCCTGGTACCAAAAAAAAAAAAAAAAAAAAAAAAAGAGGAATTCTTAGGGGCTATCTTTTCTACTTCCCTGTTCCTCTTTTTGCTTGGAAAGATAAGGAGATCAGACTAGAAGAAAGAATCTGTGAGAAATGAGAAATCTGTCTCATGGCATCTACGAAAAATGGATTAGTGTTATCCAAGCTAAAGAAGCTTGAACGTTGAAAAAGCTTCATACATGTAGCTGAAAATGCCTAGGTCCTAACTGAAGAGGAAGTTCCTCTGCTAGGTTCCTAAAAGTTACCCAAATGGTACCAGCCTCAGGACATCAGAAGGGTTATTAGAATTACACAAACTGCAGCACTCTGGCATCTGTGTATACAGAGAGGCCTGTGCACATCCAAGTTGATCCTGGTAATAAACATGTAGAAGTTTCTCTCAGTAGTTGAGCAGAGAGAAAAAAATCTCCCAACATGCCTCCTGGTGAAGTAATGGTACAATTTCATACTGTGGTGTTTTTTTTTTTTTTTTCTTTCCCTGAGCTCATTACTCTCCCTCCTTCCTTACTTCCTGTTATGGTTTAGGTATGAGGTGTCCCCAAAAAACTCACATGTGAGACAATCCTAGAAGGTTCAGAGGTGAAGTGAGAGGATTATGAGAGTCTTAACCTAATCGGTGCATTAATCCACTTATAGGGGTTAACTGAGTGGTAACCCTGGGCAGGCAGGGTGTGGCTGTAGGTGGTGGGTCATTGGGAGCATGCCTTTGGGCACTCCCTGGTGAGTAGAGTCTCTCTGCTTCCTGATTGTCATGTCCTGAGTTGTTTTCCTCCTCCACATCTTCTGCCACGATGTTCTGCCTTACCTTGAGTTCACAGCAATGGAGATGACCATCTATAGACTGATATCTCTAAAACCATGAGCCCCAAATAAACTTTTCCTCCTCTAAAATTGTTCTTGTCAGGTCTTTTGGTCACAGTGACAAAAAAGCAGACTAAAATACCTTCCTCCTTTCCTTTCCTTCATTTCTTCTTTTTGAGGCTGTCTCACTGTGCTTCCCAGGCTACTCTTGAACTCCTGGATTCAAGTGATCCTCCTGCCTCAGCCTCCTATATGTGAAGATTCAGATAACGCTACTGCACCTGGCTAGTTCTTGTTTTTTTTTTTTTCCTTTTTTTAAAAAAAATATTTATTTATTTGTTTTAGTTGTACACAATGCCTTTATTTTTTTTTATATTTATTTATTTACTTTAGTTGTACACAATGCATTTTTACGTGGTGCTGAGGATCGAAATCAGGCCACGCACGTGCTAGGCCAGTGCTCTACTGCTGAGCCACAACCCCAGCCCGCCTTTATTTTTACGTGGTGCTGAGGATCGATCCAGGGCACACACACGCTAGGTGAGCACTCTACCACTGAGCCACAATCCCAGCCCTAGTTCTAGTTTTTTTAAATAATGTAGAAAACAAATAATATGCCACAGAGATTATATGTGACCAGCAAAATCTAAAATATTTACTTATATGGACCTTCGGGAGAAAATATCTTTCAAACTCTGCTCTTAAGAAAACCCTGCACCATGTGTGGCCCTGAACCTTAACTGAGATGGAAAGAAAAATTATAGAAATGAATAAATTAATTTGAAATTTTCTTTTTTTTTTTTCTACCCAGGAGAATTCATAGCTACACAGTTGTGACAGTGGCTTTTGATGTTAGTCTTGAGGATTCAAAAAACATTAAATGGACTCATATAAATGTCCAACTTTAAAATTCAACCTCAAGACTAATGTTATGTGGAAGAGACTGTTCATGTGAGAGAACAGAATGTGCATATGAATTCAAGAAGGTCTTGCTGGAAATTGCTGCATGAGAAAGGTCAATTACAATGTTGGCACTGATCATTTTTGTACTTAATTTAGTTGATTGGCTAGTCTTGTCTTTGTCAGAAATAATGGCTATCTATGAATATCCAAAGACAGCTAAACAGGACATGCAGTGTCAGGAGCCGTCCATGGGGGTCACTGCACATGGAAGCTTCGTGGATAGAGACATCTGGTGTCTGGGAATGACCAGTGGACATTTCTTCTGGTCAACTGCTCAGAGACAATATGAATCTCTTTCCTGCTCTGCTGTGGCTTACACAGCACCTGAGATGGGTGTGACCTGCCAAGATGTCAACCTGCTTATTGCAAGACATTGCAAAGCAAGACTCCGCCCCTAAAACCTTATCCCTGCCTTTGATGTACCCCCTTAAATAAACCACCAGACCCATTTTGTCTTTTATCTAGTTCCAGAACCCATGTGGAGTAGATCTATCAGGAGCTTCATTTTCTGTAAATATTTCTGAGTATTTGTGCTTTGTTATTTACTACTTATTTGAGATTGTAAGTCTTAGGGTGGCTTGGATTATCCTGGGCAGGAAGAAGGACCCCTTAATGAGATGCTGGCCGTCATTCCCCCAATAATGCAGTTATCAGATGACAATCAACATTCTAGAGTATTCTTCAATTATACTGATTTAATCTATATCTATTAGATGTCCCAGGGTAGACTGAAGACAGCAAGGACCATATATCTATTAATCGATTCATATGTTAAGACAGCAAGTCACAGAGCCTGATGGAGAAACAGATTATAGGTCTGCTGGGAAGCAATAGGGTGATGTAGCTAAAATTGATAAGAATGGTCAAAACCAAACAATAGTAGGAGTACATGGAAGGCTCAAGAGGGTGAAAGGCAGATACCATAGGGCTTAGTGAGCCCTATTAAATTTATTATCTGTGCTTTAAATTTATTATCTGTGCTTTAAATTTATTATCTGTGAAATGGGGAGCCACTGAAGAGTTTAAACACAGAACTGAAATTTCTGTCCCTGTGTTCTAGAGGAGCTCACTGGCTAGTCCCTGTTGCACAAGTCTCACCTGAATACCCATCTCTTTGGGTTTTTGCCTCCACCATCAAAAGCTTTTCTTCTCTTTCCAACTGGGCTATCAGGTCTGGTTTGAAAGGCTGATGTGCTATAAGGAAGACAAGGATGGCAAAATATTTAAGTATGATGATGTCTGCTTTGTTAAAACTATATTAAAAGGTATGCCTCCCTTTCACCCAATATAGGAGACTAACCTCATGACTTTCTGACTAACCCTTCCCTCCTGTGTTTCTTCTTATAAGGATAAGCAGATATACATACCTTCACCTAGTTTCCTCTTTCTTACACAAATTGCAGTTTGCTGTTAATGCTCTTATGCACTTGGTTATATTTATGGAAAAATTCCTAGAAATAGACTGCGGGAAGGGTAAGGACAGAGTTTTGTTAGATGTTGTCTGGTGTTGCTCTCATTAGGGATAACATGATTTTGCATTCTTACTTTCAATGATATGAGTGATTTATTTCCCAGAGCTATGCAAAAAAAAAAAAAAAAAAAAAAAAAAAAAGTAGAGCTTTAACATTTTGCCAATCTCAAGGGTGAGAGAAATGGCATATAAGTATAATTTTAATTAACATTTCTTTTATTTTGAATAAAACTGAACATCTATTCATTTATATACATACTTACATGTATGTATGTGTATATGTATATACTTATACGTATGTATGTATGTGTATATGCAAGAATATGTCTATGTGTATACGCACACACATGTGTGTGCACTCACACACTTCCTAGCTCTGTTCCGAGACCAAGAAACAAAGATACCACAGTGGTGGATGACCATATCCAACATCCAGGCCTTGGAGTTAAGTATGATTTCCCCAAAAAGAGTATGGATGCCTCTATATCTGGGGCAAAGCAAAAGATGATCACAGGACATCATGCTGTGCCATAAAAGAAGTGCTAAAAATGTTAGGGCATGTTACAAAGGTATAGGAGTCAGCCTAAAGGAGCCAAATTTGGAACAACAATTACATCAAAATAATTTTAACAATTTAAAAATTCAAAAATACCTACAAATAACAAATAAATTAAAGTTGGGAGGGACTATTATTGCAGAATACCAAGTACTGACTGTTAAATATAAAGGAAATACTAAAGTCAGAAAAGTCATCATTCTGTAACTACCATGGTAAAGACTCATTACTGGATGATATGGATTCCATAGGGAATTACTTGTGCTAACCAATACAATCAAAATGAGCTTCATTTGTGAGAGAATATTATGTGTCTCCAGATCCAATACCTTCAAAAGAACACACTCCATCTATATATAGTGTTCCCGCCCAAATGGAACATGTAAAACTAATTATGAGGAAAAACTGGGAATGATCTATTTTTAAAAGGGGAAGGGTAAATGTATTCTTCAAAAATGTCACTGCCATAAAAAAGAAATGCTGTGAAAATGTTCCAAATTAAAGAAGGCTAAAGAGACAGGATGACTAAATAAGACTCAGACTAGATCCTGGTCTGGAGGGAGAAAAATACATATGCAAATCATAATCAGCTTTATAGATAAAATTAGAGCATAAATGATAGATTAGATGAAAGTTGTATATCTGTACTAGGGATATGTGAGAGAATATTCTTATTTCTATAAGTAGAATTCTACAAGCAGAATCCAGTACAGGATTAATCTTGTCCAAAGAGAGGTCTGACCTTTGCACTTGGCTCCTGGGAGGTGATCTCTAAATCCTTGGAATTTCCCACCTGAGAAAAGTGTCTCTTATTCAGCCAGATGCCCTGGGCCATGCCAGACATTAAACAATGTAATTTATGGTATGGGCTCTGAGCCTCATGTCATCAGCTTAGCTCTGGAAGTGTTGGAATCTGAGGTCAGCCATACAGAGGGTCAGCCATAGGTAACATAACTGGGCCCCAATAAAACCTCTTGATGCCAAGGCTCCAGCAAGCCTCCCTTGCTGGCAACAATCCATGCACTCTGCTACTCAGCACTGCTGGGAAGAGTCAACACTGTGCACAGCTCCACAGGGAGAGGACAACCAGAAGCTTCAAGCTTGGAACATTCCTGGACTCTGCCTGTGAGCGTCTTTCTTTGGTTGATTTCAATCGGTTTCCTTTCTCTATAATAAATCAAAACTGTGATGATAACAGATTTCAGTGAGTTCTGTGAGTCCTTCAGTGAATTATGGGGTCTGGGAGTGGTCTGTCTTGAGGACCTCCAATTTAGCAGCTGGTATCAGAAGTGAAGGTGATCTTAGGAATTCTAAAACTCTGCATATACACTGAAATGTTTATAAAAAGAAGGGCCATGGTATATATAAATTATCCTCAGGTTGTTCAGAAAAGATGTTATAAATATTCATATATTTTCATATATATGTATATATAATGGAAAAAGAAAGAACATGAGCATAAATCTTGATGTAAATGAGGTAAAATGTCAATCTTGATAAAAGCTATGTGGGTGTTCTTGTTCTTTGATTTGTGCAAATTTCCCACAAACTTGAAGTTATTTACAAATACACTGTTAAAGAACAAAACAAAAATACTTCTTACAAACCAACTTACTAAATAATGACTGGTGTCCTGAAAAACAACAAAAATAAAAACTGAAATGACTTACTAAATTGATTGGGCGGTCCTAGACCGAGCTGGACCCCAATTTTCCCATGTACAGCTCAAAAGATAGACTTTTGCTTGGAGAGGACCATAAGAAATATTGTGTCTGTTCTACAGAGATTGCTAGCTGTAATGGTTTGGGTATGAGGTGTCTCCCAAAAGCTCCTGAGTGAATGCAGGAATATTCAGAGGTGAAAAGTATAGAGTACAAGAGCTATAACTTTATCAGTGAAATAACCCAGGGATGGATTAATAATTTAAAGGGACTAACTGGGTGGGAACTGTAGCCAGGTGGGGTGTGGCTAGAGAAAGAGGTCCCTGGGGGCATGCTGAAGGAGTTCAGATTTTGTCCCTGGAGCCTTGCAAAGACTGTCTCTGCTTTCTGCCTTCCTTGAGGTGAGCAGCTTTCCTCTGCCACACTCTTACAGTGATGTTCTGCTTTACCTGGGGCCCAGAGCAATGGCATTGGCCGACTTTGGCCCTGTGAAACTGTGAGTCAAAATAAGCTTTTCCTTCTCTAAGTAGTTCTTGTCAAGATATGTCGGGACCTTACACTGTCTGCCAAGGGGATGGAAAAAGCTCTGGCTTTCTGGCTGCTTGCCACATTACCACGCCCTGTTACAGGACCTAGGCTAAGCAGAGGGCATGGCTGTGAGAACTGAAACCACCCCAAGGATAGGCCAATGGCTCCGCCAATGGCATCCGCCCATGCTCCTTATGTGTCCCTATGATCTTTCTGTTGATTGGCCTATGTCCTCTATAAGACCATCCAACTTCCTCAATAAACCGAGTTCCTGAACTAACCGACTGGACTCCCCGGTATGTTCCTGAGTCTTCTAAAGGCGGGGGAGGGAATGCTGGCGGCCTTTACTTTCCCAATCTAGTTTCATCATTGGGGTAGGCCCCTCTGGCCTCTTTTGCTGAACAGAAGAGGTCCATCCCAGGTACGGGGGGGCTAAAGACCCCAACCCCTTATAATATTCCAACAAAGATATTTTGGTCACAGTGATGAAAAGCTGATAAACACACTCTCAGGCACCCAAGCTCAGAGAATGATTTCAGGAGTCCCAAAACTTCCAATTGCTGAGCTTACAGAGACACCCAGGAGGCCACCAACACTCAGGTGCCTGTCCTCACCCACTGAGACCATATTCCTGAAGTTCTCCAGCATCACATCTCGGTACAGCTTCCTCTGAGCAGAGTCCAGCAGCCCCAGCTCCTCCTCGCTAAAGACCACAGCCACATCCTTGAACGTCACCATTTCCTACAATACCAAACACAGACTATGTTTATGGAAGAGGAGCAGCACTGATAAAGTGTTAAAGGTGGGGAGCTGTTCTGGATTCTGAAGGATTCAAGTCAAATTTTTTCTTCACATTTTTTTGTTGGTGCCTTCTAGTTACACTCAAGTCCAATTTCAGTAGCTGTCTCTATCTGCCTTCTATACTATTGATTCCATCAACTAAAGGGGCTGGAGGAAAAGAAATCCTTGTACTTTACATTACTTCCTTTTCTTGGCAATTCTACAGGTACCTGGAACTCTGCTGCATCTGGGCTATGTTTTAAATTTTATTAATAAAGCCATTTGCACCAGAGAAACTTTAGTTCCAACAGTGTTGGGTGGTTTCTGTTTCTCCACGTCTATGTGCATGCCACACTTATTTAATTTACCAGATATACAAGATATCATTGCTCTTATTGCTCAAGTATGTTCTCCATCCTCTGTGCCACATCTTGAACTGTTGCTTTTATAGCTTCTGTGGTTATGGGCACAGCTCTGGAGACTGGGTGCCCATGTTCACATCTGGATGCTCAATCCTATGCTAGCTGTGTGGTAGTGCACAAGTTTCTTCTATCATTTTTATGCTGATACTTATACCATAGGGTCCCAGTAATAAAATGAGTGGCTATGTGAAGCATTTAGCAACAGTGCCCAGCACACAGGAAGTGCCAGTAAATGCTGCTGTTGTTACTAATATAGTCACCACATCTTTCAAAAAAAGTTCAGGGCTGCATAGTAATTCAAGGAACTGATGATCTAAAATATAATGAACTGATTCAATTTATACACATTTTGTTTTAGATTACCTATTATAAACAGTGTTGCCAAAAAAACATACTTTTGCTTAGTTCCTGGAATTTTGTTATTTATCTCTTCAAAATAAATACCAAAAAGTAGAACTAGCCATACTGTAGAATAACAACATCAAAGCTTTGGAATCACAATAAGTTAATACATGATAACGAAGCACACAAAGACACAGAAAGCTTCAGGTACTGGGATGAAAAAACTTAGTTCTTCTTGTATAAAAACATCTATTATTTTTTTAAGTTTAGCTTCACTATGATCCTGTTAGGAAATAAAGTGTATTTTTGGTATTCTTTTTTAAAAGTCCCCGAGGCATCACTTAGGGAAAAGGGTTTTTGTTGTTGTTGTTTTGAGTTCTGGAATCTTAAAGACAAACAATAGCAAAATACTCTCAGAATTGCTTTTGTAGTAAAGATTATATGCAGGAAAACTGCTATTACAATGTAAAACTGAAAGGATCCTCAGGAACTTAAAAGCTTGTAATGAGAGATAATTTAAAGAAAAAGATAGTGGGTAGAATAAAAAGAGTTCACTGAAATAATATTTGATATTTTATTTTTAATACTTTTTAGTTGTGCATGGACACAATACCTTTATTTTATTTATTTATTTTTATGTGGTGCCAAGGATTGAACCTAGTGCCTCACACATGCAAGGCAAGCACTCATTACTGAGCTACAACCCCAGCCCCTAACTATTAATTTTAAGTGGAATTTTTTTCCACTATAAAGAAGAAAAAAACTATTCAAAATTCTGTTATTGCAAATGTAATTCGGAAAGCATATTTTTAAATGACCATGGGGAAAACCAGGTGATTTGTAAGCAGGGTAATAAAATGCGTGATATTTTAATTTCTATTCTCTTTTCCATTATTATTTGTGAAATAGAAATGATAATAAATCAAATTAAAAACTAAGAAATTTTTCAAAAAGACAAAAGTGAAAACAAGAGCCTGACACACAAATGGTATTAAATGTCTATTATTTTTCTTTAATTCTGGCAAGAAGGGAAAAAAATGTATGTCTGCTCTCTGAGAAATGAGGGTAACATGTCCAATGACAGAAATGAAAACCAACTCACCTGGAATTTGGTCATCTTCTCCTCCTTTTTTAAGGAAAAGGCAGAGACCTGAGAAGGCAGAACAGGATAATATAAAGCAGCCCTGAGAGAAACGGAAATGTTTCTTTCTTATGCAAATTAGAGAAAGCTCTCCTTCCCCAGCAGGTGCAGCCACACATATCTAGTAAGTGGTGGGCAGTGTGGGCTGGATTCCAGCCCCCACCCTACCCTGCACAGGCTGTACATCTGTACCCAGCAGCCCTCACACCTTGTGTTTCACACGGTATTAATTCTAATCCTGGGAAATGGAGACAAGGAGAGGCATTGAAATGTACTGGTTGAAAGTGGGTGCTGGGGACAAAATACATCTGTTTTAAACCAGGTGCTGAATAATCACAGTTGTTTATTGACCTTCCTCATGATTTAATTCTGTCATCTGCGAAACTGTAATGGTTAGAGTGCCAACATTATAGGATGGTTAGGATTACATGTGAGTAGCAGAAAGCTATTCTAACTATACAAAGATTCTCTATTTCCTCACAGCTAGAGAAGCAGATACCATTTTGCATCATAAAATTGCCTTTGCAAATATGTTTTGTAAGACATTTGGATGCAGAGATTATTGTTCTATCCAGGGAAAGTCACCCTTCACTCCTGGAATGTCTAACTCTGGCTTGTTATTTTATTTGTTGCCCCAGTAATACCACTGGTTAGAAACTGAGGCTTCCCTTAGAAAAAATGTATAGTGGCTGGTAAATATTCTTCCTAATGTCAGAAGAGGTTCAATGTGCATTCCTTTCTCTCCTGGAAACAACAAAAATTTAATGAAATATGCGATTTGCTATGATACTTCTGATGTTAACAAAAACCAAAAATGTGACTCACTGCCTGTTTTGACTG
The DNA here is from genome assembly GCA_025594165.1 of Tamias sibiricus. Taxonomy (NCBI): domain Eukaryota; kingdom Metazoa; phylum Chordata; class Mammalia; order Rodentia; family Sciuridae; genus Tamias; species Tamias sibiricus. The sequence goes on along the minus strand of CM046672.1, from coordinate 49,529,588 downwards.
TTGATCAGAACACCTAACTGGCAGGGCCATTTGTGGGGTGAAGTGTGCTCACCTGTGCAAAGCAGCTCACAGCTTGTGAATTTAGACACCAGAAGTTTAACTTTCTGGGTCCTTCCCAAGATATGTTACTTTTTTTTTACTATTCTTAGGTAACTTCAAGGCCATCTGTAGAAGAGGAAAAAAAAAAAAAAAGCAAGTCATGAACTGTGTAAGGCAGAGCCTGTTAGCACCACCTGGAGACGGGCTACTTCAATAGGGTCCTGCCTCCTTCCATGTCTCTGCCCACAAAGGCCATTGCTGTAGAGACCACAGAATGCACACACAACTACCCAGGACAAGTATTAATTTGGCTGCACAACCAGCAGTGAAAGAATTTTCTTTTACATGTCCAGTATTGACCTTTGAAAAGTGATACAGTTCCTGGATAAAAGACAGGCTGTGCAGTGTCCTTTTAGAATATGGAAGAGGCTCCCAAACCTAGACTTCAGGAGGGAAAGGGATAGATGGGCTCAGTGGAGGAAAGGAGGCCTGATCCTAGCCCTGGAGGATGACTGAGTTGTATCTGCCCTCAAAGACAGGGACTCACCAGAGTCCTGAAATAAGGAGTTAGAGGGCACCTGGGGCAAAAAAGGAATCAGAAAAGTGGTGAAGAGTCAAGCCATGTGCTGTAGAGTAACTGCCTAATGAATCCTCACACCACCCAAGACTTGGGAACTCGCATGACTCCCTTCAATGTGGAAAATACTAAGGCATCAAGATTTTTATTTGCTTTCTCCATTTAGCCAACAGAATAGCCAGGATTATTAGCTCAGAGTCTGTGTTCTCAATTCCTATGATGCTGACACTCAAGCTGCCAGGTCACTGGCATCAGTGGTGAGTCCATGAAAATAATGCCAATACCCAGGCCCCAGTCCTGGTTCTGGAAATCAGGATCTGTGGAAGAAGAACTTTTATGAAATTCCCATAGGTGACCTCACTTTGCAGAAAGTTGCAAACCACAGACTGTGAGGTGAATGGTGGCAGCTAGAAAGCTGGGCCCATGCAATTAACCTCTAGGCCTGTAGCCTCTGGAGGAAACTGCCAGAAGGGACACAAGCCAGGAGCAGAGCAGGGTCTGGGACCCAGGCCTCCTGATTCCCAGCTATGCATCCCTACTTAAAGAAGCTCCTGGAGCTGTTACTAAGAAAACAGCAGCTACCTGTGCTGTAGATGCCTTTGCAAACACTTGCTCAGCATGAAGAAGGCTTCCAGATTCAATTACCTCATTAGCTCAAGCAAGGGCTCACTGACCACCCGGGAGTTTCTTAGAATTAAAAATAAAAGGCAGGGGCTGGGGTTATGGCTCGGTGGTAGAGCACTCACCTTGCATATGTGAGGCCCTGGGTTCGAGCCTCAGCACCACATAAATAAAAATAAAGGTATCGTGTCCACCTATAACTAAAAAAAATTAAAAAAAAAATAATAAAAAAACAAAGGCAGGACAGGAGCATAGTTCAGTGGTAGCATGCTTGCCAGGCATATGAGAGAGCCCAGGTTCTATTACCAGCATCACCAAAATCATAAATAAAAGGCAATTCTTTTTAAATACGTATTTAAATAGTGGTTGCCCTACAGAATGTTCTTGTTTCTTCATCTGTTAAATACAAAAGTCTGATTTTGCTCCTTCTTGGTTAAAACACATGCCTGTATGCCAAAAGCATTGAGGACAAAGTCTAGATTTTTAGCAAGCCACACAGAGGACCCTTCCATGGCCTTCTGCTTGTTCTTTCCAAACCCTCTCCCCTATAACCTCTGGCCCTGGAAATCACTTGATCTCCCACATAAGTGTCCAAACCTGTGTGTGTAGTTCTGTCTTTCCTTTGCCCTTGCACTGAGGTCAGCTGTGTGTGTGTGTGTGTGTGTGTGTGTGTGTGTGAAGGGTGAGTGAAAATTTTCAGCTTTGTGGGTCACATGCTATCTTCTGTTGAATACTGGTTATTCTTTTTTAAACCATTAAATGTAAAACCATTCTTAGCTGGGAAGGGACATAAAGAAAGAAATCATGGGTAATAATATGCCCACTCTGGTCTGAGCCTCTAGAGCCTCGAACACTCAGGCTCCATGTTCCCTGCTCCAAGACACCTTGAAACAGGTTTGGCTGTGGCTTATTTACTGTACCAGCCCACCTTGCCAGCCTATGGAAGCACAGTGCTTGGCCAGTAGCCCAGGCTATACAACCAAGCTGCTGAGCTCAGTCCTGCCTCAGTCACTAACAGGCAGAGTCAACTTCTGCAAGTTAATTAACCGCTCAGTGCCTCTATTTCTTTACCTGTAAAATGGAGATAAAAGTAGAGTTTTTTTTTTTGTGTGTGTGTGTGTGTGTGTGTGTGTATGTGTAACCAGGAATTGAACTCAGGGGCACTCAACCACTGGGCCACATCCCCAGCCCCTTTTTTGTGTTTTATTTAGAAACAGGGTCTCACTAAGTTGCTAAGTGCCTTGCCATTGCTGAGGCTGGCTTTGAACTCGTGATCCTCCTGCCTCAGCCTCCCAAGTGCTGGGATTACAGGCGTGAGCCACCGCGCCCAGCTAAAAGTAGAGTTTTTGAAAGGACTAAATGAGTTGAATGCATTAAAGCATTAGAAAGTTGGTGTGGTTTATAATAAACACCCAATAAAAGTTAGCTATTGTTGGTATCATCCTCATTTATTGTCACTGTGGAAGAAACACAGAGCCCACACATTAGCCTTCATTTGCTTATTAGTCTATTGATCTTAGGTCAGTAATTACCAACAAGTAGACATCATCCTTTGAAGACTGTGAAAAGATGGTGGCTTCCACATCCCATCAAAACTGATTAGAGATAAAGGACAGAATTTAAATGGTTTTATTCCTCTCACATTCCTTTTCAGAAAATTTGAACATGATCCGAGCTGAAGGTCCATTTCCTATTGTTTGTTGAAAAGCTGCACCAACCACAAACATGTGCCAAATAATTCCTCTCTGTCAATCCCTGTGCTTGGCATTAAGCACTCAGAGAACTTGACCCAGTCTCTGCTACCTAGAAATCTGCAGCTGAGTGGGAGATAGATCAGAGAAAAGCAGCAGGAACATCAGTCATCTCAGGGCAACAGAAAAGGTCAACACCGAGGCCCAGGAAAGAAATGGGCATTCTGTTGTTTCTTGATGAAATGTCAATGAGGTCAGCTGGCATCAGTGTGGGCTCTGCATCCTTGCTGCTTTTCAGTCTCCTCATTCAACTGATCACTAGAAAAGAGTGTTGAGATCTTCCCATATGACTGCAGATATCTCTTGTTTCTTCTTTCAGTTCTACTTGGTTTTCTTCATATAACTGTTGCTTAGTGATTACCTAAGTAGGACTATCACAGCTACTCAGTGGACTGCCCCTGGTATTGTGTCCCTTGCCATCCATGGTAACAGTCTTGGTGTGAAGTCTCTTTATATGATGTTAACATAGCCTCTATGGCATACGCTTTAAAAAACTTTATTTTAATTGTTAACATATCTCTGTCCTTAGAGCTAAAACGGGGTTCTATTAGACAGCATACACCTGATTCTTGCTTTTTACCTAATCTCTTTTAATTGATGTATATTCAGTCCATTAGCACTCCATGTAGTTATTGACATGGCTGGATTTCCATTTACCATTTTATTATTTTTCTCCTGTTTGTCCTCCCTGATTTTGTTCCCCTATTACTCCTTTTCTGTCTTCTTTTGGTTTATTTAATTCTTTTTTTAACTATTTAACTCATTTTCATTTAGCTCTGAGCTGGTGGCTGGATCTCTTGTTTTTGTTTCTTATTCTCTAGTGGCTGTTCTAGGATAAGGATGCACATGTCCACTTTTCACAGGGTACTTAGTGTTACTCTTTTCCTACTACTTGTAAATGCAGAAGCTTGCAACCAGGCAATTCCCTACACCCTCCCACTTTATGTTTCTGCTGTATGTACTCTTCTATAGGCAATAAAAACTCTAGCTGGGCGTGATGGTGCACGCCTGTAATCCCAGCACTTGGGAGGCTGAGGCAGGAGGATCGAGAGTTCAAAGCCAGCCTCAGCAATGGCGAGGCACTTAGCAACTCAGTGAGACCCTGTCTCTAATAAAATACAAGAAAGGGCTGGGGATGTGGCCAGTGGTCGAGTGCCCCTGAGTTCAATCCCCGGTACCAAAAATAAAAATAAAAAAATAAAAACTCTAGCCAAGAACTTTACAATTTTTTTACTTTAAACAGTCATGTATATTCTTAAGACACAAAGATGCATCAAGCAGTACTTCATATTTACAAAACAAAACCAAAAAACCTTACTATTTCTGGTGCTCCTTCTTCATTTCTGAAGTTCTCAGCTTCCATTTGGGATCATTTCTATTCAGCCTAAAGAACTTCCTTTAGCACTCCTTTCAGCACAGGTGTGATACTTTCTCCCCTTCATCCCTGAAAGAAATTTTCTTTGCGCATAAAAACAACTCCTTTCCTAAAGCATCTTCAAGATGTTTCAACATTTTCTGGCCTCCATACTTCCCCACGAGAACTTTGCAGACATCTAAGTCATTGTTCTACCAGATACAACGTCCTTTTCACTAACTGTACTCAAGAATCTTTGCTTATCCTTGTCAGGAGTTTGATTCTGATGCATCCAGAAGTGATTTACACTGAGTTGTTTTTATTTTTTTTACTGGTATTCACTATGCTTCTTGAATCTGTACATTTATATCACTCACCAAATTTGGGCAGTTTGGGGCCTCTATTTCCACACAAATATTTCTCCCTGCTCTGAGACTCCAATGACATGAATATTAGACTTCTGATATGTTCCACAAATTCCTAAGGCTCTGCTATTTTTTTTTCAGTATTTTCCCTCTGCTGTTCAGATTACCATATTTATCTATCTTCAAGGTCACTAATTCTTTCCTCTGTCATCTCCAGTCTGCTACTGAGCACCTCAAATGAATTTGGCACTTCAGATATTGCATTTTTCATAAAACAAATCTTAATAATTTTATAAGAATCTAAATCAAAGTATTTTCTCTAAATGTAATAAAATTAAACTAGAAATCAACAACAAAAAATATCTGGACAATGTCCAAGAATTTGGAAATAAAACAGTATATTTTTAAGCAACTAATGAAATTAGTCACAAAAAAGAAATTAAAGCATATTTTGAATGGAATCAAAACCAAGATGCAACATATCAAAATGCATGAGATGAAGCTAAAACATGTTATAAAGCACTGTATACCAATGATGCATAAATTAGAAGAGAGATCTTAAATCAAAGGGTAAATTAATCCCAAAGCAAACAGCAAAAAAGGAAATGATAACCATAAAGTGGAAATCAATGTAACTGAAAACACAAAGACACTAGACAAAATCAGAGTTTGACGAAATAGGACCCATGGGTCCAATCCAGCCCACTGATTGCTTTTGCACAAGCTGTGAGTTAAGAATGGTGTTTATATTTTCAAATGTCTGGAGAAAAATCAAAATATTATTATTTCTGGGCTGGGGTTGTGGCTCAGCGGTAGAGCGCTCACCTAGCACGTGCACAGGCCAGGTCCGATCCTCAGCACCACGTAAAAATAAAGGTATTGTGTACAACTAACACAAATAAATAAACATTTTTTAAAAATATTTTTTAAAAAAGAATATTATTTCATGATGGGGTCACTATACGATATTCAAATTTCAGTGCTTCTGAGATGCCTCAGGCTGCTCTTGCATCCCAGCAGCAGAGCTGTGTGGCTGCAGTAGAGGCCACATGTGTCACCTACACTTCTTTGAACTTCTGCTAAGCACAGTGCAAACCATGGAACCCAGCACTGGGTCAATTCAATTGGGTTAAATGTTGCTAACTAAACAACATTTCGAGTTACATCTATTTCTGTAGCATAATATTTTAATGTTTAAATTACCAGTATATTTTCATCACATCAAAATAAGAAAAGAGCCAGGTGCTGTGGTGCACACCTGTAATCCCAGCGGCTCAGGAGGTCGAGGCAGGAGGATCGAAAGTTCAAAGCCAGCCTCAGCAATGGTGAGGTACTAAGCAACTCAGTGAGATTGTCTCTAAATAAAATACAAAATAGGGCTGGGGATATGGCTCAGTAGTTGAGTGCCCCTGAGTTCAATCTCCAGGGCTCCCCCACCCCCCAAAATAAGAAAAGAACAGAAAAACAGACTTTGTTAAGGGACAATAGAGGTGAAATATTATTATTGAATTAGATGGAAAAGTCTTTTGCTTATTATGCACTGAGAACATAGCTATGTTAAGAGAACATAACATATGTCAACACTGTCAGAATAAGCACCCATCACAAATATTCTCAATTCACACTAAATCAATGGTCAGAAAAATTAGAAAATTCAAATTGAAATGTCTCATCAGAGCAGACTTTCTTCACAAAAACAAGTGATGTAAATAAAGCTGCAATCAAAGTAACATTTGGCTATTCCTATGTGCAGCTTTTATTTTTAACCCAAGCAAGAAAAGTAACTTACCACTGATGAGCTCATCAAATCATGTCTGACTGTAGCAGGAAAGCAACTGTGTCTAGAGAAAATAAATTTGCTTAAAGTTATTAGACTTCAGGCAAGAACAATACTTTGAATTAAGCAAAATGAGAACAACATTATAGTCCCTTAAAATAAAAGGGAAATAATTTCAATAAATTATATTTGGCTCCTGATGATTCCAGACATTACTGATGTTGCTTGGTTGTTGTTTATTTAAGTTAATGCCAACTTTAAAGTGACTCAATAATTAGCCTCTAAGAATAGTCTTCATAGAAGAACTACAGGTGATAATATTTTCAAAGTTGAAAAAATACTAATCCAGTATAACCCAAAGCAGTATAATCTGCTAAAATGTGTTAAAATTGATAGTGATCAAAATATTGTTGTTGGAGTAGAAAAAGGCTGAGCTGCAGATTTCTAGAACTTGGTGGTTTTAAACAATAGACTTTATTCTTTTTTAGTTATGGAGGTCAGAATTCCAAAATCAGTTACTGGGCTAGACAAGGTGTCTCTGGACTATTCCTTCTGCGAATTCGTTCCTGTGCCATTTCTATCTTCTGGAGGCAACTGGGATGCCCTGGCTTATGGCCACATCACTCCAGTCTCTGCTTCCATTACCTCTTCACCTTCTCCTAACTTTGATCCTTGTGCTTTTATCTTATCAGGACCCATATGGTTATACTAAGTACAGTCAGATAATCTAGGATAATATGCCCACCTCAAGGGCCATAGCTTAATCACATCTGCAAACCTCTTTTATCACAGAAAGTAACATTCACAGGCTCTGGCAATTAGGATGTGGACCTTTTGGGCAGCAATAATTCAGCATATCACATGTTTCAACTAAAATCATTTGTGGACTGATTTCAGTATTAGGTAGTATCTATTTGTCTTAAAAAGTCACTTTCAAGGGGCTGGGGTTGTGGCTCAATGGTAGAGTTCTTGCATGTGTGAGGCAATAGGTTTGATTCTCAGCACCACTTATAAATAAATGAATAAAATAAAGGTCCATTGACAACTAAAAAAAATTTTTTTTAAAGTCATTTTCAAAAATAAAGTACAGGGGCTATGGGGTTGTGGCTCAGCGGTAGAGTGCTTGCCTAGCACGTGCACAGCCCTGGGATCAATCCTCAGCACCACATAAAAATAAAACAAATAAAATAAAGGTATCGTGTCCAACTACAACTAAAAATTAAATATTTTTTAAAATACATAAAATCTCATGACAAATCAGCATTAACAGATGAACATTTGCAGTTAATTTTAATAATATTAATGAACTTCAATTAAGTGAAATGTTATCGCTCCAAAAAGAATTCCATTGTTCCAGTTAGTGTGTCTATATTACAAACAAGTTACACTCAATTGTTATATTTTAAATATTGTCAGTAAAAGATTTCTCTCTCTCTCTCTCTCTCTCTGTTTTGTTTTGGTACTGGGGATTGAACTTAGGGGCATTTGATCACTGAGCCACATCCCCAGCCCTATTTTGTATTTTATTTTAGAAACAGGGTCTCAGTGAGTTGCTTAGCACCTCACTTTTTTTGAGGCTGGCTTTGAACTCGCAATCCTCCTGCCTCAGCCTCCTGAACCACCAGAACTACACGCACACACCACCACCCCTGGCTAAAGATTTCTCTCTTGTTATGTAAGTACCTAAATAAAGCATTGATTTTGCCAATTGACTGGAAAAGCTAAGACATTTACAATCTCAGCCTTCGAAGAAAAATTCTGCTGAACTCCAGACAAAATCAATTAAACCCACAGGGAGTTCTTTGGGGGGGAAAAAATCAATAAAAATTAAACTTCTAGCCATACTGACAAAGAATAAAAGAGAAAAGACACAAATTACCAAAATCAAGAATGAAAGAACAGGTTTGGGGGCTTAGCTCAGTAGTAGAAAGTATGCTCATCAGATGCAAGGCCCAGGCTCAATTCCAACACTCCCCCCACCCAAAAAATTTAAAAGGAGAGAAAAAGGAAGGAAGAAAAAGAAGGATTCCCTATCATTGGATTCATAGATGTTAAGAGAATAACTTTAAATTCATGAGTTCGGTGTGGTAGATGAAATGATTTAATTCCTTAAAAGACACAAAACACAAATCAATGATCTGAGAAATCAAAGAGAATCTAAAAGCAGAAGTAATGTGTTCTTGGACTTAAACATTCAGTACTGCAAAAGTATCAATTCACTCCAAACTAGCCTATACATTCAATGAGTCCCAATTAAAATCTCAGCAGGATTTTTTGTGCATGAGGATAAGTTGATTTCAAAATTTCTATGGAAAGGCAAAGGAACTAGAATAGTCCAAACTGTTTGAAAGAATAAGTTTGATTAACACTGACTCCAAGATCTGATATACAGTAACAATAATCAAGACCATGTGGTATCTGCAAATGAATAGGTGCTGAGTAAATAAACCACAGAGAGCTCCTAGAAATAAGACCAAGGTCAAGGATTCAACACACAAAGGGAAGTCATTTCAACAAAAGGTGCTAGAACAATTGATCAGGATAGGAAGGAGAGAGGAAGAAGGGGGGGAAGGAGAATGGAAAGAAAGGAAAACAGAAAAAAAGTAAACCTTGACCCATACTTCACACCTTATACAAAAATCAGCTCAAAAGGAATCACAGCCGGGCGCGGTGGCGCACGCCTGTAATCCCAGCATTTTGGGAGGCTGAGGCAGGAGGATCGCGATTTCAAAGCCAGCCTCAGCAATGATGAGGCACTTAGCAACTCAGTGAGATCCTGTCTCTAAAAAAATACAAAAAAGGGCTGGGGATGTGATCCAGTGGTTGAGTGCCCCTGAGTTCAATCCCCAGTACCACAATAAAAAAAAAAAAAAAAAAAAAAGGAATCACAGACCCAAATGTAAAAATCTAAAACTATAACACTTTTAGAAAGATACATAGGAGAAAATTTATATGACCCTGTGTTAGGCAAACTGTTTTGACATAAAACACCAAAAGCACAACACATAAAAGAAAAAAAAAAGATAAAGTGGATTTCATGAAATTTCAAAATCACACTCAAAATGTTCCATATTGTATTGATTTCATTTATATGACATTATGGGAAAGGCGATAGGATTGGGGAATAAATCAGTGGTTTCCTGGGGATAACAGTGAGAGAAGAATCTGACTACAAAAAAAGGCACCACAAGGGAATGTTTTGGGTAATGAAACTGCTCTGTATCTTGACTGTGGTGGTGATGTCTAGATGACAACATAGTTGTAAAAACTCATAGAATTGTACACTAAAAAGAAATTAATTCTGTTTGTAAAGGTAAATGTTTAAAAATCAAAGGAGGCTGCTCTCCAGGTACCTTTCAAACTTAAGCATAGCATCACCTGGGGCTCCTGTAACATGAAGATCCTCCATTCCACCTCAAAATTCTAGGTAAGTCTGTTTGGCACTGACCCAAGGATCTGCTTTTGTATGGGGTTTCCAGGTGACAGTGTTGCTTGAAAGATAAAAGCAAGCATTACCATGGGGTGCAATGATTTAACTGAACCCAGATTTCTCATCAGGAACCAGAGGCCAGAAGGAAGTGGCACAGTACTTCCAACGTGGCTAAGGAGAAGAATCATCCATGTAGAATTGTACGCGTAAGACACAGTATAGGAAAATGTCATCCAGGAATGAAGGAAATAAAGACCTTCAGATGAACTAAGAGAATTCACAGGTAGCAATCCATTCTACAAGGACTGCTAGAGGAAACGCTTCACTCAGACAGGAAATGAGAACAGAAAGACACATGGATCATCAGGAAGGAAGGGGGAGCAACAGAATAGTAAATATCTGGGAAAACATGAGATTACTCTTGAGTGCATTAAAATATGTTTTACTCTTAGAAGCAAAAATGACTACATGGATGGATTCTCAAAGTACATGCACATAACACATGATGACTAGGACATAAAGGTGATGCATTGTAGCTGGGCGCAGTGGCATACATCTGTAACCTGGCGGCTCAGGAGGCTGAGGCAGGAGGATCACGAGTTCAAAGTCAGCCTCAGCAATGGTGAGGCATGATAAGCAACTCAGTGAGACCATGTCTCTAAATAAAATACAAAATTGTGCTGGGGATGTGGCTCAGTGGCAGAGTACCCCTGAGTTCAATCCCCGGTATCAAAAATAAAGGGCGGGGGTTAAAACATCATTTTTCTTTGTCTGATTACAAGGTTCTTTCTTTCTTTGTCTTCAGTTTCCAGCAATCTGATCACGAGGAGCCTGAATCTGGACTGCCTTGAACTGTCCTGTTTGGGATTCACTCAACTTCAGAAAACCAGCGAAATAAGACCAAATAAATGAAAATAAATAAATAAATAAATAACAAAGGGATGAGTATAAATAGGTGAAATTGAAAACAGATATAATAGAGAAACCAAAGAAAACAAAAGTTATCTGTTGTTTTACAATCAATAACACTGATAACTTTATCACAAGGCTGGCAAAAAAAACAAGAGATAACAAAATTACCAGTATCAGGAATGAAAAACTAGATAGCAACTACTGACCCAGGGGACATTAAAGAAACACAATGTGAATACTGTGAACAATTCGATGGGTACAAATTCTAAAATTTAGATGAAATGGGCCAATTTCTTGAAACGTGTAAGATGAAATAACATGAAGTTATAAAACTGAATTCACTGTTAAAAACCTTTTAAACATATAATATCTAAGCCAAATAGTTTCACTACTAAATGCTACCAAATATTTTTAAAAGAAATTCACTGATTCTACATAATCTTTTTCTGAAAATAGAAGAAGAGAAAGAAAACACTTCCTAACTCATTCTATGATTCCAGAATTGTATAGTACAAAAAAAGAACATAATTGCAAAAATCCTCAACAAAATATTAACAAATCAAATTTATATAAAAAAAATAGGGCTGGGATTGTGGCTCAGTGGTAGAGCGCTCGCCTAGCACCTGCGCGGTCCGGGTTCGATCCTCAGCACCACATAAAAATAAATGCATTGTGTACAACTAAAGCAAATAAATAAATATTTTTTTTTAAAAAATCTTAAAAAAAAAATACCACTTACAGGTGGAATTTATCCCAGAAATGAAAAGCTCCTTCAATGTTTGGAAATTCATCAACCTAATCAAATAGTCTAAGGAAGAAGAAAAATGTTATCAGTTGATGCAGAAAAGGCACTTGAGAAAATACAACATTCATCTGTGACAAAAATTTCACAAACTAAAAACGTAAGGGAACTTCTAAAAATGCCTTTCAAGACAATGATGTCCATTCACACCACTCCTACTCATCAACATGGACTGAAAATCAATCAGTGCATATAGATTAGAAAGCATGAAAGAAAACTTATCCTATTCATATACAACATGATTGTCTTAAATGAAAGATCCCAAGGAATTTACAAAACAAAAAGGGGGGGGGTGGGGGAACCTTCTGGTGTGTTTAGCAAAGTCTAAGAACACAAGGTAGACGCAAAAATCATGTTTCTTACACTAACAATGTGCCACTGATAACCAAAATTTAATAACAATACAACTTATATAACTTATAATAACTCCAAAAGAATTCATGATATACTTAGGAATGAGTCTAAACAAAACATGCATAGGCTCTGTATGCAGAAAAACATGAAATGCTCACATAAAAAAATTTATAGTTTTAATTCAGCACCAATCAAAATCCAAGATGAATTTTTTGTAGATATAGGTAAGCTATTTCTAAAGCATATATAGGAAGGCAAAGAAACCAGAATAGGGCTGGGATTGTGGCTCAGTGGTAGAGCGCTCACCTAGCACGTGGGCGACCCAGGTTCGATCCTCAGCACCACGTACGAATAAAGGCATTGTGTACAACTAAAGCAAATAAATAAAAATATTTAAACAAAAAAAAAAAAAAAAAGAAAAAAAAAAAAAAAGAAAAGAAAAGAAACCAGAATAGCTAAAACAATTTTCAGGGAAAAATCGGAGGAATCAAACTATCCATTTTTGAAACCTACTATCTAGCTACAATAATTAAGATAGCTTGGTAATGTTGAAAGAACAGACATACAGATCAATCTAAGAAAAGAAAGTACAAAAATAAACCAAATAAATGGTGTTGGATAGTTGGTCATTCATATTGAAAGAAAACACAACCCAGCCAGGCAAGGTGGCACATGCCTGTAATCCCAGAGGCTCTGGAGGCTGAGACAGGGGGATCTCAAGTTCAAAGCCAGCTTCAGCAATGGTGAGGCACTAAGCAACTCAATAAGACCCTGTCTCTAGTTAAAATACAAAATAGGGCAGGGGATGTGGCTCAGTGGTTGAGTGCCCCTGAGTTCAATAACAAAAAAACACAACCCAACTTAAAATGGACAGAATACATGAACAGATAGTTTAGCAAAGAAGATATAAAAATGGTGAACAAGCAAAAAGAAAAAGATAGATCTGCTGATCATTAACCATCAGAGAAAGTCACAATGCCATTAAAATCACAATGCAATAAAAATACACAACTATTAGAATGGCTAAGATTTAAAAAGACAATATTAAGTGTTGGTAAATATGTAGAATAACTAGAACTTTCATACCTTACTAATGGGAATGCAAAATAGTACAGATACTCTGAAGAAGTAAAGTTAAAGATACACTTTCCATATGACCCAGTAACTCCACTCCTAAATATACATACGTTAGAGAAGTAAGTAAGGAAACCTGTACATGAATGTTTACTGCATCTCTATTCATAAGTGCTTAAAACTGAATAAAAAATACCTATGAACAGGTAAAGACATAAACTGTGGTATATCCACAAAATACAGCAATGAATAAAAATGAAGTATTCATACACAGAATAACTTGGATACATGCCAAAGGCAATTTGCTGAAAGAATCCAGTCTCAAGTATATACAGTATAACATTCATACATATAACATTCTCAAAAAGACAAACTATAGTGCTTCTATAATCAGAATGTGAACTATAAAGATTTCAAATAAAATACAATTAAGTTGCAGTTAACTAAAAAACAATCACATCAAAAAGTCATAGCTCATTAACATAGCTTTTGTGACCCTCAACAAAAATCCAAATGTGCCTTCTCAATCTGATAGAATACATCAAGAACTAAGAAAAAGGACTGTAATTATCTAAATTCAAATCCCAGCTCAGTCTCTTCCTAGCTAGGAACCAGAATTAACAACTTAGCTGTGTCTCAATTTCCTCATCTTTAAAATGATAATGGCAGTGCCCCACCCCCAGCTCACATAGGGCTATGAGGATTAAATGTGTTGATTCATATAAAACCCTTAGAACGAACGATATTTAGCACTAAATGTTTATATGCTGTCTTTGAATTTGCCAAAGGAAATACCTTCTCCCATGAGAAGAGAGAACAGGGGAGAAGGAAGGATGCTAAATTCTACTCAGGTGAGACTCTGCCAGGCGTCAAAGGATCCGTCCCTACTTTTCCCTCAGCCTTTGTCAAGTCTAGATTGAGGATGGAAAGGAGGCTGGGAGAAATCTGAATTTCATCAGAACTCCCGCATAACTTCCACTGGACATCCCAGACCACAGCCAGGAGTGGGGGATGGGGAAGAATTCCTAGGAATTGGGGTACAGCCCAGCTTCCTTCGGGGATCAGAGAGGGGCCAGGGACACTACAACTGGAGCTCTGACCCCTTCCTAGGCTGCCTGGAGCTTTCAGCAAACTGTGTTTATCAAAAAATTAAAAAGAAGTCCAACAACGAATGGTCTGTCTTCTGCCATGTGCCAGGCTCTGTGGTCTTTTTATTTAACTCTTAGAATCACGCTTACAGAGGTAGTAATACCATTTTAAAGAAGAGGAAACGGAGGCAGAGATGAAATACTCGCCAAATACGCTGCTGGGAGGTGGCACAGCTGGCTGTGGCCAGGAAAGGGGTTGGGGGTGTGCAGAACCCAAGAGACCCGCGATCCCCAAGGACGCAGGACCCCGGCGCGGGCCGGCGCGCGGGATGCGCCAACCGCCGGCCCCTCGAGAAGGCTCGTTCGGGGTAACGCAAACCCCGCCCTTCGCCGGAGGCGGACTCTTCCCCCAGGTCGACCGACCGCCAGGTTGCTACTGGCCCGAAGCGAAAGGCCGAGCGAAGTACGCGGGCGCGGGAGGGGAGGGCTCACCTTTCTGAGAGCGGCGAAGGCCGCGGCCGCGCATACCTGGGGCGGAAGCGACTCTGCCCGCAGACCCCGTCTGGACTACGCTTCCCAGAATTCCCGACGGGAGCAAGGACTCGGCCTCAGCCCGCTGCAGCGGAAGTTATCCCGCGGCCCGGCGTTCCCAGACTACACTTCCCAGAATCCCCAGGCCACCCTCGCCCTCCCAGGCCGGAAGTGCCGGCCACTGCGGAGACTGTGCGTGGGGTTTCGCGCCCAGCGCGTCCAGATGGAATTCTCTGGCTCTGGTGTTCAGGAGCTAGACTCTCCCAAACGCGGAGAAGCCTGGTGTATCATATACTGCTGTTTCCTCCGGCAGGCGGTGAATTAAAGGCTTTTCCCAGAGCAGGTGGCACGACCGTGTGCTCGGACTCCTGGAGTCTCCAGCAAGGCAGCCCCTTCTGCGTGCTGGCTTGGTTTTGGGTAGTCGGTCTGAATCAGTTCTAGAACACTGTCGGGCTAGGTGGCCCCCACCCAGCCCCCTTTATTATTTTCTTTAACGATTTTCCTTTCAAACGCTGTACCCAAATTCAACCAAAGCAAACTCTACCTACGTATCCAAGAAAATAATGAACAAATTTGAAATGCATTCAATAAAGAAAAAGGTACAAAAAGGAAGTGATGTGTGAGCTAAAAGTGGAGCTAATGAAAGAAAATTGGGCTGACGTGCACCAGGAACTGAATTGAAGGAAAGCAGGATGTCATCCTTACTTTGACTGGATTGCCTTTTTAAATTCTGGAGCTCTAATGCTCTAGAATACTGACTGAAGGGCAAAAACCACACCAGAGACTGCTGTGTAGCGGAGAAGTTTATTAACCGGCCTTGGCAGCTGGCCAGGACAAAGGGGTGCATGGAGGGAAGGGAAGAAGAAGGGGCAAAAGGGGGGAATTCTGGACTGGCAGGGGTTTAAGTAGGGATTCCAGAGGGCTGAGGGACCCCTGAATTCATAGGTTACAGAGGGTCAGAAGGGGGACCCTTGTGCCACAATTGGCTCAGTAAGGCACCTGAGGTGTGGCCAGTTTAAGGCACCTGGGAGGTGTGGCCTGGCAGTGAAATCCATCTAACATTCCCCCTTTTTTATTTAGGGAGCAGGGTGTTGTGTATCAGTCTGGCTGCTTCAAGCTGAAACAGGGAGATGTGGGCATATAAGACAGGCAGGTCAGGCTTGAGGGCAAAAAAAATTCCCAGGAGATGGGTGCCAAAAAGATGAATCTCTGGAGGTGTAAAATGGATGAAGTTTCCTTGAAGCCATAGGTCTATGAGGGTGTCAAACCAAGCTTCTGCAGAGGTCACTGGGATAATCAGCCAGCTATCCTCCCAAAGAGCATAGGAATTGTAAGCATCCTGAATTTGCAGGTAGCATCTTAACACTATTATGAAAACGACAAAGAGAAAGAAGGAGAGAGGGATTAATGTCTGTCAGCCTATATTCCACCAGGGGGGACTTACAGTAAAGAGGCCAATAGAGAGTAGGAGGCTCGTGCGCAAGGTCATCATAATGAACATAGGGTGGCAGATTAAGGGCCCTTCGGAAGGAGCTGGTGAGGAGTCCTCTGGTGTGTACTTGATCCCTTTATAGTCTGGCAAGTCCATCCCGAGGTGACGAGAAGTCATCTGTGGTTTTTTAACAGTTGATAATCTCTGAGGAGAAGCTGGTTAAAGGTTTGGTTAGAGATTTTACTTAGTTTCCCTGCAGAAATTTTGCAACACAGGGAAGGAGGGCATAGAATAAGAGAACTCCAACTAGAGGTCCCAATATTGGGAGAGCCCAGCTGATGAAGGGGTATGTGAACATGTCCTAATGGGATTGTTGTGCCAGTTGTAATTTTCTTTTTAATTGCTCTTGTAATCATTTAACCTTTGTCGGTGACGAGTTCTGCTCCCCCAAATGTTGAAGTTTGAACACTAGAGAAGCAAGCCGAGGCAAACATATAAAGCAAGCTCTATCTAGACTTCTCCTGGCAGGGAGAAGGGGGCCTTTGCTGATATCTTGATATCCCAAGAAGCAAGGCAGGTCTGCCTTTTTTATATGTCCCAGGGTTTCCTTTGTTCTCCTGCTCTCTTCCCCTTATTTCCTTCCTGCATACTGTGACCAGGCCCAGTGGGATGGCCAAAAGGTGAGAAGCAGATGGGCTGAAGGGGGAAGAACAGGATTGTTCAGCCCAGGACACATGAATTAACAACTGTATAGCTCCCTGTAGGGAAGGACAATTCCTGGAACAGGTTACCTTGGCAACAGGTTGGGGCAGTGGCAGGTTCTTGATAGGGTGGAGGAAGGGCTCCAAGGCAATTAACATCCCAATCCCTCAGGGGACAATCTCCCAGACTCACTCAAAATTGGCTTTCTTGAAGCCGGGCGCGGTGGCGCACGCCTGTAATCCCAGCTCTTGGGAGGCTGAGGCAGGAGGATCGCGAGTTCAAAGCCAGCCTCGGCAATGGCGAGGCACTTAGCAACTCAGTGAGACCCTGTCTCTAATAAAAAATA
This sequence comes from Tamias sibiricus, assembly GCA_025594165.1. Classification (NCBI taxonomy): domain Eukaryota; kingdom Metazoa; phylum Chordata; class Mammalia; order Rodentia; family Sciuridae; genus Tamias; species Tamias sibiricus. The sequence goes on along the minus strand of CM046672.1, from coordinate 49,512,433 downwards.
CAAAAAAGGTCTGGGGATGTGGCCCAATGGTCGAGTGCCCCTGAGTTCAATCCCCGGTACCAAAAAAAAAAAAAAAAAAAAAAAAATTGGCTTTCTTGATCTGACCTGACTTGATTTACCTGTCTATACTGACTGCCTATCAGATTTTGGCTTCGTTTCCCCTTCTAATTTTAGGAACTCCTTAGTACTGTAAGGAAATGGGACAATGACTGGATCTGGCTTCTTTGTGCTGGAAGGGGGTGATGAGATGGGGCAAGTAGTTTGGAGTTCCCTTTTTAGAAGTAAGGTCGGATTGAAGCCTGGGGAAGAAAAGGTTGTAAAGTCACCAGGGATGGGCGCTTCTATAAGAGAAACAAAAAAACATGAGTACTGAATAAATGTTGCAGCATTCGAAACATGTCAATGTATACCATGAAGATGAGAGAAGTCAATAATTTCTCACAAGGAGGTGTGAGGGCTGAAAAGTTGTCTCCATAATAAGGCCAGAGTGGACACGGCCTTTATTTGGGAATGTAAATCTTTAACATCCCCAGAGTTATCAGGAATGTAAATACAACATTTAACTTTTAATGTTACAGATGTCTATCCCAATGAGATGGTAGTTAAGCTACTTAATGTCCTCTGATCTTATAAAATCTTTCTACTGGTATGGCCTCTGTGTCTGTAGAGAACACTTTATTTGTTGCTTAGGGCTAGATAATCATACTAGTAAATATTAAGCCTACCTGTGTAGGTTAGGAAGATCTGTAGGCCTTAAACTAACTAAAAACTTTTGACTGGGCAGTCACTTAATAGTTAAACTGTTTCTTTTTATAGTTACCAGGCATTCCTGCCTAACAATCTCTTTTGTAGCCTCCAGTCTTACTAATTCTTGGGGATAATACAAGTGTATATTTTAAGTTACACCTATTTTTTTTTAATGCCCAGGAATGGCTGTGTTTTGGTTTAAACTGTTTTTTTGTTAGGTGTTTAAAATGAAGCCGGTTAAACTGACTTTTGCTTCTATCTGCTAAGAGTCAGCTGAAGCCGGGTGTAGTGGTGCACGCCTGTAATCCCAACACTTGGGAGGCTGAGGCAGGAGGAGCGTGAGTTCAAAGCCAGCCTCAGCAATGGCGAGGCACTTAGCAACTCAGTGAGACCCTGTCTCTAAATAAAATACAAAAAAGAACTGGGAATGTGGCCCCAGTGGTCGAGTGCCCCTGAGTTCAATCCCCAGTACCAAAAAAAAAAAAAAAAAAAAAAAGAGTCAGCTGAGTTCCCATGGGAGTCACTCTTGGGGAAACTTGAGCAGCTTTTTAGTTCTGCTAGTGCCATTTACACTAGGATGAGCCCAGGTCTTGCTTGATGTTTTATTTTTATGTGGTGCTAAGGATTGAACCCAGTGCCTCACACATGGTAGGCAAGCACTCTACCACTGAGTCACAATTCTGCCCCCAACCCCAGCTTTAAGTTATAAAGCAGAATCAGCAAAAGCTTTCAGCTGTTCCTTGACTTGAATTTCTCCTGGTAAACTATAGGTCACCAGGCCTGTGAAAGGAACTCTGTTGATATCAAGGAATTATTATATGAAAAGAGATAAATAAATAAAACTTTGAAATCCTTTTGTTCAAGTATTACATCACCTATTCTTACCCTCTTCTTGATGTCATAAAAACAACTAAGTGTTTTAGGAATATGGAAAGCAGTGAGACCAGGATTTTCCTTCAGGTGATTTGGTGAGGGTGAAATCAACCAGCAAATATAAACATGTTCTGCTTTTGATTTTTCTTCTGGACAAAAAATTTTTCATACCTTTTACTATGAAACATTTAAAACATATACAGAAGAGTGAAATATTCCATAACTTCATCCCTCATCCCCCAAATCCAACAATTATCAATATGAGCCACACTTTCATGACCTGTCAATTTTGTCTTTCTTCCTTTTTTGTTATTGTAACTTAAAAAAAAAAGCATCACACTGTATTATTTTCCCCCAATACTTCCATATAGACTTCAAAATTTCACAATTCTTATTGTAACTAAAATACAACTATCACACTAAAGAAAGTTAATAATAATTCTTTAATATTATCTCACAGCCAACAAAAAATTCAAAATTTCCAATCATCTCAAAAATATCCATTCCACATGTTTGATAGCTTTGTCTCTTGAGTCTCTTTCACTGTGAAAGAGTAGTCCTTTCTATCCATTTTGAATTCATGCCCTTCATCTACTGAAAACAATCAGGGAAGCTGTCAGGTAAGATGTTCCACATTCTGGATTTTATAGAATGTTTCCTGTGCTGTCATTTAACATTTTTTCTACTTCTCCTGTGGTTCTGGTAAACTACATGTTAGATTTAGAGGGCAGGTTAGATATAGTTTCATCCTTTTAACAGGAATCCTCCATGAGTAGATTTATTCTGGCATTATTAACTAGAACTAACTCCTTAGAGAAGATCACAGTACACCCTTGAATGTTGCTGCTTCCTGTACATAATATAGTATTTTTGAAAGTCTAGCTCAACGATGCATATAAATGTCCATTGGAAGAACAAGGTTAAAAGAGTTTAAGGGGAAGGGTAAGAATCTGAAAGTCACAATTTTTTCTTCTTTCCTCCAACTTCTAATCTTATCCTGTTAAGCATCTAGAGTCTTACAAAGTAGGCAGCAATGTACAGCCACGTCTGCCCCTCCTGAGCCCTAGTCTGAATGTTACCCAGGATGAATTTCTTCTCTGAATCTCAGGGCACATGCATTGCACAATCAGAGTTATATTTCCAAAACTGCTCCCAAAGCAGTTGTTCTGATTGAGCCAATAGTATTTGGGAGCCTTTATTCCAAATACACATCATCACTGGGAGTATGGCTCAGTGGCTGAGTGCTTGCTTAGCATGTGCAAGGCCATGGGTTTGATCCCCAGCACCACACACAACAAAAATACACACCATGAATTGGAAAATTCCCTTCTCTTTCACAGCATGTTCAAAATACTTCTACCATTCTACATATGAACTTCTCAGAGTTATATGATCACTGTACCTCTAAAGTAGTGCTTCCTAGCCAAGATCACGAACAGAGACAGAACGTCTCACAAATTATTTTGTAACAACTGTTCAATACCAAGTCTGGTGGTTATTTTAAAACAAAAAGAGTAAAGTTGGGCTGGGGCCGTAGCTCAGTGGTAGAGTGTTTGCCTACCATGTGTGAGGCACTGGGTTAGATCCTTAGCACCACATAAAAATAAACAAATAGAATAAAGGCATGGTGTCCATCTACAACTACAAGAAAAAAAGAAAACTCAATATTTTTCACATGATGGGAACATTCTTCCCTTTTATGCATCTTGATTCCAAGAACAGAAGAGCAAGAGTTGGATTTAGAGCTCCTGGGCCAGGAAACACATACAAGCAGATGCTACTGACTGGCTGGTAGAGAAGACATTCAGAATCCCTTTGCCCTGCATGACTCTTCTCTAACCCTGGGGGATGGTGGGATACATTCTTAGTATTCTGTAAATTCACAGGCTGCCGTGGGACACAATTCTGAGCAATGAGACATAAACATAAGGCTTCTTCTATTAAAGACAGAAGGGGAAAGACTGGCATTGGATATGAGGAGACCAAGGGAGAAAGAACAGGCAATCAGATCAATGAATTGTAGAAAAACTGATAAAGTCAAAGTCAGGGTAAAACACAGAAAGCTCTAGAAAGAGGATATGACTCATCAACATTTTGCCACATTGGGCTCATCTATCACTTTTTTGTTCGACTATTTAAGATAAAATCTCTGGCACTGTCATTTCCTTACAAATACTACATATATTGCTTAAAAATAACTTTTTTTTTTTTTTTTTTTTTTTTTGCAGGATGCAGTGGTGCATGCTTATAATCTCAGCCATTTGGGAGGCTGAGGCAGAAGGATTGCAAGTTTAAGGCCAATCTCCACAACTTAGTAAGACCTTTTCTCAAAATGAAAAATAAGAAGAGTTGGGGGGGCTGGGATTGTGGCTCAGCGGTAGAGCACTCGCCTAGCACGTGGGCGACCCGGGTTCGATCCTCAGCACCATGTACAAATAAAATACATTATTGAATAAAACGCATTGTGTACAACTAAAGCAAATAAATAAAAATATTAAAAAAAAAAAGAGTTGGGGATGGAGCTCTGTGTTGCTACGGGGGAGGAAGGTGGTGCTGGGGGAGCCTGTGTACCTGGAGAGAGATATTTGTAGAGCAATTGAATTGTTGGAAAAACTACAAAGGAATGGAGAGGCACCACCACAGAAATTTCAGGCTTTACAAAGAGTCCTTCATAGTGAGTTCTGCAGTGCTGTAAGAGAGGCATATGAACATGTCTATGAGGCTCATCCTGACGTGAAAGCTAAGGCAACTGCAGAGGCTCCTGTCACTGCATGTGCTGCCAGTGAAGTATATTCTCATCCTGGAGTTTTGAGCTACCCAAAACAGAAGAGGGTCTGGGTTCAATATTGTGGCAGGCAAGGAACAAAACTCTCCAATCTACGTATCTTGAATAATTCCAGGTGGAATAGCTGATAGGCCTGGGGCCCTCAAATGAAGAGATCAACTCCTTTCTGTTAATGGAGTGAGCTTTTTTTTTTTTTTTAATATTTATTTATTTGCTTTAGTCGTACACAATTTGTTTATTTGTACGTGGTGCTGAAGATCGAACACATGCCTCGCACGTGCTAGGCAAGCGCTCTGCTGCTGAGCCACAACCCCAGCCCTGGAGTGAGCATTTTGAAGGAGAACATCTTGAAAAAGCTGAAGAACTTCTGAAAGCAGCCCAAGGAGAGTTTAAATTAGTAGTACAGATAAACCCAGTCTTAGAAGAAATGGAGTCACACTTTGAAAAAATGAGATCTGCAAAACACAGGCAACGGACCCAATCCATTTAAAATTTTGTATTCCATTTTGCTTTTTAAATAGAGAAGTTTTACTTGTGACCTACTGGTGTCCACAAAGTCAAAGATTGTAAAAAAAAATAATAACAAACATACAAACTTCCCATGAAATTCTCCCTGCCATTTTATAAGTGCCTATTTTAACATCATTTATGGTTCTAGAGTTGCATACACTTTTTTTCTGACAAGAAAAAGGTGTTGTGGGCAATTCTGTCTTCCTTTTGTAAATGCAGATTTTGTTATAAAGTTGTTATAGGTTTTTAAGAATGATTTTCTAATATTCAACTGTACTTTTACATTCTCAATCTTTTTTTTAGGAAGAATGTTTTCTTCCTTTGGCTACTTATTTAAGATTAACAGTTCTCCAACTCTTTTTGCTTACCATTTTCTTAACCTCTGAAATTCCTTTACATTTTTCTGCACTTTATACTTTGAACATACACATAATATATATAATCAATGGTAAATAATAATTCAACTATGGGAAGTTTTTTATATATGAACACGTATAATGTGTATTCATTTATACTGATTTATAAAAATTAGTTTTTAAACACTGAAATAATCGTTGCTAAAATATGTATTTCATAATATTTGAGCAGTGAGGCAAGAGGATGTAATTTGACTATTAGCATTAATGATTATATTCCGTTCTATTTGTATTCAACAATATATCAAAAAGTATAAATGCAAAATAGGTTCAGATCTCATCTTGCAAATTTTTAAGGCTATTCATTTTTATTTAAATATATTTCTCATGGTTTGGTCTTTCCATGCCTAGAGATGAGCCAGTTAATTTATGGTTAGGAAATAGCAGAAATGAAGAAGAAAAATTAATACCTTTAAACTCACAAGTCTCAAGTTATACATCTTACTAGGTCAGTTTTAAAAAAATTGTTAAATAGGAAAAAGAGGATGTTTAAGATGTGTAAAGCCGGGCGTGGTGGCGCACGCCTGTAATCCTAGCACTTGGGAGGCTGAGGCAGGAGGATCACGAGTTCAAAGCCAGCCTCAGCAATGACGAGGCACTTAGCAACTCAGTGAGACCCTGTCTCTAATAAAATACAAAAAAGGGCTGGGGATGTGGCCCAGTGGTCGAGTGCCCCTGAGTTCAATCCCCGGTACCAAAAAAAAAAAAAAAAAAAAAAAAAAGATGTGTAAAAACTATGAGGTGATTTGTTAAGAATCTGTGGATTGTCAAAATGAGTAGGAACTCATATTAAAATGATTGGATTTAGAGATGCAATCTTTGTTTATGATTTTAATATAGAGGAAAATTTGAAAGTTACTTTATGTCATTTGTCCTGTTTTACTAAGTGGCAGCTATTAGTATATGCCTGTCACTGAAGTCTTCATAAAAGCTGAAATTAAAGAGTTCATTTTCAGTGACAACTCATAAGAATATTTGTATTTTTAAAAAATTGTGAATGACATACTATAAAAGAAGATGATGGATTGGAAAAAATGAGAATTTGGCATAATTATTGATCCTGTATTTTTAAAAGGGCATTGTAACTTTCCTTCAGGAAGAATAAAAATTTGTATAACTTTCTCTGCTGTTTGTGAGCATTGTGAGTCTTAAAAGATTATTCCACTTTTCAGTAATTTTTCAGAATATAAGTCAATCAGCATTGTTATTTATCACTTAGGTACTGAACACTGGATTGTATGGTTGAATGTGTCTTTAGTTCACTACAAACATGCTTCTTATTGATAGGACCATGTTGTTAAATTGTGTATTTTCAAAATTAATTGATGTGTTTTTAAAATGTTGGAACCAAAGCAAAATAGAATAATTATGGACTTAGTTTAATTGTAAAATTATTAGAAGTATTTGTTTGTACAGCTTTATATATTAAAGAGAAGTATTGGTGCATATAAAAACAGTAATATTATTGTTATGCTTGTATTCTTGCATTACAGGGTAAATAAACCCTGAAGAAATCTTATTTTAATATAGCTATAGCTACAACAACTTTTAGGATATATCAACATTTCCTGGCTCAATGTCTCAGCTGTTTCAGAACTTCCAACCAAGTTAAATCTTTTTTGGTATTGAAACTCAGGAAATTAAGTAAGCTGGGTTGGTTTTTTTCTTGTTCTTTTCTTTTCTTTTTTTTTTTTTTTTTTGCTTGTTTGTTTATTTGATTTGTTTGTTTTTTGCTATAACCCACAATCTCTTCTTTTTGTGGGCCGGCACCTATTTAAAAATCTTGAAGATTTGTTAAGGAGCCAAATACAGTAGTTTTGCTTGGTTCTGTTGAACACGAGTAGCAGTAGTTTGTTTTCATTAATGCAGTTTTCATAGTATATCTCAGAATTTTATATCTTGACCATAGAATAGTTCATTCAATAGCAAAGATGTACAAAGGTGGTCTAGTAACAATTAGGAAATGAAGAGAATTTTCATCTTATAAATGGATGGTATGTGAATAAACCTAGGCACATAGTAAGTATATAACTGGTGCTTGATTTGTAAATTGCAAATGTTAACCGTCCCCCTCCGTTTTTTCCTTTAATTTTCTTATTACTTCAAAATGAGTTGACTGTTTCTCAACCTTAGTTGCATATTAAAATGCCTTGCAGAGCTCAAAAAATATTGAAACTGGGTTCCCTCCCATAACAACTAAATCAGGATCACTCATTTTTTAAAAACATACCTGGGGGTTCTAATGGACACCCAGGTTGAGAATCAATAGTTTTGTTTGCAAGTATCAGAATAGAATACTACAATTTGTAGCTACTTAATGCTTAATTATGTTACTTAGTAATTTCTTTAGTAATAAAAGTTACTTGGCATTTCTTAATTGGAAAGTAATAATAATCTACCTTTTTTCTTTTAAAAAAATTTTAGTAGTTTAAATGTAAAATTTTACTGTTTCATCTTTATGCCCCCTTTGCCTTTAAAAATCACAAAAATAGTCTTTATTCTTTGAAAGAGCATATTTAAAAATTACAGATGAGAAGTACTGTCCTTGATAATTACATGCTGTATTAATATGGTCACTTTATACTGTAATGCTAGATTATAGTGGCCTCATTAAATTGATGTTTCAGGGGAGGTTTGTTTGTTTGTTTTGGGGTTTTTTTGTCATTTTCCTCCTCTTCTAAATTTTTAGGTTTTTTATTTTTAATTTTTTCTTGTTCAAGTACTTAAGTAGTTCGGCTCAAGTACTTTGTTTACAATTAAAATGGGTATTATAGCATTTAGTAGAAGAAATAGTTACGGCTTATCTAGAAAGAATGCCAGCATGACTTGGTGTAGACTTAAAAGAATACATATTGTGAATATTTTATAATGTGGAATGATCATTGAAATATCAAGGACTCTAGTAATTGTGTTTCCTGAATAAACATATGTTTATGAATCTTTTAACTTACAGTTTGTTGTTTCCTCTTGCCAGCAGTCTGGTTTTGTAGATTTTATTGTCCAAAATTCACAAATGTTGTTCCTTTAAACATTGTTGTAGTAATAGTTACATAATGGAGAAAAATGAATTACTTGCTTTCTCCTTGCTTTTCAAGAACTTTAAAACTAATTTGTATCTTGACATGGTTTTTTAAAAATACTGACAAATGATATGCTTCTACTTTTTTAGTTTGAGATATTTCTCCAAAATGGATGTACAATAACTTTTTCAACAGATGACTTCATTTATCAATTTAATTCTGATTCTAAAGCTTATTTAAAATAAATTTGTATGTGTTTAAAAAAGAAGGGCTGGGCATATGTCTTTAGGTTCAATCCCCAGTACTACAAAAACAAACAAAGAATCCCAATTATTTTCCTACCTAAACATAAAACTCTCATTACCTTATGAAACCAAATTAGCAATCCTTGGTTTTACCTAATCTGTATCCAACTTAAATTCCCATTTATTGAAAAAATGCATAGTTTATTCCAATCCATATTCAAATAATCCTGAAATAAATCACAATTTTGAAAGGATTTTAATATAAGAGTGTCCTCTAAAAACCCATTATTATTCAGTACTGAGAAGCCTGGATCAATTTGCTTCTGACAATCAACACTGTTAGTTTTTGTATAAGTTGTTGCTTGCTTCAGTGCTAGTTTTATTCGATTAATTTTATTAAGATTAACTGCAGGACACCTAAATTTTTATTGCATTTAAGGTGTTAGCTGAAAGACCTTCCTCATCATTATGCATTATGAAATTTCTCTACCACATGGGATTTTTTATATCTACAGACTGCACTTTTGGAAAGTTTTACCACAGGCATGTCTCCTGGAACACTTCTCTTTTGTGTGCACACCAAGGCATGAAGATTCTCATGAAGAAGTGTCATTCACACATCTGAGTGTTCAATGGATCACTGTCTCATTAAGCCTTAAAGGCTTAAAATCTGAACTCTTGAGTTATATTTCCATCCTGTGTGGATGCCAGTGACCAGGAAATATTCAATCTCTCAGGATATCATGAGTAATACTGTAGTTACCAACAAACCACTAAAAATCTCAGGGGTTTAACAGAATAAATATTTATTTCTTGCTCAGAAAGAAAAAAAACACAGGTCTAATCTTTCTCTCTAAGCTCTTTCTAAGAAGAAGAAAAATCTTTCTTTCTCTCTCTAAGCTCTCTCTAAGAAAGTAGAAGTAAAAGTAGTAATAGCTTTACTCTGCCTCCGAGAGTTTTCTTCCCGCGGCGTTGTGGCTAGCCACGACAGGCAGCTTACAAATGGTGGTCCGTCCGGGGCTCGGCAGGCAGAGAAGAAAAGATAAGAAATAAGAACAAGAAGCTAAGATAGTGAGGAGAGAGGAGAAGAAAGCATAGCCTCTGACTCAGTTGAGACCAGCAAAAAGAGTAGTACTCAGTTGAGACCAGCAAAAAGAGTAGTACTCAGTTGAGGCCAGCAAAAAGAGTAGTACTCAGTTGAGGCCAGTTAAGAATTAGCGAAAAGCCGAAGCGAGTAGCCGGCGAGAGCCGGCGAGAAGCCGAAGCCATGAAGCGAGTAGCCGGCCAAAAGCCATAAAAAATAAAGAAGCCAGAAAGTAATAGCATGGTAAAAGCCATGCAGAGAAAAAGCCTTGAGCTTTAGCAAAAAGCCATAAAAGAAAATAGAGAATTAAAAAGCACGGTGAAAACCATGCAGAGAAAAAGCCATTGAGCTTTGGCAAAAAAGCCATAAAAATAAAGAAGAGATAAGAAAAAAAAAAAAAAAAAAGTCAAAGCCGCTTATGCAATTGTGCTTAACTAAGTGCGTTAGCTGCTCCTCAGCAGTAGGCTTCCTTAAAGCCGCAGCACCTCCTCAAAAAGGGCTCAAATATCCACCCTTTTAAAACAAAAGGTGAAAAGCCAGGTAGGGACAAGAAAATAAAAGAAAATAGAGAAAATAAAATATAGAAAATAGAATTAAAAAGCACCTTTTAAACTAAAAGGGAGGAATATGAAGGAGCCCCAATTAGGGAGATGGCTATTGCGGTCAGCTGGAAGCCATAAGTTCCACCTGATAATAAGTATGTATGTGACGCACCTGTAAATGCACGTGAGGCATCCGCAAAGCTAAAGGTATATAACTGGGTGAAAGCGGTCGGAGTCAGGAGAAGAATGAATTCATTCAGTCAGTCATGCAGTTGCTCGGTCGGAAGAAGAGTTCGGGTCGGAGAAGAAGAAAAGAATCAGAGTGGCCAGAACGTAGGCGGTTACAGAAGAGAAACCAGATAGAAGAAGTAATTCCTGGTCAGAGTCAGGCCGAGGCTCCCGAGGAAGAAAGAAGAAAGAAGCTCTAAAAGCTAAGCTCTCTCTCTCTCTCTAAAGAAGAAATCTCTCTCTTTCAAGCTCTCTCTCTTTCTCTCTAAGCTCTAAGAAGATGAAGAAGATCTTTCTCTCTAAGCTCTAAGAAGAAGAAGAAAAAGCTATCTCTAATCTTTCTCTCTAAGCTCTTTCTAAGAAGAAGAAAAATCTTTCTTTCTCTCTCTAAGCTCTCTCTAAGAAAGTAGAAGTAAAAGTAGTAATAGCTTTACTTTGCCTCCGAGAGTTTTCCTCCCGCGGTGTTGTGGCTAGCCACGACAGGCAGCTTACACAGATGGACTTAAAAATCTGAGTATGGACTCAAATGTTCTTACCACGCTAATATCACAGGCTTCCTTTCTGAGCACACTTTCAAATGTTCTTCACACAGTTATCTACTTGGTGGGGACTCTCTAAAAAGCCTACAGACTTTGGCTGGACTGAAGACCCTTCCACATTCATCCCAATTAGGATTTCCTTCCTGGGCACATCATGTACTAGAAATTTGACCTTCACCTGTTGCCACTGCCACAAACCACCCACTTATTTTGCCACTGCAGTATAGCTTCTGTGGTGGGAACATTGCAGAAGTTCTTGAGATCCATAGTAGTTGCCGGACATACTCTTAAGAACCTGCTCTGGAGCTGCAGGCTGACAGTACAGATGGCAGCATCCCTGTTGCATGCTCCCTGCCCTGCCAATGACTGAGTAAGCCTCCATCATCTGGAACGCACAGGGTTGCTTCTGTTTTCCTGATTAAATCTCAACTTTGGACAATCCTAATGTTTCTGTCCTCTTTCACACTCCAATGAGTGAGAAGGTCAGAGGCATAACTAAGATCCTTTCCACACTCAAGACACATGTGCTGTGTCTCATCTCTTATGCACTTGCTGATGAGCAAGCAGATAGGAGTTTCGACTGAAGCCCTTACCACACTCATCACATTTGTAAGGTTTCTCTCTGCTGTGATATCTTTGACGTAAGTGAAAATAAGATTTATAGCTGAAGCCCTTACTGCACACTTCACACTTATATGGTTTTTCTTCCATGTGAACCCTCTGATAAGTGTGAAGAACTGAACTGTATACAAAATCCTTCTGCACTCATTGCATTTGTAGGACTTCTCTCCTCTGTGGACCTGCTGGTGAATGTGAAGGTATGTGCTTTGACTGAAGCCCTTTCCACACTCTCCACAGCTATAAGGCTTCTCCCCTGTGTGCAACCTCTGGTGGACTTGAAGAACAGAACTTGAACTAGAGCACTTGCCATACTCACTGCATTTGCAGGGTTTCTCTCTAGTGTGAACTCTGATGGACGAGAAGATTGGAACTGTGATCAAAGCCCTTCCCACACTCTTCACATTCATAGGGCTTTTCCTCTGTGTATATTCCCTGGTGAATACAAAGCAGTGACCTAAATCCAAACCCCTTCCCACACACATCGCATTTGTAGCACATCTTGCCTGTGAGGACAGGCTGATGGCTGTGAAGGGAAGAGGTGCATCTGAAGCCCCTGCCACGTCCTTTACAGGTATGTCTCCTGAGGGGACTTGCTGCTGTGTGGGAGGATCTGAGCTCTGCTTGCAGCCCTTCACCCATTCATGAGTTACCTCACCTGCATGGGTTTTATGAGGAATAAGCTCTGGGCTCTGAACCACGTCTTTTCCACAGTGGTCACATTTATATGCTTTTTCTCCCAGGTGAGCACCATGATGAACATGAGGCTCCACATGGTCTATGAAACCCACTCCAGTTATCGCATATGAAAGGTGGTGGTTCCACATGGACCACAGGATGCTGCTCAGCTGTTGATTTCAAAACCAGGCTCTTCCCACACTCGATCCTCCCCAAGGTTTCTCTCCTTCATCTTCTTGGGAATCGCCATGATCGTGTGAGGCCTGACTGAGGCTGTCATCACACCGGGCTTCAGCATATCCACACAATTTCTCTTCCATGTGAGTTCTCTTGAATGTTCCCCAAGGATTCAGGAGCTTGGTCATGTTGACTTTCCTCCAGGATTCTGCAGTAAGGACCTCTGCCAGGCCTTTACAAGCTTTGCCACCTTGGTTTTCTAAGTGAATGGAATTTACTACATAGATTTCTGAAAATGAAATCTGCCCACTCTTCACAGAGGGAAACATATTCTAAATGTGGAGGACAACCTTCTTGAAGATTCATAATATGATCCTGACTTGCAGTTAACTCACAGATCCTTTGTTTCCAAATCTGCCAGAGGTGGAGCAGGTTTTATGAGAGGTAACTTAACCCTTCCTCCTGAAGATTCAGAATGTTGTTTTTAATTCCATCTCCTATGAGGAGAAAAAAGAATTTGGTTAAGAAAAGAAATAAATAATCTGGGGCTGGGATTGTGGCTCAGTGGTAGAGCACTCACCTACCACGTGCGCGGCCCGGGTTCAATCCTCAGCACCACGTACAAATAAACCCATTTAAACCCATTGTGTACAACTAAAGCAAATAAATACATATTTTAAAAATAAATAAATAAATAAATAAATAATCTGTCCAGAGGTCTTGAGAAAATGAAATAGGATGGGGTAGGAAGTTGTCCCTGACTTCTATTAAAAAATTACCAATTAGAATAATAATAATTCTAACTTTAAACTGTCAATTAGAAATTCAGTGTTTCTGATAAATAAGAAGTCAATAAAAAGCTTTTAATCATCTTTCTACAAAAGGAATGGAAAAGACTCCCATATGACTTATGTAGAACTCCATATGATGGATTTAGAATCTACATGACTTATATATATGTGTATGTGTGTGTATGTATATTACTTATAATATACAAATGAAAATACATAATAATGGGTGATATATGTTGGAGATGGAGTGAGACACAAAAGTCCACAAGGACCTTCCAAGGTACCACATAAAGGTTGCAGATATAAGCAAAAAATCCTGTCTCCTGGTTATGTCCCTTCCTTCACATTACTGTCATATGGGGTAGGAATATCAAGTATGTTTGTGTGCCATCTACACAACTGCACATGGTGGGCCTACAGCAGTAGGGGGGTGAAATAGGCAAGTCTATCTGGATACTGATTCCAGTTCAAGGTAGTTTGTGGTCATTTTATTGGAATTGACTTCAGCTCATAAGGTGGTACAGGAAAAGAGAGATTTTGAGCTACTCAGAATGGGCTGATGGTGGTAGTTTCCCAATTGTTCTGGCTGCAACTGACAGAAAAGGAAGCATTTGCACTGGGACTCAGTACACATTTCCAGATATGGAGAGACTGCTGGCTAAGACAGGGGGGTTTTCAGCTGATACTTTTACTATGTGCTATACACTCTGATAAATCCTTTTGTGTTCTATTAATCAATTTTGCTTTGTTAAAAACTGCTGGTTATGAGGCAGTAACTTGATTTTAGTATTTACCCGTGGGGTTATATCCTTCACTTTGAGAAACAGTTGCAGAGACATACAGATTTAGACAAAGGAGCCCTGGGTCACAAGTCTCTAGATAGTGGTACTTTCAGTTTCACATGGTTATTAAAAACATAGAGTCTAGAGCCAGACTGTGTGGGATCAGATCCTAGGTTTTCTTACAAGTTACTCATCGACTCTGTGTCTCAGTTGTTTCATTTATAAAAGGGGAAAATAATAGCAATTATCTCATACACTAAACTGAAGAGCATATGGACTTCTGAGAAATAGGAATGGGCTTAGATACTTATTAGAAACTACTAAAATAAGCTAACACTCAGGTTATATTTACTACACACCAAAAACTATTGTAAGTGCCAATCAAACCAATGTTCCTCTTTGCCTCCTTTAACACTAGTTTGTCTGAAACCTTGGTTTTTCTCCAGAATCAACCAAGGCATCAAGATGGTTAGTGGCTTATCAATCTCATTCTGAGAAACATGAGTTGCATTCTCATTCTCCTGAGTGCCTAAATGTGAGGACAGAAAGGAGGAGTCACTAACCATATCACAAGCCCACAGGAGGCAGGGTTTGGGGAGAACTCCCTCCCAGCACTTCACAGGGGACCACAAGCCCACAGGCATCCAAAGAGTTCGTTCACTGAAGGGTCCTCACCTGCACATGCACCTTTCTCTCCAGAGGCCTAAGTTCCTCTTTGTACTCCAACTGGAATACTCTGTCTGGTGATCATTTGAGGCAACAGGTCCAGTGGTCTGATGCTTACTCACTCACCCACTGAGATGAGGTTCCTGAAGTTCTCCGGCATTACATCTTGGTACAGGTTTATCTGGGCTTTGTCCAATAGTGCTAGCTATTCCTCCATAAAGACCACAGCTACATCCTTGAAGGTCACCCTTTCCTAAAATGTCAGGCACATGCCATGTCAATCATCCACACAAATCACCTCTCTTGAGTCTGCCTGGGCTACTCTGACAAAATACAATTGACTGGGTAGCTTAACAACAAAACATATTTCTCAGTTTTGGAGGTTGGGATATCTAAGATCAAGGTTCCATTAAGATAGGTTTCATTTGGGGGCTTCTTTTCTGGGTTTCTTGCTTGCTGTGTCCTCACAGAGCATAGAAAATGAGAGCAAGACCTCTTTATGTCTCTTCTTATTGGAACACTAACCCTATCAGATTAGGGCCCTACTATTTATAACCTCATTTAACCGTCATTATCTCCACAAAGGCCCCATGTCCAAATACAGTTATATGGGGAGCGGGGGTGTGTGTGTGACACAACGTTCAGTCTATAATTTGACTAATGGAAACAAAGCAAGGTCAGAAGCTGTACCAGCCATTACGTTATTACTGTCTCTGCTCCAAACTGTCACTTTTAAACCACCTTTTGTAATGCAGGAATTCGGATGCTGTCACTGACGATTCTAACTTGCCAGCTGGCTCTGGCCCTGAGGAGCATCAGAGGGCTTCTGCAAAGCTAGAGGAGGAAGAAGAGACTTGCTCCTTCTGGTCTGCTTCTTGTTCTTGCACCACCAATACTGACACTTACTCTGATGGCAGAAATTCCTTTCTGCAATCACAGTGACTCCACTTTGAGTTTCCCAACACTTGCCAGTTTCATTGTACCTCACCACACAAACACCAGCACCAGTCAGCTGGTGGCCCCTCATCACAAGTCTGGGTCCCTGGCCCACAGGGCTCTTTCTCTAAGCTCAGCAGCAGTACCAGCCAGCACCACATCCTCTTGGGTCTCTAAGTTTCTAGCAACTCAGCCTCTTCCCTTTGTTTATTCTCCCAGGGAAACTACTTGCAGTTGCTACTTGCATGATGCCATAAAGTTCTCTTTACCTATTCAGTTAAATGGTTAACAACTCAATACCTATCTAATGATTCTTCATATTGAATTCTCTCTGTTAAATAGTTGGTGTAGTTTTTGTCTCTTGAATAGACAATTCTAATACAAAAGAAATGAGAAGCAGAGAGAAAATTCAAAAGACTCTATACAGCTAAAGCAGAGCTTCCAAACCAAAGTTGTAAGCAGTTATAAAGGATTTCACAATTTGTTACTAACAATTCTTCAATTACCAAAACTTGATGATTATTAAAAATAAGACTATACCATAAAAATGGTAAATGGTCAAGGAGATAGATATGTTTAGCCTGATGTAAACATTGCATGATATGTATATAAACAACAGAAGAGATAAAAGCCCAAACTAATGACCAGTCTTCAGGTCCCATTCATAGACATTCACCCCTATGGAAAAAAAAAAAAAAAAAAAAAACAGAGAGAATTCCCACAAAGGCTATGGACACAACATGTATGAAGAGTCTCAATCTATATCACTCTAGAACATTTTGGCAAGAGAAGGCTGTTCCCAAAAAAAAGGCCCACATAAAAAATGAAAGGGAAATCCATCCCAATAGATGCATAAAATTCAACAGAGAAATATAAGAATTATGAAATAACAAGGTAAGATGATGCCTCCTAAAGTTTACAATTCACCAGGAACTGACTGCAAGGATATTGAGGTGGATGAAATACTAGATAAAGAATTCAAAGAGGGTCTGGGGTTGTGGCTCAGAGGTAGAGAGCACTTGTCTAGCACATGTGAGGCACTGGGTTTGATCCTCAGCACCACATAAAAAAATAAGTAAATAAATGTCCAGCTACAACTAAAAAAAAATTTTTTTTAAGAATTCAAAAGAATGATTATAGCCAGGTGTGGTGGCACATGCCTGTAATCCCAGCACTTGGGAGGTTGAGGCAGGAGGATCGCAAGTTCAAAGCCAGCCTCAGCAATGGCGAGGCACTTAGCAACTCAGTGAGAACCTGTCTCTAATAAAGTACAAAAAAGGGCTGGGGATGTGACCCAGTGGTTGAGTGCCCCTGAGTTCAATCCCTAGTACAAAAAAAAAAAAAAAAAAAAAAAAAAGATTATAAAAATTATCAATGAATTCCAAGAGAACACAGAAAAAGAACTGAATGAATTAAGGAAGTCAGTATAGGATATGAATGAAAAATTCAGTAAGGAGATCAGGTTAATGAAAATGAGTCAAACAGAAATATTGGAAATGAAAGACAAAATAAATCAAATAAAATGCTCAGCTGAAATTCTCTCCAATAGAATAGAGTAGACCAGGATGAAGACAAAATCTGAGGGTTGGAAGACAAAGTGGCTGGCTTTGAACATTCAGACAGAAATAAAGAAAAGAAGTAACCATGACCAGAACACACAAGAACTCTAGGATGTTAAGAGACTGATTTAAGAACCATCGTAATTGAAGAGGGTTGTGAAATTCAGGCTAGTCGCATCGATAACCTTTTCAGGGAACTAATAACAGGAAATTTTCTCATGAAAATGAGATGGGCATCTAGACACCCAATGCATTCAAAATGCCAATAGACAATCAAGAAAGAACCTATCTATAGCACATTAAAATGCCTAATACATAGAAAAATGATAGAATTTGAAAAACCTCAACAGAAAAATATCAGGTCACATTTAGAGGCAAGCCAGTCATAATTATTTTGGATTTTTCAATGCAAACTCTAAAAGCCAAGAGGGCTTTGAATTATGTTTCAAGCTCTAAAAGCAAACAACTGTCAACCATGACTGCTACATCCCACAAAGCTATCTTTCAGAATTGAAGACAAAATAAAAACCTTCCAAGATAAGTAGAAATTAAAAGAATTCATGACTACTAAGCCAACATTATAGGGAAAAAATTAAAGAAATTTTACACAGAGAAGAAATCAAAAGCAAACTCCAGAGTTCACAGATAGACAAATCTCTTTTGAGAAGTAGCTAAACAAATGAGATAAAGAACCAAATTAAGAATTAGAAATAAATCAAAATGGCAGTAATTAATAACCACCTTTCTATGATAACATTGAAGGTAAATGGTTTCAACTCTCCAATGAAAAGACATGGGCTGGCAGAATTGATTACAAAACAAGAGCCAGCTAACTGTTGTTTGCAAGATATTCAACTTAGAGGCAAAGACAGTCACAGACTAAAAGTGAAAGGATGGAAATTGATACACCATGTGGATGGAGCCTGAAAACAAACAGGAGTAGATATTCCAGTATCTGACACTACTCAAATTAAGGATGCAGATAGACTAGGCACGGAAACACCATATGACTCAGCTATACCATTCCTCTGTATTTGTCCTGAAGAATTAAAGTCATCACATATGAATACCCATGTTTATAGCAGCACAATTCACAGTGTCAACACATGAATACCCATGGTTATAGTAGCACAATTCACAATAGCCAAACTATGGAACCAGCTTAGGTGTCCGCCAATGCATCCATAATGCATAAAGGAAATGTGGTATATATACACAATGAAGTGTTATTAGGCAATAAAGAAGAATGAAATTATGTCATTTGCAGGAAAATGGATGGGACCTTGAGAATATTGTGTTAAGCAAAACAAGCCAAACTCAGAAAGTCAAGAATTGTATGTTTTCTCTCACATGTACAAGCTAAAAAGGAAAAAGAAAAAGAAAGGTTGGAAGGGGATCTTGTGAAAATTGAAGTGAGATTAGTAGAGTAGAGGAAAGAGACTGGGGAAGAGAGAAAAGGAAGGAAAGGGGAAATACTAGGGAATGATATTGGTCAAATAATATTGTTACATTGTGTGCATGTATGAATGTATAATAATGAATCCCACCATTGTGTACAACTATAATGTACCCATAAAAATATGAAAAAAATTTTTGAGATAATCAGGGAAATTGAATTATTGTCTCCATCTTAAATGAAACCAAAGAATTGCTGATTATTATTTCATTTTTTAAAATAAGCACACACTGAAATATACAGGAGTGTGAGGTAAATTATCTCACTGTTTAGAAATATTCTCTTCCATGCTCTCCTATCCTGCTACAGGACCAGACTATATTTCCTTGCCCCTTGACCTTGGATTTGACCCTGTGACTTGCTCTGGCTATCAAAGTGAGGCAGAAGGGATAGTGTTCCAGTTCAAAGCCTAGACCCTTAAGACTACTGACATGTTCCACTTGTTCTCTTGTCCCTCTGCCATCACCAAGAGAACACACCTAAGTTGACCAATACAAAATTGCTACCACTAGCAGAGTGTTACCAAACAAATGTTCACAGCACTGGCTTTGGGTCCAGGCTATATTATTGAGGAAATTATTATAGGAGGATGAAAGAATGGTGAGCTGGGAGATATAATGGTGAACATTTAGTTAAATCATTGCTAGAAGTAACTTAGAACATGGAAAATGGACCCAATGATCAAGATGGCTTTCCTGCAGAAGGATGAAAACATGAGCTTGTTTATTTTGGCTGCATATAGTTACTATAAGAAAGTGATATGGCACAGTGGTACATGCTTGTAGGCCCAGCTACTCAGGAGACTGAGACAGGATAGCTTGAGCCCTGCTGCTCAAGACAGGCCTGACAACACTGTGAGACCCCCCAACTCAAAAACAGAAAGGAAGGAAGGAAGGAAGAAAAAGATTGTTGAGCTCAAAAATATATATATATACAGCTGGGCACGGTGGCGCACGCCTGTAATCCCAGCACTTTGGGAGGCCGAGGCAGGAGGATCGCGAGTTCAAAGCCAGCCTCAGCAATGGCGAGGCACTTAGCAACTCAGTGAGACCCTGTCTCTAATAAAATACAAAAAAAGGGCTGGGGATGTGACCCAGTGGTCGAGTGCCCCTGAGTTCAATCCCTGGTACCACAAAAAAAAAAAAAAAAAAAAAATATATATATATATATATATATACACACAATACAAAATTGTACCATACACTCCATGATCTTCTGTTAAATACTTTCAGAAAGAAGAAAGAAAAATGGGGAAAAAAGTAGATTAAGCAAATGTGCTAAATATTAACTGTTAAAATTGTATGATGATTATTACAGGTGGAGGCTCACAATACGCTGCTTTTTATGAGTATTTTTTAACTAATTTTTTTCATAATTAAAATATTTGTTCCACACTGTTATGGTCTTTTTGATGTGTCAGTCTGGCTAGGCCACAGACCCCAGTTACTGAATCAAACACTAACAAAGGTGTTGCTATGAAGATATTTTGTAGATATGATTCAAGTTCGTAACCAAGTGACTTTAAGAGAAATTGTTCTAGATAATCTGGGTGGGCTTTGTTCGCAAAAATAGCCAACACTGTTTTGGCACCATAATGAAAATACAAATAACCAGATGGAAGCAGACCTCAAACTGATCAGCAAGCTTCCCTTATTTTGCAGTGGAGTCAATCAATCAGGCATAGGAGGGTTTATTTTCTGGGTATAGAAATGGCCCACAGGTTACAGAAGGAGTCTGAGTTTTATAGTTTACAATGAGGGTGATAATTCACCCTGTTTGGAAACTGCAGATGTGCCTTTTGGACAGTCAGAGAAATAGTTATGCAGGTTAAAATATTAACTCAGAAAGGCAGTTGTAAAATGTTTGAAACTCGTTGTTACTGGGAGAGATAGGTGCTCAGATCCTGAGGGATGAGTACCCATATCCCGCCCATTGCTTTTCCTCTTCCTCTGGGATTCACTGTTTCCCAGAGTTTCACTATGCACTGTGCCTTCCTTCAGGACTAATTTGCAATGGGGGAAGGTCAAAGTTCAGAGCCCAGCATTCAGTATCCACCTCCTTCCTTCAGAGCCCATTGTGGTTAGGAAAGGACTTACTGGGAGAGCTTTAAATTTAACTAATTTCCCTCGCTCCTCCCAAGCCACACTGTCCTTCCATTTTTCCTGGAGGCTGTCTTTTAGGAATATTATTTTCCATAACCCTTCAGGCTTGATTCAGCCTTCAGAGCAGAACTGAGGCTTCTTAGAGGGAGGAAAAATTCCACCTTTGGACAGCAGCTTCAGTCTGTGTCCAAACGTTCCAGCCTGCCCTTTCCGATGGGCTGCCCTGAGGATTCTGGACTCACCTGGTTAGCCCCCACAACCCTATAAGCCAAGTTCTCACAACCAATCATTTTATATATGTCTCCCATTGATTTTATTTTGCTGGTGGAATGCTGAAAAATACATTCCCATTCAAATCTTGCTATTTCTGTAAATTAGACCAGTGCCACTCATTGTGTGGTCACTTATATGACCATGAGCTCAGATATTGTGACAAAACAAACTGCTATAAAAGTTTCTGAACTCTTATTCTAGATTTCTGCACTTCTCTCTTGTACAGCAGTGACACGCAGCCTGTGGATTGGCAGTGGCATGTGAACCACACTTGGAGTAGCACCAAATTGGACATCTTAACCTCTCTGAGCCAGCTTCCTCTACAAAGGGAGTCATGCCCCCTACCTCACACAGTTATTGGAAGCAAAGTGAAGAACCTAGGCCTATCAGTTGCTCCAAAGTATGCCTCCATTCAGAAAACAGAGGCATCTGAGGAGGCATCTGCTTCCTTAGAAAGGAAACCTCAACATACCTGGAACTTAATCATGCCATCTTCTGGGAAAGGACAGGATCCTGGGAAAGCCAAGCTGCATGGAACAAAGAACCATGAGACCCTGTGTTTGGCAAGCTGTGGATGAGCGCTGATTCCTTTTCATTTGTGCAATCTCCTCATATAATCTCCTCTCCAAAGATCTCACTGTCGACAGACAGAACTCCTACCTCTTCAGGACTTCCCCAAACCTGGCCCCTAACCCTAAACCCTGTGGAACTCCTCTCTCCTCAAGCTTTTTGGGTCAAACCCTGCATGCTCTTTTCCTTTTCCAGACTCATGAGTGTTTGACATTGCCCACATTCTTATGACTCTGGAAAAGAGGCTCCAGAAAGGCTGATTTGAAGTGATCCCAGGATGACAGGGGTCACCCTCTATATCCATCCCCACATGCATGACTTATTCCTATATGGCTGGGCCTGCAGTCTAAGAATCTGCAGTTAACTTTAAGACTTAAATTCTTGGCTCTCAAAACTCTCCAGCATTCATTCTATCCCCTGAAGCCCCATTGCTTCTGCAAATATTAACACATCTGTGACATAAAAGATACATCTTTGGTCTGGGGTTGACATCGCTTGAACTCAGTGGTAGAGCATTTGCCTAGCACATGTGAGGCACTGGGTTCAATCCTCAACATCACCTAAAAATAAATAAATAAAAATAAATGTATTGTGTCCACCTACAACTAACACACACACACACACACACACACACACACACACACACACATTCTTTTTTAAAGACAGATCCTCTGGTCTGGAAACTATGTTTACACTCAAGTCCTGAGTTCTCCAACTGGCACCAGTACCAGGGCTCCCCTCAGAGCTACACACACCACCAGCTCCCAGGGTTACAGAATCACATCAATAGGATATAAACTGTTTTTTTTTTTTTGCCAATCCTTGGATTCTATTCTCTCCTGCCTTTAGGAGGCAGCATTATTCATCCCCTATTTTTGGTTCCAATGAAGATTTGATCAACTCAGAGTACAGTATTAATTACATTGATTTATAATAATTAAAAAAAAGAAATACCCCTTTCTTTCACACACACACACACACACGCACAAAACCTATCATTTCTGAAAA
Organism: Tamias sibiricus; assembly: GCA_025594165.1. Taxonomy (NCBI): domain Eukaryota; kingdom Metazoa; phylum Chordata; class Mammalia; order Rodentia; family Sciuridae; genus Tamias; species Tamias sibiricus. Next base: position 49,489,828 of record CM046672.1, on the reverse strand, counting down.
AATAATGAAGTGTTATGTCATGGCCATTCGTGGGTTGCATGTGGGTCACCATGCATGGAAGCCTTGTGGATAGAGACATCTGGTGTCTGGGAATAACAAGTGGACACTTCCTCTGGTCAACTGCCCAGGGATAATGTGCATCTCTTTCCCACTCTGCCATGGCCCACACAGCACCTGAGATGGGTGTGATCTGCCAAGATGTCAATCATCCTGCTGACTGTAAGACTCCGCCCTTCAAACCTCACCCCTGCCTTTTATGTACCCCCTTAAATAAACCACCAGAGCCATTTTCCCTTTCTCTAATTCCAGAACCCATGTTGCCTAGATCTATCAGGGGCTTTGCATTATGTAAATATACTTCTGAGTATTTGTGTTTTGTTACTTATTAATTATCTGAGATTGTAAGTTTTAGGGTAGCTTGGATTCCTGGGCAGAAAGAAGGACCCCTTATTGAGATGCTGGCCATCGATTCCCCCCAAAAGTGTTACACTTTATCCTTTGTATCTGGTAAAGATATGCCTAAGAGCGAGCACTCAGTCAATGCTTCTTGAAGTTACCAAACACACCAACAGAATTATCTCTGATATATTAGGTGCATGTGCAAAGACACAAAAACACCAGGTTCTCCTCTTCCAGACCTTGTTCTCAGCCACAAATGGGACAGGTTTACTATGAGTATGTGCACGTACACACACACCCCTATATGGTCAAGGCCCCAAAAGACTATGGGATCAGCATCATCCCTAAGGGCCTGTGATAGGGCGGCAAAGAGGGTTCTCTATAGTCCATGCCTTTGGGCAAACTAGGAAAAAAAAAAAAAAAAAAACCCACATCCTTCTTCAAGTTACTTTCCTCCACATGTTGGAAACTTGTTACACTGGTTTTGTTAGAACAAGGCACTTTCACTTCTACCTGCTGAAAAAAGTGCGTGTGTGTCTGTGTTTTCATTCCACAATGTGAATGTTATGCCTTCTATGTGATCCCCCAAGGCAGGGCCCAACTTGTACAACTGTGCACTGCAGCCCAGAAAGTCTGTCCAAAAACCCAGCCAGTGAGACAAGGTTATGTGCACGTGACACAGTCTAACACTATTCCCTTCAAGCGACTGCAATTGAGAGCTTTTCTAATGATCTTCGCATAGACACCAACCATTGGGATTGTAATTCTATGGTCAAATCACTGAATCTTGTATTAACAAATGTCATAACACTTTTACACTGTACAGCAATTTTTCGAGTTATCCTTTGCCTTCTTTCAGTGTGTGCTCCTTGTGTATAGAACCTGTATTATTCATGTGCATGTGACAAACCTAGCATGCATTAAGTGCCAATAAATGAATGAGTAGAGATATCTGAACCTCTATCTACCAAGGTCAATTCTTAGACTAAAGAGGTTTAAGATCCTCAGATCAAAAGGGCAAGGAAAACTGTCCATAGTTGACCCAGTCACTGAATCCTGACTTTGCAGCACAGCCTAGCTACTAAGACAGCAGACTGAAATCAGATGCTTGGGCTTAAAGCTTCATTTCACTGCTCATTTGCTGTTTTCAGAACCCAAGACCGTCTCCTCTTCCAAGAACATAGGCATGTGAGCCAGAACCCCCTGTGCCCCCGACAAACCTAGGAATGATTAGCCCAAACAGTCCTCTATTAACCCAAAAAGGAACTGCTCAAGCAAATTCTCTCCAATCAGGAACGCAAACTCCAAGCCATTATGCCCAACACCTGAGCCACCTATTCCCGCCCTGTTGCACCAACGCCTGTCCAAGACTGACCCCAAACCCCGACCTGGCGGGATGCACAGCCCAAGCCACGATCGCGAAAGGTGCAGGTACATCACCGCAGTCAAACCCCGGGCAGCGCCCCAAACCTAGCCCACCGGTCCCAGGGAGGCCGGGCCGAGGAAACCTCCGCCTCCTCAGCCCACCTCGGCCGGAAGACCCTTTCATCGGTCACCAGTCCCCGCGTCCAACTCCTGCTACTTCAGTGACAAGGCCCCATCACCGCCGCACACCCTCCATCCCCACACTTGGCGTCGCCTCCAAGTCCGGGCGGGACTCACCTCAGCATGCTACGTCGCCCTCAGAGCGCGACCGCGGCGCATGCGCAAGGGAGTCTGTGGACTACAATCCCCAGAAGCCCCTGCACAGCAGCGGCAGCTGAGCGCGAGGCTAACAGAATGGGAGAGTCAGCAGAGGTCCTGGAGATCCTTGGGCTCTGTGCATTGTTCAGAAATAAAAATGATTACAATAGTGATAAAATAACGGCGAGATGGTGGTAATAATTAAGTCGTTCCCCGGAGGGGAAAAATCCAATAGCTTACCACTTGGATATGAGCACTGTTTACTATTTTAGTCAAAATCTCTACAGTATGCAACAAACAACTTTATGCCTCAACTGTACAATCTAGAAGTGAAGTAGGACATAAGAGGCTGGACACCTGAGGAATTTTCAGGAAGCAGGTTTATTGAATGCAAGATTCAGGGGTGGCTCTGGTTTCACATGCCTTTACCCAAGAAACCAGAGATAATACCTTTTTATACAACAAGCCTGCAGACTAACTCTGTCACACCATTTGTGTGCAAACCTGGCATTTGCAAGAAAGAGGAAACTACCAACCACAATAACCTCTGCAAACATCCTGTTGATCTGACAAGAGGAGAAGCTTAATTATGCAAGGCTCTTATGGGTGGACATATCTGGTCTGCTTCAGAAGGTAAAGAGGACTGGGAGTGCCATACTGAGCTTGGAGCATTCAGAGGAAGTTTCTGGTACAACATTTTGATCTTCCTCTTCTGAGAAATAATTCTCAAACTTAATGAGGCCTGTACACAAACTCATTTTCATGGTTCTGTAGCGCTTCAGTTTTGTCCAAGTCTCCACATTGTCCAATCATTACACTAGGATCCTCAGTTTCCCCCAATTTTTCAGCTGCCTGAAAGACTCTTGAAAGGACATCCTGAAAATTTTTGTTATCTTTTGCAGTTAAAAAGTTCATCAGAGCCGGGCGCGGTGGTGCACGCCTGTAATCCCAGCACTTTGGGAGGCTGAGGCAGGAGGATCGCGAGTTCAAAGCCAGCCTCAGCAATGGCGAGGCACTTAGTAACTCAGTGAGACCCTGTCTCTAATAAAAAATACAATAAAGGGCTGGGTATGTGGCCCAGTGGTCGAGTGCCCCTGAGTTCAATCCCCAGTACCAAAAAAAAAAAAAAAAAAAAAAGTTCATCAGGGTCTGGGATTGTAGCTTAGTGGTAAAGCCTCGCCTAGCATGTGTGAGGCACTGGGTTCAATTCACAGCACCCATATAAATAAGTAATAAAGGTCCATAGACAACTTTTAAAAAAAAGTTCATCAGTGGTTCTATTATGCCATAATGAATGAAGCATACATTCTGTTCAATAGTCCCACCACTTGAATAGTTGATCACAGCCCATCTAACTTCCTTTTGGGTCTTAAAGTCTGCTTTACAGAGAATGAGACTAATCCATGATTCACAACTTGCCATATCTAGTCCTGAAGACCAACTGTGATGTTTCACATTGCCATGCTGCCTCCCTCTGAAAGTCAGTTAGTTTGTGGGTCAGTTTGCAAGCTGAGAAAGACTGCAAGTGCTCCCACATCTATTGCAACCTAAGCCCCTTCATCTGTTCCAGTGATGATATTCCATATGGGTCTTAGTGCAGGTATTACAATTGGCAATTCAGTAGAAGCTTCCAAGTCAGAGCACTAACTACTCCTATTTTCACAACCATTTCAGTGTGTTCATCTGGACCATCAGTAGATAGGAAGTATCCAAACAGGTATCTACTGACATTTCTGGATCATCAAGCTGCAGGAGATGAACTAAAGTAGGGAGAATTTGCTCAACACCATCTAACATGGGTGCAGGGTTCTTGTTGTGACAAAGGTTTGAAAATGTCAGGTGTATGTAAGTAACTGTATGCTACAGATGACATATCAGGAACTTCAAGAAAATCCGATAGTGGGATCAAATGTACCACATTTGATAACCAAGCATCAGAATACTGAACCATCACCCGCAATGTTTCCCAGAGCCCATACAGCTCATTCATTGATGTGTGAGGAGATGCCAAGAGAGAAATGAATTCTGGGATACCACCTCCATCCACCACAGCCTTGGACTGTCTGATGTCCCAGAAGCAATGTTAGCACACGCCCAAGAAAATTCAAATGAATTGGGACTGCAATCAGTTCTGCCCAAGAAGGACACCTTGGGAATCAAATCATCCTAGATTATGTAGTCTATGGGGAGGGGGGGTTGCTCTTTTTCACAAGAAAGCAGTTTCCTGGTAGTTTGAGCATCTTGGGGCTGGCTTTCCATGTTGTTGCTATTTCTTTTCTACTTTTTTTTTTTTTTTTTTTTTTTTGACAATGCCATTGACAGACCAGTTCACAGTGCCCTGGTTCTTGCAGTTTTCCTGCAATGGAGAAGCAGCATCATCAGAAAATAAGCTTATATTTCTCCTTTTCAGAACTGGTCATCTTAGATTTCCTCAGATCCCTATTAACTTCTATTTGGCACTCCTTGTTTCTGAACTGACTTCTCCCTTGTTCTTGAATCTGCTAAGACAGGCAGCTGGTGAACCAGCATTCCCATTTGTGGATGTGGTTGGGACACAAAGAGAGAAAGCTGCAAAGTGGGTTCAGGCCTCCACAGGAGGCAGTGCAGGGCTCACAGTGTGTGGACAGACTGCCATGGAAGTGTCCACCGTGGATGGTGTCTAATCCTTTAATAACCAAGAAACTTTTCAATTAAAATTCACAGTTTTAGCCGGGTGCGGTGGCGCACGCCTGTAATCCCAGCACTTTGGGAGGCTGAGGCAGGAGGATCGCGAGTTCAAAGCCAGCCTCGGCAATGGCAAGGCACTTAGCAACTCAGTGAGACCCTGTCTCTAATAAAATACAAAAAAGGGCTGGGGATGTGGCCCAGTGGTCGAGTGCCCCTGAGTTCAATCCCCAGTACCAAAAAAAAAAAAAAAAAAAAAAAATTCACAGTTTGTTTCTAGTGAAGGAAACTGAAAAATCTACACTTCAGATCCAAAGTAATGTTTCCTCTTGTCTGGGAAAGATTAACTACCATTGTCTACTGTTCTTAACTGGGGAATAGCAAGAGTACTAGAGATCTCTAGGAAACAAATAAAAAAAACATGGGAAGAATTTGGGTTCTCTTTAAGAAGTCTCCCTTGTTGGGACTTTTGGCCTTTAACATTTTAAGATATCTATTCAAGATAATATTGGGTGCACTAATTGGGTAGGAAATTTAATAGGGATTCCACTAGAGGCTGACAATTCTGGCTTAGGGGAAAACATCAAAAATGGAATGAGAATAATCTCTCTGGAACATTGTACTGGCAGAGGCTCTGTTTGGAATATCCGGCTGGCATTCCCTTTGGCACTGTAAGAGCTTCTGCCATAGACATGCTGGGACTCAATAAGTTGCTGGCCATTAGGAATAGCAGCCATTGAACTGCTTAGTCTGTCTGCTTGCAACTGATAAAAGAGCTATAAGGGGCACCAGCCATAGGATAGGCATGCTTAGCAATGACTGGTTATAATTGATGGGGACATGCACAAAGAACATCCCCAGTTACAATTACATCACCTCACTGGACATAACCAATGGACATTGACTCTCACTGGGTGTAACCAATCACCAACACACACCACCAACTTGGAACTGCAGGTAAATTGCTGGTCCTGCCACATTGGAGAGTTTTGCTCCAAGGACATTGGTGAGACTGGCCACCTTGCTATCGTCCCTGGATAGACTCCACCATTCCCTGACGTCCAGCGATCGGCTGGAGAGAACCACCAGACAAAGGCAATGTCTGCTCATTGGCCAAGAGAAGTTGCGTGACATTGGAGGTATTTGGGGACTCAGGGTTGCCCTAGGATTGTGTAATTTGTTTACAGTGTTCATCCAATGCTACTTGGGGTACGCCAGCACACCCAACACTTTTGCATTAATTGTTTATATTTGATGATTGGTGTGATCAAATATAGGCTTACACTTAAAGATAATCCACCTCCGAGTAATTATTAATAGCTCCACTTGGGACACAGGAGCTTAATGTGTGAAATGTTTCTAAAGTTGTCTTTAATTGTTCACAATGGCTTTACATATCTTTGTTTTTTTTTAATTAGGCTTTTAAAGGTTTGCCCACATTCTGATATTTTCCAAAACCCCTTTTATTTTACCATAATATTTGGTATGAAAACCATAATATTTGGTTTTCATTAATTCTTTAAAAATGCTTTCCTTCTGGCTTTTTCTCTTCCTCATATAATGCCCTCAATTGTAGGCTTAGTTGAGCATTTGTCTTTGTTTTTCAGCACTGTGATCAAAATACCTAACATGAATAACTTTAAGGAGGAATTATCTTGGCTCACAGTTTCAGAGGCTTGTCCATGGTTAATGCTTTGGGCCTGAGGCAAAGCAGAACATCACCACAAAGCACAGTGAGAAGCAGAGGAGGAGCAAGGAAAGGGCAGGGGACAAGACACACCCTTCCAGCATGCCTCACCCCCACAGATCCATTTCCTCCATCTAGGTCCCACCTCCCAGTTTCCAGTGACAGAAATCGCATTACCAACCTTATGGGGAAGAGTGAACCTCCTAAAATTGTGTGTTCAATATGGAAGCCAGTAGACACACGTCAATACTGAGTACCTGAAGTGTGGTTAGTCCAAACTGAGTTGGGCTATAAGGGTAAAACACTCAATTTGAAGACAGTACATTAAAAAAAAAAAAAAGGTAAGAAGTTTCATTAGTAAATTTTTTAAGGCAGTAGGGATCAAACGCAGGGCTTCATATATGCTAGACAAGTGCTCTACCACTGATATAACCCCCAGCCCTCAGTACATTTTAGATTACATACTGAAATATCTTGTATATAATAAGATACTATTAAAATTAACTTCATCTGTTTCTTTGTACACTTTTTGACATGGCTAGTAGAATTTTTTTTTTTAAATCTCGTAGGTAGCCTGCATTATATTTTCTGTTGGACAGCATTATCCTAGAGAAATATGACTCATATGGCAAATGATTTCATCGGTAGCATTTCTCAGAAGCAGCCAAATCTGCTCCTCTGTGGAGGCCCTGGCACATGTGCCTCTATTTGCCTGTCAGGACTGTTTCCAGAGCCACTCCTTTCTGGGATTGCTGTGTGCTTTCTCTGATCCCAGACACTACAGAATCAGTGCAAGGGTTGGGATTGATCTTCTGGACTTTGTTTTCTAGAAAATCAGTCTCACAGAAGACCTAAGGTTCATAGTATCTGAGGAAAGGATATGTGTACGATAGCTTTCCAGATACCCTGTTGAGTTCTTTTTGAGGTCATTTGTCTGTCATGGTGTCCTGCCTTTTGGCAGCTGAAGAGCCTGGCAAGTACCAGGTGGATGGAATCCTGGTGTGCTTTCCTCACCTGATACTTCTTGACGTCTTTATCCCAACAAAGCTCAGTTTTGTAATAATACCTCTGGGTCCACCTGAAGTTGTAGACTTGTGAGCACTGAAGGATTTTTCATATAGGAATCTTTTTATTTACTATATTTTTCTATTGGAGTTATAAATTTCAACACTTAAAAATGTGTGTATCCAAAGGAAAATAAATCTCCTGTCCCATCCAGGTCCCCAGTATACTTTGTGTATGTGTGTATGTATACAAATAGACTCCCAATTAATTCACCAGCCACCTGTTCCCAGACTTTCCAGTAGGAGACCTCTTTGTGTGAAAGGAAGCTTAGTGGGTTTTTTTTTTTCTTGAATATATTCCATATCATGTCCACTCTTGTCTCCTATAAGGTTAGAGACAATTCAGAGATGAGAGTAAGTGAAAGACTAGCTCAGCATTATTAGATGTTCTGACTTGGACCAGTAATGGCCTAGAGAAAACCTCCACTTTATGTATCATAACTATCAGGGCACTTAATTTTAAGTCCAAAAACAGAAGAGGCTCCTATTAATAAGCTTTTAAGCTAAAAACTAATATCCTATTAGTAATAAACTGTCTTATCATAGATTGCCAAACCAAAACGAAAATTCTAAACAGATTTTTACAGAGAAAATTGACTTCTCCACTAGTAATGCTATTGTTGCTAATATTCATACCCAACACTATAACACCTATGTATCAATGATGTTCACATATTGAACATATACTGAATCCTCCCAAGAACACAAACGAGGAACCCATCTGATCTTGCTTTTACAGATGAGGAAGCCAACACCCAGCAAAGAAAGGGTTCATAACCTAGCACATGACTCCACCATACTTTGGGGGAAGTGATGGAGATGGCATTGAAGTATGGCTTCAGAGCCTCACTTGGGGTTCCCCTTACACTGCCTCCTGGGAGTAACTCTAAATTCAGTCATGTGAGTGGACTTGGGGAGGGAACAAAGCACTAAATCTTGCAAAATGCACCAGCTATGCATCCTCTGAGTAGGCTAATAAGGAATCCACATAGTACCGCAGGGTATGAAGACATAAAGTACTCATCCTGTGCCCATTATTGCATGTGAGCTATCTGACTGCCTATTTACCAAACAGTTCCAGGTGATTTTAAAAATTTGCCCATGTTTTCTGACATTCTTTTAAAAAAATCTTTTAGGGCTCAGGTAACAAGAATTTTATAACAAGGGACTTGTAGAGTACTAGAGTCAAGTGAAAAATACATCAGAGTACTCTCCATATTCTGTAATGGTGTCTGTTTCCGCTTGCCTTATATTGTCTGGCTGTTTCTATCGGAGTTCGGAAAGTGCAGGGATTGCTGGCCCACTCTAGGCATGCTATTCCCTGCAGAGAGGAAGTGAGTAGTAAAAATGAGGCCATAGGGCCATCACCTGCTGGCCCACCCACTGCCTAGCCAGGATCTTATCTCCAAGAGCTCTAGGCTTCTGGTTCTCACCTAAATATGCATCTCTTGGAGTCTCTCTATCCATGCCCATGTCTCCCTGTCTTGTTTCACATGTGATACTTTCTCAGGTTTGAAAAGTTGTTGCCCTGCAATGATGTAAGGCCTAGGCACATTTTTGAGATGCAAACAATAATCTGAAAATGCAGTCCTAATCCCATGACCTTCAGGCCTCTGAAGGGCAGACACTGAAAATATTCAGGAATGGACTGGCCAAATAAAACAGATTTGTAACAATGCAGTGGACTAAATGTCTATGTCCTTCTAAAGCTCACATTGAAATCTTAAACCCCAATGTGATGGTATTAGGAGGTGGGTTTGGGGGAGGTAATTGGGTCATAAGAGTTTAAAGGTAGAACCCCCATGAATAGAACTAGTGCCCTCAAAAAGATCTCAGAGAACTCCCTTACCCCTTTTTGTCATGTGAAAATACTATGAGGACTCGACACTTTCCAACATGGAAGAGGACTCACCCAAAGCCAAACCATGCATATATCCTGATCCCAGACTTCAGACTCTGGAACTGTGAGCAGTAAGTGTCTGTTGTTTATAAGTCCCCAGCATTACAGCAGTTTGTTACAGGCTCAAACTAAGTTTTATTTTACAAAAGATTTAAAGCCCATAAACATCTTTCCTCCAGGAAACAAGAACACTGCAATAAACTCAGTGTCAGTTACCCACACAAGTTCCCCTCACCCATAGACACCAGGTTCCTGAAGTTCTCCAGCATCACATCTTGGTACAGCTTCCTCTGGGCAGAGTCCAGCAGCCCCAGCTCCTCCTTGGTGAAGACCACAGCCACATCCTTGAGGGTCAAGGGCTCCTAAAATGTGAAGAAGCATAATGAACACGAACATTCACTATACAAAAGATAAATCTGGGATCACTAATGAGACAAGAAAACAGAAACTTGTTCAATCTGGCAAGTCAAATCAAGTTTATTAATGTTTGGTGCCAATAATTTCAATTACAACCAAATAAACAACTTTTCACTTTTGATAGGTGAATTATCAACCCTGCTATTGAAAGAGCCACTGCAAGTGTGATAATAAATGAATAAGTAAAAAAATGAGCAAAAGCATTTCATTAGACATCAGAGAAGAAGAAATACAAATACAGACCAGCCAATAAACATAGGTTCTTATCATGCTTACTGCCCGGGGAAACTGTAAAATAAAATAGATCTCAGCCACACACCCTCCTCAATCATATCAGCCAAAGTGTTTAGTACTGAGACATCCTTGGAATTGAAAATAGGAAGAACATGAATTGTGTTATGGTTTGGATATGAGGTGCGCCCGAAAAGCTGCTGTGCTAACATTCAGAGGTGAAATGATCAGATTATGAGATGTAATCTAATCAGTCCGTCCTAATTTGAATAGATTCTGGGTGGTAACTGTGGGCAAGTGGAGAGTGGCTGGAGGAGTCAATCACAGAGGCCTGTCCATGAGGACTATGTCTTGTTCTCCTGGCTCTTCCCTCACTTTCTCTGCTTCTTGGCCACCATCTCCTGAGCTGCCTTCCTCCACCATGCTCTTCTGCCATGATGCTTTGCCTCACCTTGGGCCCACAGCAATGGAGTTGGCCAACCATGGACTGAACCTCTGAAACCATGAGCCAAAATAAAACCATGAGCCAAAATAAATTTTACCTCGTCTAGGGTGCTCTTGTCAGGTATTTTGGTCACAGCAACAAAAAGCTGAGTTATGCAAATTTTTATCATGTCTTTCAAATACTCTGGCAATAACATATTTAAAAAATTTTAAACAGAGGGCTTTTTTAAAAATATTTTTTTTTGTAGATGGACACAATACCTTTATTTATTTTTATGTGGGGCTGAGATCGAACCCAGTGCCCCACATATGTTAGGCAGGCACTCTACCACTGAGCTATAGAACCAGCTTCATATTAAGAGTTTTTAAAAGAACTGTATTCCTTTTGGCCCAGTAATATTAGAAATGTATACTACAGAATTTCAAGACTAACTGAGGTATAGCTTCATGGTAGAGTGCTTACCTGGTGTGCACAAGACCCTGGGTTCAATGCCAAGTACCAGAAACAAAACAAAACAAAACAAAAAAAGAAAGAAGGAAGGAAAGAAAGAAAGAAAGAAAATTTAAAGACTAAAGAATAGGATATAAGGACACATTTTTATGTTCTATTTGTAGTACTACAACTGTAATATCAGAACAGAATTAATAGTAAACCGTGTACTATGTGTAAAACATACATCTTCCCATTTCTTTTTTTAAGATAGGGGTATGTATATATATTTTCTTATGACAAACACTTTTGCTAATGTTGGGCCATATTAGGGATAATAAAAATTGAAAGAGGAAACCTAATTTTCTTCTTTGTAGATTTTGACATGATCTGACCTGTACTAAATTCTTATTTTTGAAAGGTATAACAAAATATTTGTAAGCCAATATTATTAACACATTCATACTACATAGGCTTAATACTATGAGTAAGTAAGGTGAGGTCAGGCTAGAGACAAGTCTCCTAGCTGTGAACTACAATGGCTTCTGAATACACACTACTCAGAAGCTATATTCACCAAATTTGGTGGTAGGAGGGAGGGGGAAAAACTTGCCAAAAACAAATTAATCAGAATTCTTATAAGTGTTAAAAAAAAAAAAGATACTGCTATGAATGGGGGGGGTACCTCAAGAGATGAACTAAACAGCAGAATGAATGAACACCCAGCCAATGAAATGGAGAGCAGGGCCCAGGGTGGTGGCACACACCTGTAATCCCAGATGCTCATGAGGCTGACCCAGGAGGATCACAAGTTCAAAGCCAGCCTCAGCAATGGTGAGGCACTACATAACTAAGTGAGACCCTGTCTCTAAATAAATACAAAGTAGGGTTGGGTATGTGGCTCAGTGTCAAGTGCCCCTGACTTCAATCACTAGTACAAAAAAAAAAGAAGAAGAAGAAGAAGAAGAAGAAGAAGAAGAAGAAGAAGAAGCAGCAGCAGCAGCAGCAGCAGGGCAGGCTCCTGGAACACAATGGAAAATTGGAAAAAATAATAAATAAATAAATAAATAGAAGTTAAAGAACAGGGAGGATAGATCCAGAAGTTATATTATCTACTTAACTGGAGTTTTCAGAGAAGTGAATAAATAAAATAATAGTAATAATAGATATCTAGGCAGAAAAAGAACTTATTAACAGAAGAAAACAGAGCAAATGAATAGAGTGTGATCCATGAAAATGACACCCAGCCAAGCATAAACACAAAAGAACTTTCTGGAAAAACTGACCAGAATAAACTTAGCCCTCCCTGGAGATAAATGCAAAAGCCACACAAAAAAGCCACCACAAGATTTAATGCCAGAAGAAAATGAAGCAACTTATGTTAAGGCCTCATGGTAGGAATGAAGAATTTTAAGCCCTAGTATTTTGCTATTTGAGCATAAAGGCAACAGATATGGAAAACCTCAGAGAACATGGCAACCACAAGTCTTTGGGGAAAAAAACAGGTGTGTATAGAATTAGGGCAAACAGGAGGTAAAACAAACTGTAGTAAAAGGAGAGGTGGTGAGCAGTGACTAACAAAAAGAGAACTGAGACTTAATTGTGAGAATTGATGGTGACAAATCACAAGATAATAATGATAACAAAAACTATATGAGGAGAGATGGTGGGAAGTAAAAATGTGTTCATTTCTTCAGCTCTCATAGCAAGAAGTCAATCAACAATATTTAAAATGTTGCACATGGGCTGGGGCTGTAGTTCAGTGGCAAAGCACTTGCCTAGCATATGTGAGGCACTGGGTTAAATCCTCAGTACCACATAAAAATTAACAAATAAAATAAAGGCATTCTGTCCATCTACAACTACAAAAAATTTTTTTAATGTAGCACATATTTTAAAAAGTGACTCAAACTTTCAAAATTCTTTCATAATCTCTTTTCAAGGAAAAGTTTGAGGGAAAAAAACTTTTTTTTCTTTTTTCTTTTCTTTTCTTTTTTTTTTTTTTTTTTTTTTGGTACCAGGGATTGAACTCAGGGGCACTCAACCACTGGGTCACATCCCCAGCCCTTTTTTGTATTTTATTAGAGACAGGGTCTCACTGAGTTGCTAAGTGCCTCACCATTGCTGAGGCTGGCTTTGAACTTGCGATCCTCCTGCCTCAGCCTCCCAAGTGCTGGGATTACAGGCGTGCACCACCGCACCCGGCTTGAGGAAAAAAATATTGCATGTGATGAAGAATCAAGCACTTAAACTTCTGCAAAAAACTTCCTAATATTTTCATCCACTTTACATCCCTTGACAGCAGTTTAGGACCTAGGTGACAGATGAATAAAACCATAATGCACCAACACAATGTATAAACATAGAGTCCATCCCACCAAGTTTTTTAACTGTTATAAAAACTGTTTCAGCGATCACTCTTTGAACACTTGTTCTGAATTAAATTAAATTCTTAGAATGGGAAAAACTGTTCTAGAGGTACACAGAAAGGCTGAAATGACCCAGCTATTGTGCAGATGCACCTGTTTCTCCACACTCCACACAGTGAAGACTGGTCTTTCAAATCTTAGGCCACCTGGGCTGGGGTTGTGGTTCAGAGGTAGAGAGCTCGCCTAGCATGCATGAAGCACTGGGTTTAATCCTCAGCACCACATAAAGTAAAATAAAGACATTGTGTCCACCCATAACTAAAAATTAAATATTAAAAATATCATTAAAAAATCTTAGGCCACCTGCTAGAAAGATTCATGCCTTGCTTCAATCTGGCATCATTCTAATTAATGGGAGATGATCATATTTTCATGATTACTGATCATTTGTTTTTCTCTTTTTCTTCAGTCCTAAACAAAAATGCTTAGGTGTTTATTTTTACCCATCTTTAAAAAATAAGGATATTAAAATTTTGTTATAGATGAAACATTTTTGCACCAATATGTTGTCTTTTAACTGTTCATGGGGTATTTTTTGGTAGCAGCTATTACATGGAGCTATGGTTTAGATATGAGGTATCCCCCCAAAACTCCCATTAATGCAGGACTATGTAGAGGCTAAATGATCAGATTATCAGAACTGTAACCTAATCAGTCCACCCTAGTTTGAGTGGACTGACTGTGTGGTAACTGCAGACAGGGAATGGCTAGAGGAGGTAGGCCCCTGGGGGTGTGCTCTGGAAGGGTTGTTCTTCCTGCCACCCAGTCCCCGCAGCACCCCCTTTCTGCTTTGTGAACCTTCCATGAGCTGAGCAGCTTTCCTCTGCTGGGTCCTTCTCCCATGATGTGCTAGCTCACCATAAGCCCAGAACAATGGAGTCATCCATCTATAGATTGAGACCTCTGAAACTGTGAGCCCTAAATAAACTTTCCCTCCTCTAAGTTATTCTTATCAGGTATTCTGGTCACAGCTATGCAAAAGCTGAATAAAACTCATGGGGATTATTATATCTATAAATGAATAAGAGAAACATCCCAGAAAGAAGAACCCAGGCAGAGAAGGAGGACCTGTTATTTGGAGAGTTGCCTCTTAGGCCCCACCATGAAACTATTATTGTACTTCAGAGGCAGATGATGGATCATTCTAACGTGGGTTCAATTATTCCAAGATTCACCACTCATTTCTTCTTCTCTAAAATAGGATCATACTGTCTTTCTCACATAGTTGTTTGTGGACAAATGCAATAAGAAATGAGGTGTGCTCACCCAATATTTTTTTTCTCTTTTTTCCTTTTACCAACAGAGGAAGATAGGTTTGCTCTCTGATGCCTAAGCAGGTATTCCTGGAAAGAAAAGAAAACTCAACCCACCTGGAATTTGCTCTGGTCCTTGCTGTCTTGGGAAAGGGCTGAGGCTTGAGAAGGAAGAGCTGCAGGAAGAGAGGAAAGCTGTGAGCAGGCTGGTGCCTGCCTCAACTCTCAGACTGTGCAGAGACCTTCACAGACTGGTTTCTTCCCATCCCAGGCAACTCCCCATTCACCCAATTTTCACTCCATACCCAGCTGGAATTCTCCCTCCCCCTGCCCCCCTCATTTTTTCTCACCTTTTTCCTTATGGCAGGAGGTCAAAATTTCCATGGTCTCTTTTCCTAGGTTTTCTCAGAGCAGCAACAATTTTATTTATTCTCTCATCTTCCTAAACTGGAGAAACAGAAGACCCAGGCCTTCTTCATTCCTGGGTTTCTCCAAACTCTGACCAAGCATGTCCAGCAGATATTTGAGGGCAGAAGTACCTGCCTCTACCTTCACTCTGTTAGACCCTGACTGGTCCCCAGACTCTGAGGACCTGTGGGCTCAAGAGAGAATTTTATACCTTGTCTGGGTCCTTTCTTGTGGGCCCCAAAGTGTAGGCTCCCCAGAAGGGCACCATGGGAAACTACTCTTTCAGTAGTCTCCAGGACATCGGCTGAGAAGCTGTGATGTACATTCCCTGCTCTGGGAGGGGGGTCGTAGTCCAAGGGGCCCAGAATGTTGCAGATAGCTGAGGATAGTTCCAAAAATGTCACTGGGAAGGTCCAGCAACTGTGAGGCATAGGGCCCCATCGGAAGGCTGGGAGATCCCACAAACATATGGAACCTATGCCCTTTGAAGAAAAATTGGGAATATAAAAGCTTTATTAATGCAATATTTTGGGGCTTATGAAAAATAAAATAAAATACACCCTGATCTTCAAAAGGATCCTAAAATTCAGGATACAGATTAGTCACTGCCTTCTAAATTATAGTTTTACATCTTTTTGGTGCCATGATCCCCTTGGTAGTCTGGTGATACTCATAACTTCTCAGAAAAAAATGTTTTAAATGCATAAAATGAAATACACAGAATTCTTTAAAAAGCTAATATTGATACTCAGCAATAAAAGAAAACAAATTAATGGCATTTGCAGGTAAATGGATGAAGTTGGAAGACATAATGCTAAGTGAAGTTAGTCAGTCTCAAAAATCCAAGTACCAAATGTTCTCTCTTATATAAGGAGGCTATTTCAAAGTATTGTTGGATGGGGGTACATAGGAGGATTAGAGGAACACTAGAATGGTCAAGGGAAGGGAGGGTAAGGGAGGGAGCAAGAGGGGAGGGAGGGGGGGAGAAAAAAAAAAGGTGGTTGAATGAGACGGATATCATTTTCCTTAATGCATGATTGAAGACCTGAACTGTACGAATATACTTTGTATACAAACAGTTGTATGTAAAAAGATACTAAATATATGCACTATGAGTTGTACATATTAAAAATTATAAAAATAAAATTATATATAAAAAAGCTAATATTGAGATACAACCTTCAAAAGTATTAAAGCACCAAATATGTGCTTCATTAGCACATTAAATATGAAAAACAAATTTAACTATTGTAATTTCAAAAGTAAGGAGTATGAACAATAGTTTAAAATACTGTAATTAGAGAATGATATAAATGTTTATGATTTAGATGGTTAACAAAATCACAGGTATTGCTAATACCATGTAGTTTATTGCCTGCATTCAGAATTAAAAGAAAAACTAATCTTCAGTTAGACTAGTGTACCTTTTTACCTGCTCAATTTTATGAACACACTGAGTTATATACCCATGAATGCCAGTTCAACAACTCCTTTTCCAAGTGAAGTATCTCCTGACACCACCAGAATGAACTGATCACTCTGGGACCTAGTAACACCTTATTTACATTGATGGTTACCACCTTCCACACAGCCACTCCTTTTAAGTTCTTTAAATCATCCAGGGGATTGGATTGTCTTATCTTATTTGCCTTCTCTCCCTTGTATGGATCTGTCATGTTGAATTCACTCAAGCAATTCCATCAACAGGATATGACACAGAGGTCAACAAAATTTTTGGAACCAGCTTGGAGCTGGTCAGTTTGCAATGCAGACACTGAGCATGAGGTCCTTCCATTACCTCTTTGCCTGACCTGTTTTCTCTCGAAATCCAAGCCTCAAGGACAAGTTCAGATGAACAGATCCACATATTTGGGCTGTCCACTCTAAGAGACTCCCTGGATTTGACCCCTTCAGGAGTTCAAACCTCCACCTTTCCTCTAACCATCTGTACCAGACCTTCACTCAGCCTACTCTGAGGAGCACCTTTCTGATTGTTCATGCTCTGACATAGTTCCAGGAATTGCTTTCAGAAGCAAGCATGGAATACTGAGCAACTGCTACCATCCTTCCTCCACAGAGGACAAAGGGAAGAGCAGAGTCCAAATCTACAACAGGGCCTCCATGCCAATGTCACTGAAACTCACATATTCAGGAACATGCATGACTGTGCTTTATAAACTCCACATGCTTAAAAGTCACCATGATTACAAAAACAGATTGCAGGAATTCAACTGCAAAGATTCTGATTTGGTGGCCCTGCATGGAGTGTCACATCTTCCTTGGGACAAGTGAGCAAGGCTCCTTGTCTGAAATAATAGGGAGAGAAAGCAAGGCATCTCTCCCTCTTCCAGGAACGATGTTAGACAAAAATGGCGCCGCGATGGTTAATTCTAGCTCCCTATTCTCACTGTGTTTCTGTGTGACCACTAGGGGCTCATAAGTTAGCTATTAAACATAAATCTGACCACACAAATTTACATTGTGAAGTCTGAGTCAGGAGCTCTATAGCAAATTCATTAGTACATGAGAAAAACAGGTTTATAATTAGACATTAGGCTTGTAAGTAATGATTAAACTTGTGGCTCTTGCTGTGCCCCACAGTTCAGACTTTTTAAAGTTATAGTTATAAGGTTTTAAGTTATAGTTATAAGGCTTTCTTGTGATTGATAAGGATTCTTTTATCTTCGGTAAGTTTAGGATATTAGTTTAAGACATATTGATATAAGTTTTCCATGGTAGAGACCCCTTAGATCTAACACCTGATCAAAGGAAAAATACCTGTTAGCTTAACTTCTGAGAAATAGCTGTACTTCCTCCTTCTTTCTAATTCAGAACAAAGTTATTATAGGAAACAATAGTAAGCTAAGTTCAGTCAAGGTTTAGCTATGATGTATTAGGGCAATCAAGGTGTGGGACATTGTGAGTGATCTTAAAGGGCTGTAAAAATAGTTTTAGGTAAAAACAGTTTTTGTTCTTGACATTTAAGATTGATCAATATATGCTTTCTTTACGTTTTTAGATAAGTTTAATCAGTAATATGTACTTAGAACAATATCCTGTTTCCCTCAGAATGTATAACCCTAAAATTCCTTAATGTAACTTGTTTCCTTCATAATGTATAACTCTGAAATTCTTTAATGTAATCTCAAAAGCTGTAACGCAAAAGACTGTGCTGTCTGGGCTATAAAAACTCGGGTAAAAGAAGTAAAGTTAGAGTTAGCCTCCAGACTTGTGTGCTGCGTGGTCTATCTCTCACCTTTTCGCTGACGTCTTCTCTCCCACCTTCCCCGACTGGAGCTGGTCTCCGGCATCGGAGCCCCAAAATCTGAATTTCTTTTTCTTTTTTTTTTTTTTAATTTATTTATTTGCTTTAGTTGTACACAATGTATTTATTTTTACATGTTGCTGAGGATCGAACCTGGGCCGCGCACGTGCCAGACGAGAGCTCTACCGCCAAGCCACAACCCCCAGCCCCCAAAATCTGAATTTCTAACAAGTTGGGGGTTGATGTTGAGACACTGGCCCAGAGACAATATTTTCAAGTAGCACTTGCCAAGTTGACCCAGCTTCCTATGACTGGTTGATTTTCAGGGTTCCCTGAAGCTCCCAGTTTTACAAAAACTTCCTTATGATTCTTCTTCATATCCCTGATCTCTACCAGTCAGGACTGCCTCAAGATTGAGTTGATGAAATCCTTCTCCATCTGTGCTTATTCACTCTCAGGGTGATCACATCTTGCCTCCTGCCTTCAAATATCTACAGGCTGATGGCTCATTGCCAACCTGTGTATCTAAAAGGCATCTCAAACTTAACATGTCTAAAACCAATCTCCAGAGTTGCTTCTAGAGGTACTTCTCCCTTTCAAACGAGCAGGCCAAATATTCTGGAGTGATCCTTGATGTCTCTTTCTCATACTTCACATTCAATTAATCAGCAAATACCTTCAAATCAGAACCAGAATCTGACATTCTTTTATGATCACCAACCAAATCACCACCCTCCCTTGCCTGAATGACCACACTAGCCTGCTTCCTGGTCTCTCTGCTTCTGCTGCTGGCCCCCTACAGTCCACTTCCTACACAGCAGCCAGTCATATTTTTGAAGTCATGTCACCTCTCCAGCCAAAGCCTTTACTTCTTTCAAAATCTTTCACAAAGACTTTTCAATGGCCAAAAGACCCCATGCTGTCTGGTCTCCCCAAAACCAAGTTCCTGTTTATCCTTTCTCTTTCTCACTCCACTCAGACCCCTGTGGCCTCCTGACTGTTTTTTTTTAATAAATATTTTTTTAGTTGTAGGAGGACACAACACCTTTATTTATTTAATTTTATGTGGTACTGAGGATCAAACCCAGTGCCTCACACATGCTAGGTGAGCACTCTACAGCTGTCACAACCCCAGACCCCTCACTGTTCTTTTATTTGGGGGGGGGGGTGCCAGGGATTGCACTCAAGGACACTCAGCCACTGAGCCACATCCCCAGCCCTATTTTGTATTTTATTTAGAGATAGGATATCACTGAGCTGCTAAGCACCTCGCCATTGCTGAAGCTGGCTTTGAACTCTCAATCCTCCTGTCTCAGGCTCCTGAGCTGCTGGGATTACAGGCATGCAGCATCACGCCCAGCCTGACTGTTCTTTTAATAGACCAGCTGTGCACCCACTCTGTGCCTTCACTGTTGTTCCCTTTACCTACAACTCTTTCCCCAGGTGTCCATAGGCTCCTCACCTCTTGTGGATCCCGTCTAAGAACCACCTTCTTAAGTGAAATTCATCCCTGACTTTCCCACTTAACATTGCAGGTCCCTCTACAGGACTCCCAAAACCCAGTCTCTGTTTCCTTTTTCTCCATGAAACTTATCTAATGTGTCAACTATTTTTCTGGCTCACTATCTTTCTGTAATCACTAGAATGTGAGTTCTGTGAAGGCTGAGAATTAGCCTGCTCCTGGAATATAGCAGGTATTCAATAAATATCTAAATGGGAGACTTGAACTAACCTGAACTCAGTCTGCTGATTCCTGGGTCCTTTTGATAGCACTTTTAGAATAGAATAGATTTTGTTCTCCAGTTTGTTCATTTAGTAAAGTATGTGTTAAGTACTATGCTGAATGTGTTGCAATACAATGGTGAATAGGAAAAGGATGTTGTGCTTATGTAGCAAACATTCTAGTTGGAAGACTACATGTGTGTGCTGAAACTCAATGTATCAGAAGCTTTGGCTATCCAGAAAGATATAGTCCTTGATCATGTGGAACTAAAAACAGTAGCAGAAAGAGGATGAAAGAAATAATTCGGGGCAGGCTGGACGCACACCTATGATCCCACCAACTCGGGAGGCTGAGGCAGAAGGATCCCAGCCTCTGCAACTTATTAAGACCCCAAACAACTCAGCACTTAGTGAGACCCTGGCTCAAAAATATATACATATATACATATATATGGGCTGCGGCTGTGGCTCAGTTGTTAAGTGTCCCTGGTTCAATACCTGGTACCAAACAAAAGAAAAGAAAAAGAAATAACTGGGGACAAAGGCATTGGGATAAAGAGGTAATTGGAATAAGAGTCAATGCACAGGTAGAAATAACAAGACTAGATGAATAACTACATGGGATGAATAGAAGGAGAAATCAAATATGAGTCTGGGATTGAAGTTCGAGAGAAACAGGTAAATTATGAAGTTACTAATCAAGATAGTGAAAGAAGGAATAGGATTTTGAAAGCTACAGTTCTTGTGTCTCAATACTGGAGTTGTTAAAAGCCTGGGTTCAAATTCCGGCTCAGTCACTTTATAGTTATGGTTTATTTTAACACTGGACAAGTGACATAACCTCTAATAATCTATTCTTCTGTTAAATGAAGTAATGATTCTTTTTTTTTTTTTTTTGTGGTACTGGGGATTGAACTCAGGGGCACTTGACCACTGGGCCACATCCCCAGCCCTTTTTTGTGTTTTTATTAGAGGCAGGGTCTCACTGAGTTGCTAAGTGCCTCGCCATTGCTGAGGCTGGCTTTGAACTCGCGATCCTCCTGCCTCAGCCTCCCAAAGTGCTGGGATTACAGGCGTGCGCCACTGCGCCCAGCTGAAGTAATGATTCTTG
Source organism: Tamias sibiricus (assembly GCA_025594165.1). NCBI lineage: Eukaryota > Metazoa > Chordata > Mammalia > Rodentia > Sciuridae > Tamias > Tamias sibiricus. The sequence goes on along the minus strand of CM046672.1, from coordinate 49,468,721 downwards.
TTGAAGAGTTGAAATTCTCTCTCTCTCTCTCACACACACACACACACACACACACACACATACACGTGAAAAGGGCCCACAGTTTAGTACTTGGCACATAGAAAATCCTCAATAAATATTATCCTTTCTGTTATTCATCCATCCCAGCACTAACTTAAGAATATAAGCATTCATTCATTTAATAAACACACATTTAGTGCTTTGCTAAATCTTGGACATCATAGGAAACACTAGGAGTACTGCAATAAATAAGATGGATAGGGTAATTAAATAAAATGGATAGGGTAATAACACTTATGGTGCTTGTATTCTGGTGAGTAAATGAGGCTGTAAGTAAGGAGAACTTTGATCAAAAAAGGAGTAATGAAGAAAATAAAATGAACATGATCGACTCCTGTTTACTGATCAGAATGTAAATTCCATCAGATGGAACACAGGTGGCAGGATGGGAAAGGGGACATTAAATCAGGTGTCAAAGGTGGACTCTAAGACTGCATGAAAATAAATCAGATTTGTAAAGATACGAGATGAGCTGCATACAGAAGGAAGTGCAAATGCAAACCCCCTGGTTTCTGGTCAGGTCATACTAAGTTTCTTAACATTTTGTAAGCTTCAACATTCTCATCTGTCACATGAGCCAAATGATACTTACAAAGCTGCTCAGCAAATTAAATAGATATGTATTCATTCAAATATTTACTACTGGGCTACTATATGCGATGTGCTGTCATAGGCACAAGGGATACAGTAGTGAATGCCTTAGCATAACACCTGGCACAAAATAAGCCCTCCACTAATGCATACCACTGCAGTCACTGTCATCACTTCTTCCCTAAAACATCTGTGAAAGTAAGCCTGAGTGACTTACTGACCAAATGAACCACCAGAATGAGCCATGGAGAGAATATGCTAAATAAAGACACTGGAAATTTCTCTGCCCTTAGAAGAAACCCACTCCTGGGGGAAGGCAGCCAAGGGTTTTAGAATGGCATTTGCAAAAACCATGGGATGAGGTATGAGTTCAGGAAAGCTGGCCACCATTTGGCAAGAGAGCTGCAAAACAATAAGAAACTACAGTTCTACTCACTTGGAGTTCTAATATCAACAGTCCAGTGGTTATTTCTTCCTCCTCAATGCAGTTCTCTCTGGGAACAGACCCAAGAGACAAAGCTGTGAAACAAAAATGAACCATAATATGATTTAATCACAATTCCCAACACAGGGAGACATCTCTGGGTGCCAGATGGATGTAATCTACCCCTTCCTGTAATCTGCCCCTACTACTTCCTTCAAGGATTCAGAAAAGGGACCTCCCTTCCTACAAGACCCAGAGAGAAAGGTCCATGTCATTGCACTGCCTACAGGCCTGCACTCACTGTGACTTTCAGGAGAGCATGAGAATCTAGACACAGTCTCAAGATCTGAATTTTGAGCTGGGGCTCCCTTGCTGTGTGACATTTGATAGCGAATTCAACCTGTGTGTGCCGCAGTGAACGCTACAAAAACCAGAGCCAGCAACGATATGGGCAAAGCACCTCTTACAACTTGCACAAGGCATAATAATTTTTAAAAAGAATGAATACACAACAGGATAGGAGAAACCAACTTATGCAGCTCTTTACAGAAATGACTTTCCAAACAGGAAACTCTGCAGTCAGTCAAGTGGGTGGAGTGACACCCTGTTAGAACGTAAGGTATCATCAATACGCGACTGCTGGGATCGGAGTCTCCTTAAGTGAGAGCGGCCCCTTCCCAAGTCTGGGTGTGAGAGGGCTGCCCGCGCGGGCCGCGTCCGCCTCCTCGAAGGCTCCCTTCCTCAGCCCTGGCTCGACTAAACATCCTGGCTCCGACCCTCGCTCACACGCCGCCCCTTCCCCCAACTGCTAGAGACCAGACTGTGTTCCTGAGGAACGAAGACCCTCACCTCCCAACCCCCACATACAGGGCGACGCAAGTCTCCAACTACACTCGCCAGAACCTAAGAAACCGCCGGGCGGCGCTGGCCGGAAGCGAAAGAGCACGCCCCTAAGGGGCCCGGACTACATTTCCCAGAACCCTCTACGGCGCGCGGTCTGCTCAGGGTCCAACGGGCGGTGTAAGTGGTGGTTGGGGCCCCGCGACTCCCTGCTTTCCTTTCTTTAAGGGTTATTACTCAAAGCCCGGCGCGGTGATGGTAATCTCAACGCCCTGGAGGCTGAGGCAGGAGGGTCGCAAGTTCAAAACCAGCCTCAGCAACTTAGCTAGAAACACTCTCGTCTGTTCAAGCCCAAAGAATGAACACAAGGAAAATAACACGAGTGTCATTTAAAAACTCTCAAGTTAATAATCTATGTTTCTATCTCAAAAAACTAGAAAAAGAGCAGCAAAAGGTATCCAAAGAAGAAAATAATAAAAATAAGAGCATAAATCAAGGAAATATTAAAACAATAGAAGAAAGCAAACCAAAAGCTGGTTCTTGTAAAAAAGTCAATAAAATCAAAACTTTTCGGCCATTTAGAAGATAACAAGTGGGATAATGTGAACAACAACCTAGATGAAATGGAGCAACTCCTCAAAAGCCATAAACTAACAAACTCAAGGTAAAATAGATAATCTAAGTATTTCATAACCATTAATGAAATTGAATTTGGTACCTTTTAAAAGATGCCCCAAAACAGAAATGCCAAATCTAGATGTCCTCGTGTAGGATTTTGAACATTTAAAAATCAACAACATAGCCGGGCGCGGTGGCGCACGCCTGTAATCCCAGCACTTTGGGAGGCTGAGGCAGAGGATTGCGAGTTCAAAGCCAGCCTCAGCCATGGCGAGGCACTTAGCAACTCAGTGAGACCCTGTCTCTAATAAAAATACAAAAAAGGGCTGGGGATGGGGCCCAGTGGTCGAGGGCCCCTGAGTTCAATCCCTGGTACCAAAAAAAAAAAAAAAAAAAAAAAAAAATCAACAACAATTTTACGTGACATTTAAAAAAAAAAAAAAAAAAAACAGAAGAGGGAACCTTTCCCAATTAATGTTATGAGGCCAGTATTGAAATCAAAACCAAGCCAAGAGTACAAAAAAGGAAATTACAGACAAGTCTCTCATGAACTTAGACTTAAATGGCCTTAACAAATATTTTTAGCAAGTCAAATGCAACAATATAAAAAGAATTATACACCATCACCAAGTGGGATTTATTCCAGGTTTGCAAGGTTAATTCAAAATTCAACTAATCTGAAACACTATAACAGGATAAAGAAGAAAGTTCTATAATTGTATCAATCAATTCAAAGAAAGCATTTGTCAAAATGCAACACCCATGCGCGCGCGCACACACACACACACACACACACACAAAAAACAAAAAAACAAAAAAAAAAACACCACTCAGCAAGTTAGCAGACTGGAACCACAACTTGATAAAGATCATCTAAAAAAAATCATAGTTAACATCATACTTAATGGTGAAAGATTGAGCACTTTCCTCTGCAGTGCTGGAAATATTGCAGGTATGTCCACTCACACTAATCTTAACATAGAGCTAGAAAATCTAGCTATTGAAAAAGGCAAAAAGAAAGAAAGGTGTGCCAATTATAAACAAATCAATGAAAATCTCTTATTATTCACATAAGACATAATTGCCAACTACAGAATTCTAAGGATTCTCTCATACACACACATTAACTCCTGAACCCAAATAAATGTATTCCAATTGGTTACAAGATACAAACAACATACAAAAATAAATCATTCCTATGTACTACTAATAGTTAACACATGGAAATAAAAAATGTAAAAGTAATTCCATATGCAATTGCTCCAAAAAATAAAATACTTAGATACAAATTTAGCAAAATACATGTAGGATCTGTGTCCTGAAAATTACAAAACTCTGATGAAAGAAACCAACTATCAGAATAGATGAAGAGACAACCATAGATGACTCAACAAAGTGAAGACAAAATTTCTCCCTAGTTGATACATAGCTATCATGTAATTCTATCAAAACTCCAACAAAGTTCTTGTCAACACAGAAAACTTTATCTAAATGAATATGAAATGGCACAATCCCTAGAACAGTTAAAGCAATCTTGAAAAGAAGAATAAAGTGGAAGGTTTCACTCTTCTCAATATTAAAATTTACTGTATGCTCTAATAACCGAGATAGTATTTGGAATAAAGAATCTAAAAACATACCTAAACAAATACCCCCCATTGATTTTTTTTAATACCAAAGATTGAACCTAGGAGCACTTAACCACTGAGCCACATCTCCATCCCTTTTCACATTTTTATTTTAGAGACAGGGGTTCACTGAGTTGCTTAGTGCCTCACTATGTTGCTGAGGATGGCTTTGAACTTGCTATCCTCCTGCCTCACCATCCGAGCCTCTGGAATTAAGGAGTGTGCCACTGCGCCTGGCCCCAACTGATTTTTTAAAAGATATAAAAAGCAATTCAATAAAAAAATAGCATTTTCAACATACAGTGCTCTGAAAGTTAGAAAGTCAGCTTCCAAAAAGAGAAAAAGAAAACAAATCTAATTGACTTAAACTTCATGCCTTATATGAAAATTAATTCAAAGTGGATCACAGTTAAAAATTTAAAATCCTTACAGGAAAAAGGGATCAAAAAATACCAGTGAGATCTTGGGCAAGGTGGAGTTCTTAGATTTGTCATCCAAAGAACAACCTGTAAAAGGAAAAATTGATAAATTGTGCTTCAAGAAAATTAAAATCCTTTGCTCTGAGAAAAATGCTATAAAGAGGATGGAGCAACAGATTGCAGGCTGGGAAAAAAATTTACAAACCACACATCCCACCATGAAGACTACAGTGGCACAATCTTTATAAATTCGCGACCTAAATAAGTGCCTTCCGAGCAATTAGTGTTTTCAAAAAATCATATATTAAATAAAAGGCTAGTGTCTGGAATATATAAAGAAACTTAATAGTACAAAACCAAACAATCCAATCAGAAATAAGAAAATGGGCAAAAATACATGAACAGGCATTTCTTCAAAGAGTACACACAGATGACTAATAACCACATATAAACATGTTCAACTTCATTAACCATTAAGAAAAAGCAAATTAAAACCATAATAAGATATCACTACAATCCTATTATTAAAATTGCTAAAATAAAAACTAGTGACAATACCAAATGGTGTCAAGGGTACAAAGACAAACAGATCCTAAAACTTAGGGGGTTAATGCAAGGAACTGAAATGATTGAAACAGATTTATAGACTAAGAGCAGAATTGAAGGACTCACACTTCCCTGTTTTAAAACATACTACCAGAAACAGTAGTCATGATTGTGTGGTACTAGGATAAAGAAAGACACAGATAAATGGAATACAATTGAGAGTCCAGGAATGAGCCCTTACATTTACAGTTCGTTGATTTTCAAAGAGGGTGCTACAACAATTCAATGGGGGGTGGGAGGAGCTGTCTTTTTAACCAACAGTGCTAAGACAACTGTATATCCTCATGCAAAAAGAATAATGTTGGAGTGTTCACTTCAGCAGCAGGTATACTGAAATTGGAACAATACAGAGAAGATTAGCGTGGCCCCTGCACAGGATGCCTCAAATTCATGATGTGTTCCATATTTAAAAATAATAATGTTGGATACCTTCTTCAGACCACACACACAAAAAAAATTTTTTTAAATGGACCATAGATCTAAATGTAAGAGGTAAAACATAATAATAAAAATTTAGAAGAAAATATAGGAATAAATCTGATCAACCTTGGGTTAGACAAAAGTTTCTTTCACACCAAAGCATAAGTGATGAAGGAAACAGAAAAGATTGATAATACTTCCCATCAAAATTTAACTTTGGGGCTGGGGTTGTGGCTCAGTAGCAGAGCACTTGCCTTGCACATATGAGGCACTGGGTTTGATCCTCAGCACCACATAAAAATAAACAAAATAAAGATATTGTGTCCATCTATAACTAAAAAATATTTTTTAAATTTAAAACCTTTGTGTTTTCAGTGGCAGAATGTTTTTGTTTCTGTTGTTGTTGTTTGTACCAGGGATTGATCCCAGGGGTGCTTTACCACTGACCCACATCCCCAGCCCTCTTTTTTTTTTTTTTTTTTTTTTTAATTTTGAGACAGGGTCTCACTAAGTTGCTGAGGCTGGACTCAAACTTGCAATACTCCTGCCTCAGCCTCCCTAGTCAATGGGATTAACAGGGGTGCACTACCATGCCCAGCAACTTTTGTGTTTTAAATGATACCATCAAAGAGTGAAAAGAAAAGCAAAGAATGGGATAAAATGTTTGTAAGTCATATATCTGAAAGGAGACTTGTATTTAGAACATATTAAGAATTCTTACAACCCAAACAGATAACTGAATTTTTAAGTGGGCAAAGGATATAAATAGATGGTTCTTCAAAGAAGATATCTATATGGACAATAAGTACTGAAATGATTTGCAGCATAATTAACTACCCCAAACAACAATAATGCCACTTATAGTCCCTATGATTGCCATAATTTTAAAAATGATAACAATTGCTCGTGAAGATATGGAGAATCTGTAACCTTCATGCCCTGCTAGTGGGAATGTCAAATGTTTACGGCCACTTTGGATACAGTCTGCAAGTTCCTCAAAATGCTAAATATGGAGTTTCCATACAATCCAGCAATTCCATTCCTTAGTACGTACGAAGAGAAAACAAATGTTCACCTGAGATTTTGGACATAAATATTCCGGCAGCATTATTCATAATAGTTCAAAAGTAGAAATGACCCAGTGCTCACCAATTGATGAATGGGTAAGTAAAAAGTTTCATAATCATAGAATGTGATATTATTCAGCCTTAAAAGGTATGAAGTTGTGGTACATGCTAAAACATGGGTGAATCTTAAAAATATGCTCAATGAAAAAATCAGTCACAAAATATCAGATATTACAGGATTCCATTCATGTGAAATGTTCAGAAAAAGTTGATCCATAGAGAGTAGACTTGTTATTACCTAGAGCTGAGAGTGGAGATAGGATTTGGAAACAGAATGGTGAGTGACAGGTAACAGTTACAGCTTTCTTGAGGTGACAAAAATATTCTACAGCTGGGGATAGAGCTCAGTTGGTAGAGTGCTTGTCTCACATGCACAAGGCCCTGGGTTCAATCCCCAGCACCACACAAAATAATTCTACTATTGATTGATTTTCTACAATTGATAGTGTGATAGTTTCACAACTGTGTGAAGATAGCATTAAATGGTGCTTTAAATGGTGGGTTGTATGGAAGGTATCAAAACTAAGACAGGGAAATGTGAACTGAGGCACAAAAAGAATAAGTAGTATGAATGGAAGAACTACAGTGAAGAGGAAAATGATCACATTTATAAACGAGAGAATAACCTGGGGTTTCACATCAGCCAGTTTACTGCTAGGTAGGGGAGCCATGCTAATGCTGTGCCACCCAAAGGGATGCAGGCAGTTTGGGGGCTTGTGCTGGCATAGTTGCTAACAGCCATATCACCAGCAGGCAGAAGGTAGGAGACTCGTGCTCCATGGTTGAGGGTGTCAGTGATCTGAGTGATGATGTCAGCCATTTGAGGCGCCTCTTCTGCAAACAAGTGTATGAGAGCAGCAAGAGGAAGAAGAGGTACATGTATGAGGTGAAAAGAAGGAGGGTCTCTTCTGCAGGTGGGGGTGTGACCCTCATCATTACATGGAGGAATGGGCAAGATACTGGATCACGTTGACCAGTAGCTTGTCTGCATTGGAGAACAGAAGGAAAATCACGGAGTGTGGGAGGCTGCCCGCCCATAAGCTGAGCATCCTCTCTCAGCCTTGAGTAAGGGGGTTGTTTGGTCTGGCATTGCACACCTTACACTGTGCAAAGCAAGTGGCCTTCACCTTCGTTAGGCAACGAAGTTTGCTCTAGCTCTGGACTTGGGCATTATGTAATAAGATTGGACAATCCCCCTTGAGCAGAGCAGAGTGGCACATGCCTGTAATCCCAGCACTTGGGAGGCTGAGGCAGGAGGATCATGAGTTTAAAAGCCAGCCTCAGCAATGGTGAGGCACTTAGCAACTCAGTGAGACCCTGTCTCTAAATAAAATACGAAAAAGGGCTGGGGATGTGGCCCAGTGATCAAGTGCCCCTGAGTTCAATCCCCAGTACCAAAAACAAAAAACCTTGAAACCTATCCCCTGCCTTATTTGGTGAAGAACATTCTATTGAAACTCCTTTGTGTGTCCCCCTATAAAAATAAAGAGATTCTGGGTGCACTCACTCTCTTGCCTTCCAGCGTGGAAGCTGACCCTTAAGGTCGCAGAGCTGTCCTACCCTCGATATGAAAATTACTTCTGTGTCCTGTGCTTTCTCGCCATTTTCTTAGCTTAATGTCGCTGCCAGCTCTTTTGAACCCAGTTCATCCCAGCATTGCGGGTCTCTGGGAAGAATGGTGAGTGGCTGTGAGACCCTGCGTACATCCCAGTGAGACGCCAGATGAATGTAGAGCCACTGGCGATATCTAGGAGGCATTGCTGTATGACAAACATGGGGGAAGCATCTGGTGATGTCTGTGAGTTACTAGATGTTTCCTGAGTTTGGTGGACTGACTGTCAGAACACAGGGAAGGCTGGAGAGCAGCTGGATGATACAGAGAATCTTGAGGCTGAGGGGGAGAAACCCTCCAAGTTGGAGGGAGAGAAACCCATTGATCTCTGTGAACTGTTAGAGGAGTTTCCTCGATGGCATGAACTGACTCTTGCAGAAATCTGGAAAGGCTGGGTGATTCAGGAGAGTCCCTGAGGACTGGGGGTGACTCACTTGGTGATAGAAGTAAGATGTGGGTAAACTGTTGATGAACCTGATAATTCTTTTTTTTTTTTTTTTTTTTTTTTGGTACCGGGATTGAACTCAGGGGCACTCGACCACTGAGCCGCAACCCCAGCCCCCGCCCAGCCCTTTTTTTTGTATTTTATTAGAGACAGGGTCTCACTGAGTTGCTAAGTGCCTCGCCATTGCTGAGGCTGGCTTTGAACTCGAGATTCTCCTGCCTCAGCCTCCCAAGTGCTGGGATTACAGGCGTGCACCCCCCCCCCCCAGTAAACCTGATAATTCTTAACAATCTCCAGTGGAAGACATGACAGGGACAAATGACTTTGGTGACTGCCCGGGGTGGTCTGGAGAGTGAAAGGTGAAGTGGAGGGATACTGGTGGTGTTGGAAATTAACATGGCAAAACCCTGAGAGAGGGTAGAACAGGTGGGGAGGAGTCACTGGGAGAGGAGAGAGAAGCTGGGTGACGCTGTCATGAGGTTTGGTGAGGTAGGGTGGGGGACCATTCATGGGAAGAGCCAGACATGACCCCAGACCCTTCAGATGCAGACATGGTTGGAAAACCTGTAGCTCCCTCTTTTCTGACCTCAGAAATGCAAGGTGGTGTGGTGTGGTGTGGTGTGGTGTTCTGTCCTCCTGTCCTCAATCTGCTTTCAGTTCCCAGGATGCTCTAAGCAGCAGATGGAGCAAACAGCTCAGCAGCCTCTGTCCTCTGACAGGATCATTAAGGAGCAGTGGGTGGGGCCTGCAAGAGGGGCGGGGCTTCACGCCTCCCTCCCACGCATGTCACTCAGCAACAGCAGACTCTGTCAAACAGGAAACTGTTCCTGATTTCATTTAAAAAATTTGGGACAATCTAGGGCAAGAGCTTAGAACTTTTGTGGGCCAAATATACATCAATTCCACTCTCAAACACTTAAAGCAGACTGCAGCTGTGGTTCTCATGTTGTAGTTCTAGGATCAGGAGAATCATTGCGAATTTCCTCGAGCCCCAGGGACGCAAAAATCTCTGTGAAGCCGGGCGCGATGGCGCACGCCTGTAATCCCAGCACTTGGGAGGCTGAGGCAGGAGGATCGCCAGTTCAAAGCCAGCCTCAGCATTGGCGAGGCACTTAGCAACTCAGTGAGACACTGTCTCTAATAAAAATTCAATAAAAGGGCTGGGGATGTGGCCCAGTAGTCAAGTGCCCCTGAGTTCAATCCCTGGTATGAAAAAAAAAAAAATCTCTGTGAAAGGAGGTTCCCTTCCCCTATTTGGATGCATGGCAAGGTTTAACAACCGTCCACGATGGGCTAGGGTTGTGGCTCAGCAGTAGAGCGCTCACCTAGCACGTGCGCGGCCCGGGTTCGATCCTCAGCACCACGTAAAACATAAATGCATTGCGTTGTGTACAACTAAAGCAAATAAATAGATATTAAAAAAAGAAAAAAGAAAAGAAAAAGAACTGTCCACGAGATGGAAAGTTTGGTTGGGAGAAGGGGATCTCAACTTAGCCCTGGCAGGATTTGGGCATGGCGGGGGTGAGGGTAGGGGGAGGACAGGGGTTGAACCCAGGGGTGCTTAACCACTGAGCCACATCCCCAGCCCTTTTTGTTTTGAGACAGGGTCTTGCTAAGTTGCTTAGGGCCTCGCTAAATTGCTGAGGCTGACTTTGAACTTGAGATCCTCCTGCCTCAGCCTCCTGAGCCGCTGGGATAACAGGCATGCACCACCTCAATGCCCTGGCAGGTTCTTGACTGATGCCGCAGAAAGGAATTTCAGAGTGTGTTTAAAGAGGCATGAACAAAGATTTATTTAGGAAAGCAAGATTTGTCCCAGAAAGCAAACAATAGAACAGAATACACATCCAAAGTAAGGAGGATTGAGGGCACTCCACACTTTCACGATTGTGGGCTCTTCTTTTTCAAGGGAATTTTGTGAATAGTGAGCCTGAGAAGTATGCGGGGTGAGTGACATCAGCTGGGGAGCTCACTTCTCTTCTTCGTGGTGTACAGGACTGGCTCACAGTGGTCTGGTTCTTTCAGGATCTCTAAGTTGATGTCATTCGGCTGATAATGATTGGTATATACCCTTATCATGTCTCTGCATAAGTCTCTCCATAATTTTCCTCTGCTTTAATCTAAAGAAAGCTGGCAATCTATGTAGGCATCAATTACTTAGACTCACAATGACGCTTAGATTCAAGGGCTTTTTAAGAATTTTGATCTGGAGGAAAATAGGCTTGGAGAATAAAGGTGAGGATGCTCGTGGAGCTTCTTAGATTTAAAATTAGTTTCCTTTACCTTACCTGTTAGTCTCCTTTCTACCTATTCTCATTGCTTCTATCCTACCTCACACTGAACTAAAGTATCTGTTATTTTAATGCCAACTCCCTGTTATTCCCCACAGAGTCATGTGATGCTAAAAAATGAGTATATGTCCTAAGAAATACACTGTCAGGTGATTCTGCCCTTTTGCCAACATCATAGAGTGTATTTACACAAGCTAGGATGTCACTAGGATATCCTGAGGGATCACCATTGGACATGTGGCCTGTCACTGACTGAAATGTCATTATGTGGTATATGACTGTGTTCTCCATATTTGAGAACCTCATGAGCAAGGATCTGGATCAGGAGTTAAGAGGAGCAGGAAGCAGAGACAATTATGTTTGATATTTTAAAAACATTGAGTCCCTAACCTTCCCTTAGCCATATATGACTTTACATCTGTTATTTGTATTTCTTCCCTTGAAGGCTTGTTTCCTGGATAATGAATTTATGTTTGTCTGCCCCATACCTACTCCCATGTGTTGGGATAGGCTATATTCATTTAAAAATTTTTTTTCATCCTTGTTTTCTCCCTGAGTTATAACAAAGAGCAAAGGAGGGCTCTGTGTTAACAGTTTATCCATCTCTTCAATGATAACCATGACCAAACATCCCAAGGGCTTGAGTCCATATGTGAATCACATCTATGTCCTCACACAGCCCACACACCTACCCACTAGAGGCAAGTGATGAAGAGGCCAACTTGAGTGCCAGATAATAAGGGGTGATAATCTGTTCCTATAGGTGCTCCTTTCAATGTGTGAAAACACCCACAGTTTGCAGTCAGTCTGGAGAAGTTTCCATTTCCTCCAGAGACTATATAACAGTAGCTGCTAACAACTTTCATGCAGGAAGAGCATGAATATAATATTGGACTGATCAATATTAAACATCTTTCTGTGAAAACTATTAGAATCCCAGTTTGCACCTTAGCACTCTTGCTCCTGCATCTCAGAATAGACCAAAAGCTCTATGCAGACCTAGCCTGGTCCATGCGCCAGTGACTAGGCTTTCTCAATGATCAGCGTTCCTGCATGGGTGGCTCTGCTTGGGTCAGGGGCCCCTGTGGCCCCTAACACAGATGTCTCTGAGAGTGTTACTTATTAGCCATAAATATTAAGTCCATTTTAATTTTTCTGCCTTAAGGTAAGCTGCTCACCAAAGAGCCCTGATTCCAGATCATCTGCTGCACAACGGATGGGTCCACAGGATAAGATGTGACCCAAGAGACTGCTCAGCCTGTAAGGGCATGAACTAATGTTGCTGTTTACAGTTTAACTCTAGCTGTAACCTAGTCACCATCTTTTACTTTAAAAAGTTTTTTTGATTCAATGTATTCTAACCACTTTGAGTGTCTCATACATAATTACCAAAAGCCACAAATTAGTTTCATTTAAAGTCAGAAACATTAGTCTTCCATTTAAATAAAAAACAAAATGTACAACTGGACTTTATCCAGTGCAAACAGAGAACAACACTCCAGTGTCTTGCTGTCTTCCCGTCCCATCATTCTATCTTCCTTAGCGGGGCACAGGACACCTGTGCACAGGTAGAGGCCACACCACATGGGGAAGCTGTGGTGACTTGAGTGCCCAACTTCTTGGGAACACATCTTGGAACTGGGTGTGTTACATACAAATCTAGATGATCAATACTATCAGCAAATTAAACTTGCATCTAATTAAAGCATGAGATTATAAAAAGAGATTGGAACTCCCTCTACCCTCGGGCAACAATAATACATATACTTAGTATCAATAATGGAATGTTCACGTAATTACTAGAGAATAATATTGCCAGATAAATGGATAGAAATTTCATCAGAAAAATAAATCCGGCCTTTCCATAGATGTTGTTCTATTTAATCTTATTCTCAACTATTAAAATTTCAACACATCCACTTATGGTCACCTGTACATATTATTGTCATTTTTAAATAAACTAGCAATTCAGGTTAATAGCATGTCCTTGACATTTTTCAAAAATGCAGAAAGTTCAGAAATTCACATCCATAGGGTTTCACACTGCCATAAAGTGTCTTGCAGGAGTTAGTATGTTCTTTGTCCTCTCAAAAGGCAAATTGTGGAGAAGAAAAATATGGACAAACCAAATTATAGAAACAAAGGAAAAGTTTGTGGTCAGAGGAGTCATCTTCCTGCTTTCTAGGCAGGTTTTTTTTTTTTTTTTTTCTTTACACATTTTTTTTTATTAGTGCATTATAGTTCTAGACAATTCCTAGGCAGTTTTAAATTCAGTTTTGAATTCCTCTTAGAAAAACTAGTTCTAGAAGAGGATTTCTTAACATCCAGGTATTAAAAACATTTTCAGCCGGGCGCGGTGGCGCACGCCTGTAATCCCAGCACTCTGGGAGGCTGAGGCAGGAGGATCACGAGTTCAAAGCCAGCCTCAGCAATGGCGAGGCACTTAGCAACTCAGTGAGACCCTGTCTCCAAATAAAATACAAAAAAAGGGCTGGGGATGTGGCCCAGTGGTCGAGTGCCCCTGAGTTCAATCCCCGGTACCAAAAAAAAAAAAAAAAAAAACATTTTCATCACCTTTCTTTTTAATTTTTTTAGTTGTATGTGGACACAATGCCTTTATTTTCATTTATTTATTTTTATGTGGTGCTGAGGATTGAACCCAGTGCCCCACCCACAATAGGCGAGCACCCAACCACCGAGCCACAACCCCAGCACCTCATCATCTTTATTTCTAATTATACTGAGTAAAGTGAAAGAAAAGTAATCTGGCCTGTAAAATATGTACAGAGTTTCAATATTTCTTATCCAAATTGCTTAGGACCAGAAGTACTTCAAATTTCATACTCTAGAATATTCATATATGCATAATGAGGTATCTTGGGGATGGGACCCAAGTCTAGACATGAAATTCATTTGTTTCACAGACACCTGACAATTTTACATTTACACTCTTAATTTAGGTGATTTTACACAATATCTTAAGGATGCCTGCATTTTTACTGTAACTTGTCACACAGGTTGGATGTGGGATTTTCACTTATGGCATCATGTTGGCACTCAAAACATTTTGGATTTTGGAGCATTTGAGATTTCAGATTTTCAGATTAGGAATGCTCAGTCTGTGTGTGAATGTATACATAGTCGTGTGTGTGTGTGTGTGTGTGTGTGTGTGTGTGTGTGTGTGTATGTGATGTGATTAAAATCAAGTTACAAAGCTGGGCGTGGCGGCTCATGCCTGTAATCCCAGCACTTGGGAGGCTGAGGCAGGAGGATCTCAAGTTCAAAGCCAGCCTCAGCAATGGTGAGGCACTTAGCAACTCAGTGAGACCCTGTCTCTAATAAAAATACAAAAAATGGCTGGGGATGTGGCCCAGTGGTCGAGTGCCCCTGAGTTCAATCCCCAGTAAAAAAAAAAAAAAAAAAAAAAAAAAAATCAAGTTACTGAATACCCCTTCTTAGCCCTGAACTTTAGGCTTAGAAGTTTAACTCATATTTTTGGCATGTTAATGCTTCTCTTTATTTCTTTATTTTTGATCAATCATTTTGGAATTATCACACCTTTCCTGCAAAGGGAAATTATTAAACAAATAACAGAAAATTATTCCAATATTTTTGCTTAATTAGTAAATCTATTTTACTTCAAACACATGGCAACCATAAACCACCACCTAAGAACTGATACATTTATAACACAAACATGACACACATATTCAACCTTGCCAGGTAGCCAGAAAACACACACACACTCACACAAATACTCATTTCAAATGTTTTTACAATTTTACAAATTTCACATTGTTGTTGAAATATTTTCATCATTTGCTGAAGAAATTTCTTTGGAATAAATCACTTCAAAAACTTGAAATCTTCAGTGCCCTGATTTTTAGCCCATCTGGCTTCATATTAATGTATACAATCAGGGATCCTTGCCTTCATCATTGTGGGAAGAGACTATTTAGTTTTCTTTGTTAAACTAAGATTTTCCACAATTTCATGCCCTTTCCAAAAGTCAATGAATGGAACTAAGAGTCGACTCTCTTGGGATGGGAGCAAGTTGTCCTGCCATCAACAACTGTCCCCCAAGACTTTCTGTCACGGTCAGGTTTGGTACATTCTCTGGCTTATTCCTCAAAGAGATGGTTCCTTAGGGTCATTTCATGGGGACAGAATTTTATAATTACTCCTACCAGATGT
Organism: Tamias sibiricus; assembly: GCA_025594165.1. Lineage (NCBI taxonomy): Eukaryota > Metazoa > Chordata > Mammalia > Rodentia > Sciuridae > Tamias > Tamias sibiricus. The sequence continues at coordinate 49,453,446 of CM046672.1, read as the reverse complement.
CACTTTGGTGGATTTTTTTTTCCTTTTCTCCAGAGAATTCACTTCTATTTTCTGCTCTCAGTTTATCTCTTCACTTATTTTATTCTTATTTAAGAACAGAGGCTTCAGGCACATGGTAATTTACAGGATTAGCATTCATGATTTAGTGACAAGGGCCATAAAGGTATGTGAACCAAATCTTTTTTTTTTTTTTTTTTTGATATTTATTTGCTTTAGTTGTACACAATGCGTTTATTTTTATGTGGTGCTGAGGATCGAACTCGGGCCGCGCATGTGCTAGGCGAGCGTTTTAACGCTGAGCCACAACCCCAGGCCCGTGAACCAAATCTTAAAAACTGAAGAGTACCTACAAAATTTGCTTTACTAAGTAGCATTCTTACAGGCTTAATTTAGGTGAAGAGCACTTAGCCAAAGCAGCACCCCCAACATACATACACACACACACACACACACACACACTCAGGGTACTCTCACATTAGGAACACATTCCAGAGAAAAGAAATAATACCAAACAAGGGGAGGAAAAAACCCAATTAAAAACAGTGCTCCTTTATATGGCTTTGAATATATGAAAATAAGCTCATTCACCCCTGTACTGTCCGTATGTCATCAACTGCTCATACAGGCCCTTTCTGGTCTAAATTCCAGTTACCCATTTTTCCCAAGGAATTATTTTCAACAAAGAACATTCCCAGGATTCCAAGTCCTAAAGGAGCAGCCTACTCATGGTAAATAAAATGGGAATTCAAGAACCCTGAGGGATCTTTACTATCTGGTTGTTTAGTCTTTCCTAAATGGTCAAACAAAATAGTAATTTTTGTGCTTTTTGTAGTTTTTGACTAATTTTAACTCATTATATCATTTGTTGTAGCAAAACAGCATACATTCCAAAAAACAAAGAAGACCGGACATTAACCAAAATATCAATTAGATACACCCATAATCCCTTTCAATTCTGATCTATACATAAACATCATAATGGTTCTAGAAAAGAAAATTTCTGTATTCTTGTCCTGTTTTTCATTTCATATCATGGCCAATTTCCTAATGTTTACAAAATCTTCACTTGTAACAAAGCATCGTACAAAACAGATTCCTAACTATCTAATGGGGGATTTAAGTAGTAGAATGATACTCTGAAAAACTGTTTTCCAGCCTAAGTTTTACAACCTTTCATTTCCATTCTTCTCTACAACAAGCATACAGTTTTAGCATTTCATTTACTCTTTGTGGGGAAAAAGGTCTACCACACTGTCTCTCAGATTCAGGTCTAAGCACTATTTGCAAGAAAAAGGGTCAATATTTATTACATCTGCAGGATGTTCATAAGGGTCAAGTCTGACAGTGCTTATGGAATTGTTAATTCAAAATATGTAGTTCACAGCTTTCCCACTTTCTTGAAAATGGATTTCCAGATATACAATTAAAAAAGGGATAACTAAAAGGTTTTCCATGCATCATTTTTATACTAGTTCTTCCCACCAAATGCACTTTCTTAAAATAAATTTTAAAAAACAAATTTTCAAACTAGTTATATTCATAGGATTTCTCTTCATTGTGAGTTGCCTGATGCCTAATAAGTTTAGAGCTATTAATGAAAGCTTTCCCACACTGATTACATGTAAATGGTTTCTCTCCAGTGTGAGTTCTTTGATGTACAATAAGTCGAGCACTCAAACTAAATGTTTTTCCACACTGATTACATGCATATGGTTTCTCTCCAGTATGAGTTCTCTGGTGTTGAGTAAGGCATGAACTCTGCCTGAAGGATTTCCCACACTGACTGCATTCATAGGGCTTTTCTCCAGTATGAGTTCTCTGATGCACAACAAGAACATAACTCTGGCTGAAGGATTTCCCACACTGATTACATTCATAGGGTTTTTCCCCGGTATGAGTTCTCTGATGCATTACAAGGTGAGAACTGCGGTTGAAAGACTTTCCACATTCATTACATTCGTAGGGTTTCTCTCCAGTGTGAGTTCTTTGATGTGCCACTAGCTGAGAGCTCCAGCTGAAAGATTTTCCACACTGATTACATTCAAAGGGCTTTTCTCCTGTGTGAGTTCTCTGATGTGCAACAAGTTTATAACTTTGACTAAAGGATTTTCCACACTGATTGCATTCATAGGGTTTTTCTCCAGTGTGAATTCTTTGATGTGCAATAAGCTTATAACTCTGGATAAATGATTTCCCACATTGGCTGCATTCATAGGGCTTCTCTCCAGTATGTGTTCTTTGATGTGCAATAAGTTTGTAGCTCTGCCTGAATGACTTCCCACATTGGTTGCATTCATAAGGCTTCTCTCCAGTATGAGTTCTCTGGTGTACCACAAGCACATAGCTCTGGCTAAAGGATTTCCCACACTGATTACACCTATAAGGTTTCTCTCCGGTATGGGTTCTTTGATGGGAAACGAGGTGTGAGCTACGGCTGAAGGATTTTCCACATTCACTACATTCATAAGGTTTCTCCCCAGTATGAGTTCTTTGATGTGCAACAAGATGTGAGCTCCAGCTAAAGGATTTCCCACATTGATTACATTCAAAAGGCTTTTCTTCATAATTATTTCTCATATTTTGAGCAAGGGATGAATTCTGAGAAGTTTTACTACATTTATACTTACTCTCTTCAACGTGAATTTTCTGCTGTTCATTAAAGGATATGTTGTGGTTCAAAACTTGCCCACATTCCTTAAAATCAAAGGTTTTACTTTCTGAATAGATTTTTTCATGTATATTTAGGGATGCACTGTGGCTAAAAGGTTGAATAGCATTACTAAATTCATAGGACTTATCTCTTTTTTGAGTTCTTGTAAACTGAATAAGGTGAATGCTCTGAGGGAGATTTCCACATTCATTATTTTCAAATAAGTTCTCACTGTCATTAATCTTCTTATGACCGTTTAAAACAGAATTATGATGAGATTTTTTAACATGTGACAACTGTTTATGAAAATGGTTTTTTATGGGTATCACTGGGAGTGAAAGAAGGCTGGGACTTAGATCACTCTTCTCAAGTTCATCACTTTTGCAGACCCTCTCATGAATAACAGCTTTTCTTTGAGTGGCTGCCACTTCCTGAAAAGGTCTCTCTTGCTTTTCCTGTTGCTTCTTCAACTGGTCCTTATGATCATGAACTTCTTCACATGAAGACAGCCAAGGATCATCTCTTGTCAAACTTTCTGTCTTTACTCCAGGGGATGATTCTACATCCAAAATGCTCTGTTTTGAAATTGATTCTCTTCTTCCAAGTGAAGTTGCCAAGTCTGGAAGAAAGCAAAGTAAGACATCCTAGGCAAAAATGTTAGAGTTGGAATAGTGGAATAAAGCTGGTAAGAAAAATATAGGGGAAAAAAAAAAAACCCTGGATTTGTTTTCAGCTATGGACCTAAAACCTCGGTTGAGAAAGCCAAAGGATGGAAGCAAGCAGTAAATACAGAATTAACACAGTTCAATAGTAAAATAGCACCTTCAGATGGAGATTTTTCTCTCTTTTTTTTTTTTTTTTTTTTTTTTTTTTTTTTTTTTAGGTAGGCACAATACCTTTATTTTATTTATATGGTGCTGAGGATTGAATCCAGGGCTTCACACATCCAAGAGGAGCACTCTACCGCTAAGCCATAGCCCCAGACCCCAGATGAAACTATTTTATCTTAGTTTTGTCTGGATAAGCAAGACTTCAAATGCCAAGTACCTGCCAATTCCAAAATAAGATCACTTATGCAGAACATACAGAATTCTCGTCCATGTCCCGCACGGGCAATGGAATTTGGGTCTTCTCTGCATGAGGCGAGCTGGCTGTGAAACTAAGCTAAGAAAAAGAAGCAGCAAAGAAACCACACTACACAGGAAGTAATTTTGGAAAGCGGGGTGGGGGTAGTGTGGAGGACCGCTCTATGACCTTAGGGGTTCAGCTTCCACACTGGGAAGAGAGAGTGGGAGCCCTGTTCACTTTATTATATATGGGGAAACGTCAAAGGTTATCCATAGAATGTTCTTCACCAAATAAGGCAGGAGGTGTGCTGTTTAGGCCCAATGAGTCATGCCCAATTCTGAAGCTAGGAGAGCAGCCTTCCTAGCCCAGGTAAGACTGAAGTCACGTGCATTGTGAAATCCATTAAATGGGAGGAGCCACAAAATAGCATGCAATGCCAGACCAAAATCTCCTTGGCTCAAGGCAGACTGAAGACGCTCAATAGCTCAGGAGTGGCTTTCCACACAGAACCTCAACCCAAGACATCTTGCAATCCTTAGCAAAGAAACAGAAGGTTGTTCCCACACTCATTTGTTCCAGGCACATATTGACCAGAACAGATTAGAAGCCGAATTTCTAGGAATTACTGGAGGCATGAAACTTGCTACCATAGTCTATATGTAAACTACATTTATGAACCCAGAAAAAGGAATGAGGCACTATTACCCCAGTTCCCTAAATATCTTATAATATGGCCCATGAATTCCTGTGATTCCAACCAAGAGAGAATGCACAGAGGCAGAGGCGTGGGTGGCTATTAGGTAATACAATGAAAAAAAACACACTGAAAGAATGGTCATATGTACAGTGCACCAGGAGAGTGGGAAAAATGTGGCATCTCCTACAGGGATTTTGTGTGTGTGTGTGTGTGTGTGTGGTACTGGGGACTGAATTGAGGGGCACTCGGCCACTGGGCCACATCCCCAGCCCTTTTTTGTATTTTATTAGAGACAGGGTCTCACTGAGTTGCTTAGTGCCTCACCATTGCTGAGGCTGGCTTTGAACTCACAATCCTCCTGCCTCAGCCTCCCAAGTGCTGGGATTACAGGTGTGCGCCACCGCGCCTGGCTTCTCCTACAGGGATTTTTCAAACAAACCTTCTACACCTATGATGGCCTGTAAGTGTTTGGATCTCAAATAGACATGTACATCAGAAAGTTCTTTTTATACTCTTTTCCTCACTCCAACTAGGAGATTATGTCTGGTTTGAAATGCTGTTGAGGAAAGATAGATGGGAGCCGGGCGCGGTGGCGCACGCCTGTAATCCCAGCACTTTGGGAGGCTGAGGCAGGAGGATCGCGAGTTCAAAGCCAGCCTCAGCAATGGCGAGGCACTTAGCAACTCAGTGAGACCCTGTCTCTAATAAAATACAAAAAAGGGCTGGGGATGTGGCCCAGTGGTCTAGTGCTGCTGAGTTCAATCCCCGGTACCAAAAAAAAAAAAAAAAAGATAGATGGGACTTTGGGTCTCTAGGCTTGGGACAAAAGAGAATCGCTGCAGAATTTGGTCCCAGCCTTTGGCCTTTAGGAATCATGAAGACTAAACAAGATAAAGCCCAAGAAACTGTACCTTTTCTATCCTACAAATCAAATCTTATCTTCACGGGAAATTAAGAGCACAAACACAACCTATGTGTGAGCAAAATCATTCTGGCTGCTGAACCCACAGCTCTTAACAGGGATGTGAAAACATTTAAAGAGACACAGCTTCATTAAGGAAGATTATACACTTACCCCAAGAGATCAGGTTCCTGTGATTCTCACTTCTGTCTGGGATCCTATGAGCAGGGTTCCAAGTACCCTGTTCCTCATGAGTAAAGTCCACAGTTACAATTTTGAAGTTCACTTCTTCCTAAAACAGGACACACATTCCTGCTCAGCTGGGCATAATTTCCATTCAATGTTCATGGAGAAGGAAATGTTTGACAGATGTTAGTAGGAAAATCTGATGACCTGGCAGTTGTCCTGAGATTGTCAGCGTCCAAAGGATTATAGTCAAGATGTATGGGTGCCTTTGGGTTTTGGATGCTGGATCTGTTTTTAGAACCCCCAAGAGGAATGCCAGATAAGAACCAACATAAATTATTTTCTCTTTCCACCTTTTAAAACAACATTAATTCTGAATTTTGTACTGGCGAATTCCCACTCATGAATTCCTTCCAAACCTCAAAAAACTAACAGAAGAGGAGTGGAATTTTTTTTTTTTTTTTTCTGGCAAAGGCCAGATAGTAAATATTTTAGGCTCTGTAGGTCATACAGCTTCTATCACAACTATTCAACTCTGCTGTAGTGAGAAAGCAATTACAAAAAATACACAAATGAGTATAACTATCACAATAAAACTTTATTTATAAAAACAGGCAGTGGGCTAGATTTGCCCACAGGCTGGGCTTTGCTAATGCCTGAGACAGAGGATGAAATATAAGCCTTAATAAAAAGCAGTATGTATAGGTTTAAGAGCACTGGATTCAGAAGAAAAGAGACTTAGGTTTTCTCATCTATAGAGTATATATCTGAACTAGAATTCTGAATTCTGAGAAGTTTTACTAGGTTTATATCAACTCATATATATATATCTACACACGGAAACACATACATATATATGTGCATACATATATATGTGTGTCATTTTGCAATCATTTTCAAGGGGGGAGGGTTGCGAGAGATTGAACCCAGCGGTGCTTAACCACTGGGCCACATCCACAGCCCTTTTTTATATTTTATTTAGAGACAGGGTCTCCCTAAGTTGCTTAGGGCCTCACTAAGTTGATAAGGCTAGCTTTGAACTCATGATCCTCCTGCCTCGGCCTTCCAAGACACCAGGATTACAGGCCTGCATCACTTCACCCAGCCCTTCACAATATCTCTTAATGGTGGGTTTATTCCATTTCTATTAGGCCTAATTACACCAAATTCATTGGTTTGCTGAGAGAATTAATTGTGATGCTGTATGAAAAACCATAAGCAAGAGTTTACTAAACAATCAGCAAAGGCTTGCAGTTACTATTATTATTCTTCGGTCTGAGAACTCTGAAAAATTGAAAGACAGCCAATGTGACTTTTTATCGTGAACACTTCTACAGGCAAGACTTTCAGTTAGGAGATATCACTGTATTAGTGTCATATAAATGGGGTCTCTTTGGCTGCCTCTTCTAAGCAGGAAAGAGCCTGTTTCCCAAGACTACTGGGCAGAAATTCTGATCCAAAAATAAGTGCTGAGGATGACCTTCCTTACCCAAGGACATCCAACTAATCACTGTGTTCTTAAGCTGTGGTTCATAAATAAGATATATGGTCCTGAATCCCATGAAACTATATGCAAAATGATGCTGTATAAGCATTTTTCTAAGTCAGGACCCACAAATGTCAACAAAATTGATCTTTTAAGTTCCTGTTTTACAATCAATAGTCAATCCATGCTTCCTTTTAATTAACATTCCCCTTTGCAGTTTAGCGTAGGTACCATTTTTTTTTTTTTTTTTTTTTTTTTTTTGGTACTGGGGATTGAACTCAGGGGCCCTTGACCACTGGGCCACATCCCCAGACCTTTTTTGTATTTTATTAGAGACAGGGTCTCACTGAGTTGCTAAGTGCCTTGCCATTGCTGAGGCTGGCTTTGAACTCGCGGTCCTCCTGCCTCAGCCTCCCAAGTGCTGGGATTACAGGCGTGCGCCACCACGCCCGGCCGTAGGTACCATTTGTATTAAGATTTTTCAAGGACTAAATCAGTACCCCTCACTTTACCTACCAGCTACACATTCTCAAAGGTCTATGGACTTCTGCCATTAAGACCCACCACAATTTCTCATCATTTGCAAAACTGAAATTTGTGTCACTAGGCCATGATCCATGAGGGCAGAAAGAAGGTATTTACAGTTTGCAAATGTTAATTCCAGTGATCAACAATAGTGTTAATGTATAGTAGATATTAAATATACTAAGTTTAATGTACTAAGTTATTTCAATAAATGAATCAATGGTATAAAAGATTTTCTAATATATCAAAATAACTCTTGCCCAAATTCTGATTTAAGTCCTCGCTTCTCACCTGAGTCACACAAGATGTATCACATACCCACCTGAACAAGTCCTTCAATAGTGAACTTCTACTCCACTTAATTCTTTTTTGGCAGGGGTGACTGAGGTTTGAATTCAGAGGCACTCAACCACTGAGCCACATCTCCAACTTTATTTTTTGCATTTTATTTAGAGACAAGGTCTCATTGAGTTGCTTAGCACGTCACTTTTGCTGAGGCTGGCTTTGAACTCACAATCCTCCCAAGCTGCTGGGATTACAGGCATGCACCAACATACCTGGCTTCCACTTAATTCTTGACTCCCCTGCTCAAACTTCCTGCTCCTCATATCTTCTCCAACTCTTCAACTGTGCCCTCAGAATTCATCTTCTATAACAATGAACTCCTGCAGCTGCAATCTCTCCATCAACCATTCCCCCTCTATCCCCTCCTCCAGAGGCCTCAAAAGCTAAGGATGGTCCTGCTCCCAGGGAAATAGGAACAAAGGGGAGGATGTGTCTTCCTGGTTACAGTGAAAATCATGTCATTTAGCTTGCTCCCTGGAGCTTTGTCCTACCAACCTCCTGAACCCCACACCAGATGTGGTATCAGGTAGCGTCTTAACAGGTCACATTTAATTTTCACTAGGCTCCTGTGAGAAAATGCCATTTAGCAGCACCATTTTCCATATGATGATCAAGAAAGTTAAGAGAAATGTATATTTATGCCTACAGTTGGCAACTGGGATGCAACCTCAAGGGACTGTCCTATCAGTCATCAGTTCCTATGGTTAGCCCAGCTCTTTGATCCTGGTACTGCTTTTCAGCAGCTCACTCCTAAAGTGACACACCAGATCTCGAGGACTTTCCAACAACACATACTATAGCCATGCAATACATCAGACTGCTCCTCTTTACTGGCTCAATTTCTCCCTTTCCTCTTGTTATTTGATGATTTGTGTCCAATTCCTCTACTGAAATGTCTACTATGGCAACCTGCCAGTCCATATTCTTTTCCTCTCCACCCAGGGCCCTCTTTATCTTTTCCAACTTAATTATTCCCTTTAGAGTCATTTAAATCATTCTCTTTGATATTTTTTAAAATTCTCTTTGAAATGTTCCCTCAACCTATGGAGCTTCCATTGAATGGTCCACTGCATTTAGTTACAAACAAAATGAATCTGAATGTCAATCTCCTATCTACAGAAAGGTTAAAAAATACCAGAGGAAAAAGCCACAAAAGCAGCTGGCTAGAGTATCACAAGTTAATAGTCACTGCCTCTGTGTAATCCTTTCAGATTGAGCAGCAACTCTATTATACTACTAGGGCCCCCTTTTCTGTCATAATCCAAAATTACTACTTTAACTTTAAGACTTTGCCATGCTTAAACATCTCTCCACTCCAATTCCCATGCCCATGTGCTCATCTGATCTCTCACAGAGGAAAATATAAGCTTTTAGAGAATCCCCCAACCTCATTCTTCCTGCTCCTTTTCCCTATATTAGGCCAATTTATTCAGATTTACCAAATTCCTCTAGAACTAATCAAAGACTTTGCATTATAGTTTATCTCCTGTCTCCTGATTGTTACATTTCTTTTTCTCCACTGTAACCATTTAGGTAGAGCCAAATCTTTTCAATCCTTAAAAAATAAACAAAAAACAACTCTTCAATCTCAAGTATCTGTGCAATGCTTACTCTTTCAATCTTTCAGACAACAACCAGATTTCTTGGGAAGGATGCCCACTCTTGTCTCCACCCCCTGCTTCAGTGTGGCTTCTACCATCATCCAGTCACCTTCCTCAATGTAAAGGAAGAGGCCTTTTTTACCTCACCTGGGATGGGATGGCCAGTGACCCAGCATCTTCTCCCTCGACCTTGATGATAATCTCCTGAGGAAGAACAGAGTCCTGAGAAGTCAAAAAAAATGAGAAAAAACAGTCAGGGAACGGAGTCACAGTTCAGAGCTCCCACATGAGTCACTAGGACTTGACATGTCCCATCTACTGATACCTGCTCTCTCCCACAGGTAATCTCAAGCTAACCATGTGGAGAATGGGGATACCTGGAGGAACACTGAGACCCCAGTGAGCATGAGATCTCTGTGGATCTTCCAGGCTAGCCCTGCTGTTAAAGGCAGAAGTGACCCCAGGTACTACTCAGAACAGAAAAACTGTCCAGCTGAGCCCAACCTAAATTCCTGCATCATGAATTAGAAACAGATAAAATGGACATAAATTTGTGTGTATATATGCATGTGTATGTATGTATGTACGTGTACATTTCTTTAAAACAATAAGAAAATGGTAGCCTCAAAGGAAAACATGAAAACATGCTTACAGTTCAACTAAGAAGAAAAAAAATTATCTGGGGAAAAAATTATATACATATACATGTGTGCATATATATATAAAATTATGTGTGTGTGTATAAACATATATACATATACACACATATATATATATATATAAAACACTGTAATATAATATGACACAGGAACCAAGTGCTATTGATTCTTGAATCAGAAACCGAAAGGAAACAAACTGTTGTATTTTCCCAGAGGTGTGCTAACTATTCCCCCTTGTGTCAGTCAGCTTTTCAGTAACTGGTGACAAAATAACTGAGAAGAAAAACTTAAAGGAGGAAGTGTTTGTGGGTTCATGGTTTCAGAAGTCCAGTCAATTGTCAGCTGGTTTCATTGCTCTGGGCCTGAGGCGCAGCATCGTGGTGAAAGCAGGGGAGGGAGGAGCACAGCTCACCTCATGACAGCCAGGGAGCAGAGAGGGGAAGGGGCCACAGAAAAGATGCCTCTCTCAGGGCACACCACCCCAGTGACCCACCTCCTCCAACCATGCCCCACCTGCCCAGTTACCACCCAGTCAGCCCATTCAAACTAGGATGAACTGATTAGGTTACAACTCTCATAATATGATCATTTCACCACTGAAATGAATGCATTAGCACAGGAGTTTCTGGGGGATAACACCTCATCCCCAAACCATAATGCCCTAACCATCTAGAGATAGTTTCACTGTTACAGTGGGGAGGATTACGTAAAATGGCTAGTATTGGTGTGTAAAGGCAGAAAAGAATTTCTCCAAATCTAAACACGCCCCTGTCTATCTCCTGGGCAGGTCCTGAGGTTAACAGTGAGTATTCAAAGAGCAGGAGCTGCTGCAATATGAAGAAGGCCCACTGCCAAGAGTGCTGAGTCAGCACTCTTAACACCACGACAAGTACTTACACCACAAGCGCAGGCCGACAGAATGGCTGACTGCTTAAACTTGTTGCGTGGACATTACAAAATGGCCTGGAACACCAGAGGCAAAACCAAACACAATTCACAATGCCAAAACCACAACAAAAACCACAGACGATCTAAGAGAGCCACAGACTTTGACCCCAAACTGCTATTGGACCTGCCCTATCCACATCACAAAAACGGCCTCCGTGGAAATCAACATTCCTAATGTGCAACAACAACAAATACGCCTTTTCTTGCTACAGAAGTGGCCAAAGTTGAATTCTAACAATTTCGTGGCCACAGGTTAATTAATCCTACCTGGCAAATGAGAAAAGTTACTCAAAGAAAGAAATAATTACAAACACTAGCTTGTATTTTAAATTATTACATACTCCTTTAGTTAATTTTGTGTGTGTGTCTGTCTGTCTGTCTGTCTTTAGGAACAGCTAAGAGCAGTTCAGAAACACAACTGAGAAACAATGTTTTCCACTCAGCAGGTACTTGGCAGGAACAAAGTCCCTTTGTATTACATATATTCTTCCACCTTTATTTTTAACCAACTCTTCCTCTAGAGTGGCTTCCTGAGAGCTGAGATCTTCTCTTTCCTGTTTATCTTGGTTTCAGTGTGTTTAAATCAATAGTAGAGGCAAAGAAGATGGGTGTAAATGTGTTGGCTATAGAATGAGTACAAGAGAAAGGATATGAAATGCTACCTGAGGCCTTTGCTTTTGTCCCCATGGTCCCTGAAGATACCAAATCGCTAAGCTCAAGTCCCTCCTCTGACTAGAGGAAATCTCTGTTGGTGCCTTTTCTTCTCAGAAAATTCAATGCATCAGCTTCCAGAACCTCCTCACAATCAATTCAATGCTCAAAACCAGCTTGTCACATAAGCGAGTGCACACACACAGTCACCTATTTTTCCCTTAGGTTTTGTCCACTTAGAAATTACTTTGTGTTTTAGGAATGCCTCCTGCATTTACATCCCAGCTTCCACAAAATCATCCAAACTTTTTCTGAAGGAGTGATATGTCTATTTTGCCAATGCAAAAATTAATGGTAAAAAAGTTTAGCAAACTCATTTAGATCCGCTGATGGCTTGATACAAACCCCTCCCCTTTCCACTGTCCCATTTCAAAGTCTAACTTCACTGAAGCCCCAGATCAAAAGACACCTCCTCCATGAAGTGTTCCCAGATAGCACAGAGCCTCAACTCTTCTTCCCTTCATATTTTCCTGTTTTTATTGGACCTTTTCTGTACCAGTAAAGCTGTCCCCCTGGTATTACTTCCATCTCTATACCTCTCCCTGGGGTTGTGAATTATATACTAAGAAGAACTGTATTTTTTAAAAATATTTATTTATTTGCTTTAGTTGTACACATGCATTTATTTTTACGTGGTGCTGAGGATCGAACCCAGGTCGCCCACGTGCTAAGCGAGCGCCCTACCGCTGAGCCACATCCCAGCCCCTGTATTTTTTTTTAAATATTTTTTTTTAGCTTTAGGCAGATAGAATACCTTTATTTTATTTATGTGGTACTGAGGATTGAACCCAGGGCCTCACACATGCGAGACCAGCACTCTACCACTGAGCCACAACCCCAGCCCCAAGAACTGTATATTTTTGAGGAGCACAAAAAAAGTTCTTTGAGTTCTTGCAGGATTCGAGATAAGTGCAGAGTTGGGGATGTGTGAACAGAATGAAAAGTCTTTGCCACTTTCTGTGGCTCTGGAGCATTTAAAATGATCCTCTCTGATCAACAATCACCTCTGTATGTCACAAAAGAGCACTTTCTCTTTGCACACTTTACAGAATGGGAACAGAAATGAGACTGCTGACTTCCACAGAGAAGAGTTGTGGGAGAGCATGTGGAACTCAAAACACAGGAACAGAGACATCAAGGAGAGACCTGCCTACTTCACAGTGGATGAGGGGCCAAATCAGACCTAGGGCCATTTGCTATTTTCTTACTCATAGAGATGACCAGATTTACCTTTCCCAACTTGAAGTGTTCTTGCTGCTGTTGCCATCTATCCAAGCTGGCGACCTATGCTGGGTTCACAAAATCTGACTACTTAACTTAAGAAAACAGCAGAGAAAGCACACAAGCACACAGAGGTACCTTTTAAAAATCCGGGGACAGCTCTGCAACCTTAGGCATCCGTGGAAAGACAGAGCGCCACTGGAATTATTTATCCTTATATAGGGGACACACAAGGGGAGTTTCCATGGAACATTCTATCCAAAAAAGGGCAGAGAGTAGGATGACAAAGGAACAAGGAGGCAGCCCACTCCAGTAGGGCAACGCCCACTCCCAGAGCTTCTATCCAAACAGAGGCAAGTCCACTTGCATTGCAATAGGTGCAGTACCAGTCCAGCACCTTTCTACTCAGGACTTAAAGGTGTGTGCACAGCTCCTGTCCAGGGAGGCCCCCAACAAGCTGCAGTAAAAGTTTCTAATCAAATCACAGAAATATACTGAACTCAGTTCTTAGGGTGCGCTGGAGGAAACCCATGTCTGTGAGATTTAGAACACACAGCCTTCACGCACATATACTTGTCATATTTTAGCTCAAGTGATCTGACATCTACAGGGCCCATGTGTCACCGCCTGGAGTGATTCCTGCTTGTGGCAATGATTCCACGGGAGAAAATTCGGAGGCAGGATGGAAATGAAAAAGTTCTTTTATTCTTCTCTCTTCTAACTTCTCTCTCCGGCTCCAACAACCTCTCCAACTCCAACCACACCTCTAACTAACCCTCACCCAGTTAAATACTTTTTGCCTTAACAAGGACATGTGCTAACAGCTTGAGCTTACAGGTGTGTCACACAGTGTTCACAGGCATAAAAAGATTCTTAGATAAATGCATGAATATCAGGTGAAAATACTTGAACACCTTTATGGCTCTCAGCTAGCCGCCATCGTAGCTATCTCCTCAATTAGGGCTCTTACATTTCCCCCCTTTTGTTTTAAAAGAGGGGATGCTCTAGGACGTCCATGTGCAACCAACATTCTTACCCGTCATCGGATAATCAAGGCTGTGCCCTTGACTCCTGTCTTAGGTTGATATGTCGGCCACATGAGACTGTCCCGTGGATGGGTGACAACCTCATCCGGATCGACTACGCCTGTCTTAGGTTGTCCCCCTCTGGGGATCTTACCCGTCATTGGCTAACCAGCCGTCCAATCGAGCCCTTCAGGATCGACTGTGTGTGTTGACTAACAGTCGTCCAATCGTGAGGAGATGCTGTGGTTTTAAAGCGGCAAGCCTTCTGCTGACGAGCCAAGTTCCATAGCAAATCAAGTTCTTTAAACAAATCAGCTGCCCTAAGTTCCATCAAGTAACGCACTGAGTTCTCTAGACAAATACCCGCAAGGCATTGTCCCGTAATGTCCCAAATAATGAAATATCAAAATGTCCACTTGTTATAACCGTTGATCTAGGAGGCCCCATGCATGCAGAGCAGAGGCCACACTGCTGGTGAGGTTGGTTGATGCTTGAGCAGCAGGGATGCTTGCAGTGACCATGATCCCTGCAGCTGTAGCAGCAGCCATCTTTTTTATGTCTAGACAATGCCACCGGCAAATCTTCAGGGCCCACTACCTAGAAACTCAAGCATCAATTATTAAAGGAAAGGCAGTGCTTTTCCAGCACTGAGTCAAGAGGCGAGTTGTCAAACTAAAAAATAGAATTATTAGATTAGAAAATTAAAGTTGATCTCTGCTCACACACATTGCTGCTTGAGCCCCCACAAACATAAGCTGGCAAAATATCAATTTCAGAACAAATCAAAGAAAGACTGAGGGTATTTAACTGACAAAAACACTGCATTAAAGATAAATTAAAGAAAAACTAAGAGCACTTTGGAAAAATAATTTGTTAGCTGGAACTCCCGAGTCTCTGCATACACAGCAATCCTTTACCTGTTGAAATAATTCAAATTAATCAGCTATTAAACAAATAAAGTTAATTACAAATAAACAGTCCCATGTCAAATACCAAAATATCAGGTTATACAGTATTAGTCATATTTTTAGATGAACAGAAGTCCCAGAGACACCTATAAATCAAAATTGGAGGTAGCTGTACTTTTAAATTGTTACCCAATTAGAATACTCTAAACTTAAATGAATTAAAGTCATTTGGATCCAGATATATATATATTTATATATATATGTATATATATTTTTTATATTATTAATTTTCATAAGCGCTTTGTTATTTGTGACATCACACTGGACAGACGCACAAACATACAAACATTATCTTTGTGACGTCACATTTACATGAAATCTAGACAAGTGCACAGACATAAAGACATATATAAAAAGAAAAAAAATACAACTGTGTGTACACTAAAGAGAGATCTTCTCGTCCCAGCCAGGAGGAATGAAACTTAAGTTGTGAGATTTTTGAAGGAAAAAGCACGCAGCTTAAAAGTTTCTTAGCTGAAAAGGCAAAGATGAGGTTCCCTTGTCAGAAAAAAAAAAAAAAAGAATAATAATGCTTAGCTAGTTAATTATTTTGTTATTTGGAGCAGATTAAAAAGGTTGCTTTGGAATAAAGAGTACCTGGTAAGGGATGCTTGCTGTGATACTTGTTAAATATTGTTTGTCAGTTTTTTAATAATAGCACTGACCTGAATTATATATAGTGCTAGTAACACAGCTCCCACTCTCATGTGGCTACATCAGTTGCTCGTGGTCGCAATGAAGTATAAAAGAGGATATAAGCTGCTGAAGATTTCACAAAAGAAACGGAGATATCAGAAACTTCGTGATCATCAAATTTAAACCACCTCTGTCTTACTGCATTTTTACAATAGGCAGTGTAGTGGCCTCCATCCAGCCCACTGTAGTGATTTGAAACAGAAAACAAATTATATTTCTTTAAATTGTTCTTTGGACCAATAACACACTGTGACAAGTCAAGATTTTCTAAAGGGAAGTCCACAGATGTCTGTAATTTTTGCTTCCATCTGCCATCATAGGGAAAACGTTTCAAATGTACTAAAAGAACAGGTGGTAACTTCCAGATTTCTATCTTTTTTTAGAGAATCCCGTCGAGCTCTGCAATAACTGCAATAAAATCTGTTGTTATCTGTGAGTTTTTCTTCTTTGGAAAATAATCTAAGGCAATCCTGTAATGTACATTTACTTGTGGATGCTAGTGGTAGAGATAAATACCTGAAGGCCTCAAATGTCCTAGATTTTTTGTGACAGGTGAGGCACTGTACTGTGGATTTGAACTGACCCTGAAAAAGTGCAACAATAATAGACACATTAAGCTGCTTATGTTTCTGCCAAGCATGTTTTGCAGCTTTAAAGTCATCGAAATGATCATTATTTTCTTCTTTATGTCTCTTTTGATTATCAGCTTTATTTAGGTCCTCATGGATTCCATCCATGAGGAACAGAAGCAATTCTTGTGACTCTTGTTGGCTGTATCCTGCAAACTGGTTATTGATCTTCCCAATAGTGATTTTAAAGTCTTTTGGACTGATATATCTATACTGTCCTGTCCACAGGGCTTTCGTGATTATACCAAACTCTTCTGCCACTTCACCTTTATGCCCCAACAAATTTGACCTGTTAATATCATCTTGATAACAGTTTCGGTTGAAATAATCAGCCAAATGTGGGGCATTACATAGGCACTGCAATATTGAGTTCATATAACAAGTATTTCCCAAGTTACAAAGTCCAGTAAGAGCTGGCCCAGATCCTCCAAAAACAGGATTGAGGTTCCGAATCTGAGAAGCAGAAAGCCCTGGGATCTTAGCTTTAGGATAGCATACTGACTTATCAGAAAGCCATGGTATTTTCAAAATTGTTTTCTCAGTGGCCCCTAGAAAAAGATATCCTTTACCTTTTTTATGATGATTTAGCTTAATAGGGTTAGGACCCTGTAGATTTTTATTTTTAACACCTGCAGGCTTGGTTGCTAGGTGTAGCCCCATCTGTTGCAAAATATCTCTTCCCCATAGGGTAACTGGCAAGCTAGTCAAAATATAAGGCTGGAAATTTCCTTTATGCCCTTCATTATCTTCCCATTTTAAAATTACAGCACTTTGTGCTGGGGTGTTAGTATATCCCAAGCCTCTTAAACTGGTTGAAGCCTTCTGCAGAGGCCAGTGCTTGGGCCATTGTTGTAGATTAATGATGGAAGAGTCAGCCCCAGTATCAATCAGCCCCTTCATCTCTATACCTTGAATTTTTATTTTACACATAGGCCTCCATGAACAATCCTGAACCCAGCAAGCCATAGGTCCCGAGCCAGTGGAACCAAATCCTCTACTGTTCCTATTCTGCAGCACACTCTTTAATGAGTTGTGGAAACTGGGAAGGAGAAGCAGCTGAGCAATTCGATCTCCTTGGTTAACAGAGCTAATGCCTCTAGGTGAACTAAGCATTATTTTTATTTCTCCTTGGCAATCGGAGTCAATAACGCCTGGTGTTACTTGAAAACCTAATAGGCTTTTAGAACTTCTCCCAAGGATAAGTCCTACAGTCCCTGAAGGAAGAGGTCCCCTGACTCCCATAGGAATCAGTTGAACCCCCATTTCAGGAGTTAGCACTATTCAGGTGGTGGAACAGAGGTCTAGTCCTGCACTTCCTCTTGCCCCTCTGACAAGAGAGTCAATGGGTAAGAGGGATTGTGACAAGGAATCATCTGTATGGATGTTTGAGGATATTCCTCGTCTAATGCCTCGTACATTTGTGGGCCCCGAGCCACTGGGCCCCGTGCCCCGTTTTTTGAATTCCTGGACAAAACATTTCCATAGATGTCAAATTTAGAATGGCATTTATTAGCCCAATGATTTCCCTTTTTACAACCTGGGGCAGCAGCCTGGGGCATGGTATGAACTTGGTCTTATTTCTCTTTGGAGATATTGCCTAGAATATCCTGGATGATTATAATAATTTTGTCTGGCATATCCTGATTGATTATAATTTTTTTGTTGAGCCCTATTTGTGAAATTTTGAGGGGAAACACCTCTCATTGCTGCTGCAATCACATTGCCTGTGACAAAGGCATCATTAATATCTTTACATAATCTAATGCATATTGATAGGTCTTTTTTATTTTTCCATGGTCTTATAGCATCTTGGCAATATTTATTGGCATTTTCATATGCCAACTGGACGACTAAGGGCATTGCTTGCTCCACATCCCCAAATATTCTGCCTGCAGTTCTTAAAAGTCTGTCAGCAAAATCAGCATATGGCTCGTTAGGCCCCTGTATTACTTTTGATAAGCTGCCTTGCAAATCACCTGTTCCTGGTAAGGTCTTCCATGCTTTGACAGCGGCAGCGTCTATCTGTGCATATACCCCGGGATCATATTGCATTTGTATTTGTAGTTCAGCAAACTGTCCTTCACCTGTTAGCATATCTACGTTTCGGTCTGGGAAGCCTGCAGTTACATTTCTCCTAGCTGTTTCTACACAAAGTTCCTGGAATTGTGACCTCCAGATCAGGTATTGTCCCCTGATCAATAATACTGCCTTGCATAACCCTTTCCAGTCTGAGGGGGTTAAAGTTAAAGTGTTAAGGGACTCCAGCATGCTCAGCTGCGAAATAAAGCTAAGAAAAGGCGGCAGTGAAGAAAACCACACTACACAGAAAGTAATTTTGAAAAGCGGGGTGGGACAGCTCTTTGACCTTAGAGGTCAAGCTTTCACACTGGAAAGAGAGAGAGCTAGAGCCCACATTAGGTTTATTTATACAAGAGAATTTCAAAGGTTTTCCATGGAATGTTCTTTTGCCAAATAAGGTAGGGAGTGGGCTGTTAGTTCCCAATGGGTTACACCTAACTCCGGAGCTATGAGAGCTGTCCCACTGGAAGAGCGAGGGCAGAGATCTCACGCCTTGGGCAGTCTACACATGGGAATGCCGGGATCATTCCCAAGGGGAGACCCAAGTCCCCCATGGATCAGTGCCAAGCAAGAGACCACTCAAGTAGCTTCCCGGGGAGCGCACCACACATTAGTGAATTTGCGAGTGCACTGCCTCACCCACAGGCCCTCAGAACAGCAGCCCCGCTAGCAGCAACTTGGCTGCAACTTGACCAGGGATCCTGAGCTCCTGAAACCCCCAGCTCAGCCATCATGGACTCCTGGCCCTCAAAACTGTGTGATAAAACAAGCATGGTTGTTTTAAACTGTGAAGGTTTGGGGAGAGTGCTTTTGTCTCTCCTGTATGGCCTTACAAGACACAAGCAGCACATCTCTACCTGTGAGAACAAAGTCATGTAGGACAGAGCTGTCTGTGACATCTTTCTTCCCCACTTCACATGGGGCCTTATACTGGTTAGAAAATTGATAAATATGTGATGACAGTAATATTATAACAAACAGACTGCTAATTCAGTGTCTAACAGATGAAAAAGGCAAAAAGGACCACTAAGATTCCCAGGAAACACCCCAAATTATTAGTTTAAAATAGAATACCAATGGTCACATCAAAACACATTTTGCTTGTAGTTCTGAAAAAAGATGTCGCTTTCTTTCTTTCTTTGGTGGGGAGGGGAGTGGATACTGAGTGCTTTACCACTGAGCTATATCCCCAGACCTTTTTGAGAGGGTCTCACTAAGTTGCTGAGATTGGCCACAAACTGGCAATCCTGCCTCAGCCTCCTGAGTCGCTGGGATTACAAGTGTGTGCCACCACACCAACAAACCTGTACGTGAATGTCTACCTGCAGGTAACTCCCTCTGAAACTCTGAAACATGCACACAAGGAATCACATGCAAAAAAAACAAAAAAAAGTTCACAGTGGTGCTATCTGTAACAGCAAAAGACTGAATACTAAATAGCTCTTAACAGTAGACCCATAAAACCTATGGTATACTTAAAAGTCAAACTCTGGGCTGCAAGGGCACATAGTAGTATTGGAATGTCACTGCTCCCAGGCTCACACAGTGGACGAACAGGGAATGCATGTGTCCATCATCTGTACACACACACAGGCACACATCTCCACATATTTCCACATCTATGGGGACTGAGAATATAAGGCACATCGATGCCTCAGTGTCCACTCGTCATCACCGGGTTCATTCTAGTGTGCTCTCCTTCCACATCTGCACCTCTTCTCCCATGAGACACAGCTGCTCCTGTTCCCCTGCTACAGTTAGTGACCTGACAGGCCCCGCTGTGAGCAGCTGCTCTCCACTTCCCCAGCCATGCCCTGTTCCACACTGACCTCTCCCCATATCCTCATGGGCTCAGTCACCCACACCAGGCCACCCTCTAAGGGCCTCCTCACCCAGCTTCAGCTTTGACGCCCTAGGCAAGGTGCCACTACTCATGGACACACTCCGTGTAGCACTTGGACTTCAGACTGTCCCACTACATGGATGCCCTCCGCACCCCGCTTGGCTCTGATAACCCACACAGGCCCCCCACTTGCTCACATTCCCACACACCCAGCAGGCTGTACCCCACCTCCAACCTAAGTACACGTCTCTCCTTGCTCCTCCAGCTCCCAGGCCGGACCACTCCTCAGATGGGCACCCACTCACTGCATGTGGGGTCCAAGGCCCACACTGGAGCATCCCCTCTCGCCTACTCTGGCCCTGTCACCCCACACTTACCCCCACGGACACTGGCCTCAACCCATGAGGGCTCTGACCCCACCACTCAGGCCATCACCTCATCCAGGCCCTGTCCTTATCCTCAGTGGATTCCACACCCCCTGGGCGGCCCTCTGCACACCACCCCTCACTCTCCCGGGCTCCCGTCCTGTGGACATCCTTCTCGCCCTGCTTGGTCACAGACACCCCTCACACAGATGCCCTCCCTGATCAGGCCGCGGCACCCACAGCAGGCGGCCTTCCTCAGCCACAGGTGCCTACCCAGCTCTGCTCTGCTGCATGGCTTCAGGACTGAACTGTTCAGGACGGGGAGGGACAGTTCAAACTGAACATTTCTAAGAAACCAAATGTTGTCAAAGCATATCCACTACATGAAAATGCTTTAAATTTTTAATCTTTCAAACTTAAGTGCACTATACAAAAAATTATACCAAAAATCACTGATAAGCAACTTTAAAAATAACACCTAAAACTTACAGCTAACCTTTGTTAACTGGCATAGTTTTGATCTTCTAATGTATTTTCTATATACACAACTATATCCCTATTTCAAAACGCAATGACTTCTAAACACTACTTACTTAATATAAATCACAGAATAATGTTTTCTACATTAGTTCAATGATCACAGTGTATTCCATTTCACGATCTTACCATGATTCATGTAACCACTTTTTTTTTTTATATTTTTATTTATTTGCTTTAGTTGTACACAATGTGTTTTTTATTCAATGCATTTTATTTGTACATGGTGCTGAGGATCGAACCCGGGTCGCCCACATGCTAGGCGAGCGCTCTACCGATGAGCCACAATCCCAGCCCCATGTAACCACTCTTAACATTCAACTATCCATAATCCACTGCTCACTGAGGCTATTCCCAATCATTCATCTCCAACAAAGCTATAATTTACTGACAAAGAGGATTCTGTACCCTAAGAGCTTTTGACTCAGGATGCCAGACTTCTCCAGAATTGTCTCAACCAAAGAGGTGAAGAATTGCAGCAGAAAGACTCATAGAAATGCACAGTGTGCAAGTACCAAAAGGTTCCTGGCAGGCTGGGGTCGTGGCTCAGCAGTAGAGTGCTCGCCTAGCACCCAGGTTTGATCCTCAGCACCACGTACAAATAAAATTATGCGTGTGTAAAACTAAAGCAAATAAATAAATATTTAAAAAATAAATAAATAAATAAAAAGCTTCCTGTCCACCAAAGCCCCTAAAATGCTGCAAGGAGTACCCAGAGGGTCAGCCTGTGGGGCCCGAGGAGGAGCAAGCTCTGGAGCTCTTGGTGGAAGGGTGGCTCTACTCACCTGCATGCAGGCCTTAAGTGGTTCCGGGGGCTTCTCATCTTGCCCTTCCATACTGTCCTCCAGGCACAGCAGGGTGCTGAACTGCACTGAGAGGACAAGGCCTGAGTACAGTGTCATACAGAGTGCCCATGCAAGTCTGCTGGCATTGCATTCCCCAACACCACCCTGGGCCCCTGGATTAGCCACCAATCCCAGGATGCATTCCCCATGTCAAGTATGCTCCTAGAGGCTTCCTCCCAAATACCTGTGCATGCACCAAGAGCCCCTCAGTCCTTCTCCAGACCAAGCCTCTGTAGTCCCAACCCAGCTCCTCCACTACCTGCAAGCCCACCTCATGCCCAAACAGGTCTTCTGCCCACCACCAAAATCTGCAGCACAGATCAGTCCCTCCCCAGTTCCACTGGGTTCTGGCAACACCCACCACTTGAAGAACCCCCTAGTACATACCTCCTGCCCACCCTGACCTGAATCTGCAGTCTCAAACAGGGTCCTCTGTTTTGGGCCAGCAGCAGGGCTCTGGCACCCCTGTCCCAGAATCAGACCCACTGACTAAATGCACGAAGTTCATGACACAGCCCCACCACTCCCAGGAATTGATTCAGTAATGAACACTGAGCCTGCCCTTCCAGCAGCCTGGTTTCCAGCAACTATTTGAGGCCTCCCTTTCCTGCTCAAATACATATGTTCAGAGCCCACCTGCAGCCAGGTCAGGGTCCCACCACTGTCCTACCAGAGCATCGATTACGCAGATGCTCACCCAACACCTTCTTGGGATCTGAATTTGTAGATCTGACCTGGTTCCTCTGCCAACTTGGGTGTTCTTGGGCCTAAAACTGCAACAGAGTCTGCGCAGCAGCTGCCTTCAGATGGACAGCTGTGTGGGGAGGAAGCAGGATGCTACTAGCATCATTATGAAGTCAGTGTTACCAGGCCCTTTGCTTGGGCCACTCTGCTTGCCCCCATGAGAATGCCTCTACAACATAGGCATTCTCGTGTGGGCAAGCAGAGTGGCCCAAGCTTCCTCCCCACACAGCTGTCCATCTGAAGGCAGCTGCTGCAGCTCAGTCCTTCCTGGGCTGATTTTGTACTGACAACCAAGCATCTCCACTAACTTGAATGCCCTAGAATTCTGCTCTATCCCACATAGGTCCCAGGATCATCAGTCCAATTCCTGCTTCCCATTAGACACCCCCAGCATGTGCAGGGAGCTGTCTAAAGCCTGCCTCTAGGCCCTGGTGTCCTCAACCTGGAATTCTGCGGCCTATTAGGGCTCCCTGAACCACAATGCTTCTCCTGGGGTAAGAACCCGCAACTCTGACAAGGTCTCTTCACCAAGCAAGGGTGTCCCCAAGCCTGCGAGAACATTGTTTACCCAGGGTCCCAGAGCTAGCTGCCTAGAATCTCACCTTGTGTTTCCTACCCAAAACCTGCTCAAAGGTGTAGGGATAGTGGCACAGCCCCTCCCTCCAGGAACAGGAATCTGCCTTTTAGTACTTCATCAACCCGGGCACCTGCAAACCCTCCACTAAACAAGCATAGCACCGGATTTCTCAGGATCTCCCCCATACCCCTGCACATGCCTGGTCTTCACCGACCAGGGCAAGCTCCAGGCCCAAATAAATACGCCACCTGATTAGCCCGCGCATACGCGCTGAGCCCAGTCGCATCAGCCTCAAAGTCTCTTCCAACCTCCGCGACCCGAAACTAAACCACCATTCGCTAGGAGGCCGGAACGCCCTCCCACACTCACCCCTTTTTTCCGGCTTCCCGCCTAAGCCCTGCGCGTGCGCGCATCGGACACCAGCACTGCCCCGCCCCCGCCGCACCGACCTGGGTGTCCACGGGCCCGCCGCGCAGGTCTGGCCAGTCGCCGCCTCGGTGTCCCGCACGGCTCTGTGACAGGAAGCTGGCGGGCTAGGCAGCTCCCTGCCTCGGTTCTGTGGCACGTCTGAGACGGGTTGAGCTAATCTGGTCCCCTCCCCTAGTCAGCATCCACAAGGCCGCTCGGAGTTAGCTCAAAAGGCCTGTAATGCGGGGCCATAAACAAGCGTCCGCGCGGGACAATGGCTGCGCTTCTGGCCGAACCCGGAAGTGCACTGCATCGGCGAGCGGGAACTACAATTCCCAGCAGGCTCAGCGGCGGGAGGGCGGGGCTCCCGCTCCTCCGAAGGTGGGCGGGACCTGGCGGAACTGGATCGCGGCGCAGGGGTTCAGGGTTTGCACCAACTACAATGTCTGCGGGGCTCGGAGAGAACCGGGACCTGGAGACCGAGCCAGGGCGGTGGCGTGCGGGGGGTGGCCGACTGGCCGGGCTTAAACGCCCAGCGGAGTCGCCCAGCCGGCTGGCACCAGCGGGGACCCCTCGTGGGCCCCTACTGGGAGAGAGTTACAACGTCCCATTTTACAGTCGAGGGGCTCCAGGAAGTCGGAAGCTCTTCAAGAATGTGATGTTTTTGTACTTCGTGAAATAAAAATCCTTTTATTGTATTTTAAATTGAGCTGTTTCTCTAGCCGTAGACGTTAAGGGTTTGTTTCCCCTTTCCTTCCCTCCTCCACCCCTGTTTTCTCTGTTCCTCATCTCCACTCTGTTTTCCAAGCCGTTTTCTTCTCTGATTAGCTTAAGAAGGCTCCCACCACAGGGCCCTTGCACATGCTTCTGCTGCCTGACAAACTGCTTCTCTCAGAGAGCCACGTGGTTCTGACGCTGGTGTTTAGGGGGGAGTCTTTTTCTCCTAACAGACCTTTCAGGTCCCTCATGCTCTTTGCCCTCTTCCTCATCTTTATTAGTCTTTTTTTTTTTCCTCTCTCTAGAAAACTTTTCACTGTCTGACACACTATACATTTCAGGAATTTATTTGGTCTTTTGTCTAGAAGGCCTTTTTTTTAAAACCAGGGATTGAACTCAATGACACTCGACCACTGGGCCACATCCCCAGCCCTTTTTTGTATTTTATTAGAGACAGGGTCTCACTGAGTTGCTAAGTGCCTCGCCATTGCTGAGGCTGGCTTTGAACTTGCGATCCTCCTACCTCAACCTCCCATAGAATGTCAATTTTATAAGGAAAAAGATTTGATCTGGGCCGGAGTTGTAGTTGAGAGGTAGAGTGCTTGCCTCGCACATGTGAGGTACTGGGTTTGAACCTAAGCACTACATTAAAAAGGTAAATAAATAAAATAAAGGTCTTAAAAAAAAGATTTGGATATGTGTTGATCATTGCTATATTTCCAGCAACTAAAAACCAAAAACAACAAAAGTTACCTGACATGTAACAAATGATCAACAAACATTTGTTGAATGAATGAAGGTTCCCTGCTCTGTGTTACACACACACTTCAACGTCTCACCAACCTCTTCACCTTATGAGGTCATTGTGATGTTCACTTCCAGCCCACCGGGGAGGAAGGTGAAAACTGCACCCCTGCTGTATAAAAACATGGTATTTCTTTCCTTTTCTAAAACTGCTTTTCAAAGCATTCCTGTATTTTCCTTCACTTAAACTCTGAGATTTAACAAACAACAAATATGGCTATTTGAAATGTATTCTCTTACACTTAAAGCTTCTTATTGGTTATTGTGGTTGATCATTAAGAAATGCATAAGTGGCCTGGCGCGGTGGCGCACACCTGTAATCCCAGCACTTGGGAGGCTGAGGCAGGAGGATCGAGAGTTCAAAGCCAGCCTCAGAAATGGCGATGCAGTTAGCAACTCAGTGAGACCCTGTCTCTAATAAAATACAAAAAAGGGCTGGGGATGTGGCCCATGGTCGAGGGCCCCTGAGTTCAATCCCCAGTACAAAAAAAAAGAATACATAAGTGCATATATAATATTTGTTAACCTATTGGAATTTTTTAAATATTTTTTTTAGTTGTAGATGGGCAAAATACCTTTATTTTATTTATTTATTTTATGTTGTGCTGAGGATCGAACCCAGCACCTCACACCTGTGAGGTAAGTGCTCTACCACTGAGCCACAACCCCAGGCTCCTGAAGTGTTTTTACTTCTTATGGAATTCCAGTTGATTCTGTTGCCTTTTCAAGTGAAACAACCATCTGCAGGCAATAAGTCTATCTTTTCCTGAGCAGTATTTTTACCTGGATATTCTCTTTCATGTTGGATTGTGTTGGCTACTACTTTCAAATGTGTTCTCCTTTTAACAGGCGTGCTGCTGATGTTGGCAGTTGAATGTGATGTTGGTGCTTGCCTTGACGTGAGTGACTTACCGTGGTGGCTTCCCATCATTTGAACAAACACCCGAGACATGTTATAAAGAGAAAAGGGTTGTTTGGGAATTGCAGCTTTGGAGGGTTCGTCCCTGTCAATTGGCTTCTTGGCTTTGGGGCCCCTGGCTGAACACCACAACCTGGCAGGAGCGCATGAGAGTAAAACTGCTCACCTCATGGCCCAGGAGAAAAAGAGGAAGGGGCTAGACCCATGATCCTCTCTGACAGCTCACCCCAATGACATACTAAAGGCCTCCCAGGAGGGACGGGCACCGTGGCTCACCTGTGATCCCAGCTGCTCTGGAGGCCGAGGCAGAAGGATGACATGTCCAAAACAGCCTCCGTCACTTACCGTGACCCTGACTCAAAATAAAACATACAAAGGGCTGGGGATGTGGCTTGGTGGTAGAGCACCCCTGGGTGCTCGATCAGCATCAGAAAAACAACCCCTCCCACGAGACGCCTCTTAAAGGCAAAACCACCTCTACTTCCACTCTGGGACCAAGCCTTCAACCTGCCAGGGATATTTAAGTTCCAAACAACAGCTCTTGTGTGTTTTTTTTTTAACTTTTAAATCTTGCAAATTTCAAAATAAAACTTAAAGAGATTGGTCTAATGAACGCCCACAGCCTGTCATCCACCTTCAATGATCTGCAACTCAATCTTGCTTCGTGTGTGCCCCGCTTGGGCTGGGGTTTCCACGTTATGGGGCGACCGCTCAGAAAACACACTACGTCCAAATTTGAAACGAATAAAAGAATTTCATTTTATCTGTATTTTCCTGGCCAGGGATGCTTCTGCCACACCCAAAAGGCCTTCTGATAGAAGCATGCCAGGCTGTCTGTGGCTCTAATGTAGTGGCAGCCCCTCCTTCACTGAAAATCCTAAGCTTCCCCAGAAATCTTCACCATGGCTGATTTTAGGACTGTCAGCAAGAGTCTCTACAGAAGAGTTCAATGTAGATAAACTTCCTATTTTCCTGTTGCTCTATTCCTTGGCCACTGGTCCGGAAGAAATCAGGTGCTGAATGCCCCTTTACTTGTTTTTCACAAGCATGTATCCAGTGTAGTAGTTTGTAGAAGTGTGTTTGCAAATGCAACATGTGATAACAAAAAGACAAATCCTTTAACAAAGCCTCTGGCCTTGAGCTGGAGCTTCACAAAGGTGTCTACATTTCTAAGAGAAGTGACCAGTTGGGCTCCATGGTAACAGCTGGCAGGGGGAGGAAAGAAAGGGCAGAAGAAGTTCTCCCCTTCTCAGGTGTGGTCCTTGAAGGGTTAACTTGCCCAAAACAGTGAAAGAAAAAGCTGCTTTTATGTGAACTTCTGCTGACTGTGAACTTCTGAGCTTCTCCTCTTACATGCTAGGTATAAAGTTCTGAAACTACCCAAACTCAGGGTTCAGGGGATTAACTGATTGCAGTGAGAGCTGTACCCTCTGAACTGGCTACAGCCAAATAATAAAACTGTTTTCTGTTATCTTCGGTGCCTTCCCTTGTCTTTCCCTACAACACTAATATGTAAGGAAGAAAACCACATCCTGGGCTGGGGTTGTGGCTCAGTAGTAGAGCTCTCAGCTAGCACATGCAAGGTGCTGGATTTGATCATTAGCACCACATAAAAATAAATAAATAAAATAAAGGTATTGTGTCCAACTACCAAAAAAAAAAAAAAAAGAAAGAAAGAAAGAAAAAGAAAATAAAGAAAACCACATCCTATGGAATCTGCGAATTGCAAGCAAGCCAGGTACAGGGGCTGAAAAAAGCCATTAGCAGAATAGAGTCAGACAACCACATCCCAGGTTCAAGTACATTTGCAGATGTATGAAGCATAGAAAAACAGTTTTTAATACTTTTTAAAAAACAGTTTATATAACATTTTCACATACAGATGGAGCCACTATGACTATACTTACCAGTTTATTAATCTATATTGTTTTAATCTATAACCTATAACTTATTACTTGTTAATTATTAATTATTAATTCAGACCATAACATCCAATCTCCTCATCCCATAATGAAGCAAATCCTAGATATCATTTCATTTTGGCTCTCGATATTCAGTATATGTCTAAAAAGAGTTGTTTTTTTATTAACAAAATTTCAATACAAATGTTATAACCATTGAGTACAGAGGATATAAAATTACTATTGCTAGCAAATGCTAGTACCAGAAGACCCAAGAGAATTAAGTAAAAGAAACATCAAGAAGAGTTTAGATGTTGGCGAGGATGTGGGGAAAAGGTTTACCCATACATTGTTGGTGGGGCTGCCAATTGGTACAACCCTTACGGAAAGCAGTATGAAGATTCCTCAGAAAACTTGGAATAGAACCACCATTTGACCCAGGTAGCCCACTCCTCAGCATATACCCAAGGACTTAACATCAGCATACTACAGTGACGCAGCCACATCAATGTTTATAGCAGCTCAATTCACAATACCTAAGCTGTGGAACCAACATAGGTACCCTTCAACAGACGAATGGATAAAGAAAATGTGATTGATACACACACACACACACACACACACACACACACACACACACACACACACACCACACAATGGAATATTAGCCATAAAGAAGAATGGAATTATGGCATTTGCTGGTAAATGGTTGGAACTGGATAATATCATGCTAAGTGAAATAAGCCAATCCCAAAAGACCAAAGGCCAAATAATCTTTCTGATATGTGGATGTTAACACACAATAAGTGTCAAGGAGGGGGAGAATAAAAGGTCATTGGATTTGACAAAGGGGAATGAAGAGAAAGTGGGGGATGGGAATGGAAGAGAGAGTGGAATGAATCAGCTATAACTTTGCTATGTTCGTGTATAATACACAACCAGTGTAACTCCACATCATGTACAACCACGAGAATGGGAAGTCACACTCCATGTATGCCTATTGTGTAAAAATATGCTCTACTGTCGTGTATATCTAAAAAGAACAAATAAAAAATAAATAAAAGATAAAAAAGAGAAGAGTTTAGAAAACCATTGAATATGAAACAAACAATTATGTAACACTCTGTGCCAGGCACTGTTTCAAGCAAGGTGTTTATATATATATACATACATGTCTCTGTGTGTGTGCGTGTACATATATTTAGTCTTACAAGATGGAACCATTATTTTTATTTTACAGAAGATGAAACAAGCCCAGAGATGTTAAGCAACTTACCCTCAATTGTCTTGTTAGGGTACAGCTCAAATCAGGAAATCTGGTTTGAGAGTCCAAACTCAACTTTTACAATATATCACCCACGGTCTACCCGTCAACATCTTTCTTCTATATAAGCAACACCAAGTTTGCAAACAAGATACAAAAAGGTTTGTGTTTATTCATGATAGAAGTAAAAGGCCTACAAATAAATTTAGTAAGATAAATACGAGACATAAGAAGAAACTCTTGAAGTCTTACTGACAGAGTTAAAACACAAATAGAAATGTTGTGTTGCTGGCTGTGTAGAAAAAGATATCAAATCTCACAGGTTGAGCTGCAAGTTCAAAAAGGACAAAATAATAATAGGATATTTTATAGCTCATCTTCCTTTTTCTTTTCAGTTATTTTTCTTGCTAATGTTTTGATTTAAGATAATCAGATAATAAAGCATTAGTAATGCTTAATTTAAAATTTTGTCTTTTGTTTGGTCTCTTTTTTTCCTTTTCACAATGTGATAAATGTTTGCTTCCAGGAATCCCGCCAAATCCTGGCTCCACCTGAATATTACAGGAGGAACATGAGTCCACTCTAAACAAATGCCCGTCTACCCCAGAGATTTCTCTATCAGCTCTTTGGAGATTGGCTGAGACCCAAATTTCATACTGAGGTAGTTTTGGCCAGGATTTGGGCGAGAGCTCAACATTCACTGAAAAGCAAGAAGGGAATGAACCCATTTGCTAAAAATACTAGAAGACAAAGTGAAGAGTTGCTAGAGGGTACCAGAAAAATGTGATCTGTCCGCAGGATATTGGGGGAGGAATTCCCAGGGTTGCAGCATTTAAGATTGTAACACTGGCCAAAAGCGGTGGCGCACACCTGTAATCCCAGCTACTGGTGAGGCTGAGGCAGGAGGATCACAAGTTCAAGGCCAGCCTCCACAATTTTTTTTGTGGGGGATTTACCGGGGATTGAACTCAAGCACTCAACCACTGAGCCACATCCCCAGCCCAATTTTGTATTTTGTTTAGAGACAGGGTCTCACTGAGTTGCTAAGTGCCTCGCCATCACTGAGGCTGGCTTTGAACTCGCGATCCTCCCGCCTCAGCCTCCCACATGCTGGGATTACAGGCGTGCGCCACCGCGCCCGGCTAGCCAGTACTCTTCCCTGTCCTCATCCGCTCTCTCTGGCATAATGTAGCAGGCCTGCAACCCGTGCATTCCCAAGGAAGGCCTGGGCCCCTCCCCGAGTTCTAACTGATAAGAATGTTTTTGCATCCTGAGTCCTTGAGCTTGGCCCTATCGGTCCGTCAAGACAGTGCATGCTGTGTGACTTCTGGTCAGTCACACAGGCACAGGAGCTGATGGGACTTAGCCCCAGGTTTGGGTGAGCCTCCCTAGTGGGGAACGCTTACCAAGAGTTGTCACACGTCCTTGCTGGGGATTCCCCCGTGACTCCCGCTGACCACAAACACTGTGCGCGGGGTCCTCTGTGCCTTTTCCCTTGCTGATTTCTCTCTCTGTCCTTTTTCTGTAAAAGCTGCCGGGGCGGGACAACCGGGTCCTCTGAATCCTTTTAGCAAATCATTGAGCATGAGGTGGTTTTGGGGGACCCCGTAAGTTTAAATCCTAGTGACAACCCTTCAGCCCTGATCTCCCCAGACTTTCATGAACCATCGCCTACTTGATTCCGGGGCTGATTCTCGACCTATCTAAACCAATCTTTCATTTCCCTCCCTATCCCAGTGACCTGCCAATCACGCAGTTGCTCAGAATTATCCCCAACTCCTCACTAATCTCATCCTCACCCTCTCTGTCCCTGCACCCTTAAGAAATCTAAGGATCTCGTGCTTCCCCCTCCCCCAGGAACCTCAATCCCTTGCTTCATTCCGTGTATTTTCCCCAACGTTTCCTACGAGCTCCTTGTTCCTGATCCTCTGTCATGATTCGAAAAGCCACTGCCTGTCCCGCCCCTGCAGACGGCCCCTTCACATCCGCAGCTGACTTAGGCGCCTCCTCTTCCCCCGCTTCTGTGTTCACTCAAGAGGCGACTGTGGTGCCCGCAGCTGCTGAGACTCAAGCCCTGGCCCTCTCCTTGCAGGCTCAAGGGCTGTCGCTTTCACCTGTTGCTGAGGCTTTTAGAGAAACAGGAGTCCAAAGCCTGAGATTTGGTGACGGCCAGGTTCCAAAGCCTGACCAACACATTGGAATAGGACATTGCAAGGCCTACAGAGGTGACAGGGAATGGCTGGGCTGTAATGGGCACTTGATGTCAGAACAACGTGTCCCTGATGTCACTGAAGACATGAATGAGGGTGGTTTCCCCAGGACTTCTGAGAAAAGATGTCTGCTTCCATTAGACTGACGGGTTGATTCGGCAGTAAACGTCGGGCTCTGGGTTCACAAGTGTCTGTTAGACAAAGAGAAAAGTGAGCTCCCCCGCTTGGTGTAAACTTCTGATCTAACTGGCTGTGGTCTGGGGCCCAAGCAGCCTGGAACGCTCCTTTCCCATCCTTGGAAACTCCAAAGGTCTTTTTACCAGTCACCCTGTCACCTCTGTGTTTCTGGAACAGCCCACACACTTCCCACTGTGGTAGACAGATTCTAAGGTGATCCCACAATGCCTACCCTTGACATTTTTTTTTTTTTTTTTTTTTTTTTTTTTTTTTGGTACCGGGGATTGAACTCAGGGGCACTTGACCACTGGGCCACATCCCCAGCCCGTTTTTGTATTTTAGTAGAGACAGGGTCTCACTGAGTTGCTAAGTGCCTCGCCACGGCTGAGGCTGGCTTTGAACTCGTGATCCTCCTGCCTCAGCCTCCCAAGTGCTGGGATTACAGGCGTGCGCCACCGCGCCCGGCTTACCCTTGACATTTGTGTCCCTATGAATTCCCTCCCCTCGAGGGCAGGACCTGTGACCCGCTGCTAACCAATAGAGTATGGCAAAGGGGACAGGATGTAATGATTATGCCCACGTGATGCTTGACATAAGATCACATCTTCCATCTTGGCTTTGAAGGAGCAAGATGCAAAGTTGTAAGCTGCCTTTGGAAAGTGACATGTGGCAAAAGACTGAGGGTGGCCTCTGGCCAACAGTCAGTAAGAAACTGAGGCCCTTAGGGCCGGTGGCGCACGCCTGTAATCCCAGGACTTGGGAGGCTGAGGCAGGAGGATCGTGCCTTCAAAGCCAGCCTCAGCAATGGCGAGCCACTTAGCATCTCAGTGAGACCCTGTCTCTAAATAAAATACAAAAAAGGGCTGGGGTTGTGGCCCAGGAGTCAAGTGCCCCTGAGTTCAATCCCCGGTAAAAAAAAAAAAAAAAAAAAAAAAAAACTGAAGGTAATGGAATGTGGAAGAAATAAAGGATTGGAGTGGAATGAAAAGAAAAACCCAAAAATACATAAAATGTCTTAGAAAGGAGTGGATAGAAGGGAAAAGAATGAAATAGGGAAGAGATGGAGAGGAACGCAGTGGGGTGGGATGGAATCCAAAGATGTGGAATTGACTGCAATGAACAGGAAGAGATGGAGCAGGGGCTGAGCGGACTGGAATAAAACTAAACGCAACGGGGAATAAATGGTGGGGGTGACGTGATACGGAAAGACATGGAGGAAATTTAAATGGATGGAAAGGAAATGAATGGAGCAAAAAGAAGTTCTGTGGAAACATAGATGGAGAAAAATGGACCACACGGGAAAGGAATGGATGGAACCAACTAGAAAAAGACAGGGTGGCAATTGGGGGGATGGAAGTGAAAGGCTTCTCAAAGGGGAGATCTGCTGGTTGTTCATCCTTTCAGACTCCCCAGTAGGGAGAGAACCAAGACGGTGACAGCTCTCTGTGTGTCCGAAGAGGGGCACCGAAATACCTCATAGCTACTCTCCGCGTCTCCTCTTGGCAGGGGCGGTGGGGCCAGTGGGTGCATCGGAAGTTTGGGGGGTGGCTTCCTGGGGCTGGAAGTGTAGTCCCCAGGGGCTGCTGAGGGCGGTTCCTTCTGCAAAGGAGCAGAGAAGTCTCTCAGCAGACGTAGGTTTCCAGGAAGATGCCAACTTTCGCTCTCCAGAGACCCAGAGAGAGGAAGGGAGGCCCCCCAGGACCCCCCAGAGAATCAGAGGTGGAAGAAGGGCCAGGGCCCAGGCCTGCTGTGGGCCCCGACGCTTTCCTTCTCCCACTGGCCCTGGAGCCCCTATCCCCAGCCTCCTTGTTACCCCAGCATGTGGAATCCAGTCCCAAGCCCTGGAGGTAAAAGGAACCAAACAAGGACTGGTCCTAGAGTCTGACCTTGGTCCCTTTCTCCCGACCATGACCCTGCAAGGTAGCATGAATGGTTTCGAGAAGATGGCTTCTCGGGCCTGACGCACAGGAAATTCCCAGCTGTCTTTCCTGGGCCAACATACCTCATAGAACTGCTCTGGGAGATCTGATGGCACCTTCTAGGGAATAATAAGGTTGTAAGGAGGGGTCACAGGGCTTGGGATGGGAGCCCCTCCCGGAAATTCTCAGAAATAGATTTAGCCTCAAAGGTAGTTAAGTTCCAGCCAGGCATGGTGGCACAGGACTGTAATCCCATCCTCTTGGGAGGCTGAGGCGGGAGGATCGCAAGTTCAAGGCCAGCCTCGGCAAGAGGCCAGCCTTAGCAAGACCTTGATTCTAAATAAAATATAAAAAGGGCTGGTGGGGGGTGGCTCAGTGGTAGAGCACCCCTGAGTTCAATCCCTAGGATAGGGAAAGGGGGAAGAAAGGTAGTTATGTCCCTTCTGATTCCCAGAGGGACCCACGTCTGGGCACTGTCCTGTTAAGGAGAAAGAAGACAAGGAGAAGAGATGAAGAGGCCAGAGACGGTCCTGAGAGCCTCAGAGAAGGCAGAGGAGGAGTTTCAGAGAGACCCAAGCTGGCCCTGGGGTCCGCAACAGACCACACCAGCCCCTCGCCCGCAGAGGTAGCACTGCAACCGCCCTGCTGGTCTGGGAAGGGACAGAAAGTCGGGGGGTCATAGAGGTCACTCTGGAGCATACCCACCTTTTTCACGCCGATCTGTCCCTGGGGCTCGGGTATATTGTCATACACAGGCCTTGGTTTGTCTAGAGGGAGTGAAACCAGCCCAGAACCGGAGTTAGGAAGAGATGGACAGAAAGGGACTGTTTTTCGGGGACCCACCTCCTCCTTCCCAGGACTCCCCCTCATATCTCTGCTGAGCTTGACCAGGGAATATCCTGGAAATCAAGTTCTGGGTTAGACAAGTCTGCTCCGTGACACCTGTGAGGAGATAAATCTTAAGTTCTCGCCCTCTATCCCTACTGGTCCCGGGTTTCCTCTCCACTGCGCTGGACTGGACAGTCTCTAGGCGGGCCTGGCACTTGGGGTGGCTCATCTTTTCAGAAACCCAGCACTTGGAAGGCTGAGGCAGGAGGATCGCGAGTTCAAAGCCAGCCTCAGCCATGGCGAGGCACTTAGCAACTCAGTGATACCCTGTCTCTAAATAAAATACAAAAAAGGGCTGGGGATGTGGCCCAGTGGTCGAGTGCCCCTGAGTTCAATCCCTGGTTCCAAAAAAGAAAAAAAAAAAAAAAGAGAGAGAGAGAGAGAGAAAAAGAAAAAGAAGAGAAACCCAAATCCACAGAGGGCAAACGTGTCACCAGTAGAGGGCACTCGAGGCGCGTGTCCAGGCGGAGCGGGAGCCTGGATCCGGGAGCAGCTCGGCGCACTGAGCTTGTCTG
Source organism: Tamias sibiricus (assembly GCA_025594165.1). Classification (NCBI taxonomy): domain Eukaryota; kingdom Metazoa; phylum Chordata; class Mammalia; order Rodentia; family Sciuridae; genus Tamias; species Tamias sibiricus. The sequence continues at coordinate 49,418,418 of CM046672.1, read as the reverse complement.
GCTCGGGCTTTGACAGCAGGGAACAAGATTCCCCGAGACCAGGAAGGAGAGGGGGCTGGCCTGGCGTCCTGTTGGGGCTTTGGAAACGGAGGAACCCCCCCCCCCCCGAGTGCTCGGGGACACCGAGGCTCGGGGAGATCAGGACTTGCCTGTGGCCAGTCACCGGGTGGCAGAGCGGGGCGGGGGCTGGACTCGCGGCGCCAGCTCTTCCCAGCTCCCACGGCTGCCCTAGGCATGGGCCACCGCCTCACTTACCGGCACCGGGCCGTGTCGGGGGCTCCCGCGCGGAGGTGGGCGGTGTGGCCTCGGAGCTGGGGACATCCGCGGATCTCTTTGAGGGCCTGAAACGCCAAATCCCTTATTATCCTGCACCTCTAGCTCTTAATGGAGCTCCACCCATATCCCACGACCCAGGCACTGAAGTCCCCGGGGGCGCGCACACGGCTCAGCTCAGCACCGTGGTCAGCAAACCTCCCAGGTGGCCCTGCTGGCCACGCCCCCGTCCCCTTCCCTTTATTACCATCTGGCATTTCTGGCGTAGAAGAAATAGCCCAGTCCCGCGACCAGAGCAATGGCAGCCAGGACCCCAATAACAATGCCAGCGATGGCCCCTGCGGTCAGGAAGCTCGGCTCAGGAACTAGGGAGAGAAAATCAAAACCCAGGCTTGACACACCCTCATCCCCATCCCCAGCCCCATCCCTAAGCTTGTGGTTCCACCTTCACTGAGATTTTACAAATCCTTGTTTCTCAGTCACTAGGGGGGCAGCATTGTGTCTGGAGTCAAGTGACCTGAGTCCAGCTCTCAGCTGTGTGACTTTGGGCATGCTACTTAACCTCTCTGTGCTTCAACTGTCTCTTTTGTCAAATGGGAACAGAGCAGTAGTGCCCACTTTACAGGGTGGCTGGAAAAAAGAAACATGTATGTATTCACATTCAATATATGTAATGTTCAAACGCATTGACATATATACTCCCCCGGAGCCCATCAACTCTCTGAAACCATGTGACCCTGACCTGTTAATTCAATCTGAGGCCTCATTCCCTCATCTGCAAATTGAGGGAGTTTGCACACATGACACAGAGATTGCAGAGATGAGATGAGACCACAATGTTCACTCCTAGCATATAGTAGGTGATTAATAAACGGCAGTTATCATTAGTATTGGCCCACTGCTAGCCCATCCCATCTCTGCTCCAACCTATCACCAAGGATAAAATGCAGCCAGGATTGGGAGGTCGGAGGGTGAGGGGCATGAGGAAGGGGCTCTGCTTTCAGGAGCAGAAGGGGTCTTCCTGGGGTGCCTCAGGGGTTCTGGCTTTATTCCGAGTCTCCATTTCTTTATGTTAAACAAGGATGTTAATTCCTAACCCTACACATTTTTGCACATATTTTTTGAGGGGATTAAATGGTTCGTGTGTAGAAGCACCAGCACACTGCCTGACCCACCAGAGGAAAAAATGACGACGATGACGATGATGATGATCAGTGGCAACAAAAGATGTTGCTATCTAGCAAGTGCCAAGCACCACGAGCCTTTGTGTGAGATCTCTCTCAAAATCTGGAACACGCCCATGAGTGTCAATCAAACCTGCTAACTCCCTGCTCCCTCTTCTGAGCCTGTTGTCCATTCACAGGGCCAAAGGGTTGCACTGGAGATTAAAGGAGATTAATGACCATTTGGGAAGCTGCACGGGGTCCTCAGCACACCGCCGTGAGGTGGCCAACCTGGTTTCAAACACCCCCAATGAGCCAAGCGTAGTGGCATGCGCCTATAATTCCAGCAGCTCAGGAGGCTGAGGCAGGAGGATCGGGAGTTCAAAGCCAGCCTCAGCAACTTCGTGAGACTCTAAGCAACTCAGCAAGAGCCCATCTCTAAATAAAATACAAAAAAAGTCGGGGCAGGGGGCTGGGGCTGGGGCTCAGTAGTTAAGGGTTCAATCCCTGGTACAAAAAAAAAAAAAAAAGAAGAAGAAGAAGAAATCAAACACCAGCAACAGGATTGAGTCTCTAAGTCTCAGTCTCTCCCTTCGAACAATGGAGGTCCAACAGGCTGGCCTCACGCTGGCTGGCAGAGAGCACCTCACAAGTATTTGTTGATACTGTATATGGAAAGGTTTGGTTCAGGCATGTAGCACAGGCTCAATAAGAATAATTTTATTTGTTTAGCTGGGCGTGGTGGCACACCTATAATCCCAGCACTGGGGAGGCTAAGGCAGGAGGATCGCGAGTTCAAAGTCAGCCTCAGCAATGGTGAGGCACTTAGCAACTCAGTGAGACCCTGTCTCTAAATAAAATACAAAAAAGGGCTGGGGATGTGGCTCAGTGGTCGAGTGCCCCTGAGTTCAATCCTCAGTACAAAAAAAAAAAAAAAAAAAAAAAAAGAAGAAGAAGAATTTTATTTGTTTAACAAAAACAACAGACCAAGTACAACCTTAAGGGCTTTATAAATACTGATTAATCTTCAACAACCCTAAGAAATAGGTCCAATTATTGTTTCACAGATAATAAATCAGAGGCCCAGAGATGTTAAGTAAGTTGCCCAAGATCACACAGCTAGTAAGTACTGGAGCCAGGATGTGAATCCCAGTAGCTAGCAATACTATGATGCCTTCTCAAGACAGTTTTTTTGGGTTTTTGTTTGTTTGTTTTTGTTTTTGTTTTTTTGGGTTTTATTTTTTTTGGTACCAGGGATTGAATTCAGGGTCAGGGGCACTTGACCACTGGGCCACATCCCCAGCCCTTTTTTGGTATTTTATTAGAGACAGGGTCTCACTGAGTTGCTAAGTGCCTCGCCATTGCTGAGGCTGGCTTTGAACTCGAGATCCTCCTGCCTCTGCCTCCCAAGTGCTGGGATTACAGGCGTGCGCCGCCACGCCCGGCTCAAGACAGTTCTTGACAAGTCCAGTTGTCATAAACATGATTTCTGATCCTCTCCACAGTCTCTACCTCTCCCACTGGCTATCTCCGTGATCCGTTGTCTTTCTATATAACTCTGACAGGTGAGCGTCACAAACCCACCTGCAGGTAAGAAAACCGAGGCTCAGAGCAGGCTGGAGAGTTGACCAGGGCACACAGCAAGAAACAGAGGGTTTGGGATTCAAAACTCCCGACCATCCGGGAACTTCAGGTGCAGTGCATTTGCTGTCACAGGGCGGGTGGCTGGAGCCAGCAAGGCAGAGGCCACACCGATCCCAGTGGAAGACGCCAGAGACTCACCTATGCGGATCAGCACAGAGGCGGAGCGGGCCTGGCTGGTCTGAGGGTTCAAGGCTGTGCAACGGCAGATGCCCTCGTGTTCCCGGGTCAGAGCCCCGATGACCAGCTGCGCGCCCACGTGCACCCCGGCGGAGTGTTCGAGGATCCAGTGGTATTCCACCTCCGGCCTGGACTCGGCCCGGCACTGCAGGGTCAGGCTGGAGTTGAGCTTCTCCTGGACGGTGCTCACCACAGCAGGCGGAGAGCCCCTGGTGATCTCCACTCGGTCAGGGCCATCTGCAGGCAAAGCCGCACGTCACGCACCCGCCCCCACTGCCAGATGACGCCATTCTCCCCCTCCTCTTCCACATTGTAAATCGCACTGCCCCGCCCCCAGCCCCTTCTCAGCTGGAACTAAGTCTGCAGCCTGGGGACAAAGGCTGTCTACCCGTGGTTAAAAAGACTCAACAGCAGGGCTGGGATTGTGGCTCAGCGGTAGAGCGCTCGCCTAGCACGTGCGCGGCCCGGGTTCGATCCTCAGCACCACATAAAAATAAGTGCATTGTGTACAACTAAAGCAAATAAATAAATATTAAGCAGGGAGGAGGCAACTAAAGCAAATAAATAAATATTTAAATAAAAAAAGAATCAACAGCAGGGAGGAGGCGCCTGGAGATGGGGGTTCATCTGTAATCCCAGAGACTAGGGAGGCTGGGGCTGGCTGGGGCTGGAGGATCATGAGTTTGAGGCCAGCCTCAGCAATTTAGCAAGACCCCATCTCAAAATAAAAATAAAATAAAGAGCTGGGGTGTAGCTCAGTGGTAGAGCGCCCCTGTGTTCAATTCCTAGTACCATCAAAACAAAGGGGGGAGGAGAAAAAAGAAAAGTGAAAGAAAGGAATCTGAGTGGAAGAGGAGAAAATGCTCCTTTTTCCTCCTGAGTTGTGTGACAAGCAGACAGTGGTCCCCACCATGGGATGGAGACTGCCTTGACACAGGCAAATTCTCTCAAAGGAATCTCACAAGGCACCAGGCTTCAGAAATTGTCTCTACGCCCTGGGCACGAAGCCCCTGAGCACTAACACTGTGGATTCTCAATGACAGGAACATGTGGCACATTTTCTTCGCCACTCCAGCAGAGAATGGCTGGCTCCATGCTCTCCTCCTACACACAGGAAGAAAACGAATAGAAGTCGCAGTTGGATTTCCATCCAAACTGAAAGAGTCTGGAAGCCAAGTCTTGCTTAAATCCATGAAAGAATGAATTTCCCTTCTTCTGCAAAGATGTATCACAGAGTGTCTTGTTGGGATATTCTAGAAGAAAAAGCCCCAGGGCTCCTGGCCAGCATCCCTCGCCCTTATCCAGCCCCTCCTGGTCTCTCCACCCCAGGCTCAGCCTCCACCCAGCACCCAGAGGCGTCTTCCTATGCACAAACTGGACGCTGTGGCTTTTCCGCCCAGAATCTCCCCTGACCCCCCAGTGTCCTTGGGACAAAGCCCAGGGCTGATGAGGTCACTCAGAATCTGAACGACCCTCCTAGACCTCTCCAACCCCGTCACCCACCTTTGCACATTTTCTGCTCTCAGCCAGGAGCAAGATCCTACTAGAGACTCCACCAGGCTCATCACGCTGCGCCCTGTCCCAAAGCCACCACCCACGTTGCCTGGAATGCGGCTCCTAGCCGACCCCTGCTCATCCTCCAGGCTCTTGGGGGACCTCAGCTCTCACAATGGCCTTCCTACATCCCTCAGCCTGGGGCTTCCTTTGGACTCCCCAATAGCAGCATTGATCACACGGTATTTTATTTGCCTGCTGTAGTGATCTCCCATCCCCAGTCAGCCGCGGGCACTGAAAATCATATCGACCAACTGCCCATGGTGTGGCCCGGCGCTGGGGACACAAAATAAATACTTTTGCTTCATGATTAAAGTAGGAATGAATGGAGAAGGAGCAACAGAGAAGAAAATGGAAAGACACCCTGCTACTTAACAGGTAGAAAAATGAACCCCAAAGCCAGATACGGTGGCGCACGCCTATACTCCCAGCGGCTCTGGAGACAGGAAGATCGTGAGTTCAAAGTCAGCCTCAGCAACTTAGCAAGGCACTAAACAAGACCATGTCTCTAACTAAAATATAAAAAGGGACTGGGGATGTGGCTCAGGGGTTGAGCGCCTCTGGGTTCAATCCTCAGTACCAAAAGAAAAAGAAAAAGTGGACCCCAACTTTGTGCCCTGCAGAAACCTCTTCTCCCCCAATCTTCTCCACACCAGTTCTTGGCTCCTACATCCTTATGTAGCTCAAGCAAAAAGACTTGGAGCCGGGGCTGGGGCTGGGGCTGAGCGGTAGCGCACTTGCCTAGCACGTGTGAGGCACTGGGTTTGAACGTTGGTGCCACACATATAAATAAATGAATAAAATAAAGGTCCATCAACATCTAAAACAACTAAAAAAAAAAAAAAAAAAAAAAAAAAAAAAAGACTTGGAGACTTGGAGCCTGTCTGCCTTCCTGCCTTCCTTCCATCAAACTTCTGGTCTTGTGCATGCCAGGCAAGCGCTCTGCCGCTGCACCACGTTACCAGCCCTGGAGTCGCTCCTGACTCTTCCCTTTCATTATTTTTTTTTTTTTTTTTTTTTTTTTTTTGGTACCTGGGATTGAACTCAGGGTCACTCGGCCACTGGGCCACATCCCCAGTCCTTTTTTGTATTTTATTTAGAAACAGGGTCTCACTGAGTTGCTAAGCCATTGCTGAGGCTGGCTTTGAACTCGCGATCCTCCTGCCTCAGCCTCCCAAGTGCTGGGGTTTCAGGCGTGCGCCACCGCGCCCAGCCGTGACTCTCCCGTCCTTTCCCCCTCTCATCCAACAGCAGCAGACCCTGTGAGTTCCGTGCTCTGAATCCACCCACAGCCTGTGGTTGCCCTGTCCCAGCCCCATCTCCCCTCACTGGACCACTGTGGCCACCATAAGCACCGAGAAGACCTCCGATGAGAACGGTGTGGAGGACCCAGGGCCCAGCTGCAGGGCCCTGAAATCCTCCCACCCAGTCCTCCCCCAGGCTGTACCTGCCAGCATCTTGGGACGCGGGGAGACGGAGGCAGACCTGGCGGGTGACCCTCAGCCTCTGCTGCTGTCCCATACTGCCATCCCCCCTCCCCCCATCCTCGCGGCTGGCATGGAGCACAGTGAGTGACAGGAAGGAAAAACCTGGAGGGCGGAGGACACTGTCCCCTCCCTGCCACTCACAGTTGATGGTCAGCTCGAGGGGGTCACTGCAATTCCGGCTGCCCCAGTGCCAGATCTCACACTCGTAGGGCCCTGTGTCGCTCCGCCGGGGGCCGTGGATGACCAGGGTCACGTTGTCGTCTGACAGGGCCAGGTGCTCGCTGGGCAGGAGGGGCTGACCGCTCACGAACCACTGGACCCCCACCCTCTGATGGGAGGTCCGGCAGGTCAGGTTCACGGTGCCGACATTCTCCGTGAGATCCAGGCTTGAGGCCTCCACCTGAGGCTTGGTCAGGTTTTCTGGAGACACAGGATCAGATTCAAGGAGGCTTCCCCGGGCTCTGCCCACACGGGCCACGAGCACTCCCCAGCGTGTGTGTGCGTGCGTGCGTGCGCATGTGTTCTGGATTGGACTGCGTGGCTCGTGTGGTACACAAATGTCTCTCGTGGCCGAGTGTGTTATATAGATATTGCGTGTTTGTGTGCCTGTGAATGTGTATTTTGTGCCTGCCGTGTGTGTTGTGAATGTGAGGTGTGCAGGTGGTATACGCAGACACCTTGTGTGTGAGCCTGTGTTACACGTGTGCATATTTTCTGGGATTAACCGTGGGTGCTGTGTCTGTGGTGTCGTCTGTGTTTCGTGTATGCATTGTGAGTTGTATGTCTGTGCTTTGTCTATGGCTGTGCTGGGTGTGTGTGGCCTGTGTGTATATTTGGTGTCAGTTGTACACAAACGTTGAGGGTGCCGTATGTGCAATATGCAGTACATTTTCTGTGTTGTATGTCTTAAGTTGTTGAGTGGATCCTGAGTGTGTTACATGTTGTTATGTGTGTTCGCGTGTCACGGGAGAGTGTTGCGTGTCTGTGGTGTTGCTTGTTGTGTACACATACATCAGATATGTGCATCTATGTTTTGTCTGTATGTCTTGTGTGTTGTCAAAGTGTTGTGAATACGTGTGAGTGTCTGGAGGGTTGCCGGTTTGTGTGCACAGTGTGTGGGTGTTGTGTGTCGTGGTTGTGTTATGCAGAGTATCGAGTGTGTTGCACACACTCATCTTGTGCACGTTCTCCATGTGTTGTGTGCATGCTGTGTGCCTGCGGTATTGTTTCTTGCATGCACGTGTTGTATGTGAGCTGCGTGTGTCTGTGGTGTGTGTTGTGTGGGGTAAGCAAGCCGTCTGTGTGTGTAAGGAGTGTTCTGTTGGTGTTAATACACACCCACAACCAACCCCTCTCTCCGTGGATGGCCACGGAGAGCCGGCAGCGCCTCCTGGAAGCCGTGCCCAGCCAGGGACAGGGTCCTTCCCTGAGGTGGGGGCTCTACTCAGCCACCAGAGAGTGGGAGCCGCCCCCTCCTCGGGTCCCCCTCCGGCTCTGGGGTATTGGTGGGCTCGGTGGCGTCTCAGCCCTCTGAGGACCTCACTGCGGTCACGGACTCTTTCTCTAGAACACAGTACATTTTCTGGGCCACTTGAGACCCACCCAAGCATCTCTCACTCACAGAATGGCCGAGAGCCCCAGAAGGGACCTCCCGGTGGCCTCTGCCGTGGACAGCCTCTGATTCTGAGAAGACCAAAGAGAGAGAGGGACCAAGAAGGAGACTCACCAAGGACGTGGACTCTAAGAGCACCCAGGCGGGACAGGAAGGTGGCACTGTTGGTCACCAAGCACCTGAACGTGCCCTCGTGCTCCCTGGACACGGCGTCGATGGTCAGTGTGCTCGTGGTGGGAGGCAGGGTGGAATTGCTGGGGGAAATCCAGTAATAGGTAGCGGCTGGGTGAGACTGCGCTTCCGCCTGGAAGTTCACGGTGGAGCCCTCCAGCACCTCGACCGCCTCCCCGCTGGGAACCCCTGGATCCAACTTGATTTCGACAAGGTCAGGACCATCTGGGAGGACAGGCACAATCAGCCACAGCTCTCTTGCGTGGGGACTCGGGATCAGGCAATCCTCTATTCCCTCCTCCCCTCGTGTGCACAGAGGGGCGGGCCTCGGGGGAGGCTGGCTTCAGCTCCACCCCCGGGTGACGCGGGGTTGGAAGGCGCATCTCGGGCGTGCCAGCCCTAGCCAGGCAAGACCCTGCAGCCGAAATCTGAGGTTTGGGAGCTCAAGCTTAAGTCCATCACACTGGAGTTTCCAGTAGCCTCTGAGCAGAGATGTCAAACAGTTCTAAGTTCAAGTTCAAAGACAGACAATTCCGCATTTGGGTGGGATTTAGGGTTGTGAGATTGGATGAGGCATCCAGGACGTGAGCGTGTACAGGGACTGGGGGGACAGAAGGAGACTCACAGTTGACCTCCAGGAAGGCGGTGTCGCTGCTCTGGACCTCTAGGGCACCCCAGACTTCACAGTGGTAGGTCCCAGAGTCCTCCCGCTGGACAAGGAGGACGGTGAGGCGCTTGCCACCCTCCAACAGCTGCATGCGCTCGTTGAGCACCAGGGTCTGGTTCTGGAAGACCCAGCGGATGGTGACGTCGATGTCCGTGGTGCTACAGTAGAAAGTCACCATATCCCTGTGCTCTGTGGCTATGGCCAGGCTGGCTGAGATGGTGGGCTTGGCCAGGAATTCTGCAGAGGAAGAAAGCAAGAGAGGGAGACGGGTGGAGACACAGACGAGGGAGAACGAGGAACAGCCAGAGAGGACCCAGAGACACAGGGGCGATCAGGATGGCCCGAAGACACGCGGGAGCTGGGCTCGACGCGGGAGCTACTGCTCGTTCTAGACACGCGATTTCCATCCCCTCTCCAAGATGGTGCAAATAAAGCAGAGAGTCTAGGACGGGAGAGGGGATCTGTCAACATCAGCTGCATAGAGAAGCAAGCTCACCCCAAGGACTCCAGCAAGGCCCTACCCCTCAGCCAGCCCCCCTCTCTGCAGCCATGACGGCCACAGTCCACGCCATGCTCCTGTCCCCAACACAGCTGCCTGGACTCGGCACGGCCAGACCCTGCCCACGCCCACCACATTCATCCTCTTGGGACTTTGGGCGTGGAACCCAGATGGTTGATCTCTGTGCCGTGCCCACCCCTCTGAATCTGCCATGAGCCTGGGGGCGCCCCGGGGGGTCCCAAACACAGAACAACGACCCGCTCACTTGAGTTGGTGTTCCGCAGGGTGGCACTGGGGGTGAGCTGGGCTGCGGCGGGAAGACTCCATGCTGTCAGAAGCGAGGCTGGAAGGGCAGAGGAGAAGCACTGAGGGAGGCAGGGCTGGGGTGGGGCGGCCAGTTAGGCCCTTCCGAAGCCGAGGGAGGTCTGAGGTCACAGAGTTGGCACCCGCCCCAGGAGGCTTGCCCTGCCCACTGCGCCCTGGGTGTGTAACTCGACGTGCCTTTCTCTTCTCGGAATCTCCATTTCCTCGACTGTAAAATGGTCAAAATATCACCTGCCTCCTGGGGTTGCCGTGCCGGGGTGGGAGGGGGTAATAATCTTGGCAAGATGTCACGGGGTAGTCACTGTGTCCCCTCAACCGTCCTCGCTCTCTTGGAGGTGCACGATGGTCCTCCGCACAGAGGAAAGCAGACGGGGCGTCACTTGCTAAGACCTCATGAGGGAGCGGCAGAAGCTGAACTTGACCCTGGCCTGCCACGCCCTGGAGACTCGCGTCCTCAATGCGCTAACCCCTCCTGCGAGCCCAGGGACAGCGGCCGCAGAGGGCAGCCCCAGAAAAAAACAAGAATTTCCGCTTTCTTCTTGGGTGGGAGGAATTCACCTTCTTGGCCTCCTCAGACTCGCCCTCTGGACAGTCCCTCCTGTGGGGAGGGACGAGGAACAAGTCGCAGGTGTTCCCAGTTCTCCATGTGGCCCGAGTCATGGAGGCTGGCCCAGGCGTGGGGTGGGGGGGCTGCGCTCCTGTGCAGCTGACCTTGGCCCCCCTCCCCTCTGCACGAGTCCAGTTGACAGGGGCTGCTGCCAGGCCACCGTCAAATGACCCCAGTGCTTGAGCCCCCAGGCTCATGGCAGATTCAGAGGGGTGGGCACGGCACAGAGAAAAGGTGCCCCTTTTCCCACCATTCGGTGACGAGGGCGTGGGCTCCTAGCATGGCCGGCAGCAGCTTGCGAATCCATTGGTATGGGCAAGGGCTCTCTGTGAGCCTCAGTTTCTTTTCTCTCTCTCTCAATATTCTTTGGTACCAGGGGTTGAACCCAGGGGTGCTCAAATCCTGAGCCCTTTTTATTTTTTATTTAGACACAAGGTCTCACTAAGTTGCTTAGGGCCTCCCTAAATTGCTGAGGCTGGCTTTGAGCTCGTAATCCTCCTGCCTCAGCCTCCCAAGCCACTGGGATTGCAGGCGTGCACCACCACGCCCGGCCTCAGTTTCTTTTGGTGGTAGTCGTGATGGTGTCCGCCTTTCTCTGCCTCTGATGCCATTGGAGGTTAAGTCACCGGCTCAGAGCAACCGTCTGGGTTTCAATCACAGCTTCGTCATCTTTCTGGGCAAGTGATGTTCTCCTCCTGAGTCTCAGTTTCTCCTTTTGTGAAACAAGAGCACCGATCGCTCCTGTCTCACGTGACAGTCATGAGGACAAATAAAATGATGTGAGGACATCCACGGTGGTCCTCGTCCTCAGACCTGCCTGAGACGGGACCCTCCCTCTGTGGAGAGCCCTCAACTGGCCTCCCTCCTGTTTCTGTCTCAACCTGTCCCGACTCCGTCCCATCCATCGGGAGAAGGCGAACCTTGCAGAGAAGCTCACAGACTCGGCCAGTTACTCTCAGCTCCCCAGGACCTCAAGTCCCAGCAGGCTTCCAGTTGGCCAAGAAGCCCAGAGAGGGAGGAGCTGGCCTCAGAGTCACACAGCAAGGTTGGGCTATGTCCTGGCTCTTCCCACGACCCACTGCAAAATCAGTTCTTCACCTCAAAATGCTTTTCCCAGCACAATAGCCTCGTCCCTCGCTGTCATCTCACAAGTCCTTATGGCATGAACCTTGCACCTGTCCCCTGTCCTGAAGCCAGGGGTGGGCCATGCGTGTGTGTGTGTGTGTGTGTGTGTGTGTGTGTGTGTGTGTGTGTCTATCTTTCTCCGGGTCTCTCTGTCTGTCTCCCTCTTCCCTCTGCCCCCCCGCCCCCCGTCTTCCCCTGGCTCTGTCCCCTGGCTCTCCTGTTCTTCCCTCTGCGACAGTTTCTACTTCATCGCACGTTGTCTCTGTCTCTCTGGGTGCCAGTCACTCTCCCTCCAGGTCCCTCTCTGGCTCTGCGGCTCTCTCAGGATGTGAATTAATCAGTCTCGCGCTCACTGTATGTACCTTGTTCTCTCTCTCTGGGCTCTGTTTTTGTTTGTTTGTTTTTGTTTTGTTTTGTTTTGTTTTTCAGACTCCTTTTAATCTCTCCTTATTTCTGTCTGACTCTCTCTGCCTCTGCTTCTCTTTCTGCATGCGTGCACACACACACACTCACACACACACACACACACACACACACACACACACACCTGGCAGATACGCACACTAGCCCCCCACCCCCAACCCCTCTGGGCTCACCTGAGAGCAGGATTCCTGTCCACTGGTGGCTCCGTGAGTCAGCCGGCCCCATGGGTCCCCGCCCCAGCTCCAGGGCGCCAGGCCCTCTGTGTCCTCGGCTCCTTCCACAAACACAGGCCCTCACTCCAGTCCGGCTGCGGCCCACTGGCTGCCTGCCTGTCCCTCCTGCTCTGTGGCAAACTCCCCAGAATGGTGATGACAGTGGCTCCCAGGACAGGTGGGGTGGGGGCAGGGAGGGGACTTTGGCCTTACCTCTGCCCTCCCACACCCCAGGGCTCATTTTCCTTCTCTCCCCAGCGTGCAAGTAGGAATTCCAGGATCCCCAAGGACCAGGAACTAAGATCATTGTGGCCAAGAGCAATAAAAACAATCATGGCCAGTCACTTGGGGCTTAGTAAGACTAGGCAGCAGGCCAGGCTCACCTTGAGCAGCCGTAAATATTAAATGAGCTGAGAGTGTGCTTGTGGTATAGGTCCTGGTCATAAACAAAAGCAGGAAGCAACTGGCCAGGGCTGGGAAAGCCCCCAGGGGAAGGGCTTCCCAGGAGAGGGGATGTGTGACCTGAGACCTGGAGAAGATAGCAAAGGTTTGATATACGAGAAGTACCTTTTTCTTTTTTCTTTTTCTTTTTTTCTTCTAATGTTGCTATACAGGATGTTAAACCTGGGAATGCTCTACGACTGAGCTACACCCCCAGTCCTTTTTATTTTTTTTTTTATTTTTAGACAGGGTCTCGCTAAGTCATGGAGGCTGGCCTCACACATGGCATCCTCCTGCCTCAGCCTCCTGAGTCGCTGGGATTACAGGCACGCGCCACCATGCCCAGCTCTTTTTTCTAATTCTGTATGAGCAACACAAGCTATTGGCTTTCGGGAGCCTATAGATCAAGATTTATCATTCTACTGTAAAACATATAAAACAAACAAACAAACAAATAAATAAATAAATAATTCTTATAAAAAGATTCATCATGACCAACTAGGCAAGGGAAATATCCTTAATCCAAGTATAAATCCATTCATTCACTTAAAAAAAATACCCCCTGGGCTGGGGTTGTGGCTCAGTGGTAGAGAGCTCACCTAGCACGTGCACAGCCCGGGTTCGATCCTCAGCACCACGTACAAATAAACGCATTGTGTACAACTAAAGCAAATAAATAAATATTATTTTAAAAATACCCCCTGAATTCTCCCTGTGCTGATCTGTGTCCCTGGTGGGGACATAGTGGTGACCCAGACAGCTCCAGCCCTGTCATCATGGAGGTTCCCAGTCCAACAGGGGACACAGACCTGGCCCCAGATGGCGAGAAGCCCAGCAGGCAGAACTGGCCTGGAGGAGAGCAGGGGGCCTGGCTCAGGGAGGACCCAGGAGGGCTTCGGCCTCAGGGCAGAGACCTGGGAGATGGCGGCAGCACTGGCAGTGCCTCTGAGGCCCAGAGGGAAGTCCTGGTGACCTGGGCACAGAGGACGTGAGAGGCTGGGTGGTCAGGTGGGTCTGGAATCTCGAAGCTACCCCTTAGGGCACGAGGAGCAGCCAGGCACCGAGGGGCGGAGGTCTCGTCTCACCGCCCCTACCTGGGCCCCGCTCCTGCTACAGATGGCCACCAGTTATCTGCCCCCCGAGAGCATGAGGCCTCCAGGTGGCTCTGGATCAGACTGCCTGGATCCCGACTCCTCCATTCTCTCTCTCTCTCTCTCTCTCTCTCTCTCTCTCTCTCTTGGTACCAGGATTGAACTCAGGGCACTCGACCCCTGGCCACATCCCCAGCCCTTTTTTGTATTTTATTAGAGGCAGGGTCTCACTGAGTTGCTGAGTGCCTCACCATTGCTGAGGCTGGCTTTGAACTCGCAATCCTCCTGCCTCAGCCTCCCAAGTGCTGGGATGACAGGCGTGCGCCACTGCGCACAGCAGACTCCCCCATTTTCTACTGTGTAGCCCTGGCCCGTAGGTCCCCCGTCTAGCAGGGACTCTGAGAGAGACATAACTGCTGAAGGCCCGCTTCAGCAGCAGGGAAAGGGTGAATCCCGAACAATGCTGGTGGGGAGAGTCAGGGATAGGATGGAAGGGATGCACACGAGTCAGGTTGCGAAAATCCCTCTGCTTTATTTTTCTCTCTTGCAAGTACATAAACACACTTCCAGGCAGCACACATTCTATTTTTTTACATACAGTCACAAGACCCAGGGAAGCAGCAACATTCTTATCGTTTATCCAACCTCTCAAGGTTTTGTACAAACATACAGTTTTTTTTTTTTTTAATATTCATTTATTTGCTTTTAGTTGTACAGAATGCGTTTTTACGTGGTGCTGAGGATCGAACCCGGGCCGCGCACGTGCTAGGCGAGCGCTCTACCGCTGAGCAACAACCCCAGCCCCAAACATACAGTTTTGAATCTTCTACGATTTCGTTACGTTTATCTGCAGTAGTCTGGGTTCAAATTTGTCTTCTTAAGAATTCCTTTTAGCCATTCCCCGCACACCTGCACAACTGCCTGGAATACAAAGCGCTTTCTATCATGGTCCTGTTTACAGTCTAGGGGCAGGAAAAAAGGGAGGCAAGCTAGATGCTAGTCCTGAAGGACTTTGTCTTAATTAACTTCTAAGTAACTATTCTAAGTTATCCTGAAAACAAAAGAAGTCCCTTTCAATTACAAAGAGGCTCTAATAGCCTCATTTTGGTGCATAATGATTATAGCAAGAGAGGTTAAAATAATTGGCATTGGTTAAGCTGCTTCTCTATAGTAATTAATATTAGTGTTAGAAAAGTTGCAGGATAGATGAACGCACGCTGAAAACCGCCGTATAGGAAAAGGGAAGGGGGTTTACTGAATTACCAAAAGAAACACGTGGAGGGGATGGGGATGAACCGCAGGGGACTAACGGGAGCTGGAGTACACGGGAACAGAGAGCAGGTACAGAGAGCAGGAATAGAGAGAGGCAGAAACCGAGAGAGGCAGGAACAGAGAGAGGCAGGAACAGAGAAGGCAGGAACAGAGAGAGGCAGGAACAGAGAGAAGCACGAACAGAGAGGAGCAGGAACAGAGAGCAAGCTCAGTCTGGGGCTGGTTTAAATAGAGTAGGGGTCATAAAACCCCTTGGAGTGAGTCCTTGCCCTATAGGCTAGCAGAGGTGGTGGGGGGGTAGTGGACAGGGCACTTGCTGGTCAGGTTTCTTGGTCACGCTGAAGATCTTGGGAGGTGTAGTTTTTTAACAAAGCACCTGGGGAGGTGTGGCCTTCTGCCTGGAATCCAACAATTAGTAGTAGTAGTAATAATAATAATAATAATAAATAATAATAATGGAATGTTAATAAAATTCCAGCCACGGATTCCACAAGGCTTTAAGTTTTCCAAATCAGTTTCATTCTATTAAGATAGCGACATTTGGTGGCCACACGTGAGAACAAAAGGTGAGACAGTAAGAATAAGGAGTGGCAGGAACATATACAAAGTTAACTCTCATAGCGCTGCACAAGAGAAGCATTTCTCAAGCAAAGAGGAACCAAGCTCGACTCCCTGAATTAATGGGAAGGAACTCGGGCTCAACTCATTTGCATAACTGAGGAAGAACTTGGCTTCGGATCCCGCCCCCAGCTAAGGGGGGGGGACCTGGGCTCGATTCCAACATAGTGTGAGAGATGCCACACATAAGGATGGCCTGGCCTCTGAGGAGCCTCTGTGGTCAGGAGCACGAGGCTGCCCAAGCACCCGGGCTGGCGTCCCAGTCCTCCACGTCCAGCTGCAGTTCAGCCAGAGGGTCACGTCACCTGTAGGAGTCTCGCTGGCAGATTGTGATCAGCAACAGTCCGCCCTCCCGGGTTGGGGGTGAGGACTCCGAGACTCAAGCTAGGTCAGTGTAAGGACACAGAGGAGGCGCTCGAGGACTGTGAATCCCCCCCCAGAAGCCGTGACTGTGTCACTGCAGCCCGGCCCCATGAGGAAGGGTCCCAGGGACTCACAGCTGCAGACCCAATGTCTGTGCCCCCGCCCCCAAGTCCAGATGTTGCAGCCTAGCCTTCAGTGCCCTGGGAGGAGGAGGGGCCCTTGGGAGGTAACTGTACCCCCCACTGAGATGAGTGACCTTATAAAAAGACTCCAGGGAGCGCCTGCTCCTTCTACTATGCGGGGATGTAGTGAGAAGACGGGAGTCTGCAACCCAGAAAAGGGCCGTCACCAGAACCTGGGGCTGCTGGCCCTCTCCTGGCCCCCCAGCCCCCCGACCAAGAGCAGCGTCTGGGGTATCGTCCAGCAGCCGGACCTAACAGCCACACAGCACCTGTGGGCCCGTCCTAGGGGCTGGGACACATCAGGGAATGAGCCAAACGGAAAACCCTGCCCGGAAGGAGAGAGCCCCCGCCAATCAACCTGAGCCCGCAGGACAGGGCATGGGATGTGATAAGAAGATGCTGAGCCAAGCCCTTGTCCCAGAGTCGGGGAGTCGCGACGCTGACGTACTGGACTGCAGAAATAGCCCAAACCTAAGCCAGGGCAAACGGGCCTGTCGCCCCACAGAGGCCTGGCCGGGGCCTGGTGCCAAGGCCCGCTCCACACAGCAAGCACTGCAGCTGGGAACCCTGCCCCCTCAACCTCCCCGGGAGCTGGGGTTGCAGGCGAGCAGAGAACGTGGAAACGGGGCGGACCCATGCAGAAGCTCAGACCAAAGCATTAACCAATAGCACGAGCACTCTCCCAAAACCTGATTAGCATAAATCTGGACCAATAGCACTGACCCGAGTGCTATATAAACCCCTGGGCCAGCACACTCAAGTGGGCATGTTGCGATGGGCAAAGGTGCGACTTAATGCAGTGGAGGGGGAGAAATAAGGAATGTCCACGCACTTCTGCCCTTTTCAGTGCTTTATTAACTGAGATTACTCCGTACAATTTCCCTCTACAGGTTCTTTTTTTTTTTTTTTTTTTTTTTTTTTTTTGGTTCCAGGGATTGAACTCAGCAGCACTAGACCACTGGGCCACATCCCCAGCCCTTTTTTGTATTTTATTAGAGACAGGGTCTCACTGAGTTGCTAAGTGCCTCGCCATTGCTTGTCACATCTTCCTTGGGACAAGTGAGCAAGGCTCCTTGTCTGAAATAATAGGGAGAGAAAGCAAGGCTTCTCTCCCTCTTCCAGGAACGATGTTAGAAAAAATGGCATCGCGATGGTTAATTCTATCTCCCTATTCTCACTGTGTTTCTGTGTGACCACTAGGGGCTCATGAGTTAGCTATTAAACATAAATCTGATTACACAAATTTACATTGTGAAGTCTGAGCCAGGAGCTCTATAGCAAATTCATTAGTACATGAGAAAAACAGGTTTATAATTAGACATTAGGCTTGTAAGTAATGATTAAACTTGTGGCTCTTGCTGTGCCCCATAGTTCAGACTTTTCTAAGTTATAGTTATAAGGTTTAAGTTATAGTTATAAGACTTTCTTGTGATTGATAAGGATTCTTTTATCTTAGGTAAGTTTAGGATATTCGTTTAAGATATATTGATATAAGTTTTCCATGGTAGAGACCCCTTAGATCTAACACCTGATCAAAGGAAAAATACCTGTTAGCTTAACTTTTGAATAACAGCTATACTTCCTTCTTTCTAGTTCAAAACAAAGTCATTATAGGAAACAATAGTAAGTTGAGTTCAGTTAAGGTTTAGCTATGATGTATTGGAGCAATCTAGCTGTGAGAAATCATGAGTGGACTTAAGGGGTTACGGAAATAGGTTTAGGTGAAAACATGTTTTGTACTGCTATACGATTGTTCTTGACATTTAAGATTGATCAATATATGCTTTATTTACATCTTTAGATAAGTTTAATCAGTAATATGTACTTAGAACAATATCCTGTTTCCCTCAGAATGTATAACCCTGAAATTCCTTAATGTAACTTGTTTCCTTCATAATGTATAACTCTGAAATTCTTTAATGTAACCTCAAAAGCTGTAACGTAAAAGACTGTGCTGTCTGGGCTATAAAAACTCGGGTAAAAGAAGTAAAGTTAGAGTTAGCCTCCAGACTTGTGTGTTGCGTGGTCTATCTCTCACCTTTTCGCCGACGTCTTCTCCCCTCAAACAGGAGCTGGTCTCCGGCAATTGCTGAGGTTGGCTTTGAACTCGCGATCCTCCTGCCTCAGCCTCCCAAAGTGCTGGGATTACAGGCGTGTGCCATCGCGCCCGGCCTCTACGGGTTCTTTTTTTTTTTTTTTTTTTTTTTGGTACTGGGGATTGAACTCAGGGGCACTCCACCACTGGGTCACATCCCCAGTGATAGATAGCTTACCCTCCCCCCAGAGTTCTCCACATCCTGAGAGAAGCAACCTTGTTTCATTCTCGGCAGGATGTTTCTTCCCCGGACAGGATGTTTTCCCCCCCCCCCCCCCCCCCCCCCCCCCGGGCAGGATGTTTCTTCCCGGGCAGAATGTTTCTTTTCCCCAGGCAAGAGCCAATAGGCTTAAAGGACACCCTGTTCTAGCCAATGGTGTTGGGGTTGCTCTAGTGCACCCCCCACCAGAAATCCCTATATAAGGCCCTGTCTGAGAGACTCAGATCAGACAGAGAGAGACACACGGACACAACATCGGATCGTCGCTGCTGAGAGGAGGAAGACATCGGCTCGTCGCTGCAGAGAGGAGGAAGCCACTGCAACAGCTCCAGACCCATCGCCTCCAGCCGACGGCAGCTGCTCCAGCTGCCAGCTCCAGACCTACTACCTTCAGCCCGACGGCCGCTCCCAGCTGACAGCTCCAGCCTCCAGCCAGACAGCAGCTGCTTTAGCCGACAGCTCCAGAGATCCCAGCCGGTGCAACCAAGCACCCACCTTCTGTCCAGAGCTTGCACACTCCCCTCTCCCTGACTCCCTTCTCCCACCAGAGCTTGCACACTCCCTTCTCCCTGACTCCCCTCTCCCACCTCTTCGACCTTCGACCAGAGCACCTCTTCTCGGGTTTTCGCTACCAGCCACGAAGGCTGTTGAATAAATCTTTTGGCTGCACGGCTGTCCCCGGTGTGATGCTTTGCCCTTCACCCAGCCTTTTTTTGTATTTTATTTAGAGACAGGGTCTCACTGAGTTGCTAAGTGCCTCGCCATTGCTGAGGCTGGCTTTGAACTCGAGATCCTCCTGCCTCAGCCTCCCAAAGTGCTGGGATTACAGGAGTGCGCCACCACGCCCGGCCTCTACAGGTTCTTAATCAAGAAAATGAAACCCTTAATGCTAGGCACTGCAATAGACAAAATCAATCCACAGCAAACAATTCTAAGTTAATTCTAAGCACTGCAAACACACTTAATCACGACAGGCTCATGACAGACATTCCCTCTGGTGCTAAGCTCGAGGGCTAGATCTAAAGTCTCCAGCCTTAGGCTCTAAGTCCCGCAGATGCCCACTCACTCAGACCATGGTGATCAGGTCAGGAACCAAGGCAGGCTTCTCCTGGGGTGGAGCTGACAGCTGGTTGAGGAGAGGGAGACGTAGCAGTTCTCACCAGGGTCGGGATGTGGCTGTAGAGTTTGAGAGTGAGGAAGATGCAGAGGATCAGGCAAGCGATGAGCGGAGCTGGGGTGTCAGTCCAGGTCCTCGTGGGGCTCTCCAGCAAGGGGGCATCAGCGTCAGCTGGCTGCATGTGTGTTCACTGGCTCCATCATTTATACTTACTTTTGGGGCTTCTGACCGCCCTTGCAATCTCTGTAGGTTGCTACCGGGTTTCTCAGTGACGTCATTGGTCCTGAGGTTAGAGCATCTGGCCTGGGGTCCCCGCCCTGATTTTCTCATCTTTTGCGAGGGTGACATGACAGAGACTTCCCTCTGGGTTTCTGCTGCGGTTGTGAGGAGTGACTTACTCTATCAGGCTGTGCCTGATGACTCTAGTGGAGGGCTCTCTAGGTGTGTCTGGTGGGGACTGCAGGCTCACAGTGAAGTTTTAAAATTCAGTTGCTAAGGCCTAAGGCCACCTACGGGATCCCCCTGGCCTTGTGGGAGTTCTGTTTCTGTGCACACAGAGGGCCATTAAGAGCTGCAACCCACCAAGACATCCCCGCCTTGACCACCCTCTCCCACGACAGCAGGCTTTCTCAGCTGTAGACTCCTGGGCCCCACGCAGACCCCACCCGCCCGTCAAAGTGGAGAAACTCTGGTTTCAATACATGACACAGTGGAAAACTGAAAAGTGGACTAGGGGAAAGGGTATCACCATTCCATCCCGGAGTTGAAGTGGAATTAGTTTAATGAAGCTCACGGAGGTGAGATGACTTGGAGAAGTCACCAGGCCTCTAAGACAAAGGGTTCTAGTCCCCCTGGCTCTCGGCCTAGGTGGCACTCTCTAAGGCCCAAACATGGTGGTATTTTTTTTTTTTTTTTTTTTTTTTTTTTTGGTACCAGGGATTGAATTCAGGAGCACTCGACCACCAGGCCACATCCCCAGCCTTTTTTTGTATTTTATTTAGAGACAGGGTCTCACTGAGTTGCTAAGTGCCTCTCTATTGCTGAGGCTGGCTTTGAACTCGATCCTCCTGCCTCAGCCTCCCAAGTGCTGGGATTACAGGCATGCACCACCATGCCCAGCTCCAAACATGGTGATATAGAAATTTCCCCCATGTGCCTGCCCATGGCTACCTCCAGCCCCACCTTCTCTGCACACCTGGACCAGTGAATCCTGTGGTCATGTCACCCCAACTCAGGCACTCCTTGTGTGGACATCACCTCTAAAATTGCTCCAGCCTCACCCTTTGCCTAGCATTCAAGGTCTCAGTCACCCACCCTGTCTGCCTCCTGGCCACCCGCCTTCTCCTCTGCAGGGTCTCGCTGTGCTGGGATCCCACCTCCTCCCGACCCTCCTCCCCCCCAAGAGGACAGAGCTGCCGCTGCAGGGGACTTCCCAAAGTGACCCCTTCCTGCAGGACCAGGTTTTTATTTTTTCTCTCTAAATACCCACCCACCCAACCCCCAGGGCAGATTCCTTCTTTTCCTGTCCCCAAGAAGTGTGCGGGAGGGACTTTCTGGGTACCTCTCTGCAGTACAGCTGCTGCTTTATTTTCAACAGGTAAAAATAAATAACCTCAGGTCCTTCCCACTTCCTGTCCTCGTCCAAGTCCCAGCCACATAGCCGGGCTCTCTCATGGGACCCCGCTGGCCTCCCAACACCCTTCCCTCCCTGGGGCCACCTTCCCAACCCAATCAGCTCAGCAGCGATGTCTGTGGCCCTACTGTGTGTGCGGGGGCGGGGGGCTGTTTTAGGTGCACATCAGAAAATGAGATTGCAGGTGAGGAACAGGGAGAGTTTTGTGGTAGGAAGTGAGAGGCCCCCAGGAATCGAGGACTTGAGAGAGAAGTTAGTTACATCACGACAACACTCCATGCCACCAGGACTGTGTAGGTCCTCGGGCATGACCTTTGAGAAATAGGAGTGAAAGTCAGAATTTCCATTTGAATTGTGAATGTTCGAATGCCATTTCACTCTGGGGTCACATGAGCCACAGCTTCTCGTGGGTCACGCATAGAAGGTAAAGAAGTAGTGAGACGGGGCCCAGGCACAGGGGCGCACACCTGTAATCCCAGCAGTTCAGGGGCTGGGGCAGGAGGATGGCAAGTTTGAGGTCAGCCTCCGTGACTTAGTGAGACCCTGTCTCAAAATAAAAAAAAATAAATAAATAAAAAGGACTTGGGGTGTGGTTCACTGGTAGAGTACCCATGGGTTCAACCCCCACTGAGAAGGAGGAGGAAAGAAAGTAAGAGGAAAAAGGGAAGAAAGGGCCAAACAGGGAAAGGTGAACCTGAAGGGCAAAAACCACACGGGAGACAACCGTGCAGCCAACAGATTTATTCACCTGCCTTTACGGCTGGCCGGAGGTAGAAGAGGTGCGGGGAGAGAAGGGTTGGGGATGAGCTCTGGACGGGGAGGTGGGCACCCAGACGCGCTGGCTGTGGTCTCTGGAGCCTGCTGGGGCAGCTGCTGACGGGCTGGAGGCGGTGGGTCGCCTAGGGTTGGTGCAGTGGAGGGCGGGAGCTTAAGTAGGGATTTCTGGTGGGGGGTGTACCAGAGCGACCTTCAAAGCTATTGGCTCCTGCCGGGGGGGGGGGGGGACACAGCGTCACAATGATGCCCTTTCCGGCACCATAGCAGCCCTGAGGGGCATTGATATCACCTACCTCACCCATAAGGAAAGTGTGCAGATCACAGAGGTCAAGTGACAAAGCTCCGGTCACAGAGCTAACAGAGGTGGAGCAAGAAGGTAGCTTGGCTGGTCCCACTCAAAGCCACCCTGACCTGCAGCCTCCCCTTAGACGTGACCTCTTAGTGGACATCAGTGTGTCCTTGGGCTCAGGGGAGCAGGAAGTGGGACCGGCCAGGCCTCGAGGGCTCATCAGGTCCCTGAGAGATGCCTTGCCCCATCCTGGGCCCTTGGTGACCCCCACCTGTGAGGAGGGCCCCCATCCTGGGCTCACCTGGGCTACTGAGGAGCATCTGGGTGCTGAGCCACAGGTCCCCAATGTCCCCAGAAATGCTCTCCCCTTCTAGTCTGCAGAAAACGACTCGTAAGATGAAAGGATAGAGAAAATCTGGTGTGTCTACATGGTGGAGCTTTATTCAGCCCTAAAGAAAACTGAAATTATGCCATTTGCAGGAAAACGGATGGAACTAGGAACCATCATGTTAAGCAAAATAAGCCAAACTCAGAAGGTCAAGGGTCGTATGTTTTCTCTGATACGTGGAAACTAGAAAGGAAAAAGAAAAAAAAATGTTGGGGGGGTGTCTCATGAAAACCCAGGGGAGCTCAGTAGAGGGAAGGCCAGTGGGCGGGAGGCGGGGAGGGCGGGGGCCGTGCTGGGGAGGGATATTGGCCACACGACATTGTCATCCTGTGTGCAGGGACAAACATAACAGCAAATCCCATCATCGGGTATGACTGTAAAATGCACCAATAAAAAAAATGTAGGGGGAAAAAAAGAGCTTCTAAGAGCCCCAGGGCCAGCCAGGCAGCCTCATTTGACGAGTCCTGCCTCCAGCCTCAGCCCCGAGGGTGTTGGCCAGGCCTCTGTCAAGGGCCACCATGTCCCAGTGGCGCTGGCAGCCAGCCTGGGGAGAGGCTGGCACCGTCCTGCAGGTCGGGACTGTTCAATGTCCCGCGCCCTGCGTCTCTGACCAGGGCTCTGGCCCAGGCTGTGCGCCCTCCGCTCCTCCTGGGTCACCCCAGGAGGGAGGGGCCTGCTGGAGGCGCCCATCCTGGCCCCCTGCAGAGAGAAGGGGAAACAGGCCTGAGAGACCCCAGGACCACCCAAAGGCCTGGCTGGATCCAGGTCTTGGGCTGGGGCCTCAGCCACGTGGTCCAGGCAGAAACAGGAAGTGGATTTTTTTTTTTTTTTTTGACACAGGTTGTCCCTTGGCTGCTGCAGCTGGCCTCAAGCTCTTGACCCCCTGCCTCCATCTGCTGATCGGCCGGGGTAACCCGTGTGCCTCACCGTGCCTGGCTCTGGAAGAGAAAATCTTTTTCAAGAGCCTCAGGGAGAACTGGTCAGAGAGAAAAGGAAGCATCTCTCCTGAGAAACCAGCTCTGCCAGTGACCAGCAGAGCCTGTGCCTGACCTTCAAACCTCGTCAGAATCTGACCACCTTCCAACAGCTCTGCCAGCACCGGCTCCACCTCCCACCTAGACCACCCAGGTCCCCGCTCCACTCTCTGCTCCTGGCCTCCTATTAACACCTACGTCAATTTATCTCCTTCCTCTGCTCGGAAGTTGCCATGGTTCTTGTATCACTCAAGAGAAAAGCCAAAGTTCCTACGGTGCCCCCAAGGCCTCCCATGATCCAGCCTCAATGCTCTCTGACCTCCCCTCCCCTTCCCCTGCTCCCTCCACTCTAGCTGGGGCCTCTCCTCTGGTTTGTAAACACCTGAGACACAGCCCTGCCTCAGGACCTTTGCACTTGCTTTTCTTTCTGCCCCAAACACTTTCCTCAAGATAACCACATGGCTTCCACATCCCACTCACTCAGGTTCTTGTTCCAGGGACACCCCTTGGGAGAGTCCACCCTGAGCAGGGAATTCACCCTCTGTACACCCAGGAGTTGCCAGCCCACATCTCTGGTGTATTTCTCTCCAAGCCTCATCATACTCTGCCGCTTCCGGTTGACTGATGCCCCTCCCTAAATGCCAGCTTCACAAGGACAGGCGTCTCCATCTGTTTCCATTGCCACTGAATGCCCAATGCCTAAGACAGTGCTTGGCATATAGCAGGTGCTCAGTAAATATTCTGTGGTTGTATGTGAGATCCTGCCGTGAGCAGTTAATTGAATCTAGTTAAGTGAGGGTTTTAATCTCACGCACATACGCAGTAAAAGGCTCAGTGAGGCAAGGTCACTTCCCACATAGCTCGTAAGGCAAGGAGGAGGGGTTCAGACCCATGGCCAATGCCAAAACCCATGTTCTTAATCCTATGCTATGCAGCCCCTAGACTGGCGGATTTTACTGATGAGGCTCAGAGAACATAATACTGGCCCTATGAATGTCGCCTTAACCAACCAAGCAGTCTCCCAAAGATAAGAAGCCAAGTATATAGGAGCCAGAGCGAGCCCTGGGACAGGGAGACCCCTTCTGCATCCCTCCATTCTTGGCTAAGGGCAGCTCCGCCCCCTGGTGGCCACTCATGGAACTGGTGTCCATGGTGTCCAGGAGAATTGGTGTCCCAGGAGAATCGCGCTGACAAGTCGCAAGTGCTTAAAATCCTTAAGGTACAAAGAGCTCCTGAAAAACAAAACGGAAAGAAAGACAACAGGAGAGTTGGTGGGCAAACAACATGAATAAGCCATTCACGAAGAACCTCATCCGCAACCAACCATAAAACAGGAGAAGATGTGCAGTTTCGCTGGGAATGGAAATGTAGCTTGAAACAGCAGCGAGGCTGGGCTGGAGCTCAGGAGAGCAGCGCATGCGCGGGGCCCTGGGTTCCATCCCCAGCACCAAAATAAATAAATAAATAAATAATAAAAATAAAACCGCCAAAAAGCAAGAGGGGGGTCGCGGAATGTGAATTATATCAAGCTTTGGGAAACAAGGCTCTTGCAAATATCTGGGCACTGGAATTGTGACAAGCTCCCCGACAGTGTTTCCAGCGTGTCTGGGAACAAGAATTTTCCAGGTGTGCCTGGTGGACCTCACACATCAGAGTCATGGGGAGTTCATTAACAGAGCTTCCTGGGTCCCAGTCTGAATTCTGATCTCAGACCCACATTTTAACAAACTCCCTGGGTGATTCTTAAATGCTCTAGAATTTGAGAATCATTAGCATAGAACCTGCTGTGGATTGGGGAATCCAGGTACCAAAAAAAGTGTGCAGAGTTAGACCCAGCTGTGTGCCCTTGGGCCAGTCCCCAAACCTCTCTGATCCTGCTTAACTATGTACACTTCAAAGCCCAGAGCACCACTACAGTGACCACCGGCCACAGGTGACCATTGAGCAGCTTAAATGTGGGTGGTCTGCTTGAAAATGTGCTGAGTCAAATACACAGGGGTGTTGCCACCTGCAGCAAAGATACCGCGGGAAAGAATTCGGAAGCAGACTGGAAAATGAATAGGCTCTTTATTCTTGCTTCTTCTAACTTCTCTCTCCGGCTTCAACAACCTCTCCAACTCCAACCACCACCTCTAGCCAACCTCACCTGGTTAAATACTTTTTGCCTTAACAAGTATACACGTGTCAACAGCTCAAACTTACAGGTGCGTCACATAGTGTTCACAGGCATAGAAAGATTCTTAGATAAATGCATGAATATCAGGTGAAAATACTGAAACACCTCTTATGGCTCTCAGCTAGCCGCCACCTTAGCTATCTCCTTATTAGGGCTCTTACACAGGGGATTTGGAAAATTTGATATGAGAAAGAATTTTACATATCTTGTTAATTATTTTTAACATTGATCACATGTTTGAATGATGTTTTATATGTATGGTTTAAATAAATTATGTTACTAAAAGTAATTTCACCTTGGGCTGGGGTTGTAGCTCAGCAGTAAAGCGCTCGCCTAGCATGGGAGAGGCCCTGGGTTTGATCCTCAGCACCACATAAAAATAAATAAATAAAATAAAGGTATTGTGTCCATCTACAACTAAAAACTATTTTTTTTTTTGTGGTACCCGGGATTGAACTCAGGGGCCCTCGACCACTGGGCCACATCCCCAGCCCTTTTTTGTATTTTATTAGAGACAGGGTCTCACTGAGTTGCTAAGTGCCTCGCCATTGCTGAGGCTGGCTTTGAACTCGCGATCCTCCTGCCTCAGCCTCCCAAAGTGAAAACTAAAATTTTTTTAAAAAGTCATGTCACCTGTTCCTTTTTGCTTTTCAATGTAACTACTAGACAATTTTTAAATGCATCTGTGGCTTGAATTATATTGTCACTGGACACCTAATGATACCGCCATTTACCGGTGACAAGTTCTGCTCCCCCAAATTTTGAAGTTTGAACATTAGAGAAGCACGCCGAGGCAAGTATATAAAGCAGGGTTTACTTAAGAGGGGTAACATAGACTTCTCCCAGGAGGGATAAGGGGGCTATTGCTGGTATTCCGGTGTCCCAAGAATCGAGGCAGGTCTGCCTCTTTTATGTGAGCCAGGGCTTCCTTTATTCTCCTGCTTTCTCTCTCCTATTTCTCTCCTTCAGGGATTGCAAGGGCGGTCAGAAGCCCCAAAAGTAAGTATAAATGATGGAGCCAGTGAACACACATGCAGCCAGCCGACGCTGATGCCCCCTTGCTGGAGAGCCCCACGAGGACCTGGACTGACACCCCAGCTCCGCTCATCGCTTGCCTGATCCTCTGCATCTTCCTCACTCTCAAACTCTACAGCCACATCCCGACCCTGGTGAGAACTGCTACTCCTCCCTACAACCCTCTCCTCAACCAGCTGTCAGCTCCACCCCAGGAGAAGCCTGCCTTGGTGATCACCATGGTTTCAGTGAGTATGCCTGTGGTGGCCTTGAGACCTGAGACTTAAGACTTTTAATCTAGCCCTTGAGCTCAGCACGCAGAGGGAATGTCTGTCATGAGCCTGTCGTGATTACGTGTGTTTGCAGTGCTCAGAATTAACCTAGAATTGTTTGCTGTGGATTGATTTTGTCTATTGCAGTGCCCAGTATTAAGGACTGTCATTTTCTTGATTAAGAACCTATAGAGGGAAATTGTATGGAGTGATCTGAGTGAAGAAAGCATTGAAAAGGGCAGAAGTGCGTGGACATTCTTTATTTCTCCCCCTCAACTGCAGAAGTCGCACCTTTGCCCATAGCCACAGTTATAGAGGACCCAGAAGACAGGGTGGGTAAGTCCCGCCTCCCACACTTTCGCGGGCTTTTCTTTCCTTCCTACCCCCACTCAAGCGGGGCTTATGGCCGCCTCCTAGCTACAAACCTGCACTTTTTCTCATTCAGGCTCAAACAGACCTTCCAAACCTGTACCTTGCCGTTTGGGCTTCATTTTCAATGCTAACAAAAAATTTTTTTCAGACAAACTCCTGTATCACTGCCCCGAGTCTGACTTATTTTCAAAGTTAAATAATCTGATTTTTTAAATCCCTTTGTTTCTATGTTTGTGTTACTAAATAATGTTATTAATAGGAGATGCTAGGCATACGTTTACATTTTACTTTCATAAGATTTGTTTCAAATTAAATGATTACATAATTATAAGCTACACATTTATTCTTTTCTTTTCTTTCTTTTTTTTTTTTTTTTCTTTGTCTTTTTTGGTACCAGGGATTCAACTCAGGGGCACTCAACCACTGGGCCACATCCCCAGCCTTTTTTTTTTTTTTTTTTTTTTTTTTTGTATTTTATTAGAGACAGGGTCTCACTGAGTTGCTAAGTGCCTCGCCATTGCTGAGGCTGGCTTTGAACTTGTGATCCTCCTGCCTCAGCCTCCCAAGTGCTGGGATTACAGGCGTGCACCATTGTGCCCGGCTATGTCTTTATTCTTTTTTTTTTTTTTCACCCACACTGTCTATACCTTTATTCTTAATGCATATGTTTCCAGTTACTTAAGTAATCTATAATCTTTAATTCAGAGAATAATTAATATATGTCCATTTGCTTCTAATCGTTTTGGATCAACCCAGCCTAATTGCATCTTAAGACTGGGAGCCATCCTGTCAAAACGTTATGAAAAGTCCATTTCTGTTTTCTGTAGAAAACTAAGATTTCTATTTGGCCTGATCATATTTTGATGTTTTAAACTTGTTTGGAATTCCTGCCTGTGCCTTGAACTCACCCAGGTCTGGCTTTCCCTGAGCAGATAACAACCCCTCTCTAAAACCTAATGGCACCTCTGAATATGTTGGGTCCAACTTTACTCCCTACCTTGGAATGTCATGCCATGTAGATCATTAATTTGCTATCTGCCCTTGTATTGTGTATGTCAGAACCCTGTTAGCTGTAAATTCCCAAGACCCCCCCCCTCCTTTTCTTGGTAACTTTTTGGGCTACAGAAACCTTGTCTTCCCGGAGGACAGGGCTGATCTTGAGCCTGGTTTTTGGGAGAGACAGTGGCTGGCCAGCTTTCTTTGTGTATATAACATAAGCTTGCTTTACTTTGATTTAAATTGGAGTTGGTGGTCTTGTCTTTGTGTTGTGGTTCAACAGTTTTCCCTCAACAGGAAACACATAATTTATATTTTTTATACATGCATTTATCTGATGCTCTACTTTTTATAGTTAAAGATATTCAAGATAAATGTAATTTACTATGAAATACTTATTTCAAAGGATGCTTATTAAATTATAAGGTTGAGATACAACCTTCAAGTAATCTTTAATTCCTAATTATTATCCAGATTTTTATAAAATGATAAACAGATATAATCCTATGAACAGGATATCTAAAGGCTTTGGCTACACTTCCATTGAGATATCACTTATTATCAAGGTACAATAATCTGTTTAGATTCTAAACTTTATAGAAATTATTCCAAAATATAACCAAGGAACAATTCTAGAAAGAGAGAGAAAGAAATGCTTCTGCGGCGAGGATAAGAAATTGGAAGAGTCCTAAGAGGAAGAAAAACAATCATCTCTGGTAAAAGAAGAGGTCTTTATATATATTCAAGATTTTAATGATGGGAAAATTTTCCTAAGAAATCTTTATATGATTATCTAGACAGTGATAGAAGAAGTTAAAATAACTGAGAAACAGATTTGTGTATAGCTGGATTGACTATAAATATATAAAATGATCAGTTTTAGGATGTTTTATATTTTCCCTGATATTATTATGCTTGATATAAACCAAGATTTTTGTCCATACTTTGAAATTACAAAAACTTATTGGAACATTAAGTTTATGTTCATTTCAATAAGGTCATTATTTGCCTAGTGATTCTTGCTGTTTGCACAAGGACTTTTTTTTTTTTTTTTTTTTGGTACCAGGGATTGAACTCAGGGGCACTTGACCACTGGGCCACATCCCCAGCCCTTTTTTGTATTTTATTAGAGACAGGGTCTCACTGAGTTACTAAGTGCCTCGCCATTGCTGAGGCTGGCTTTGAACTCACGATCCTCCTGCCTCAGCCTCCCAAAGTGCTGGGATTACAGGCGTGCGCCACCGCGCCTGGCAAGAACTAATTTTTAGTGAATTAAAATTCACAGATCCTTGATTAAACAATAAATGTCTTCAAATACTACCTTGAGTTCCAATTTTGGAACTTCTCTTTAAAGACTAAATTTGATTGATTCAGAAATATCAATGAATATGATAATTATTACTAATTCTTACAAGTTAATTTCATACGTTTACTAAATATATTGGTCTTTGGAGTATAAAATTTAAGAGAACATTTATCAGAACTAATTTTTCCAAACTAAAATTATATACCATTTCTGATCTATGAAGATTGCAGGGTTTGTTCAAATTTGATTTGTATCATTTAGGGTTTTCTAACTGAACCTATTATTAATAAGGTACATTGTAAAAGTTTATTTTTTAAAGACTATTGAGAGACACCTATTTAAAGGATAATATTCTGAAATACAAGGATATTTTGAGACCTTCTCTCAGGAAGGGATTCAGAGGTCTTTTAATTTGTCCATTTTACATGTAACATCAAAATGGATCAGCTAGTCTATATAGAGGAAAATTACAATGATCAAAAGAGGTGTCTTATTATCATATATTTTGGGGTCTAACCTCAATCACTAGGTTAGACCTAGTGAGAAAAGACCTTAAAAAATTACCTACTAGAAACAAAAAATCAAAGGGACCTTTCCAATTTAATACAAACAAAAACAAATTCAGGGAGATTTTTGAAAGATCCAAATACATGTATTATAATATTTCAAAAGTTGTTCTGGTTTTTTTTGTTTTGTTTTGTTTTGTGTTTTCTTTTCTTTTCTCTCGTGGTGGCTGGTTGGGGATTGAACCCAGGGTCTTATGCACACGGCAAGCACTCTACCAACTGAGCTGTATCCCAGCCCAGTATTTCAAAACTTATGCCAGACGTCTGACCTCACCTAGAAAGATATTATGCTATTACTTAGCTAAACTTTCAAATAGAAGACCACTCTACAGACAATTTAAAAAGATTTATCTTAACCATGTCCCAATAACACACAACATACAGTTGGTCTGGAGCACAGATAATTTCCCAAAACAGATTAAAATCCAACAGATAAACAAAATGCCTACAAATAATTATAGTAGGCCTTCAGGAGAATCCTACTATTTTCATAGAGAGACTCAGAGAGACAGTACAAACACCCTAAAATTATAGAGGACCATCCATTTTCAAAGGATTACAGAAGTTGACAAATTTAGGTGTTACCCCACAATGTAAAGATCAAATAAAAGAAAGAAAAAACATAAAGACAGGAAAAGAATAAAATACTAGCCTTGACCACAAAAGAAATAAACATCCTGAATAAAAACGTTACTTCCTGGGTAAAAAAGGTTTGTGAACCTCTAGAACATTGAAACAGGGCCTTACTTCGAGCCCCTGTCACCAGTTCATCACTGAGAGAAATAACTAAAAAATAGTCACCCCTAAAATATTAGACAGACAGCCATAAACAAGTCAGCTCAACAGCCAATAGTTTATCTCAATAAAAAACCTAAATGTGATAAGCCCATTCTCTACTTTAAAAACAAGTTAATGCCCTACAACACACATTGATATTTTTAAAATTAGTAAAGTCATGAATTCTACATAATTATTAGAGCTAATCTTGCTACATTTAAGTTATTAAAGACATTCATACAATGTTTCTTTATACGTAGATTGTTTTGACATAAGTCCCTCAACATGTCATTGCTAACTCAATGCCATATAAAATTCTGAATTAGATCACTGTCTTAAACAATACTGTTGACTTATTTTTACCCATCAATTTTTGAGGCACTAAATCCCCATACTTGGGCCAACATTAAGTTTGATAATGATAACAGTTTTTCATAGATTAGTAAATAAAGGGCTATTCATTTTTCTATTTCATTTTTTATTAATGGTAAAAAACAAAATATCTTTCCTAGTATTAAACATGTGTATTTTCTATTCTGGAAAGATGTCTGTATATATTATACCTCTAGTAAAGGCCACCGCTCCTAAGTTAAGAACGCTTGTCTCTTGCTTCATTCCAAATTAAGATAATCATTCAAAGTTCATCTAGAGCTAATTTCAAATATAAATTTTTATATACAACTTATTATATTCTTCATTTTTTATAATTCTGTTAAAGTCAAAATCAAATCATGCATTTAGTAAAAGTTCAGTTTCTGTTTAACATAGTCTCTTTAAATGACTTTTGTCACATTTCATAACCAGCTAGAGATGGTAAATCTTTGCTTATTATTTAAATACTTGAACTATACTATCATCTATATCTTGAACTAATGATACTATAACTTATGCCAAGCTTCTTCAATCTTAATAAAGAAGGAAAGGGGGAAAACAGGACCCTACATACACGTACTAAATCTAACAAAATATTTTAACATTTTTTCTTAAATTGTGATATTTAAGTCTTACACTGGGGGACTGGGGTTGTGGCCTAGTGGTAGAGCACTTGCCTAGCATGTGTGAGGCACTGGGTTCAATTCTCAGCACCGCATGTGAATAAATGAATAAAATAAAGGTCCATCAACAATTCAAAAAAAAATTAAAAAAAAAGTCTTACTGCTAGGGCTGGGGTTGTAGCTCAGTGGTAGAGCACTTGCCTCACACGCGTGAGGCCCTGGGTTCAATCCTCAGCACCACGTTAAAAATAAATAAATAAAAATAAAGATATTGTGTCCATCTACAACTTAAACATTTTTTTAAAAAGTCTTACTGCTGCTGAACATGATTTAGTAAGTTAAATCAGAATTCAAAGGATAGAGTCTAAACGTGTCATCGTGGAAATGGCTGAAAAACCTGACACAGGAAGGTAAATCTCCAGCTGCAGAGTTTACAGCCATGCAAGCTTCACAAGCTTGTCAGGTAAGTAAAACTTATGGAGAGACTTCTGTGGACCCATCTCCCAAGTCCACCCTTTAATGTGCTTTACAATGTGAACTAGAAAATCCATGCATGTGACTAGATTGATTGAACTGGCCATAGTGGTCAGCTGCCTATACGTTGATCCCATGATACCTGCTAGCTGGCTAAGGGCATCTTGGGGGGAAAAGGCAGCAGATGAAGAACCTAAACCAGCCAGTCATGCTGGTCCTTAGAATTTAAGACTATATATCTGGACAGTTGTCAAAATTGAAAGATTATTGGAATGGAATTTTCCCATGCAGGCCAGTTACTTACATAAAATATCCACCAATATATTAACATAAAGTATTAAGAACACAAACAACAATAAATGTTGACGAGGATGTGGGGAAAAGACACACTCATACATTGCTGGTGGGACTGCAAAATGGTGCAGCCAATCTGGAAAGCAGTATGGAGAGTCCTTGGAAAACTGGGAATGGAACCACCTTATGACCCAGGCACCCCACTCCTCGGTCTATACCCAAAGGACTTAAAATCAGCATATGACAGGGACACAGCCACATCAATGTTCATAGCAGGAAAATTCACAATAGCTAAACTGTGGAACCAACCTAGATGCCCTTCAGTAGATGAATGGATAAAGAAAATGTGGTATATATACACAATGGAATATTACTCAGCAATAAAAGAGAATAAAATAATGGTATTTACAGGTAAATGGATGAAGTTGGAGGTTATAATGCTAAGTGAAGTTTCCCAATCCCAAAAATCCA
The DNA here is from genome assembly GCA_025594165.1 of Tamias sibiricus. Lineage (NCBI taxonomy): Eukaryota > Metazoa > Chordata > Mammalia > Rodentia > Sciuridae > Tamias > Tamias sibiricus. Next base: position 49,385,307 of record CM046672.1, on the reverse strand, counting down.
AATGCCAAATATTTTGTCTGATATAAGGAGGCTGATTCACAGTGGAGTTGGAACAGGGAGCATAGGAGGATTAGAGGAACACTAGAATGGCCAATGGGGAGGGAGGGGAAGGGAGGGGGCAGAGGGGTAAAAAATAAAAAGATGGTAGAATGATCTGGATATCATTATCCTAAGTGCATGTATGAAGACACGAATGGTGTAAGTATACTTTGTATACAACCAGAGATATGTAAAAATGTGCTCTATATGTGTAATATGAGTTGTCATGCATTCTGCTGTCGTGTATATATATATATACAACAACTTAGAATAAAAGAAAAAACATTAACATAAAGTGTCTAGAAATAGTGGATATATTATAGACGGGTCTCCTAGAATCGACAAGGACAATTATGTGAAGATGCCATGACCCCCAGAGGCCTTGACCTTCAGCGAGATGGCATCCAGAAGGATGTTTGGTGCTTAACTTCTGCCCCCAGGGTTTTTGCATGACTGACAGACCTAAGAGGACTCCCTAAATGTGAGAGTTAAGAGAAAGGATGATAAATATCCTGTAGCCTATAAAAAATGCAAACTCTCTGATGGTGTCACCAGTTATAATAAAGGGACCTTGACCCTTCATCAACCTTCCTTTTTCCTGTTGCCAGCTGGCATTTCAGAACCATGGCGTGATGAGTTAATGCTCAGGCTTCAACACAGGTGCATGCCAACTAGCCAGACCTAGGCAAGCCCTTGATCTCAAGATCCTCGAAATGACTATTTTAATTTTATTCATTGTTTCTATGATTACAGCCTTTGTGGCTGGCTATGTCTCAAAACTTACAATATGTGACTTTTCTTTTTTTTAATATTTATTTGTTTTAGTTGTACACAATGCCTTTATTTTTACATGGTGCTGAGGATCGAACCCGGGCCACACACGCGCTAGGCGAGCGCTCAACTGCTAAGCCACAATCCCAGCCCTCTTTTAATTTTAATTTTTTTTTAAGTTGTAGTTGAGTGTTGCTGCCTGAAGCGATGGCCGCTTGGTGCAACAATGCCACGGGAATAAGTTCAGAGGCAGACTGGAAACAAACAGGCTCTTTATTCTGCTAGCTTCTCTCTCTGGCTCCAACAACAACTCCTACCCACAATCCACACTCCTCCAACCACCACAAAATGGCGCTGACCCGATCCGCAATGTCCTGGGCCAAGTCTCCCAAGATCATGGAAGGTGGCAATGCTCGAACATCTCCACGACTCACAACTAACCGCAATCTTAGCTATCTCCTTAATTAGGACTCCTACAGTTGAACACAATCTTTATTTGATTTATTTATTTATTTTTATGTGGTGCCGAGGATTGAGCCACAACCCCAGCCCCCTGAATTTTCTTAATAATTTGGCTTAAATTACTTCCAAGATCTTCCATAGTCAGATGAATATTGATGGAAGGATTGAAACTAAGTTGGACGTTCTAAAAGCCACTGTAACAAATAATGCAAATGAGCTCCCTGCTTTTAAGGAAAGGCTTGAATGCCAGGCTAATCATAAATATGCCTGTGTTACTATGGCCAAATACAATGCTTCCCAGTGAAATTGGGACAAGGCCATCTTCGATCAGGAGCCCCAGGTTTCTGTGCTACACAGGTGCTGAAAAAAAAATACGGAGAACACTAAGCAGCCTGAAATCCAGGAAATGGAACCATTGACATTCAGGGGTGTGGCCATAGATTTCACTGAAGAGGAACGGAAATGCCTGGACCCTGCTCAGCAGAATTCATATGGAGATGTGATGTTAGAGATCACCGGAAACCTGGTCTTTCTTGAGACAGGGTCCCACTGAGTTGCTGAGTGCCTCACCGTTGTTGAAGCTGGCTTTGAACTCGAGATCCTACTGTCTCAGCCTCCCATGCTGCTGGGATTACAGGCATGTGCCATGGCACCCGGAAAAGTTTGAAAACTTTTTATAGTTCATTCCAAATTGCCTTCACACACTCATGTGAATGGACATTCGTTTGGCTTTCCACATTTGTCTCTATTGAATAGTGTCATAATGAGCATAGGTCTGGAAATATATTTTGAATTGACCATCAAAGTGAGGGCTAATTGATGTACTCTCAGTTTTGTTATTATAGCTTCCTCATCTAACTTTGTGTAAAACTATTTAATACTATAGCTTCATTTATTTATTTATTTATTTTTTGGTACCGGGGATTGAACTCAGCGGCACTAGACTACTGGGCCACATCCCCAGCCCTTTTTTGTATTTTATTAGAGACAGGGTCTCACTGAGTTGCTAAGTACCTCACCATTGCTGAGGCTGGCTTTGAACTCGTGATCCTCCTGCCTCAGCCTCCCAAAGTGCTGGGATTACAGGCGTGCGCCACCGCGCGCCCGACTTCACTATTTTTTCAGGCAGATTTTAAAAATTTTTTAGTATGTTTACTTATTTTTGTACACTGGATACTACATAAAATTTTTAAAAGAACATTTTGTTTCTGAAAAAAATATTGAGCATTTGATTGTTATTACATGAACTTCTTTGATTGCTTTATGTACCATAGGAGCTTTTTTTTTTTCTTTTCTTTTTTTTTTTTTTTTTTTTTTTGTACCAGTGTGTTTAACCTCTAAGCCACATGCACAGCCCTTATTTTTAGGGTACTGGGGATTGACCTCAGTGGTACTTGCCCTCAGAACCACACCCCAAGCCCTATTTTGTATTTTACTTAGAGCCATGGTCTCATTGAGTTGTTTAGCACCTCACTTTGGCTGAGGCTGGCATTGAACTCGCAATCACCTCTCAGCCTCCTGCACTGCTAAAATTATAGGCATGTAATACCATGCCTGGCCTACAGCCCTTGTTATATTTTATTTTGAGACTACCTCTTTCTCATTTGCTTAGGGCATTACTAAATTGCTATATGTGGCTTTGAACTCATTCATAAATATTTGGTTATTACTTCCACTTTTGATTTCCAGCTAATTATGTGATGTTAGAAATAAATTTCAATATTTTTAATAACTATTAGAAAAAAAAATAAATTGGGACAAGATTAAAAATCTTCTGGGCTGGGGTTGTAGCTCAGCGGTAGAGTGCTCGCCTGGCACGTGCGTGGCCCGGGTTCGATCCTCAGTACCACGTAAACACATTGTGTACAACTAAAGCAAATAAATAAAAATTTTTTTTTTTTAAATCTTCTGATGGGTGTTTGGCAGTGTAATAATAATAACCTGGATCTTTTGGAGTTAATTGAATGGCTTTAATCCCAAAAATATGTTGAAACATTCTACATGGCATGCTATTGAAATGATGTTTTCTACTAATATTTTTTAGGTTATTATAGTGAATCATGATGTCCTCAGACCAAGAATACAGTGACTGGAAGTTATAACCCCCCAATTGCATTGGTAAATTAAGAAATGGGGGAGGCCGGGCGTGGTGGCGCACGCCTGTAATCCCAGCACTTGGGAGGGTGAGGCAGGAGGATGACGCGAGTTCAAAGCCAGCCTCAGCAATGGCGAGGCACTTAGCAACTCAGTGAGACCCTGTCTCTAATAAAATACAAAAAAGGGCTGGGGATGTGGCCCAGTGGTCCAGTGCCCCTGAGTTCAATCCCCGGTACCAAAAACTAAAAATAAAGAAAGAAATGGGGGAGCTCTCACAGGCCAGCCAGGGGGTGTGTGTGACCCGTGAGCATCTGAGCACACGAGGGACTGGACTGACCTCACTGCGCTGACTGGGCTGTGTGACCTATGTGTCCTTTTCTCTCGCTCTGCCTCTGATCCCTCCACAGCCCCTGAGATGGGGGTGGCTTTCCAAGATGTCAGTCAATCTGCTGACCCCACGACATCACCAAGCAGCCCCCTGAAGCCCAATCCCTTGCCTTATTTGGGTTGAACTTTCTCGAATGCCTTCCCCTCAGTAGATAGGAGGGTTCAGGCATGCTCGCTCTTTTTGCCTGGCTTTCTCGCCTCCTTTGTGGAAGCTGAAGTTGAGGAGCCATCATGAACCCCCCAAAAAGGCATTTTTTGTTCAGTCACATACCATGGCAATGTTGTACCCGTGGCTTGGGACCCCCAAGAAGACCACCAGAGTCCTTGGTCAATGCAAGCAACAAAGAGTCATTTATTAGCAAGCTGGAGCTTGGTCCTCCGCGCACTCGGTAACCGGTGACGCTGAGAGGCCCCGAGCCCAGATTTAGCAGGGTTTTATAATGAAATACATACAAGTTAGGGGGGGTTTTGCAGCGCTCTTCTGATTGGTTAACATATAAAGTTACATACAAAGCATTATCTTTAAGTTTTGGGTCAGCCTGACCGCTAGGGGAAGGTAGTTGGTCACCTGGTTTTGTAAGCTAGACAAAATAAGGAGCAAGAATGTTTTGTGGTTTTTCTAAAAACTGAGAACAGTTTTGGAAATGACTTATGTTTACACAAGTGTTTGCATTTTTCACCTTTCAGCAAGTGCTCTGAGTTCAATCTCTAGCACCAAAAAAAATAGATAAATAAATAAATAATAAAGAGAGAGAGAGAGAGAGAGAGAGAGAGAGAGAGAGAGAGAGAGAGAAATCTATCTGGAGTAGGTTGTTTTATTCTCCACGGCCGCACTGTGTTTTCTCGGTGTGCCAAGGAAAGGTCAGGTGCTGTGACAATCTTGGGCATCGGGTTTGATTTAGGATCGGATTCGTTCAACTTCTCAGAAGCTGAAGGGGACAGAGCCACCCAGGGGCAGGCAACAGGGCCTCCCGTGATAGAAGGGAAAAGCAAGCCCATGCCAGGCCCTGGAGATGCTGCCCGGCTGTCCACCTGGCCCAGGGGGCTGGCGTGTCTGACGTCTCAGACGGTAGCCAGGGCAGAAGCTGCTGCAGCTGCAGGAATGGCTGGTTCCAGACACACGTCCTGCTTGCTGGGCTCACAGACAGGAGCCTCTCGAGCAGGAAGCTGGTCACCGGGAAACACCCAGCCTCCCCCTGATGGTGCTTACCAGAGCAAGTGGCAGAAACTTCCAGACCACAGCCTCTAGCCCACTTCCCCGTAACAAGCCTCACGCTGGTTTGTGGACGTGGCAGAATCCTTGCTTCAAGGGGGCAGGGAGGCGCTTCCTTATCTTGGAAGCTCCGCTGACGTGAGCAGACCCGGAGGCTGAGCAAGCCCATCCTCAGCAGGAAAACCCCTGCACTCGGACATTCCTGGGAACCCCCCAGCCGGCTCCACCCTGCAGAGGTGGCTGCTCTTCAGAGGGACTGGGTGACCTCTGGTCCACCTGCACCTGCCTTCCTCCAGGGTGGAGGGTTAGGACCCCAGTGAATGATGACTGGCAGGCTCCTCCCTGGCCTGAAGGCAGAGCCAATCCACAGAAAGAGAGAGAGTGAAGGCGAGGAAGACGCAGAGGCTGGCTGACGGTGCTCGCTCCTGATCCCAGCGGCGTGGGAGGCGGAGACAAGAGGATCCTGAGTTCAAAGCCAGCCTCAGCAACTCAGCAAGGCCCTCAGCAACTCAGCGAGACCCTGTTACACAGAAAAGGGGGATGTCTTGGGAACTTAGGGCTAACAGGTCCTGGCAAACGTAATGCAAGGGCAGAGAGCAAAGTAATGGTCTACATGGCACGATGTTTCAAGGTAGGGAGTAAATTCAGGTTCAACATCAGAATTTATGAGGCACCATTGAGGTTTTCAGAGAGGGTTGTCATATGGTCAGCGAAAGCCAGGCATGGGTGAGTTCAAGGCACCGGCAGGAATTTTTTTTTAAACATCAAAATATAGTTAGGGGGCTGGGGTTGTGGCTCAGCGGCAGAGCGCCCGCCTCGCACGTGCGCGCGGCCCGAGTTCGATCCTCAGCACCACGTAAACATGAATGCATTGCATTGTGTACAACTAAAGTAAATAAATAAATATTTAAAAAAAATATATATATAGTTAGGCCAAATAGGAAGCTTAGCATTTTATAGTAAAATAGAAATGAACTTTTCATAACTTTGTGAAGAGTTGGCTCCCAATTTTAAGATGAAATCATGCTGGGTTTATCAGTATGGCTAAGAATCCAATTAGGCCAGTCGCGGTGACGCACACCTGTAATCCCCACACTTGGGAGGCTGAGGCAGGAGGATCACAAGTTCAAAGCCGGCCTCAGCAACTTAGTGAGGCCCTAAGCAACTCAGCCAGACCCTGTCTCTAAAGAAAAAAGGGCTGGGGATGTGGCTCAGTGGTTAAGCACCCCTGGATTGAATCCTTGGTACAAAAAAAACAGTGGCCAGCTCAACGTCAAGATCTCTGTCCACGTGGGCAGTTGTCATGACTACTCCCTGGATGGGAGGAAGGGAGGGTTGTGAAGTTTGGGCGGCATGCCAGAAAGTCTCACACAGAACGCGGACAGACAGGTTTTCTCATCATCATCATCTTTTTACTCTTGTCTGCATTGAAATGTACATATGTACACAATTTCATAGATGTTTAAAGACTAACCTTTTGGATGCAAGTAGCTGAGTCCAAATCGAACTGTTTCAGGAAAAACAGTGGAAACATTAGACTAGACTAACACAAGGATTAGCATGGACTTCAGGCACAGCTGGATCTAGGTGTTTGAATGATGTCATCGGAAATCTCTCTGCTGACACTGACTATTGCTTTCCTATATGTCGGCCTCATTGTTGGGCAGAATCTCTACTCACAGGAGACAGATGAATCCCAGCAGCTGCACACATATCCCTCCAGGGTAGCAAATCCCAAACTCTCTTCCCCCAGAGTTCCAATCAAAGGCCCAGGATCGCTCTCTCTGCACCTGCCCCACTCTCAGGCCATCGCTGGGACCCGAGGTGCTCTGACTGACCAGAGTCACACCAATCATTCCCTGTGAGATGACAGGGACCTGCGAGGTCCCTCCTCCCTGCCCAGGCCCTCAGGGCCTCAGAGGACAGCCGTGACTCGGACAGACGACACAGAGAGAAGAGGCCACACCGTCCTGGTCCTCACAGGTGGACTGGGGACCTGGCGAATCTTGGGATTGGCTGGTTTAGTGTCTAAAAATCATACAGAGCTGGAATTTTTAAGGCCGAGAAGAGAGAACAATTCATTTATTATCTAGAGGCCCATGTGTGTGGTCTCTGAAAAGTGTGGTCTCCGTAGCCAAAGGATCCAGCCTCAAGTCACTCAGTTTTCTGCCTCTTCCAAGGTGTGTGAGCTGGGGAGGGCACAGAACCTCCCTGAGCCTCAGTCTCTTCTTCTGTGAAATGGGGATCATAGAGCCCCTGCCACTGTGACGGTGGTGGTAGGGGGTGTGAAGTGTTCTGATTGGTCAGTTCTGAGCTCCTGCCCTCCCTGAGGCCCCCAGGGTGTTGATTTTTCAAAGGAAAGTTTAAATGTGGCTACCTGGATGGTGGTACCGTGACTCTAGAGGCTGAGGCAGGAAGACTACAAGTTAGAGGCCAGCCTCAGCAACTTAGCGAGGCCCTAAGCAACTTAACAATGAGACCCTGTCTCTAAATAAAACATAAAAGGACTGGGGATGTAGCTCAATGGTAGAGTGCTCCAGATTGAATCCCCAGTTCCAAAACAAAATAAAACAGAGTAGAGGGGAAGCAGCAGACCCCAGGGTCCTGTGCACACTGCAGTTACCTGCTCGGGACTCCTCACGGTCTCCTGGCCTGGCCCATCACCCAGCACAGCTCAGACACGCCATAAAGAGGTGGTTTATTGGTAAATGCTAATAAATAACCAAGTCTGCTGGTGACAACCACTATCAGAGTCTCAGGGGTGAACCTTTGCCCCTGGGTGGAACCTGGACCTCTCTAGGAGGGAAAAACAAGACTGTGAGTCAGACAGATCCAAGTTCAAATCACAACACTCCCATTTCACTCACTCGCTCATTTATTCACTTTAAAAAAAAAAAACACAAACAAAAAAAACATACAACGAGCCTCTGTGATGTGCACAGCTGTGAGTCAGACAAAAATCCCTGTCCTCCTGGATCTGACATTCTGGGGGAGGCAGGGATGACAGGAAGGAGACAGATCATAAACAAAGCAATCAATGAGGTCGGGTCAGGAAACACTGTAACAAAAAAAAAAAAAAAAAAAAAAAAAAAAAAACATGGCTCACTAGCAAGGAGCAGGGGACCTGAGTTGCAGCAGTTCTGTGTTAGAGGCCTTTTTGAGGAGATGACATCTCATTTGAGACCAGAATTATGAGGCTCAGTCAGCCCTGAGATGATTTGTATCAGGCTTTAAGGAGCAGAGATGTCAAGTGCAAAGGCCCTGAGGCAGCTTCCTCCAAGAAGGGACAGGAAGCCACTGTGAATAGTTATGTGAAGTCAGGCGAGACACTTAGCCTCTATGTGCCACTGGAAAGTGAAGATGACCACAGTCACCCCTGGAAGGTCCCAGTGAGGATTTGATCAGGCAACAGTTGTAAGAAGGCTGCTGATGTGCGTGGCAACAGTAAGTGTCCAATAAACACCTGCTATTCATTTGAACGATATAAAAATATTTTTTGTTGTTTTGTTTTTTCATTGTTGGAAATCAAACCCAGGACCTTGTGCATGCTCTACAACTGAGCTATGATATAATTATAAATTTGAGGAGGAAACAATGAGCCTGGAGCGTCAGTAGGGTCAGGAAAACGAGATTTTCTGGCTAATCCTTCCAGTATCTAAACTTCAGGATATAGTACAGCAAGGTCCTGGTAAAGCAATTCTGAACATGCCTCTGGGACACCCTGGATACCGATAATAGTAATCAGCATTATTTTAATAGCTGCCGGTTTCCTTGAGCACCTACGTGCCCCATGGCCCTCACACTGAGGTCCCTCTGCCTCTGGGACAGGCACTATTATTAACACCCTCAGTTTTAGATTTTGTTTATTTGTTTTGGTGGGGTCTTTTACCACTGAGCTACACCCCCAGCCCTTTTCACTCTTTTATTTTGAGACAGGGTCTTGCTAAATTGCTGAGGCTGGCCTCGAGTTTGCCATCCTCCTGCCTCAGCCTCCTGAGTCTCTGGGATTGCAGGCTTTCCGCGAGGCACCTGGCTGCATCCCCCGATTACAGAGGATAAGAGCTGAAGCGCAGAGCCGATGGCCACAGAGCCTGGGCGGGAAGCCAGGAGGCCAGCCCTGGCCCGCTGCCACCTTACCTGGGACCTTTGCCCGTTTCTCCATTTCGCGGGCAGGAGGCTGCTCTGCCCCACCTCCAACGTCAAGGTTCTCCCAGAGGGTGCTGCGGGGTGGGGAGGAGAAGGAAATCCCAGGGTCCCTGTGCCCTTCCATCACCACTGACCAGCTGGGGATACCAGGCTGGCGGTGGCTTCCCAGCCAGCAGCAGGAGCCAAGGCGGGGCGGGGCCGTGGCTGTGGACGGGGCGGGGCCAGGGAGGGCGGGGCCATGGCTGTGGGCGGGGCCGGCGGCCTGTCACACATCAGCTCTAGCGCACTGCAAGACCTTCCCTGCTCGGTCCCAGGCACAACGCGGCGACATGAGGTGTCCTCCAGACACCAGCTCCGGTCACAGTGCCGCCTGGCAGAAGCTGCTTCTAATAGGTAAGTGAGAGACAGCCACTTCCCCATGGGCTGGGGACAAGGAGGGGACATCCCCATGGAGAGTCTCTGTGCAAGTCAAAGTCACCCGGCTCTGGTCAATTTAAAGACCAGGCAGCCAGTTCACAGAGCACTGGAGCCACTCCAGCCCCTACAGGCGGCACTACTGACCCCTTTAGGAGGACAGTGAGGCACCGAGAGGGGCCAGGGCACCTACTCCGGACCACAGGGATGCCAGGGCACAACGGGAATCCAGAATCGCAGCCCAGGCCCTTTCTGCCAGAGCACCCCGTCTCACGGCGGCTATCCACGACCTGATAAAACAATAAGAATAATACAATCTAACAGTAAGGGTAATAAGAAGGTATTGTAACTGCGAACATCTATGGCCAGCCCCTCCTGAGTCTTTCCAGGCAGGAACATTTAACTCTCATCATAACCCCTTGGGGCAGGGGCTGTATGATTCCCATTTCACAGAAGAAGAGACTGAGGCTCAGGGAGGTTCCGTGCCCTCCCCAGCTCACACACCTTGGAAGTGGCAGAAAACTGAGCAACTCGAGGCTGGATCCTTTGGCTAAGGAGACCACACTTTTCAGAGACCACACACGGGCCTCTAGAGAAATAATAATTGAATTGGCCTCTCTTCCAGGCCTTAAAAGGTCCAGTTCTGTGTAATTTTTTTTTTTTTTTTTTTTTTTTTGTGGTACCAGGGATTGAACCAGGGGCACTCGACACTAGGCCACATCCCCAGCCCTTTTTTTGTATTTTATTAGAGACAGGGTCTCACTGAGTTGCTAAGTGCCTCACCATTGCTGAGGCCGGCTTTGAACTCGCGATCCTCCTGCCTCAGCCTCCCAAAGTGCTGGGATTACAGGCGTGCGCCACCGCGCCCGGCTAGTTCTGTGTAATTTTTAAGCCCTAAAAAACACCCACTTTCAAGATTTGCTGGGTCCCCAATTCAACCTGTGAGGACCAAGACTGTGTGGGCCTTCTCTCTGTGTCCTTCGTCCCAGTCACTGCTGTCCTCTGAGGGCCCTGAGGGCATGGGCAGGGACAAAGGAGCAGGCCACTTCCTTCGCGCCTGCCCCCATGGGCTTCGCCCACCCTGTCCCCCATCTGGGGATTCATGGTGTGAGCCCCCCCACACTCCAAGGGCCACCTCTCAAGGTCTCCAAGAAGTTCCCTGCAAGCCGCCCTCCCTCAGACTTGCACTGGGTCTCCTCAGAGAAGCCTCACTGGTGCCCCTCCTCGCCCTCTCCTCTCCTTGAGCCCCGGGCCCCCTCCCCAAGGCCTTCAGAGCTGGCCGAGCCGTGGGGGAGCCCCACTTTGCTAGACCTCGGCTGGGCACGTAGGGTCCTGGTATCGGGTTTGTCCTCAGACTTTTTCTTTTTAAGCATAGCAGACAAAGGATGAAATTTCAGAGCTGGAACCACATAGATGATTCCAGAACTCTTACTTTAACAGAAGCATGGTTACTGAAATAGCACCAAAAAGAAATTAAGAAAGAAAGCCAAATGCTCTGCAGAAATGACCAAGCCAGGAGACAACTCGCATTAAGTGTAACGAGTAGGTGCAGAAGAAACACCCGTCAGTGGCCAGTCAGCGGGGCCACTGGGTGAGACAGGAGCCCGCCAGCCCCCGCCCCGGGCTGAGGATGGAACCCAGGGCCGCACAGCTTGTGGGTAAAGGCTTTGCCACTGAGCTCCATCCCCACCCTTTTTAGTTTTTGAGACAGGATCTCCCTAAGTTGCCCAGGCTGGCCTCTAACTTGCCATCCTCCTACCTCAGCCTCCTGAGTAGCTGGGATTATAGGGGTGCACCACGGCGCCCAGCCCAGGATTTCTTTTCGAGGTAATGAAAATGTTCCAGAGTTGATTGTGGTGATGTTTGCACCATCCTCAAGGGAAATGTGCCCCCCCAGATGGTCAGCTTTGCGCACTAGGATGAAGGTGGTAGGAATGTTCAAAGCCACTCAGTTGCACACTTTGAGTAAGTTGTTGGTGCAAAGAGGATATTCTAAGTGTTCTGGTCACAAGATGTGACGTCATGCATATGGTAATTAGCTCAATTGAGTCATTCCACTATGTAGAACTATACCATAAATATATAAATCTGTACTTGTCAATTAAAATAATTAATTAACCTTTAAAAAGAAAAGACAATGTTATAACTTATCAGAGTACCTAGGCCAAATATCCGATCATGCTTCTAAAATCCATACCTCACATCAGTGTATAACCTGTTGTGATTTCAAAATAATGAAAAATGTGGAGCTGAGTAAATTATGTCATATGAATTCTCTATCAACAAAACTATAAATTATATACAATTATATATACCTACATCTATATGCCGATTAAAGGCCTCAATTAAAGCAAGGTATAGAAAAGCAGAGGAAGCAAAGTCGCAGAGAGGAGGTGACAGGTCAGGTCCTGGCAATTTGCAGCTGAGCTGAGGAGAGGGTGGTCAGGTTGCCCCGGGCCTCCTCACTGGGAATGAGAATGAGAAATGGATGGTGGAATCTTTAAGAGGCGGGGCCTAGTGGGGCATGATTAGATCACAGGAGCATCATCCTTAGATATGATGCCCCCTCTGAGGAGCAGGAAGCAGTAGGTTAGGTCTCATGTGACTGGATTAGTTATGTCAAGAGCAGGTTGTGAGCTGGGCTTCGTAACTCATGCCTGTCATTCCAGCAACTCAGGAGGCTGAGACAGGAGGATCACAAGTTTGAGGCCAGCCTCAACAACTTAGCAAGACCCTGTCTCAAAATAGAAAATAAAAAAGGGCGGAGGATATGGCTCAGTCATACAGCACTCCCAAGTTCAATCTCCAGTATCAATTTTAAAAAGGAGAAAAAAAAGTAAGAAAGAAAAGAAAAGCAGGTTGTCATAAAACGAATCCACCCTATATGCTTGGCTCCTTCTGCACACGGAGGCTCCCCTTCCATTTCTCCACCACACTGCAACACAGTCAAGGGGCCCCTCACCAGTGTGGAACCTTGTTGTTCGGACTTTCCAGCCACCAGAACCAAATAAACCTCTTTTCTCTGTTTTTGTTTGTTTGTTTGTTTGTTTTTGGTACCGGGGATTGAACGCAGGGGCACTCCACCACTGAGCCACATCCCCAGCCCTTTTTTGTATTTTATTAGAGACAGGGTCTCACTGAGCTGCTAAGTGCCTCGCCATTGCTGAGGCTGGCTTTGAACTCGTGATCCTCCTGCCTCAGCCTCCCAAGTGCTGGGATTACAGGTGTGCGCCACTGCGCCCGGCTAACCTCTTACCTCTATAAAGCACTAGCCTCGGGTATTTTGTTATAGCAACACAAAATAGTAAGTCTGAGACTCAAGCCTGCTGTGCCTTGGCTTCCCTGCCTGTAAAACAGACTGTCACCCCTATGACATCACACACAAATGTCTTAAATTCCTGACTCTATTTTCTTATCTGTAATGGGGTATAACAGTTGTATCCACCAGGGTTGAGGCAGGGAGAAATGAGTTCTCCCACTGGCAGGAGCCATTGGCAGCAAAGGGCCGCGGGACCCCAATGCCCTGGCTCAGGGAAGTCAGCTGTTGGGGAAATTGGGCAGAGAAAGGTGAAAAGCGGGTCTCGCCACAGTGGCAGGAAGTGCTGTGAGCTTCGTGGGGCTGTGACTCATGGGCGCTGGGACCCGTCTTGCTCCTGGCAGGGGCTCAGTGACGTTACTGATGGGGATTCTGTGCATCGCCATTGGGAGCCCACAGTGGGCAGCCCTGCAGGGGACCTGCTAGGGCAGCTTGTCACTGTAGTCCCCGTCCCTCTAGGCACCCTGACCGCCTCCTGCACCTGCTCTGCCCCCCTGGAGCTGCCCCTCTCGGCGCCCCTGGAGTCCTCGACGGAGGGAGCCAGCGCCCGCCCGCCTGTCCCTGGGGGCCCCGGTGGCCTTCTCGCAGCCTCGCGGTCCACGATCTTCTCCCCCGAGGGCCTCCCAGGACCCGCGCACAGGGCCAGGGAGTCGCTGGGCGCCCGGGGCAGCGTGCCCAGCACCAACGGGACGGCGCGGCTGCTGGACACCAGCGGGGGACAGAGGCGCGCCACGAGGGAGCTCCGTGTCAACAGTGAGTGGAGCCCCAGGGCGGGGGACCGGGTCCTCAGAGAGCCTGTGACACACAGCACGGGCGCCAGTGGCCTGCCACTACCTGTCTGACGCCGTCCACTGCGACTGGGGGGCGAGAACCTGGGACAGGAGGCTCCTGCGGAACCGGGGGGGGGGGGGGTGTCTGGGCTCCTGGTCCTAGAGGCGGAGCCTGGGTGGCATCTGCTGGCGCCTGGGAGTCATGCGACACGGCAGAGCGTGCAGGTCTTCCCGAAGGGCCGCTACCGCCCCCACTGGGCCTCGCCCTCGGGACCTGGGCTCAGAGTCTCAGCCTCTGCCGGCCCTGCCTCCCGAGACCGTCGGGGTAGAAATGGGGGACACTTCGAGGACGCCTGGAAACCACAGCAGCAGCACCTGAACCCTTACTAATGTGGTCTCTGCTATGGGCCGAATTGAGTCCCCTCCCCCCGATTCATGCCCTGAAGTCCTCGCCCTCCCAGTGGCTCAAAATGTGACTTGACTTGGGGCCCAGAGAGGTGGCACAGGCCTGTAATCCCAGCACTTGGGAGGCTGAGGCAGGAGGATCGCTAGTTCAAAGCCAGCCTCAGCAATGGTGAGGCACTTAGCAACTCAGTGAGACCCTGTCTCTAATAAAATACAAAAAAGGGCTGGGGATGTGGCCCAGTGGTCGAGTGCTCCTGGGTTCAATCCTGGTACCATAACAAAAAAAAAATTTTTAAGTCCTCCCCCTCCCCCAGGGGGTCTCTCACCTCTCCTGCTTGCCCATGTCTCTCTGGGCACACCTCAGCTCACCCACCTCAGGGCCTTTGCACCTGCTGTTCCTTCTGCCTGGAACACTCTTCCCCAGCAACCCCCGAGGCTCCGTCCTCACCTCCTTAAAGCCGCAAGCCCTCCACCAGGCCTTCCTCGCCCTGACCTGGCCTCACCCCACCTCCAGTCCTGCCCAGCCCTCGTCGTTTCCTGCACAGTTCTTCCCTCGCCCCAACTCCGTGTGCACCCACTGTCCCCTGATGGCCCCCACTCCATCTCCCGCTCCATGAGGCGGGGCTGTCTGTCCTCTTGCTGCTGAGCCCAGGGTCCTGGATGTGGCTCACCCTGAAGTAGAGGCCGAGGGTCAGCTGCTGGGGGCTGTGGCGGGCTGGGGAGCCCCGGAAGAGAAGGCAGGGCTGGTGTCACCATGGCAACCGGAGCCCATCCCCCTGAGCAGCTCAGGGTCTCGGCCTGGGACCAGCCCTGAGAGCTCCCACCCGAGCCCCCGCGTGGGCCATGGCGGGGCTCCCGGCTGCCCGCCCCTCGCCCCTGGCCCGCAGCTGCCGCCTCCCTGGGGCTGGGCAGCCAGCGACGGGGCTCGGGCAGCAGGACAGGCGCTGGCAGTCGGGGGCAGGGCGAGGGGCGGGGCCGCCAAGAGTTCCGTCCACCGCGGTCTCAGCAGCACCAGACCCAGACCCGCCCCCGGGGTGGATGAATGAGGCTGCCTCCGCGGCGCGCAGGAGAAGCGCCAGCCTCCCTGAGCGGCCTCCACCCCTGGCCTTGCTCCCTGTTCCCACAGACAGCCCCAGGCAAGTGCCGCTGAGGACGTACCCCAGCGCCATCCGGGGCACCATCTACAGTGACCTCAACTTCTCGGTGATCCTGGAGTGGGTGATAACAATGGACCCCGAGCCCGAGCTGACCTGGGCCCTCAACGGGAGGCTCTGTGGCACCGGGGAGAAGCTGTTCATCCGGCGACTGTCCCCAGAGCTGCTGGGCACCTACGTGTGCACGGGCAGGAACAGCGAGCAGCTGCTGTCCTCTGACCCTGTGACCATCTCGCTGCCACCTGAGCCACGTGAGTCTCCCCTCACGCAGGAGCTCTGCACTCCTGCTGGTCTGCGGCGGCCTTCATGGATCCCCCGAGCCACCTTCCAGAAGACTGGGAGGCCCCTTTTGTTTGTTTTTGTTTTGTTTTGGTACCCAGGGATTGAATCCAGGGGCGCCTAACCACTGAGCCCCATCTCCAGCACTTTTTATTTTTTATTTGAGACAGCGTCTGGCTAAGTTGCCTAGGGCCTCGCTAAGTTGCTGAGGCTGGCCTCGAATTTGAGATCCTCCAGCCTCAGCCTCCCACGCTGCTGAGGATATAGGTGTGCACCTCCGCGCCCGGCTCTGGGAGGCCCCTTCTAGCCAAAGCGTCGTCCCTCCTTCCCTCCACCAGGCGGGCTGCGGCTTCTTAGAGGAGAGGCTGAGGCGGAAAGAGGCTGACGCTAATGAAAGCCCAGGACAGGACTGGACGTGTCCTAGCTCCACCCTTTCTCTTCTCGTGCCTAGCACACGCCTGCAAAGCGTGCAATTAAAATTTTTTTTTAAAGTTTGAAAAGAGAAAAGACAGACCCCCGGCGGCTTCCACGTGGCGGGGAGGTGGGCGGGGCCAGGTGCTGCAGCGGGGGAGGAGCGTGGCAGGGACCCGGATGGGAGGAGGCCGGGTCTGGGCTGATCCAGAGGCTGCAGACGGGAGGCGGATGCGCAGGAAGGGGGGCAGCCCCTCACCTCCCGCCTCCTTGGTCCCCAGAAGTCGATGTGGATCCCACACCTGCTTGGCCCGTTCAGCCCGACCCCGGCCTGTCCCTGTCAGGAGGATCTGCCATCGCGCTCGTAGTGGCAGCAAGTGTGGGAGGCGTCACGCTGCTCGGAGTGGCGGTCTTCTACTGCTTGAAGGAACTAAGGTAGGGCTGTTCCTTCCCTGTCCACTGGGGACGTCCACTTGGCCCACCCGACACAGAGTTCGCTCTGAATCAAGACAGACCAAAACAGCCAGGTGTGGCGGTGCCCACCTGTGATCCCAATGACCAGGGAGGAGGCTGAGGCAGGAGGATCACAAGTTGGAGGCCAGCCTCAGCAAATGAGCCAGCCGGGGCAGTCTCAAAAAAAAAAAATAATAAAAATTAAAAGGGCTGGGGATGTGGCTCAGTGGTAAAAGCACACCTGGGTTAAATGCCTGGTACCAAAAAAAGGAAGGAAGGAAGGAAGGAAGGAAGGAAGGAAGGAAGGAGGGAAGGAAAGGAAAGGGAAAGGGAAAGGGAAGAAAGAAAGAAAGAAAAAAGACCAAACGCAGGGCTCCATCAGAGAGGGCCGCCATGGCCTCCTGTGCGCCAGTCTGACTCATCAGGTCCAGAAGCAACAGACGGAACAGAGAGGGCGCTGGCGCCGGCCGCCTGGGCTCGCGGCAGGCAGGACACCCACCCCGGCCTCAGTTGGCCCATCTGCAAAACGGGGACCGGAATCCTAGCGCCCGCCACACAGGGTGGGTGGGAGAGAGTCTGAGTCTCCACAGCACTGGAAGCAGTGCCAGGGACCCGTGCGGGCTCGCGGTCCCCTCTCCACCCACCCCAGCCCCCGTGTGCCCGGCGCTGAGGTCCCAGGGGAGTAAGCCATGAAGAGTCCCTCAAGGACTGTGTCCCGTTCCGGGGCGCCTATAATGCCCACGGTGAGCAAGGAACTAGGTCAGTGGGTCAGGAGGGGTTGGGTGCCACCAGGGGAAGGCCCGGAGGGGGACAGGGAGTGTGGGGTCAGGTGCCACCTGTCCGGCAGGAGAGGTCTCCAGAGAAAGTGGCTTTGGAACAAAGACACCCGCTGGGGAAGGCGGTGGGGAGCAGGTGGCGCCTGGGGGAGGGACAGCCGGGAGGGAGCAGCCGGGTGCGGACCCCAGGGCGGGGTCTGCCTGCGAGTCCAGGGGACAGCGAGGGGCAGGTGTGGCGCCTGGGTTCCCAGCAGGGTGCTCCTGCTCCCGCCCGTGGACCTCTGCGCCCCTGTCCGCCTCTCTGGTGACCGTCCTGACCTCGAGGGGCGGAGCAGTACAGAGGGAGGGAAGCACTGAGCCCAGGGACCAGGACCTGGGGACTTTCCGCAGAGGTCGCTGACCGCCAGGATCTCCTGAAGACACCGGCTCTAGGGCCAGTGGCACCAGGGCTGGGCTTCAGTGCCCTAAGATGACGGTGATTCTCCTCTGTCCCCCTGTCTCCATCGCAGCGCGGACTGACAGAGGTGACCAGCGTGCAGCTGGCTGGTGACTCCCGGAGGTGAAAGGAAACCCTGGCCCGGGGAGAGGATGGGGCAGGAGGTGTCCGGGTGGCTCCTCCCTCCCGGTTGCCCCAGGCACCGCTCCTCTCTGCCCTGCCAACTGCCAGCGCCCCATCTGCCCAGCTCGCGGGGTCCTTGAAGGCACCTGAACAGGCAGTCTGGCCGTGCGCGCCTGTGATCCCAGCACTTGGGAGGCTGAGGCAGGAGGATCGCGAGTTCAAAGCCAGCCTAAGCAACTTAGCAAGACCCTAAGCAACTCAGCAAGACTCTGTCTCTAAATAATATATGTAAAAGGGCTGGGGATGAGACTCAGTGGCTAAGCACCCTTGGTTTCAATCCCTGGTACCAAAAAAAAAGGGGGGGGTGATGGTTAGAGTTGGGGGGTGCAGCTCAGTGACAGAGTGCTTGGCTAGCACACATGAGGCCCGGAGCTCCAGTCTCAGCACTGCAAAAAAAAAAAAAATGCAAGTAAACAAATAAATAAATAAAAATAAATGCAAAGGAAGACTTTAATATTAGGATCCAGAGGATTTCCAAGAATCCAAGGTGTATCAGTCAGCGCCTGCTAGGTAACAAATTACCTCCAAAATAAAGCAACTTGAAAAACAATCATTTATTTAATCACAGTTCTGTGGGCGGTCCGTTTGGGCTGGGCTCTGCGGGGCAGTTTGCTGGGCACTGCTAGGCTTGCTCCTGCGACTGCAGTCAGTTGGTGGGTACCATGAGCTGTCTGGACTAGGACAGCCTCCGCCTGCACATTTGGTGCTTCCACGACCAGTGCGAAGCCCCCTAACATGGAAAGGTGATTAGCAATCACTGTCCAGTCCCCAGTTCAAATCCTGTGTATGAGGATTCTCCAGGTACTGGCCACCAGCTGGGCACCTGATGTGACCTATGTTGCGAACTTACATAAGGGGCCAAGGTCTTTAGCCACCCCCCTTTTGGGCCCAAAAGAAGTCCCTTTCTGACCGGCAGAGAAGGGCTGGGGTAGCCTACCTGGCGAATACAGGCCAAGAGGACATGAGTCACCAGCATCCCCTCCCCCGCCCGTCAGACAGACACAGGGTCACGCTGGGGAGTCCAGCCAGTCAATGCAGGAGCTCCTTTATTGAAGGGGTGCACAGTGCTTTATAGTGGGCCACAGCCAGTCAGTGACAGCGGGGCAGTTCTGGTTCTCACAGCCACGCCCCCTGCTTAGCCTAGGTCAGGTAACAGGGCGGGGTAATGTGGCAACAGCCTGCAAGCCAGAGCTTTTCCACCCCCTTAATGCAGCCCCGCTTTACAGACAAAGCTGGGGAGGCTCAGAGGGCTGTCGAGTGACTTGCCCAGGGTCACCTAGGTGGAAGGTGAGCATGGTCTCTGAACCAAGCTGCCTGGATCTGAACTCCCTGAGTCCAGTCACCCCACTATCCTGTGCCCACTCAGGAGCCAGGGCCCCCTTCCCCTTCTCTGTCAGGTAACTGGCATTGTGCTCATGTATGGAGGACGAAAGTGAGGCTCAGAGAGGGAAAGCGACTTGACCAACGTCGCACAGCCTTGCTCAATTCCAGAGCCTGGCCCAGTGAGCACCGCCCAGCAGAACTTTGCAATGGTGGAGGTGGTCTGTGTCCACAGTCAGACATCACCTTCCAGACTCGTGCCCCTCAGTATGTGAGCAGTACAACTGAGGAAGTAGGTTTTTAATCTTATTTACTTTTAATTCATTTTAATTTTAATGCATATCATATTGGAGAGTGCAGCTCAAAATCCTAATTGTTTTTTTGGTACTAAGGGGACTCGACCACTGGGCCCCATCCCCAGCCCTGTTTTGTTTTTTATTTAGAGACAGGGTCTCACTGCGTTGCTTAGGGCCTTGCTTTGGATGAGGCTGGCTTTGAACTCGCAATCCTCCTGCCTCAGCCTCCGGAGCCACTGGGATTACAGGGGTGCGCCATCGCGCCAGGCTTCTAAATCCTAGTTTCCACAAACAACAGTAGTACTAAATCACCAGCAGCCACATGGTCCGTTGCCAACTCCGTGGCCACCTGGGAGGCCTTGCCCTGGTCTGTCCAAGGGTCAGGACTTGCTGGAGCCCTGGTATCCTTTCCCTCCCCGAGTGTCCTGCTGAACCTCTTCCCTTCCTGCCCTTCTCTCCATGGTAAAAGGAGAAGTTAGTCACTTCCTGTGTGGGTGACAGTGGAGAGGGGACTGTCTCATAGCTCCAGAGCCTGGCTGTGACCCAGAGGTGACAGTGCAGACACTGCCTCAGCCAGCTGTCCTCTGGCCAAGGCCCCAGAAATTCCCACTGCCCTTTGGAACAGCAGGCAAGGGCCACTGTGATGGTCCCTCCGTTGTCCCCTGGGAAAAGCTTTAAATTTCCCCAGAGAGAATTTCCTGGCTACCCCATTTGTTAATGCCACCCCTTGGTTACAGTCTCACTTATCAGATTGTATCATTGAACGTCTGTGTGGAGATGTGTCTATCTCACCCACTGCACTGCCAGCCCGTGACGTCCGCCACACAGTAGGTGCTTAATGATGTTTGTTGAGTGAATAAATGAGCGAGAGATGAAAACCACACCACCAGGGACATGGAGGCTCCGCTGGACGAGGTCAGCGAGGACCCTGCTCCTGCAGCCTGTGGCCCCGCCTTCCTTGAGATGCCACATGGTCAAGGGGCTCCAGTGCCAGCCAGCAGGAAGGGGACATCCTGAAGAAAAGGCTCCCTGCCTCCCTTTGGGGGCACAACCTCTAAGTCATTCCTACTACTCCCACTGGACCAGAATGTGGTCATGTGGCCCCACAAGGGCCAGCACGGCCTGTTACTTGCTGATGTCCCTAACCTCATCTTACCTCATGCTCCTCATCTCCACTCACGCTGACCTGACATAGCCAAGGGTGACAAGTGCTGGTGCCTTAACTCCGTGAGAAGGGACGTCACACTGTCCTAGTCCAGTGCAGGTACTTGAGGGAGACTCTGCTCCATGTGGCCTTCAGGGACCCAGGCTTCTCCAGCCAGTGTCTCTGCTGTCCTCTGGGCCACCTGGGACAGATGAGGCAAGGTACCAAAGATAGCAGGAAACAGTTTCATTTGGCTGCAGCCAGGTTCAGAGGGTGCAGCTCTCTCGCTGTCATCAACTAATCCCCTGAACCCCGAGTTCCGGTAGTTTCAGAACTTTATACCCAGCATGTAAGGGGAGGGGCTCAGAAGGTCACACTCAGCAGAAGTTCACATAAAAGCAGCTTTTGCTTTCACTGTTCTGGGCAAGTTAACCCTTCAAGGACCATACCTGAGAAGGGGGAAGCTTCTTCTCCCCTTTCTCTCCTCCCCCTGCCAACTGTTGCCATGGAGCCCAACTGGTCACTTAGAAAAAGTAGACATCTCTGTGAAGCTCCAGCTCAAGGCCAGAGGCCTTGTTAAAGAATTTGTCTTTTACTTTAGGAGGCTGAGGCAGGAGGATCGCGAGTTCAAAGCCAGCCTCAGCCATGGCGAGGCACTTAGCAACTCAGTGAGACCCTGTCTCTAATAAAATACAAAATAGGGCTGGGGATGTGGTTCAGTGGTCGAGTGCCCCTGAGTTCAATCCCTAGTACAAAAAAAAAAAAAAAAAAAAAAGAATTTGTCTTTTTATAATCACATTTTGCATTTGCAAACACACTTGTACAAACTACTACACTGGATACATGCTTGTGAAAAACAAGTAAAGGGGTGTCCAGCACCTGGAGTACTTATTTCTTCCAGGCCAGTGGCGAACTAATAGAACAACAGGAAAATAGAAGTTTATCTACACTGAACTCTTCTGTAGAGACTCATTTGCTGACAGTCCTAAAATCAGTCATGGTGAAGATTTCTGGACAAGCTTAGTTAAGATTTTCTGTAAAGAAAGGGGGTGCCACTACACAGCAACTTAGCAAGGCACTAAGCAACTCAGGGAGATCCTGTCTCTAATGAAATATTTTTTTAAAAAGGGGTGGGGCTGGGGAAGTCCTCAGTGGTAAGTGCCCTGGGTTCAGGCCCTGCCAGAAAAGAACAATGCTAATAATAACAAGCCGAGGAACGGCCTTGCAGTGCTGGGGAGGGAGAGGACTGAGGGACACACAACCCCAGAGACCAGGTCATCGCCACAGCTGTTCACTCCTTCATCCACACGCCTTCCTGCTGCGCTGATCTGGGGACTCACAGGTGGCCAGTCCTCCTGGTGCCCTCCTGGTGCCCACAGTTCAATGGGGAAGGCAGAGCTGTCCCCAGAGTGTGGACCCACTCACTGGTCAAGGTCAGGCTGGGATGCAGAGGCAGCAGGGGCTGCCCCAGGAGGGCCCCGGGGGCGGGGTCGGCACCACGAGACCAGGCAAGAACAGGGGAGAGGACACAGTTCATCCAGAGGACATTTCCAGGGCTGCCAGGGGAAGGGGGCAGCAGATTCCCCGGACCTACGCCAGGTTCAAAGAATGGGGACAGTTCTGCAGACACCACAGTCCCCGCAGGGTGTGGCCGACTAGTCCTCAGAAGTGCCAGTGGACTCTGAGTGTCACTTCCTTCCCAGGGCCTTGGGAATACCTGGAATGTGGGGAACAACCCCTGAGAGGCACCACAGCTCCCCACAGAGACCCAGGAGTGTGGGGGCTGTGGGGGGGGAGGGTGTCGCCTGGGGAGCCAGCCAGGCCTGGAGGGCCAGAAAGGGCTGCCTCACAGTGTCCTTCCCAGCGCCTTCCTGCCTGGCCTCAGAGAACAGAGGATCAAAGCCTTGCCTCACCAACACCCGTCCCATTCTCTGTCCCCACAACGCCACCACCTGAGAAGGGGACAGGGGTTATACTACCATTTTCCACCCCAGGAACAGGAGATCAAGCAGCAGCAAAGGCCCCTCCTGCAGGAAGCTCTAGCTCCCTCTACCACAGAAGCAGATGAATTAGGGGGGACCAGCAGGGTAATGCAGGGGGGCTCCAAAGACCCCAGACACCAATACTAATTGTTGCCATTTGCTAAGCACCTGCATAAGTAACTTTTTTTTTTTTTTTTTTTTTTTTTTTTTGGTACCGGGGATTGAACTCAGGGGCACCGCCCCCAGCCATAAGTAACTTTATTTTAGCCATATAACTTTTTTTTTTTTTTTTTTTTTGGTACTGGGAATTGAACCCAGGGACACTCAAAACATTTCTAAATAATTTATTAACCTTCACTGTGCATTTTTTATGATCCACTACTTTATGGATAAGAAAAAAAAAAAGGGAGGGGAAAATGAGACCGGTTGCTTAGGATTCCAGCTGTTAATTGGTGAAAGCAGAATTTGAACCAAGGTCCAGGAGCAGTGGCACACGCCTGTAACCCCAGCACTTGGGAGGCTGAGGCAGGAGGATTGTGAGTTCAAAGCCAGCCTCAGCAATGGAGAGGTACTTAGCAACTCGGTGAGTTCCTGTCTCTAATAAAATACAAAAAAAGGGCTGGGGATGTGGCCCAGTGGTCCAGTGCCCCTGAGCTCAATCCCCAGTACCAAAAAAAAAAAAAAAAAAAAAAAAATGGGGGGTAGAAAAGGAGACGCAAGAAGAAGCACCCAGTGCAGAGCCCCGAGTCCTACCTCATGCGGGTGCAGTGCCCAGGGTGCTATGATCACCTGGTCTTTAGCCACACTCAAATGATAGTTTGGGGTGGTGGCTGTTCCACTGTCTTCTGCCAGGATATAGGAGCAAAATCAAGGCTTCCAGAAGGATCTTCCTTTAGGACGATGCAGCACCAAGGGCACCATGAATCAAGATGAGTGGGAAACCATCCCAATGCACACATTTTAGAGAGAGGGTGTGGGGATAAAAGCAGCTAGGCCCACACCTGTAATCCCAGCAACTCAGGACACTAAGGCAGGGGGATCTCAAGTTGGAGGCCAGCCTCAGGAACTTGCAAGACCCTATCTCAAGATGAAATATAAAACAGTCTGTGGATGTGGCTCAGTGGTGATTGTTTTCTATGTCAGATTCTGCTAGGTTTTGCTGCAGTATACACACAAGCCCAGCATCTCGGGGGCTCACAGATCAGTTTCTCTGTCATGTTTCAGGTGCACTGCAGGTCGGCTGGGGCTCTTTTCCATGTGTCTTCGTCCAGGATCTTGGCTAAAGGAGCAACGCCCTCTGGGACAGGTAGTTATTGTGACTAATTGAAGAACCTTGGATAAAGCAAGGCCCAGGCTCAAAACTTCTGCTGGGAATCAGCTGCCCTCACGTTAGCTCACATTTAATTTGCCCAAAGCAGGTCACATGAGTGTGCTTGCTGTCAGTGGGGGCAGGGCACAGGACTCCTCTTGCAGAGAGAGCAGCAAATCACTGGGACAGTGATGCTATCCACAGACCTTCCTGACCACACTGTGACATCCCATGGCCTTCCCGAATCTTCCACCGCCCACTCTTAGCTGTATACGATAAAGACCACTGAATCATGGAAGCAGGAAAGCTGACAGGTCCCCTGCAGAACCCCTGGGCCACCAGAGAGCAGGAGGAACTCCAGCTCCCAGGAGGCTGGCCTGGACTGGATTCTCCCAACCCCACCCCAGTGGACCGCACATAGGGCCACCAGGTTGCCCTGCCTGGAGCCATCTCCTCCCTCAGCAGCGAGATTCCCCATGAATATGGTGGGGCTGGACGCCCCCGGAGTCAGGTGATGAGGTGCCCTTCACCATCGCCTCCTGCACCAGGCCTGCCAAGGTGCCATCCCCATGCCAGGCTGCCAGCTGGCACTGTCACCTCCAAGCGCGGCTGGTTGGGGAAACCTGGCCCATAGACCGGCAGCCTGCTGCAGGACACACTACTGCTGTGAGCTTGGGGACTTCTGCCTTCAAGGAAGGACATGAAGAGGAGCTTAAAATGTTGGCAACCACAGAGGAAGTGTCCCCAAGCTGGGAGCACTAGTGAACTCCTATGATCCCAGGGGCTGCAGAGGCTGAGGCTGGAGGATCGAAAGTTTGAGGCCAGTCTCTGCAATTTAGCAAGGCCATAAGCAATTTAGCCAGAACATGTCTCAAAATAAAAAATAAAAAGGACTAGGGTGTGGCTCAGTGGTAAAGCATTTCCTGGGTTCAATCCCCAGATCTGCTGGGGGGGGGGGAGTATCACCAACTCTGTTATTCTCTGCCTTAAGGTGCAATTTTTTTTTTTTTTTTTTTTTGTACCATGGATTAAACTCAGGGGCACTCGACCACTGGGCCACATCCCCAGCCCTTTTTTGTATTTTATTAGTCAGGGTCTCACTGAGTTTCTCAGTGCCTCGCCATTGCCGAGGCTGGCTTTGAACTCACGATCCTCTTCCTCAGCCTCCCAAGGAAGAGGGATTACAGGCATGTGCCACCGCACCCAGCTTAATTCCATAACCTTGAAAGCTGGTCTACCTTCTAATTCCCAAATAACTGCTGTTTGTTGAGCCAATAAATAGAGGGCTAATTTATCCATCTCAGAGACATTTTTTTTTTTTTTTTTTTTTTTTTTTTTTGGTACCAGGGATTGAACTCAGGGGCACTCGACCACTGGGCCACATCCCCAGCCCTTTTTTGTATTTTATTAGAGACAGGGTCTCACTGAGTTGCTAAGTGCCTCGCCATGGCTGAGGCTGGCTTTGAACTCGCGATCCTCCTGCCTCAGCCTCCCAAGTACTGGGATTACAGGCGTGCGCCACCGCGCCAGGCTCTCAGAGACATTTACTTGAAGGAATCTGCATATTATCAGATTTTTATAATCAGAATAAAAAGCTGTTCGTCTCCAGTTTGCCTCTGAACTTCTTCCCGCGGCTCCGTTGCTCCAAGCGCTTCAGGCGGCAACAGGTGGCGGCCCGTACGGGGAACTTCGGAGCGGACAGGTAAGAACTGAAAGGTCTCTAAAGATGGGTTCGAATATAACTGAATCCCAAGTGATAGAGGCTATGCAAAGACTCCTTGATATACCTGACTCTGTTCTCAGTGAGGAGTATATAGAAAAAAGTGAAAGTGATCAAAAAAGTGTAGCTTCCACTGGGCCAACTAAGACCAGTAAAGAGAGTATTAGAAGAGTCCCAAAAATGACAAAAATCCAAGCTATTAAAGCTATTCGGGAGTTATTGGTGATAGCTGAAGGATACTTGCTCTTAATGGAACCTGGGCCTCAGGATATTGCTGTCAGTGAAATTAGCAGTGGTGAGGAATCTAGTAAAAGTGATCCTGAGAAAATGAGGAAAAAAAAACTAAAAAAGACCGAGAAAAAGGACCGTCAGGTAGAGGAACCACTTGTGTCCTCTACTCCCCCATGGGTGGAATCCATTACAGAAAATATGAAGGGTATTACTAGGCATTTGCATACCCTAGAAACAGAAATAAAAAGTCTTTCTGATCGCTTATGCGCTCTCGAGGACAACTCACAGATACATTGGGAACCGCCAGCATTTGAAAAGAAAAATGGACAGAGTGTCCATCAGTCAGTAGATTTCAAAACAATAAAAAATCTCAAAGAGGCAGTAATGACTTATGGGCCCCAAGCTCCTTTCACGTTGAGTATGCTGGAGTCCCTTAACACCTTTAGCTTAACCCCCTCAGACTGGAAAAGTCTATGTAAAGCAACATTAAGCGGGGGGCAATTCTTGGTTTGGCGATCACAATTCGAAGAACTTTGTATAGAAACAGCTAAAAGAAACGTGGCTGCAGGGTTTGAAAACTATGATATAGACATGCTCACAGGAGAAGGGCAATTCGCAGACTTACAGGCTCAAACAGATTATGACCCAGATGTATATGCTCAGATAAAAACAGCTGCCTTAGAGGCATGGAAAACTGTACAAGGACCTGGGGATCTACAAGGTAGCTTGTCAAAAGTGATTCAAGGACCTAATGAGCCGTATGCTGACTTTGCTGATCGACTTTTGAGAACTGCAGGTAGTGTGTTTGCAGATATTGACCAAGCTATGCCATTAGTTGTTCAATTAGCTTATGAAAATGCTAATAAATGGTGCCAAGCAGCCATCAGGCCATGGAGAACTAAAAAGGATCTTTCCGTATATATACAACTATGTAAAGATATAAATGGCGCCTTTGTCACAGGAAATGTGATTGCAGCCTCAAAGAGAGGTGCTTCCTCTCGAAATTTCACAAAGGCTAAACGTAGATATTATAATCAATCAGGATATTCCAGGCAAAATTATCATAATCAATCAGGCAATTCTAGGCAAAATCCCAAAAGAGAAATAAGACCAAGCTCATACTGTGCCCCAGGCCGCTGCCCCAGGTGTAAAAAAGGAAATCATTGGGCCAATAAATGCCATTCAAAATTTGACATCCATGGAAATCCTTTGTTCAGGAATTCAAAAAACAGGGCACGGGGCCCAATACCCCGGGGCCCACAAATATACGGGGCATTGCAGGAGGAGTATCCTCAAGCATCCACTCAGATGCTTCCCCGACACAATCCCTACTACCCATCCACTCCCTCGCCAGAGGAACAAGAGGAAATGCAGGATTAGACCTCTGTTCCACCGCCCGAATAGTGTTAACACCTGAAATGGGGGTTCAACTGATTCCCACAGGAGTCAGGGGACCTCTTCCCTCAGGGACTGTAGGACTTATTATTGGGCGTAGTCCTAAAAGCTTATTAGGTTTGCAAGTGACCCCAGGTGTAATAAACTCAGACTACAAAGGGGAAATAAAAATAATGCTTAGCTCACCCCAAAGTGTAAGTTCTGTTAATCAAGGAGATAGAATTGCTCAGTTGCTTCTCCTTCCCAATTTACATAATTCATTTAAAATGGGTATGCCTCAAGAAGGGAACAATAGAGGATTTTGTTCCACTGACTCAAGACCCATGGCTTGCTGGGTTCGAGACTGTTCAAGGAGGCCTATGTGTAAAATAAAAATCCAAGGAATAGAAATGGAGGGATTAATAGATACTGGAGCTGACTCTTCCATTATTAATTTACGCCAATGGCCCAAGCACTGGCCTCTGCAAAAAGCTTCAACCAGTTTAAGAGGCTTGGGATATAATAACCTCCCAGATAAAAGTGCGGTAATTTTAAAATGGGAGGATGATGAAGGCCATAAAGGAACATTTCAGCCTTATGTTTTACCTAATCTACCGGTTACTTTATGGGGAAGAGATATTTTGCAACAAATGGGAGTACACCTTGCAACCAAGCCTGCAGATGTTAAATGTGAAAACCTACAGGGTAATCTTAACCCTAAAAGAACTCATTATCAAAAAGTACAGAGTAATCGTAACCCTAAAAGTAATCATTATCATAAAGGAAAAAGATATTTTTTTTCGGGGCCACTGAGAAAATAATTTTGAAAATACCATGGCTTTCTGATAAGCCAGTGTGGGTCCCTCAGTGGCCCCTATCTAAAGAGAAATTACAAGCAGCCCACCTACCAGTTCAGGAACAATTAGAAGCAGGTCATATAGAACCTTCCACCTCTCCCTGGGATTCCCCCATATTTGTGATCAAGAAAAAGTCAGGAAAATGGCGATTGTTACATGATCTTAGACAAATTAATAAAACCATGCAAGTTATGGGCCCTACTCAACCTGGACTTCCTAGTCCCGTAGCTATTCCAAAAAAATTTCCATCTTATTACTCTTGATATAAAGGATTGCTTCTTTTCTATTCCCCTACATTCTCTGGATGCCCCCAGGTTTGCTTTTTCACTTCCTTCTATGAACAATAATGGCCCTGATCAGAGATATCAATGGAAGGTTTTACCACAGGGAATGGCTAATAGCCCCACCATATGCCAAATATATGTGGACAAGGCTATCCAACCCATTAAAAATAAATATCCAAACCTCATGTGTCTACATTACATGGATGATATTTTATTGGCCCACCCTAGTCAAAAAATCTTATTTAATATATTCAGTGATGTGGTAGAAAATTTAAAAAAATATGGATTATATATAGCAGAAGAAAAAAGTTCAAACCAGATCTCCCATATTATATTTAGGATTTAAAATCATGGATACTTTTGTTAGACCCCCCAAAATTCTAATAAATAAAGAACATTTGACCACCCTCAATGATTTCCAAAAACTACTGGGAGACATTAATTGGCTTCGCCCTACACTAAATCTCACTACTGGCCAACTAAAACCTTTATTTGACATCCTTCGCGGAGACCCTGATCCATCTTCACCACGAACATTGACTCCTGATGCTAGGAAAGCTTTAAAGTTAGTAGAAAAAGCCATCGAAGGAGCTCATTGTGATAGATTTGATTTAACTCAACCGCTGATGTTGATTATTATTTCTTCACAATATACACCCACAGGAGTATTTTGGCAACAAGGGCCTTTATTATGGATACATTTGCCCGTCTCTCCTAAAAGTATAATTGAATCTTATACCTCCATGGTGGCTAAACTTATTCTTCAAGGACTTAAGACTTCTACTAAAATATTTGGCATTCACCCTGCTACTATTATTACTCCCTATTCATCATCACAGATTGAATATTTATGCTTCAATGATAATGATTGGGCTATAGCTAAATGCTCTACTTCTGCAAATTTTGATAATCATCTTCCTAAGTCCCCTATATTATCTTTTTGTATTAATCATCCTATTATATTTCCACAGGTAATAAAAAATCAACCTATTCCTAAGGCATTTAATGTATTTACAGATGGGTCCTCAAATGGTACTGCTACAGTAGTCACTAAAAAAGAAAATATGACTTACATAACTGCACACAAATCAGCTCAACTAGTGGAACTGGAAGCTGTGGTAAGAGCTCTGGAAAATTTTAGGGACCAGCCCATAAACATTTTTTCAGACAGCCACTATATTGTACAAGCCATCCCAAAATTAGAGTTAGCAGGACCAATAGCATACTCATACTCATACTCCAGCCTTTAAATTGCTTTATCAAATACAAAAACTTTTTGTGGGCAAGAAAAGAACCTCTATTCGTAGGCCATATTAGAGCACATACTAATTTGCCTGGTCCCCTTCCATGAAGGTAATCAAAAGGCTGATGAACTTACAAAAACAGTATTTATACTTTCAGTGCTACAACAAGCTACTTTATTTCACTCCCAGTTTCATGTCAACAGCACCACCTTGCAACGTAGGTTTAAAATCACAAAGGAGCAAGCCAGAACAATTGTAAAAGATTGTAAATCTTGTATGACACATTTGCCCAATCCTCATTTCGGAGTTAACCCTAGAGGATTAATGCCCAATCATTTGTGGCAGATGGATGTTACTCATGAGCCAAGTTTTGGAAAATTGCGATTTATTCATGTTACCATAGATACACGCTCAGGCATGATTTTTGCTTCCTTACATTCTGGAGAAAAAGTTAAAGATGTTACATCTCATTCTTTGCAAGCTTTTGCTGCATTGGGCATCCCCAAAATGCTTAAAACAGATAATGGCCCCGCATATATATCCTTATCTTTCAAACAGTTTTGCCCAAAATTCAATATATCCCATAAAACAGGCATCCCATACAATCCTCAGGGTCAGGGCATTATTGAAAGAGCAAACCGAACACTGAAAATTATGTTATTAAAACAAAAGGAAGGAAATTGGAAAAGTCCTAAGGACAGATTGGCAGTTGCCCTGTTTACCTTAAATTTTTTAACTTTAGACTCTAATGGTTATTCTGATGGAGACAGACATTGGAATCCACACCAACAACATAAACCTTTGGTTTACTGGAAGGATGTTCTTTCAGGTACATGGAAGGGTCCAGATCCAGTTTTAATTTGGGGAAGAGGATCTGTTTGTGTTTTTCCAAAACAAGAATCCTCTCCAATATGGATACCATCTAGATTAATAAAACAGGTACCACATCAAAATGATCAAGATGAAGTTATTGAAGAATCAAGATTAATAAAAAAGGTACAAAATCAAGAGGACCAAGATGAAGGTATAGAATGATTCCCTCAAAAGAGTCCTTCAAAATATTTCACAACTTAAGTGTCATTCCTCCCGGCCGGGACGAGGAGATCTCTCTTTAGTGTGCACACAATTGTATTTTTTTTTTTCTTTTTATACATGTCTTTATGTCTGTACATTTGTCTACATTTCATGTTAATGTGACGTCACAAATATATGTTTGTATGTTTGTTCGTCTGTCCAGTGTGACGTCACAAAGAACAAAGCGCTTATGAAAAAGAAAATATATATATATATGGATCCAAATAACTTTAATTCATTTTAGGTTAAGAGTATTCAATTTAGGTAAATAATTTTATAAATGAAGGTACTTTCAATTTTGATTATAGGTATCCCTGGGACTTCTCTGAAGGAGCCCTAATTAGGAAGGGCTGTTGCAGCTAGCTGGAAGCCATGGGTTCCACCTGATATGTATGTGACGCACCTGTAGGCACCCGCAAACCTGAAGTATATAACCGGGTGAAAGCGGTCCGAGTTAGGAGAACGGAGAATTCAGTCAGCCGGGCAGTCACTCGGTCGGTCAGAAGAATCAGAGCGGCCAGAACGTAGGCAGAGCGGTTACAGAAGAGAAACCAGATAGAAGAAGTAATGACTGGTCAGAGTTAGGCCGAGACTCCTGAGGAAGACAGAAGACAGAAGAAAGAAGAAGGAAGAAAGAAGAGAGAAGAAAGAAGCTCTAATCTTTCTCTAAGCTAAGCTCTAGCTCTATCTTTCTTTCTAAGACTC
The DNA here is from genome assembly GCA_025594165.1 of Tamias sibiricus. Classification (NCBI taxonomy): domain Eukaryota; kingdom Metazoa; phylum Chordata; class Mammalia; order Rodentia; family Sciuridae; genus Tamias; species Tamias sibiricus. Next base: position 49,354,055 of record CM046672.1, on the reverse strand, counting down.
TACTCTAACTCTAAGCTAAGAAGACAAGAAGAAAAGCTCGCTTTAATCTTTCTCTCTAAAAATCTTTCTTTCCCTCTCTAAGCTCTAAGAAAGTAGAAGTAAAAGTAGTAAAAGCTTAACTCTGCCCCCGAGAGTTTTTTATCCCGGTTTACGGTACCAGGCAGCTTACACTTCTCATCAGCAAACAATATGACTAGTGCTATATAACCTGATATTTTGGTGTTTTGACATAAGATTGTTTATTTGTTATTAACTTCATTTGTTTAATGGCTCATTAATTTCAATTATCTCAACAGGTAAAAGATTGCTCTGTATACAGAGACTCAAGGGTTCCAGCTAACAAATTATTTCTCTAAAGTGCCTTTGTTGCTGCCTGAAGCGCTTGGAGCAACGGAGCCGCGGGAAAAACTTCAAAAGCAAACTGGAGACAAACAGCTTTTTATTCTGATAACTTTTCTCTCTGGTTCTAATAACGACTAACACACGCCAAAAACACACCCTAAAATGGCGCTGACCCGATCAGCAATTTCGGCCAAGTCACTCGAGAAACCGCAACAATCCCGTGAGACTACGGGTGGCGACAAAGGCCAAATCTCCACGGCTCATAGTCAAGCGCAATTCAAGTCAATCCCCAAACAGGGCTCCTGCATTTCCCCCTTTTTGTTTTAAAAGAGGTAATGCTCTAGGACGTCTATGTGCAACCAACATTCTTACCCGTCATCGGATAATCAAGGTTGTGCCCTTGACTCCTGTCTTAGGTTGATATGTCGGCCACATGAGACTGTCCCGTGCGACTGTGCCTGTCTTAGGTTGTCCCCCTCTGGGGATCTTACCCGTCATTGGCTAACCAGCCATCCAATGGAGCCCTTTAGGATCGACTGTGTATGATGACTAACAGCTGTCCAATTGTGAGGAGATGTTGCGGCTTTAAGGCGACAAGCCTTTTGGTGATGAGCCAAATTGCATAGCATATCAAATTGTTTAAACAAATCAGCTGCCCTAAGTTCCATCAAGTAACACACTGAATTCTCTAGACAAATACCTGCAAGGCATTGTCCCGTAAAGTCCCAAACAATGAAAGATCAAAATGTCCATTTGTTATAACATGTTGATGTAGGAGGCCCCATGCATGTAGAGCAGAGGCCACACTGTTGGTGAGGTTGTTTGATGTTTGAGCAGCAGGGATGCTTGCGGCGGCCGCGATCCCTGCAGCTGTAGCAGCAGACGTCTTTTTTATGTTTAGACAATGCCACCGGCAAATCTTCAGGGCCCGCTACCTAGAAACTCAAGCATCAATTATTAAAGGAAAGGCAGTGCTATTGCAGCACTGAGTCAAGAGGCGAGTTGTCAAACTACAAAATAGAATAATTAGATTAGAAAATTAAAGTTGATTTTTGTTCACATACATGGCTGGTTGAGCTTCTACAAACATAAGTTGGAAAAATGTCATATTTAGAACAAAACAAAGAAAGACTGAGGGTAATTACTGCATTAAAGATAGATTAAAGAAAAGGTAAAGGCACTTTAGAGAAATAATTTGTTAGCTGGAACCCTTGAGTCTCTGTATACAGAGCAATCTTTTACCTGTTGAGATAATTGAAATTAATGAGCTATTAAACAAATGAAGTTAATAACAAATAAACAATCTTAAGTCAAAGCACCAAAATATCAGGTTATATAGCACTAGTCATATTGTTTGCTAAAGAGAAGTCCCAGGGACACCTATAAATCAAAATTGAAAGTACCTTCATTTATAAAATTATTTACCTAAATTGAATACTCTTAACCTAAAATGAATTAAAGTTATTTGGATCCATATATATATATATTTTTTCTTTTTCATAAGCGCTTTGTTCTATGTGACGTCACACTGGACAGACAAACAAACATACAAACATATATTTGTGACGTCACATTAACATGAAATGTAGACAAATGTACAGACATAAAGACATGTATAAAAAGAAAAGAAAAAAAAATACAATTGTGTGCACACTAAAGAGAGATCTCCTCGTCCCGGCCGGGAGGAATGACACTTAAGTTGTGAAATATTTTGAAGGACTCTTTTGAGGGAATCATTCTATACCTTCATCTTGGTCCTCTTGATTTTGTACCTTTTTTATTAATCTTGATTCTTCAATAACTTCATCTTGATCATTTTGATGTGGTACCTGTTTTATTAATCTAGATGGTATCCATATTGGAGAGGATTCTTCTTTTGGAAAAACACAAACAGATCCTCTTCCCCAAATTAAAACTGGATCTGGACCCTTCCATGTACCTGAAAGAACATCCTTCCAGTAAACCAAAGGTTTATGTTGTTGGTGTGGATTCCAATGTCTGTCTCCAGCAGAATAACCATTAGAGTCTAAAGTTAAAAAATTTAAGGTAAACAGGGCAACTGCCAATCTGTCCTTAGGACTTTTCCAATTTCCTTCTTTTTGTTTTAATAACATAATTTTCAGTGTTCGGTTTGCTCTTTCAATAATGCCCTGACCCTGAGGATTGTATGGGATGCCTGTTTTATGGGATATATTGAATTTTGCGCAAAACTGTTTGAAAGATGAGGACGTATATGCGGGGCCATTATCTGTTTTAAGCATTTTGGGGATGCCCAATGCAGCAAAAGCTTGCAAACAATGAGATGTAACATCTTTAACTTTTTCTCCAGAATGTAAGGAAGCAAAAATCATGCCTGAGCATGTATCTATAGTCACATGAATAAATCGCAATTTTCCAAAACTTGGCTCATGAGTAACATCCATCTGCCACAAATGATTGGGCATTAATCCTCTAGGGTTAACTCCGAAATGAGGATTGGGCAAATGTGTCATACAAGATTTACAATCTTTTACAATTGTTCTGGCTTGCTCCTTTGTGATTTTAAACCTACGTTGCAAGGTGGTGCTGTTGACATGAAACTGGGAATGAAATAAAGTAGCTTGTTGTAGCGCTGAAAGTATAAATACTGTTTTTGTAAGTTCATCAGCCTTTTGATTACCTTCATGGAGGGGACCAGGCAAATTAGTATGTGCTCTAATATGGCCTACGAATAGAGGTTCTTTTCTTGCCCACAAAAGTTTTTGTATTTGATAAAGCAATTTAAAGGCTGGAGTATGAGTATGAGTATGCTATTGGTCCTGCTAACTCTAATTTTGGGATGGCTTGTACAATATAGTGGCTGTCTGAAAAAATGTTTATGGGCTGGTCCCTAAAATTTTCCAGAGCTCTTACCACAGCTTCCAGTTCCACTAGTTGAGCTGATTTGTGTGCAGTTATGTAAGTCATATTTTCTTTTTTAGTGACTACTGTAGCAGTACCATTTGAGGACCCATCTGTAAATACATTAAATGCCTTAGGAATAGGTTGATTTTTTATTACCTGTGGAAATATAATAGGATGATTAATACAAAAAGATAATATAGGGGACTTAGGAAGATGATTATCAAAATTTGCAGAAGTAGAGCATTTAGCTATAGCCCAATCATTATCATTGAAGCATAAGTATTCAATCTGTGATGATGAATAGGGAGTAATAATAGTAGCAGGGTGAATGCCAAATATTTTAGTAGAAGTCTTAAGTCCTTGAAGAATAAGTTTAGCCACCATGGAGGTATAAGATTCAATTATACTTTTAGGAGAGACGGGCAAATGTATCCATAATAAAGGCCCTTGTTGCCAAAATACTCCTGTGGGTGTATATTGTGAAGAAATAATAATCAACATCAGCGGTTGAGTTAAATCAAATCTATCACAATGAGCTCCTTCGATGGCTTTTTCTACTAATTTTAAAGCTTTCCTAGCATCAGGAGTCAATGTTCGTGGTGAAGATGGATCAGGATCTCCGCGAAGGATGTCAAATAAAGGTTTTAGTTGGCCAGTAGTGAGATTTAGTGTAGGGCGAAGCCAATTAATGTCTCCCAGTAGTTTTTGGAAATCATTGAGGGTGGTCAAATGTTCTTTATTTATTAGAATTTTTGGGGGGTCTAACAAAAGTATCCATGATTTTAAATCCTAAATATAATATGGGAGATCTGGTTTGAACTTTTTCTTCTGCTATATATAATCCATATTTTTTTAAATTTTCTACCACATCACTGAATATATTAAATAAGATTTTTTGATTAGGGTGGGCCAATAAAATATCATCCATGTAATGTAGACACATGAGGTTTGGATATTTATTTTTAATGGGTTGGATAGCCTTGTCCACATATATTTGGCATATGGTGGGACTATTAGCCATTCCCTGTGGTAAAACCTTCCATTGATATCTCTGATCAGGGCCATTATTGTTCATAGAAGGAATGGAAAAAAGCAAACCTGGGGGCATCCAGAGGATGTAGGGGAATAGAAAAGAAGCAATCCTTTATATCAAGAGTAATAAGATGGACATTTTTTTGGAATAGCTACGGGACTAGGAAGTCCAGGTTGAGTAGGCCCCATAACTTGCATGGTTTTATTGATTTGTCTAAGATCATGTAACAATCGCCATTTTCCTGACTTTTTCTTGATCACAAATATGGGGGAATTCCAGGGAGAGGTGGAAGGTTCTATATGACCTGCTTCTAATTGTTCCTGAACTAGTAGGTGGGCCGCTTGTAATTTCTCTTTAGATAGGGGCCACTGAGGGACCCACACTGGCTTATCAGAAAGCCATGGTATTTTCAAAATTATTTTCTCAGTGGCCCCGAAAAAAAATATCTTTTTCCTTTATGACAATGATTACTTTTAGGGTTAAGATTACTCTGTACTTTTTGATAATGAGTTCTTTTAGGGTTAAGATTACCCTGTAGGTTTTCACATTTAACATCTGCAGGCTTGGTTGCAAGGTGTACTCCCATTTGTTGCAAAATATCTCTTCCCCATAAAGTAACCGGTAGATTAGGTAAAACATAAGGCTGAAATGTTCCTTTATGGCCTTCATCATCCTCCCATTTTAAAATTACCGCACTTTTATCTGGGAGGTTATTATATCCCAAGCCTCTTAAACTGGTTGAAGCTTTTTGCAGAGGCCAGTGCTTGGGCCATTGGCGTAAATTAATAATGGAAGAGTCAGCTCCAGTATCTATTAATCCCTCCATTTCTATTCCTTGGATTTTTATTTTACACATAGGCCTCCTTGAACAGTCTCGAACCCAGCAAGCCATGGGACTTGAGTCAGTGGAACAAAATCCTCTATTGTTCCCTTCTTGAGGCATACCCATTTTAAATGAATTATGTAAATTGGGAAGGAGAAGCAACTGAGCAATTCTATCTCCTTGATTAACAGAACTTACACTTTGGGGTGAGCTAAGCATTATTTTTATTTCCCCTTTGTAGTCTGAGTTTATTACACCTGGGGTCACTTGCAAACCTAATAAGCTTTTAGGACTACGCCCGATAATAAGTCCTACAGTCCCTGAGGGAAGAGGTCCCCTGACTCCTGTGGGAATCAGTTGAACCCCCATTTCAGGTGTTAACACTATTCGGGCGGTGGAACAGAGGTTTAATCCTGCATTTCCTCTTGTTCCTCTGGCGAGGGGGAGTGGATGGGTAGTAGGGATTGTGTCGGGGAAGCATCTGAGTGGATGCTTGAGGATACTCCTTCTGCAATGCACCGTACATTTGTGGGCCCCGGGGTACTGGGCCCCGTGCCCCGTTTTTTGAATTCCTGAACAAAGGATTTCCATGGATGTCAAATTTTGAATGGCATTTATTGGCCCAATGATTTCCCTTTTTACACCTGGGGCAGCGGCCTGGGGCACGGTATGAGCTTGATCTTATTTCTCTTTTGGGATTTTGCCTAGAATTGCCTGATTGATTATGATAATTTTGCCTGGAATATCCTGATTGATTATAATGTCTACGTTTAGCCTTTGTGAAATTTCGAGAGGAAGCACCTCTCATTGAGGCTGCAATCACATTTCCTGTGACAAAGGCGCCATTTATATCTTTACATAGTTGTATATATACGGAAAGATCCTTTTTAGTTCTCCATGGCCTGATGGCTGCTTGGCACCATTTATTTGCATTTTCATAAGCTAATTGAACAACTAAAGGCATAGCTTGGTCAACATCTGCAAACACACTACCTGCAGTTCTCAAAAGTCGATCAGCAAAGTCGGCATACGGCTCATTAGGTCCTTGAATCACTTTTGACAAGCTACCTTGTAGATCCCCAGGTCCTTGTACAGTTTTCCATGCCTCTAAGGCAGCTGCATTTATCTGAGCATATATATCTGAGTCATAATCTGTTTGAGCCTGTAAGTCTGCGAATTGCCCTTCTCCTGTGAGCATGTCTATATTATAGTTTTCAAACCCTGCAGCCGCGTTTCTTTTAGCCGTTTCTATACAAAGTTCTTGGAATTGCGATCGCCAAACCAAGAATTGCCCCCCGCTTAATGTTGCTTTACATAGACTTTTCCAGTCTGAGGGGGTTAAGCTAAAGGTGTTAAGGGACTCCAGCATACTCAACGTGAAAGGAGCTTGGGGCCCATAAGTCATTACTGCCTCTTTGAGATTTTTTATTGTTTTGAAATCTACTGACTGATGGACACTCTGTCCATTTTTCTTTTCAAATGCTGGCGGTTCCCAATGTATCTGTGAGTTGTCCTCGAGAGCGCATAAGCGATCAGAAAGACTTTTTATTTCTGTTTCTAGGGTATGCAAATGCCTAGTAATACCCTTCATATTTTCTGTAATGGATTCCACCCATGGGGGAGTAGTCACTTCCACAAGTGACTCCTCTGCCTGACGGACCTTTTTCTCGGTCTTTTTTAATTTCTTTTTCCTCATTTTCTCAGGATCACTTTTACTAGATTCCTCACCACTGCTAATTTCACTGACAGCAATATCCTGAGGCCCAGGTTCCAGTGAGAGCAAGTATCCTTCAGCTTTCGCCAATAACTCCCGAATTGCTTTAATAGCTTGGATTTTTGTCATTTTTGGGTCTCTTCTAATACTCTCTTTACTGGTCTCAGTTGGCCCAGTGGAATCTACACTTTTTTGATCACTTTCACTTTTGTCTATATACTCCTCACTGAGAACAGAGTCAGGTATATCAAGGAGTCTTTGCATAGCCTCTATCACTTGGGATTCAGTTATATTCGAACCCATCTTTAGAGACCTTTCAGTTCTTACCTGTCCGCTCCGAAGTTCCCCGTACGGGCCGCCACCTGTTGCTGCCTGAAGCGCTTGGAGCAACGGAGCCGCGGGAAAAACTTCAAAAGCAAACTGGAGACAAACAGCTTTTTATTCTGATAACTTTTCTCTCTGGTTCTAATAACGACTAACACACGCCAAAAACACACCCTAAAATGGCGCTGACCCGATCAGCAATTTCGGCCAAGTCACTCGAGATACCGCAACAATCCCGTGAGACTACGGGTGGCGACAAAGGCCAAATCTCCACGGCTCATAGTCAAGCGCAATTCAAGTCAATCCCCAAACAGGGCTCCTGCAGCCTTTACCTTTTCTTTAATCTATCTTTAATGCAGTAATTACCCTCAGTCTTTCTTTGTTTTGTTCTAAATATGATATTTTTCCAACTTATGTTTGTAGAAGCTCAACCAGCGATGTGTGTGAACAAAAATCAACTTTAATTTTCTAATCTAATTATTCTATTTTGTAGTTTGACAACTGGCCTCTTGACTCAGTGCTGCAATAGCACTGCCTTTCCTTTAATAATTGATGCTTGAGTTTCTAGGTAGCGGGCCCTGAAGATTTGCCGGTGGCATTGTCTAAACATAAAAAAGACGTCTGCTCCTACAGCTGCAGGGATCGCGGCCGCCGCAAGCATCCCTGCTGCTCAAGCATCAAACAACCTCACCAACAGTGTGGCCTCTGCTCTACATGCATGGGGCCTCCTACATCAACGTGTTATAACAAATGGACATTTTGATCTTTCATTGTTTGGGACTTTACGGGACAATGCCTTGCGGGTATTTGTCTAGAGAATTCAGTGTGTTACTTGATGGAACTTAGGGCAGCTGATTTGTTTAAACAATTTGATATGCTATGCAATTTGGCTCATCACCAAAAGGCTTGTCGCCTTAAAGCTGCAACATCTCCTCACAATTGGACAGCTGTTAGTCATCATACACAGTCGATCCTAAAGGGCTCCATTGGATGGCTGGTTAGCCAATGATGGGTAAGATCCCCAGAGGGGGACAACCTAAGACAGGCACAGTCGCACGGGACAGTCTCATGTGGCCGACATATCAACCTAAGACAGGAGTCAAGGGCACAGCCTTGATTATCCGATGACGGGTAAGAATGTTGGTTGCACATAGACGTCCTAGAGCATTACCTCTTTTAAAACAAAAAGGGGGAAATGCAGGAGCCCTGTTTGGGGAGATGACTTGAATTGCGGTTGACTATGAGCCGTGGAGATTTGGGCATTGTCGTCTTCCGTAGTCTCACGGGACTTGTCCCAGGATCTCGAGTGACTTGGCCGAAATTGCTGATCGGGTCAGGGCCATTTTGGTGGTGTGTGTGGCGTGTGTTAGTTGTTGTTAGAACCAGAGAGAAAAGTTATCAGAATAAAAAGCTGTTCGTCTCCAGTTTGCCTCTGAACTTCTTCCCACGGCTCCGTTGCTCCAAGCGCTTCAGGCGGCAACAGGAATCCTTTCTTGTCTGCTCACCCTGTCTTTTTTTTTTTTTTTTTTTTTTTTTTTTGGTGGCCTTCACCAGGTTCCAACAGAGCACCTGTCCACCTTATATCTCTCCCTCTCTCCTTCTTCTTCCTTCTCTCCCCCTCCCTCCCTCTCTCTCTCTCTTTACCTCCAACCCCAGTGAGAAAACTCCAAGGGGGGTAGGGACTTTGTCCCTTGCTCCTGTGGTGTCTTCAGCACCTGGGACAGAACCCAGCACATAGTAGGTGTTCAATGAATCTGTGTTGACTGAATGAATGCAAGCAACAAAAGACCCAAGGTGGAGGAGTCCATGGAGCTGTGGGAGCCAAAGGAGGGTCATTTCAATGCGAACCCTGATCACCCCTGGGGCTCAGAGGTGGGGAGAGGCTGCCAGGGGAGCCCCACAGCTTCCTTGGCTCAAATGCCCCTCCCCAAAAAGCAGCGATCTCCTCCCCCAGACGCCCTTGCCACACTAAAACAGACCCGAAATAAGACATTTAACTTAGCCATTTTGACAACACTGACCTTTGACCTTCTCAACTATGTGCTGACGCCATTTGTTTGTTCATTTTACTCAGGAACATTGGCCACCAAAATCCTAGCCCTGAAGCCAAGCACAGTGGCGCACACCTGTAATCCCAGCATTTGGGAGGCCGAGGCAGGAGGATCGTGAGTTCAAAGCCAGCCTCAGCAATGGCAAGGCACTTAGCAACTCAGTGAGACCCTGTCTCTAATAAAATACAAAAAAGGGCTGGGGATGTGGCCCAGTAGTCCAGTGCCCCTGAGTTCAATCCCCAGTACTAAATAATAATAATAATAATAATAATAATCCTAGCCCTCTCCCTGAGACCCTCCCATTTCTTGACCTTGGCTCTGAGTCCATCTCAACCTTCACCCCATTCCTGACCCTCGGCCCTGCCCTGTGACCATTTCTGAGCTTCATGACTCAGAGACCAAAGCTTCAGTGGTCTGTTCTAGGCCAGGCCCCACTCCTGTCACCAAGAAGACAGATGCACAGAGGGAAGAGTCGGAGCAGGGGGTGAGGGGGCCTCAACTGTGAAGCCCAAACCTCAGCAGGCAAGGGGCGGCCTCTGACCTTCCAGAGAGGCAGAGCCACTGCAGCAGGGGGCCTGGGAGCAGGGAAACCCCAGACAGTGACAACATACCCCAGGGCAGGAACACAAGGGCCACTGATTCCTGCTTGGGCAGTATCTCAGCACAGCGAGGACGCTCGAAAATCCAGAGATTCCCAAGACCCACCTCTGTGCTCCCTCCAGAAATTCACCCGTGCGCGCCAGGCTGGGAGGTGCCGGGTCAGGTCCGCGGCCACAGCCACCAGTGGGCATCAACACCAGGACAGAGGGTGGCCAGGCCCAAACCCTCCAAAGAGAACAAAACTCAAAAGAGGAACATTCTGGAATGATATAGGGGTGTCACAGAAGAGGTCCAGAGCTGCTATTGGGCCTTATGGGGACTGTGGCCAGGACACATGCCCCTGGGGACCAGAAAACCTGTGGGGCTCTCTGGGTCTGTCTCTCTCTGCGGGTGTTGCTGCCCGGCCTCTCTCCTGGTCTCCGTCCTCTCTGGGCCTCCTCCTCTGCTGCGATCTGTAGGCCTCCCTCTCTCTCTCTCTCTCTCTCTCTCTCTCTCTCTCTCCATCTCCTAGTCCCTGCTTCTGTGCAGGAGCCCTGTTTGGGGATTGACTTGAATTGCGCTTGACTATGAGCCGTGGAGATTTGGCCTTTGTCGCCACCCGTAGTCTCACGGGATTGTTGCGGGATCTCGAGTGACTTGGCCGAAATTGCTGATCGGGTCAGCGCCATTTTAGGGTGTGTTTTTGGCGTGTGTTAGTCGTTATTAGAACCAGAGAGAAAAGTTATCAGAATAAAAAGCTGTTTGTCTCCAGTTTGCTTCTGAAGTTTTTCCCGCGGCTCCGTTGCTCCAAGCGCTTCAGGCAGCAACACTTCTGAGTCTCCTCTCTTTCTCCCCCATCCCCCTACCCGGGTCTGCTGCTCCACAATCTTTATGGCCTCTGGACCTGCAGGGTGCTGTGAACGGCTCTGTTCTGGTCCATTTCCGGGCACTAGAAAGGGGCTTCATGGAGACAGACATTCTCCTCCGTGTTATTCTCTGCTCTGTCCCAAGCGCCCGGGATAATGCAGGCTCAATAAACTAAGGTTGGAAGAAGAACACAGGAGCCACCTCTCTGGGGGGCATGGCTGTTATTTTATTTGGCGCTGGGTTGAACACAGGCCTCCCCTAGGCTACACAGGAGCTTCATCCGGGGGCTCTAAAGCCACAATAGTGACCATTGTCATCGCTGCTGCTGCTGCTGCTAGCTGCAATGCAAGTTCTTCTGTTCCTGGAGTACAAACTATATGCCGGGAATTGGGCCCTGCATGGCAAGCCTTACGGTCTACTGTTCCCTGCCCAATTTCCTGGGGAGTACGCCTGTAATCCCAACTTTGGGATAGGCAGGAAGTTCAAAGCCAGCCTTGGCCCTTAGCAACTCAGTGAGACCCTTCCTAATGGTCAAGCTTACAGTGGCCAGTGGAGGTACTTCAATCCCGGTACCCAAAAAAAAAAAAGATGGGAAAACCGAGGCACCAGAGAACCGATTTCCCGTTTGTGCCCAGATCTGCCTAATTAATTCCGCAGCCCGCGGGTCTCCCATGAGTGGAAGATCAGCTGGCGATTCAGAGCTCGGATCTGTCCCAGTTACGGGTTCCAATTTCAGCTCTGCCACTCAGCAGCCGAGACCCTTTAGAAAAACTGCTGGATCTGCCTGGCGCGGTGGCGCACGCCTGTGAGCCCAGCGGCTCGGGAGGCTGAGGCAGGAGGATCGTGAGTTCAAACAGCCTCAGCAGCTTAGCGAGGCCCTAAGCAACTCAGCGAGACCCTGCCTCTAAATAAAATATAGAAAGGGGCTGGGGACGTCGCCCAGTGGTTAAGCGCCCCTGGGTTCAATCTGCGGTACCAAAAAAAAAAAGAAAAAGAAAAAAAATTGCGGGAATCTCTCTGCGTGTCGGGTTCCTCCCTGTAACGTGAACGTCCCCGTATTGAAAGCTTCCACCTCCAGGGCTGTCCACGCCTGCGCAGAGGACGCGCCTGCCCGCAGCCGGGCTGGGCCCGGAGTTGGGATTTCCCTTCCCGCTCCCGGCGCCTGGGGTGGGGCGGCGCCCTAGGGGACTCGGCTCTGGACCCGCCTCAGTCATCTCAGGACCTCCGCGGAAAGGAGCCAGAGGTCACAGCAGGTCGCCGCGGCGCGCCGGCCTGCCACACCGAGGAGCCAACATGATCTCACCGCGGGCGCTGCTGGCGCTGCTGGCGCTGTCCTGGGCGACCCCGGGAGCCGGTGAGTGACCTCCGGGCCCCTCGAGGTCCCTACCCACGCCCCCGCCACCACCCCCCACCCCACCCCCGCGCACTCACCGGGGCTCTCTGCCTCTCGGGCCGCAGAAGGCTGCAGTGCACCGACCTTCTGCCCTCCAACCTCCTCCGCCCCAGGGCTGGAGGGAGACGCGACCCCGCAGGACCCTCCCCTGAGCCGCCCTGAAAGGGGCCGCATTCGGGCACCGAGATTCCCGAAACCGGAGTCAGACTTCGGGAAAGGCGGGGGACGCAGGTCGGGTGAACTTCCCTCCCGCTCCTGATGGCCACGCCCGTGCCGTCGCCCGCGGCCAGGACCGCTGAAAGGGCTGAACTGGGGACGGCGAGACCGGGCGGACCCCAAGTGTCAGGCTGCAGGAGCCTGGCCGGTCATTGATCCGTTCATTCATAAACCGGGCATTCGTCCACACCTGTTTATTCGGCACCTGCTGGGCGTCAGGGAGGGCTCCAAGTGTGGGCGCCACAGCTCTGAAGTCCTCCAGCGTGGTTCAAACCTCAGCTGTTGGGATTCAACACCTGGGTCACTGTGGGAAAGCTAAGCATGCCGCGCGGTGGCCGCGGGGTGGGGTGAGGGTCTTCCCTTGTAAGGCAGGATTCCTGCAGGCCCAGCGCCAGGGTGGTCAGGTGCAGGGGGAGCTCACCAGACCTGCTCCCGGCCCAGGCTCTGCGCTCTGCACGTCTCTTCCCTGCTAAGCACAGGAAGTGAGCGCACCCTCCCTGCCCTGCTTCTCCCCTCTCTCTAAGGGGACGAAAATTCTAGTGTGTATCTCACAGGGCTCACCCAATTTCATCCCCCACAACAGTCCTGCCAGGGAGGAGATTCACTGACCCAGCAAGCTGCACAGCAAGTCCATGGCAGAGGTGGAATTCTGGGCATTCCACCCCAATGCCAGCTTCAGTGACCCCTTCAGTCACTGGGGAAAAAATGCCTGAGATATCGATTTCTTTTTCTTTCTTTCTTCTTCTTCTTTCCTTCTTTTTTTTTTTTTTTTTCTTTTTTCTTTTTTTCTTTTTCTTTTGAGACAGTTCTGGCCTTCATTGACATGACCTTGCCTTCATTTCGTTGCTGTTTCTTCTGTGCCTGGTGCGGGTAGTTGAGGGGTGTCAATCTGACATCATCTTGCCTTGAGTTACTGTCAGGTTCCAGAAGACTCTGGGTGCACCCGGGTGCTCTTGGCATAGAAGCTACTGTGCTACTGAAATCTAACTCTTTTGCATGGGAGGGGGATATTACAGGGATTGAACCCAGGGGACATTTAACTACTGAGCCATGTCCCCAGCACTTTTTTGTATTTGATTTAGAGACAGGGTCTCACTGAGTTGCTTAGGGCCTCGCTTTTTGCTGAGGCTGGCTTTGAATTTGTGATCCTCCTGCCTCAGCCTCCAAGCTGCACTGGGATCACAGGCATGTGCCTGCCTGGCTGGTGAGATTATCACCTTCTAAATAGCAAAGTTTATTTTCAAGGTTCTAGAAGTTTCAGTCTCTGATTAATTGGCCCTTTGGTTTTGGGCTTGTGACAAGACAGTGTGTAATAGCAGGAGCATGTAGTAGAGCAGAAACTGCTCACCTGGTGCCAGGTAGAGAAAGAGGAAAAAAGAGACCGAAGTCCCACCACGGCCTTCAAGGGCACACCCTAGTGACCTAAAGGCCTCCACTAAGCCTCCCCTCTTAAGGGGTCCCAGCCTTTACCACAGGGACCTTTGAGGGAATCTTAACAGCCAACTATAGCACCCATTTTACAGACAAGGAAACTCAGGCTTGGAGGCCTGGATCCACCTGCACAAGGGCCCCACAGCTAGTGAATGCTGGGGCTGGAGCTCCCAGAACTTTGCCTGCTCCTGCCAGGCCCCTCATGTTCCCTCCCACCCCCCCCCATCCCCTCCTGCTCACCAACTTTTTTTTTTTTTTTTTTTTTTTGATAGCAGGGATTGAACTCAGGGCTTAGACCATCTGGGCCACATCCCCAGCCCTTTTTTGTATTTTATTAGAGACAGGGTCTCACTGAGTTGCTAAGTGCCTCGCCATTGCTGAGGCTGGCTTTGAACTGTGATCCTCCTGCCTCAGCCTCCCAAGTGCTGGGATTACAGACGCGTGCCACCGCGCTGGCTCACCAAGCACTCTTGAGTGCAGGAGCCCTGTTTGGGGATTGGCTTGAATTGCAGTTGACTATGAGCCGTGGAGATTTGGGCATTGTCTCCTCACGTAGTCTCACGAGACTTGTTGCGGGATCTCGAGTGACTTGGCCGAAATTGCTGATCGGGTCAGCGCCATTAGTGGAGTGTTTGGCGTGTGTTAGTTGTTGTTAGAACCAGAGAGAAAAGTTATCAGAATAAAAAGCTGTTTGTCTCCAGTTTGCTTCTGAAGTTCTTCCCGCGGCTCCGGCTCCGTTGCTCCAAGCGCTTCAGGAGACAACACTTGAGCCAGGCACTGGCCTTGTTATTATTAATAAGAATCCACAGCATTACGTTTACTATGTCATTAAGAGCTAGCCCACGCTGAGGACCTACTGTGTGCTGGGCTGGCACAGAGCAAGATTTTTATACAGGATCTGGCGCCTTACTGCAGACAGCCCAGGTTCACATCGCACCCTTCCCGCTTGCCCTTGTGTGATGGGGACAGACCTCTCTGCGCCAGTGTCCCCATTTTATACAAAGGTGCCCTTGGATTCCTGCAGGGACTGGGACTGTCGTGGTCGAGGCACCTGCGCAGGTGAGCGGCCACCTGGGCGGCCATCTGTTACTGCCCTGCCACCTGCAGCCTCTGGAACCCAATGCGAAGGTGACACAGGTGACCTGGATGCGCCAAGACCCCGAGGGAGAGCCCCGCAGCGTGGCGGTCCTCCACCCCACGCGGGGCCCCAGCGAGTCGGAGCGGTTCAAGTTCGTGAGCGGGGACCTGCTGAACCCCTCGCTGAATGTGTCCGAGCTGCGCACGGAGGACGAAGCCACCTACACCTGCCAGGTCGCCACCTTCCCCATGGGCAGCGGGAGCGCGGTGATCCGGCTCCGCGTGCTCGGTGAGCAGGAGGGGATGGGGGACTGACAGGGACGGGAGGTAGCCAGGACGGCCTGGGCTCCGCTCTGTGTGGGACGGAGAGGGCGGGGCGTGGGGGGCGGGGAGGGGGCGGGGCTGCAGGGTGGGCGCTGGGGACGCGGGGGTGGAGCAGGGTTCCTGGCCACACAGATCTTGGGGACTGGGAGGAAAATGCGAAAACGCCTGTCAATAGCGCCACCTGCCGTCGCATGAGTTTAGCCAGGTGAAGCTCTGCAAGGGGGCGCTTGGGGACTTGTCCCCGCCCCGGGAGCTCCTCATAGATGTCTGTTGTTGCTCCCGTGTTTAGAGAAGAAGGAAAAGTTGAAACCAGAGAGTTGGGAGGTGGGATCAAGGTGTCCCTCAGGGGATCGCTGGCTGCCCCCCCACGGCAAGGCAGGTGGGGCCCTGGGGTCAGTTTCCTGAGCACGGGATGGGGGGGCGGGGGTGTCACTCTAACAAGAACCCTCCCTGTCCCATCCTTCTGGGCCCCTTGGGTGTCACCTTCCCGGCCTTCCAATGAGTCACTCATGAAATTTTCATCCCGTGCGTGTGCTTGGACAGGTGCCCGCAGACACCTTTAGCAATTCTGATGACCCCTCTAGGGCAGGGTCCCCAACCCTGGGGTCATTGGGATTATTCCCATGTTAGTTTAGGCTGGGGTAAAACTGAATCCCTGAGTCAACCCAAGGAGACGTCTTTAGTGAGAAGTGACCCAGGTGGGGACAGGAAGCCACCCAGGGAAGCCCGGGCTTGGGAGTCACCACAGTGAGATCAGGTCCACAGGCTCTGGCACCAGGGGACCTCCCCAGGAAGCCCAGCTCTGTCCCTTCCAGCTGAGTGACCTTGGTGGGCCACTTCCCCTCTGGGCTTTCAGGGCTCAGGCTTCCTGTCCCCCACAGCGTCTTCCTCAGATGCCCCTCCTGGGTCCCCCACCCCACTGTGAGTCACCAATATCTGGGGAGCAGCTGCTTGTACCCCGGAGGGCAGGGCGGGGGTCCTGGTCGTCACCCCCACCACGCAGTGTTTACTGAGCACGCAGAGCTGGGAGCCGCACTGGCCTTCCTGGGTCCTTAACCAGACGCCCGCTGCTGCTGAGGGGGCTGCGCAGTGACCACAGGCAGGAGGTGACCCGTCCTGTGGCTTCTCTCCCCAGCCCAGCCCAGCAACACAGCAGAGGCCCAGGAGGTCCCCCTGAGGCCCTCCACAGGGGACCCTGTGCCCGTGGCCCGCTGCGCCTCCACAAGGGGGCGCCCACCCGCCAAAGTCACCTGGTCCCCCCTGCTGAATGGCTCCGCCCACAGCACCCAGGAGCCTGGGCCCCTGCCTGGCACCTACACCATCGTCAGCCTCTTGACGCTGGCGCCCTCCAGCGAGGCAGATGGCAGGACCGTCACCTGCAGAGTGGAGCACGAGAGCCTGGAGGAGCCCGAGCTGCTGCCCGTGACCCTCGCCGTGCCCTGTGAGTGAGCCCCCCGCCGCGCCAGGGCCGGGCCATCGCCAGCCAGCCCCCCTGAGCCCCAGCTCGCACCGCCCCAGAGCCACAGCCCCGTGCTCATGCCCAGCCGCCTCCACACCCCGACCCCACCCGGTCTACACTGCCCCACTCCTGCCTGCAGCCCTGGGCCACTGTCTACACTGACCTTCCCCCCCCCCCCCCCCGTCCACACTGCTGTCCCCGTCTACACCCGTGCCTGCCCATTTTCTTTTCTTTTTTTATTTCTTTTTTTGGTAGCAGGATGCTCTAACAGTGAGCTGCACCCCCAGCCCTTTATATTTTTTATTTTGAGACAGGGTCTCTCTAAATTCCTTAGGGCCTCATCTAAGTTGCTGGGGCTGGCCTCAAACTTGCATTCCTCCTGCCTCAGCCTCCCAAGTGCTGGGATTACAGGCGTGCGCCACGATGCCCGCCCTCCCTGTCCATTTTCTACCCAGCTTCCCGTCCTCTACACTGACCCCTGACCTGGTCTTTACCAATTCTGCTGAGCCACCATCTCCCCACTTTGCCCTAGCTTTTCCACACTGGCCCCCTGACAGCATCTACCTGGTTCTCCCCCGTGTAGTCCACACTGCCCTCTGCCCAGTGCTGTCTACACTGCCTGCTTCCTGGCTGCCCCCCCCCTGCACTGCACACGTGGTGTCCTTGTGTCCGAGCTCACAGCCCCCACCCCCACGGGTGTCCTATGCCCAGGGCTGCCTCTACCCCTCCTATCGTCATCATCATTGACACCCAGAAAATGCGTCCACAGGGACAGCCCTGTCCAATGACAAGCTGCTATATGACTTTAAATTTTGGAGTAGCCACCTCCTTAAAAGAAAAAATGGAGCCGGGCGTGGTGGCACACGCCTGTAATCCCAGCACTTGGGAGGCTGAGGCAGGAGGATCGAGAGTTCAAAGCCAGCCTCAGCAATGGCGAGGCACTTAGCAACTCAGTGAGACCCTGTCTCTAATAAAATACAAAAAAGGGCTGGGGATGTGGCCCAGTCGAGTGCCCCTGAGTGCCGCTGAGTTCAATCCCCAGGGATTTCAAACAACAGTCTGTACACAAAAAAAAGTTAAAAAATTTTTAATATATACAATTATTTATGTCAATTATAATGAGCTGGGAGGAAAGTGTTTTCTCTCTAAATCAGGAACAAGACAAGATGTCTACTTCATTTTTATTTTTCATAAAGTTTTTTTAGATGTTTTTTAGATAAGCTGGGCTGTGGGCCTGTAATCCCAGCACTTTGGGAGGCTGAGGCAGGAGGATCGAGATTTCAAAAACTGAGCCACACACCCGAGGCACTTACTAACTGTTTTTATTATGGAGACAGGGTCTCACTAAATTGCCCAGGATGGCCTTGAACTTGCAATCCTTCTGCCTCAGCCTCCCAAAATAGCTGGACAACTGTGGCCGCAGTCACATTTCTGCACTGACACAGGGGCAGCCAGGACTCCGGCTGCAGGACTTGTCAGAGCCTTGATCGTGCTCCCGTGGGTTACAAGTGTCCAAGATGCTTTTGCTCACAGGACACCCAGGACAGGCCGGGACCTGTCCCAGGAATGTTGGCAGAGAAAATTTAGGCCCTGAGAAGCCCCTCCACAGCCCCAGGACCGGGGCCACCCTCACTTCTGCCATCGGAGGCAGTCCCCCGCCCTGGACCCTGCACAGGCCTCTGCATCTTGGGCAGCTCCGCACACCCGCCCAGGCCTTCTCCTGCCAGGAGGGGACACGGTGCACCTTCACACCCTGGGAAAGCTCCGACCCAACCTGTGTCCATTTCCCCAGACCCCCCCGAGGTCACCATCTCTGGCTATGACGGCAACTGGTATGTGGGCCAAAGTCAGGTCACCCTGAGCTGTGAGGCACGCAGCAACCCAGCGCCCACAGGCTACGCCTGGAACACGTGAGTCAGGTGGACCCACCCTGGGTCAGGGGAGGAGGCTGGGCCTGGACCCTGGGTCTGAGGGAGGAGGCTGGGCCTGGACCCTGGGTCTGAGGGAGGAGGCTGGGCCTGGACCCTGGGTCTGAGGGAGGAGGCTGGGCCTGGACCCTGGGTCTGAGGGAGGAGGCTGGGCCTGGACCCTGGGTCTGAGGGAGGAGGCTGGGCCTGGACCCTGGGTCAGGGGAGGAGGCTGGGCCTGGACCCTGGGTCTGAGGGAGGAGGCTGGGCCTGGACCCTGGGTCTGAGGGAGGAGGCTGGGCCTGGACCCTGGGTCTGAGGGAGGAGGCTGAGGACCCCTGGGTCTGAGGGAGGAGGCTGGGCCTGGACTCCCTGGGTCTGAGGGAGGAGGCTGGGCCTGGACCCTGGGTCTGAGGGAGGAGCTGGGCCTGGACCCTGGGTCTGAGGGAGGAGGCTGGGCCTGGACCCTGGGTCTGAGGGAGGAGGCTGGGTCTGGACCCTGGGTCTGAGGGAGGAGGCTGGGTCTTGACTCCTGAGGGAGGAGGCTGGGTCTGGACTCCTGGGTCTGAGGGAGGAGGCTGGGTCTGGACCCCTGGGTCTGAGGGAGGAGGCTGGACCTCTTGACCCCTGGGTCTGAGGGAGGAGGCTGGGCCTGGACCCTGGGTCTGAGGGAGGAGGCTGGGCCTGGACCCCTGGGTCTGAGGGAGGAGGCTGGGCCTGGAGCCCAGCACCACAAAACCAAAGCTAAGCAAAAAAAAAAAAAAAAAAAAAAAAAAAATCAACCACAGTCCAGAGTCTGGTGTCTGGCTCCCAACTCTGTCCTGCCAAGCCCTGGGTGATGCCACTTCCCTATCACCCATGAAAGCCACTTAGTCACCTCCGTAGACTACAAGAGAAAGCTGAGGCTCCCAGCCACAAGATTCCCCAAATTCATACCAAGGTTGAGGTTGAAAGAAAAAGGCAAAGGGGCTTCTTCCTGTCCCAGTGACGCGGGAGGCTGAGGCAGGAGGATTGCAAGTGTGAGGTCAGCCTCTTCCTGTTCTGTGAACACCTTTCCGTGCAAAGCACACAGTCCCACAACCCCATTTTTTTCTAACATCATTATCAGGGAATTTTTCAAACATACAGTCATAAAAATTTCCCAGCAAACACTCAAAAGCCCACCGCGGGGACTCTCTCACTGACCCCGTCCTGCCTCACCCAGGCCTGTCCGCCAGCCCCCTCCAGCCACCGCCAGCCCTTCTTGTCCTTGTACTTCAAAGCCCCTGCAGCCCCTCTTGGACTCTTGCTGGGGTTCCATCCCAGGTGCCTGCCGTGATGATGTGACTAGTCCCCACGGTGGGACACGGGGACCATTCTCCATGGTGCGCTGTGCCCGCTGTCATGGTGGTGCTGTGGTGGACAGCCACAGGCACTTACCAACCAGTGGGAGGAGCTGTCGAAAGGATTTTCTTTTTTTTTTTTTTTTTTTTTTTTTTAATACTGGGAATTGAACTCGGGGCATTTAACCCCTGAGCCACATCCCAGCCCTTTGGATTTTTTTAAAATATTTATTTATTTCCTTTATTTGTACACAATG
This sequence comes from Tamias sibiricus, assembly GCA_025594165.1. Taxonomy (NCBI): domain Eukaryota; kingdom Metazoa; phylum Chordata; class Mammalia; order Rodentia; family Sciuridae; genus Tamias; species Tamias sibiricus. The sequence goes on along the minus strand of CM046672.1, from coordinate 49,334,053 downwards.
TTTTTTTTTTGTACGTGGTGCTGAGGACTGAAGCACATGCTACGAGCACTCCTGCTGAGCCACTTTGTGATTTTTTGTTTGTTATTGTTGTCTTTAATTTTAGAGACAGGGTTTCACTGAGTAGCTGAGTTCCTTTAGGGCCTTGCTAAGTTGCTGAGGCTGGCTTTGAACTTGAGATCCTCCTGCCTCAGCCTCCCAAGCCACTGGGGTTACAGACGTGTGGCACCACGCCTGGCCAAGGATTTTCAGTTGGTGGTGACAGATGCCACCTTGGCCGTCCTGGCTCCAAGCACCACAATTCAGGGGCTCAGACCTGATGGCTGGATTTACGTCCAGCCCTGCAGAGCCCAACACGTCGCCTCCTCCACCTCTGTCCCTTCAACCAAGGTGCCTGGCTATTTCCTGCATCCGGGGCCATTGGCCAAGGAACTTCAGCAAATAGGACGGACCAGGTTCCCTCCCATGTGGGGCTCCTGAGGGGGAATCAGCAGGATGACGTTGTGAAGCACATAGTGGGTCAGATATTGATAAATGTCGTGACAAAGATGAAACAGAGGAGGGGGATGGAAAAGAGGAGGGTCGTTGCAGTTGAAACAGGGTGGCCGAGGACATTGTCGCAGAGGTGACATCTGAGCAGAGGCCTGAAGGAGGTGAGGGCGAGGTACCTGGAAGAGCATTCTGGGCAGAGGGAACAGCATATGCAAACACATTCAGTCCCTTAGACCCTGCCTTTGCAAAGGGCAACCAGGAGGCCACTGTGGATAGACGCAGGAACAATGGGAAGACTCATAGATAGTGTGGGCAGAGGGCTGGTGGTAGGAGGACACAGGTCAGGTGGGCCTAGGCGGGTGGCAGGGACTCTGGCTTTACTAAGTGCTGTGAAACCAGGGCAGGGTTGTGCACAGAGGAGGGGAATGAGCTGAAGTAGGGCTCGCCCGCGCCCTCTGGTGGTCATTCAGGTAACAGACAGGCGAGAGCAGAAACTGGGGGCCAGAGAAGGCTGGACCAGGGTGGTGGCCATGGGGGTCCCCAAGTTTGTGGGATCTGGATAGGTGTGGAAGGTGGGGGACAGGATTGGCCGCTATGTTGGATGGTGTGAGAGGAGGAGAGCCCCGGGACTGCAGAGTGGCTCTCCACCCGTGTCATAGATGGCGTGAGGGTGTCCTTGTCCCTGGCGCACACTGCGAGCTCTGTGCACTATCGCTAGACCTCCAGCAGAGCCACGTCCTCACCCATCTGTCCCCCCCCCCCCAGGACCACAGGTTCCCTGCCATCGTTTGCTGAGGCCCGTGGCCCCCAGCTCCTGATCTCCACCCACCAGTCCATCAACACGACCTTCATCTGCAGTGTCACCAACGCCCTAGGGACGAGGCAGAAGGAACAGACCATCCTAGTCCAAGGTGAGGCGCACCTTGGAATCCTTCAGCCGCAGGACGCTTCCACTTGTGAGAGGACCAGCAGGGTCAGCTTTTTTTTTTTTTATTTTCTGGTACCAGGGATTGAATCCAGGGGCACTTAACCACTGAGCCACATCCCTTTTTTTTAATTTTTTTTTTTTATTTTGAGACATGGTCTCACTAAGTTACTTAGGGCCTCGCTAAGTTGGGGAGGCTGGCCTCAAATTGTGATCCTCCTGCCTCAGCCTCCCAAGCAGTTGGGATTACAATGCCTACCTTGCCTAGCTAGCTTACTCTCCTGTTAACTCAGCATCCTTATCACCAGTACCATAGTTCAGCCACCTGGATACACTCCCTGCACCCACCCAGGCTGGGCCAGTTGTGGAATGCCTCTTCCCCAGGGACTCAGAAAAGCCTTGCAAAGTAGACGAGGCAGAATTGTATCCATTGCAACTGACAGGGAAAAAAAATCAAAAAAAGCGCTCGCCTAATATATATATATATACTAAAGCAAATAAATAAATATTTTTATAATAATCATGACTTAAAATAATCCAAGCAATGGCTGGGGCTGGGGTGCAGTGGTAGAGCAGTTGCCTAGCATGTGTGAGGCACTGGGTTCAATCCTCAGCACTGCCTATAAAATAACTAAATAAAATAAAGTTCTCATCTACAACTAAATTTTTTTTAAATAAACAGATTAATAAAACTACTCAAGCAAAAGGGAGAAGAGAAGAAAATAACTTTATTGAAATTTCGCTTTCAAGTATAGTTGGATCTAGGTGCTCCAGCTGTGTAACCCAGGCACTTTCCTCACTCTGGTCTCTTTCTGCCCTTTGGTTCCCAGGCAGGCTCTGTCCCGGGGAATCCAGGGGGTCCTCAGCAGCTGCAGGAGCTCCCCCCACCCCATCCCCAGGGAAAGCCCATTCTCAATAGCTCTAAGCCAGAACCCCAGGCTGGCTCCCATTGGCCAGGCTCAGGTCCCAGCCCACCTCCATGAACCAATCAGAGCAGTCAGGGAGCTGGAGCGTTCCCATTGGCCAGGCCAGAGCCACACAGGGTGGGAGGGGCGGAGAGGCAGGTGGGGTGCGGGTTCTAGAGTGCTGGGTGCTGGGTGCTGGGTGCTGGGCAGGTGGACGCCCAGAAGCTTCCTCACCTATGGCCTGCTTCCTTCCTGCCAGGTCCAGAGGGGACTCCTCTGAGTGTTGAAATCATCGTCATCTGCATCGTCCTCGTCTTTGGCCTCCTGATTGCAGGCTTCCTTTATTACAAGCGGTGCTACCACCGCCACTGTGGTGAGTCCCCTCCCTCTTTGGCACACCCCACCTGCCTGCGTGAGCACCACCAGAGTCACCATAATTGAGCACCTACTGTGTGCGGGGCGTGGCGCTGGCACCCCTGTGCACCTCTGCCTGCATCCCGCCCCATGTCCTGGAGCGTCTCCGTTTTAGAGCCAAGGACCCCAGACCAGGGCGGCCCCTTCCTGAGTCCAGGGAGTCATCTTACAAGTATTTAGGGAGGGGACAGATCATGTAAGGCCTCCAAGGCCACAGTAAGGACTTTGGCTTTTACTTTGGTGACACAGGAGCCCCTGGCAGAGGGAGGAGGGTGGGTGACACGCCCCTCCCCCCCCCCCCAGCTTTTCTGTGCCTGCCTTGCCCAGGAGTGGCCACAGGGGGAGGTGGCAGGAACTGGCACCCCTGGTGCTCGGGTCTCAAGGGCCAATGCCTCTGCCCCTCAGGGACTTTGTCCAGGCTGTTCCCTGCCTGGAACGCCCTTCCCTGCTCCTTCTAGTGCAGGCTCCTGGCTGACTGTGGTCGCAGAGCTCCGTGCGCTGAGCACTTTCCCAGGACCAGGGGTGCTCTCCACTCGGGCTCTGTGAACACCCACAAACTCTCAGCAAAGGGGGTGCTGCTGTGAGCCTCTTTGACAGAGGAGGGAGTGTTTGCTGTGACAGGAGAGGTTCCTGTCAGCAGTCACAAAGCAGGAAAGCCTTGGATCAGAGCAGAGGCAGGACTTCCATGAGCAAGCTCCCCTCCTCCAGGAAGGCCCCCACCTCCACCCCCCAGAATGGGCCAAATCCCTGCTCCCCATTGGCCCAGCTCAGGTCACAGCCCAGCTGTATGAGCCAATCACAGCAGTCGGGGGAGCAGGAGACCTTCAGGGTCATCACTGGGTGGGGACATGTCTGTCACCCAGTGCACTGTGAGCCCAGGAGGCACAGCAGGGGTGTCAGGGTCACAGCTGTGTCCCCAGCACCACCTGGCACTTAGGGAAGCGTTTGCTGAGTGCACGGGGGCCAGTGCCTGTGTGGGGGCCTCACACCACGCCCTGTCACCCAGCTCGTCCCCCGGGTGACCCAGGCCTGAGGGTCACAGGGAGGGAGGGTTATCTGGGCTCGAGGCTGCAGACCAGGGATGCTCAGCTGCTGCTTAGGGCTTGTGGCAGCTCAGCACGTCCCGGTGGGAGCAGAGGACAGAGGAGGCCTGGTCAGTTCATGGTGCCCAGGAAACAAAGAGCCAGGGAAGAGCCACAGTGTCCCCTCCAAGGGCACGCCCACCCCGGGGCACCCCCCCAGTGACCTCACTCCTCCCACCAGGCCCCACCTGCAGGACCTCCCAGCACCCCTGCTAACTTGGAAAACCAAGCCAGCAACACGGTGCCCTTGAAGGCCATTCAAGGTCATAACCATGGCAACTGCCTCCATCTCACCATGAGCAAATGGTGTGACTCAGTTTCCTCATCTGTAAAGTGGGGGCAGCCATCAGCATCACGGGTGACACACTTAGCACAACGTTGGCACGTCATAAGCTACGCGCTCTTGCTACTAGTATCTTCATCGTCATCGTTATTAAAATTCTACTAGAGTGGGAATTTTTGTGCCTTGTGCACAGTTGAGTTCCCAGCACCTTGAATGCGCCTGGCACAAGACAGACAGTTGCTGTTTGCTCAATAGTAATACAATCTTCTGAATAAACCCTGCTGGATAATGGAGGAAACGGAGGCCCAGAGAGGTTAAGTCACTTGTCCAAGGTCCCACACCTCCTAAGGGACAGAGATGGGGTTTGAGCCCATGCAAAAAATCTTTTTTTATTTATTTTTCATTGTCAAATGAACAACTGGAACTAACTCCTTAAAGAGCATTTACACCATCCATGTTTGACAAATGTATACCCACTAAGGGGAACAGCACCCCCACATCAACAGCAAAGGCAGGACTTTGAATTCTCAGGGCCCAGACACCCACGCAGGTCTTCCCAGCCCCGCCCCCAGCATTGTCTTTCTTCCTGAAAATTTTTCCTCTTTCCCCAGGTCGTGATCGTCCCAGACCTTCGGAGAACCGGGTAAGCGTGGAGGTGGAGCTGAGGAGGGCGTGGGGTCTGAGTGGACCACAGGTCAATGGCTAGGACTTTCTCAAGGCGGGGACACACCTCTGCAGAGGCCCACAGAGTGGCTGTGGGAGCCTCGGTCTTTCCTCCCGCTGCCTCAAGCTGCAGAAGTGACACAGCCCCTGCCAGTCAGGTCCGGAGGGGGCGGGCCGGGATCTTCCTGTGGCACTGCGCCACCAGTGACTGTCCCTCGGGGAGCACCAGCCTGGCCTCCAGGGGGAGGGGGCAGGGCGTGGCCCTTCAGCTCAGAGGGCCCGAGGCTAACGCTGCTCGTCCCCTCCTAGGACGTCATCTACTCAGAGGTTGGGAAAAAAGACCCCCTGGATGGGCCAACAAGAAGCACAGGTGACAGTGTCGGGACCCAACAGAGGGACAGAGTGGACTGTTTAGGCCGGGAGCCTCGCAGAGGACCCACATCTGGTGGATGAAGACCTGCCACACAGACAGGCCACCTCCCTGTGCGCACCTCGAGGCCCGCCTCCCCCATCATGGGGTGAGCCACTGCAAGTACGGGCGGCACCCCAGGATGTCGATTTCTTATTTATTTTGCATTAATTGCACACATTGTGTTTAAGGTTTTACCTCTTATGGCTCTCAGCTAGCCGCCATCTTAGCTATCTCTTTATTAGGGCTCTTACACACAATGTGGTTTATTTTTTTTTAATTTTTCTTTATTCAAAGTTGTAATGGTAGTGTGCATTACACTTCCTATACACATCTAGAGCTCTTTTTACATAACACTGCTTGTATACAAAGTATTTCCTACTGTTCAAGTCTTCAATCATGCATTTAGGGCGTTTTTTTTATTTTTTCGTGGTGCTGAGGATTGAACCCGGGCCGCGCCCGAGCTAGGCGAGCGCTCCACCACCGAGCCACACCCCGCCACCCCAGGCCCTCTTTTTGGGCTCCATGCTTGCAAGAAGAATTCACAGACAAAACCCTTCACCTCATTCAGGAGAGCCATCAGCTCACACTGCTCGTTTCCATCAGCCAAGGGATCAACACGGGGCAGGGTCTGGGGAGGCCAGCGGGGCCAGCCTCCTCCTGCCTCTCCCAGGGGCTCCCAGGGCCAGCACTGTGTGACCCCTCGCTGGTGACCTGAGCGTCCTTACTTTTATTTATTTGTGTTTTTTGAACTGAGGATTGAACCCAGGAGCACTTTACCACTGGCCACATCCCCAGCCCTGTTTTGTATTTTACTGGAGACAGGGCCTCCACTGAATTGCTAAGTGCCTCGCCGTTGCTGAGGCTGGCTTTGAGCTCTCGATCCTCCTGCCTCAGCCTCCTGAGCCACTGGGATTACAGGCGTGGGCCACCACACCTGGCAAGTCCTGACTTTTTTACTGGGTCAGCACAGGGACGCTGCTGGCCCTCTGTGTGGCTGACCCTCCTCTAGCATCTCCACAGGTCAGGCCAACACCCTGTGGCCCTGGGTTCGATCCTCCGCACCACGTAAACATAAATACAAAATAAAGGTGCTCTGTCCAACTACAACTAAAAAAATATTTTTTAAAAAAGACCCTGGACACACAGTTACATAAAAATACAGGTTTATTTAAATAGATTTTATTTATTTATTAAATAAATTTTATTTTATTTAAAAAATAAATAAAAAACACTGGTTAATCCAAAAAACCCACGTTCCTCTTGACTCCCCAACACCGTGGACCCTGGCCTCCACCCCACGGGGGTCCCCATCCTGCCCCTTCTCTCCCACCTCCTCTGCGCGGCCCTCTCTGGGGTCTCTCCTGACTCTGAGCCCTGACGCGTTTCCTCCCACAGATTCGGATCCTGGGGTTTTGGGGTGCAGGGAGTCCACCCCAGCCTCGACGGCTGGGCACAGCTATGCCCAGCCCTTGGGCGAGGCCAGAGGCCAGAGGCCTGTCAGAGGCGGCTGTGGAAGCGCAGCAGTGTCCTGGGCTGCGGCTCAGGGGCAGCGCTCGCCTGGCACGTGCGAGGCGCGGGGTCCCCACTTGGCAGAGGCCACACAGTCCCCGCGTGAGGGCTGCGTCCAGCTACACACAGCAACACAGTGCAGGCGCCTCAGTGCCACTGAGCGGCTCTGCCTGGGGACAGGCGGCCGCAGGCGCAGGTCTGGCCTTGCTGGTGGCCGCCCTGGGGCGCTGGCCTGGCTGCAGCTGCGGCCCCGGGGCCGGGGTCACGGCAGGAGCTTGCTGGAGCTGGCAGCCCCCTGCACGGGCTCACCCCGTCACCTCCATTTCCAGGTCCTCGGACAGCCCCGGGCAGCCGAGTCCTGGCGTCTGGCTCTCTCGTGGTGGCCAGGCTCAGGCTGCTGCGTGTCACCAGAGACCCGCTGACACAGACACGTGGGAGCCCAGGGCCAGAGGCCTGCCTTCTCTGGGGGCTGGCACTTTCTGTGTCATCTGTCGTGCCCTGCCCACGGAGAGAGCTGGCCTTGTCCCCGGCCCCTGCAAAGTCATCTCTGAGCCCTGGGAACTTCCTGCCTGTCGGCTGGCCTAAGGGCCCGGCCCCTCCTGGAGGGGCTTCCAGTCAGGGCGGAGCTGCGGGAGGCCCTTGGCCACAGGGTGTTGGCCTGACCTGTGGAGATGCTAGAGGAGGGTCAGCCACACAGAGGGCCAGCAGCGTCCATGTGCTGACCCCAACAAAAAGTCAGGACTTGCCAGGCGCGGTGGCCCACGCGTGTAATCCCAGTGGCTCAGGAGGCTGAGGCAGGAGGATCGAGAGCACAAAGCCAGCCTCAGCAATGGTGAGGAGCTAAGCAGCTCCGTGAGGCCCTGTCTCTAGTAAAACACAAAAAAAGGGCTGGGGATGGGGCCCAGTGGTCGAGTGCCCCTGAGTTCAATCCCCAGTTCAATCCCAGCACCCAGATTGGCAAAAACCCTGTCTCTAAAAAATACAAAAAGGGCTGGGGATGTGGCCCAGTGGTCAGTGGACAACGGTCAGACAAAAAAAGTCAGGACACTCAGGTCGCCTGCGAGTGGTCACACAGTGCTGGCCCTGGGAGCCTCTAGGAGAGGCAGGAGGAGGCTGGCCCCCGCTGGCCTCCCCCAGAACCTGCCCGTGTGGATCTCTGGGCTGGTGGAAGCGGGCGGCGGGAGCTGAGGGCGTTCTGAGTGAGGCGAAGGGATTCCTGTCTTGGGATCCTTCTTGCAGCATGGAGCCCAACAGGAGGGCCTGGGGGGGGGGGATGGTTCTGGGCTGTGGCTCAGCGGCAGAGACTTGCCTAGCACGGGGAGCCAGGTTGATCCTCAGCACCTTGTAAAAATAAAAATGCACTGTGTACAACTAAAGCAAATCAATAAATACTAAACAAACAAAAAAGAGGTCGGGGGCCCCAATCTTGCAGCTGCCACCGCGCTGAGGGGGGAGGCGGCCTTGAGGAGCACACAGGGAGGCGCCTGTGTGACTGGCAGGGTCCTCACCCACCAGAGGGGTCCTGCCAGCGAGGCTCCCGGCCTGAGCCCTTCTCTCCCTGTTGGGTCCCGACACTGTCACGCTGTGCTTCTTGTTGGCCCATCCAGGGGGTCGTTTCTCTGAACCTCTGAGTAGATGACGTCCTAGGAGGGGACGAGCAGCGTTAGCCTCGGGCCCTCTGAGCTGAAGGGCCACGCCCTGCCCCCTCCCCTGGAGGCCAGGCTGGTGCTCCCCGAGGGACAGTCACTGGTGGTGCAGTGCCACAGGAAGATCCCGGCCCCCCCCTCCGGACCTGACTGGCAGGGGCTGTGTCACTTCTGCAGCTTGAGGCAGCAGGAGGAAAGACCGAGGCTCCCACAGCCACTCTGTGGGCCTCTGCAGAGGTGTGTCCCCGCCTTGAGAAAGTCCTAGCCATTGACCTGTGGCCCACTCAGACCCCACGCCCTCCTCAGCTCCACCTCCACGCTTACCCCGTTCTCCGAAGGTCTGGGACGATCACGACCTGGGGAAAGAGGAAAAGTTTTCAGGAAGAAAGACAATGCTGGGGGCGGGGCTGGGAAGGAGACCTGTGTGGGTGTCTGGGCCCTGAGAATTCAAAGTCCTGCCTTTGCTGTTGATGTGGGGGTGCTGTTCCCCTTAGTGGGTATACATTTGTCAAATATGGATGGTGTAATGCTCTTTAAGGAGTTAGTTCCAGTTGTTCATTTGACTATGAAAAATAAATAAAAATTTATTTTGCATGGGCTCAAATCCCATCTCTGTCCCTTAGGAGATGTGTGACCTTGGACAAGTGACTTAACCTCTCTGGGCCTCTGTTTCCTCCATTATCCAACAGGGTTTATTCAGAAGATTGTATTACTATTGAGCAAACAGCAACTGTCTATCTTGTGCCAGGCACATTCAAGGTGCTGGGAATTCTACTGTGAACAAGGCACAAAAATTCCCACTCTAGTAGAATTTTAATAACGACAATGATGATACTAGTAGCAAGAGCGCGGAGCTTACGACGTGCCAACGTTGTGCTAAGTGCGTCACCCATGATGCTGATGGCTGCCCCCACTTACAGATGAGGAAACTGAGTCACGCCAATTGCTCATGGTGAGATTGAGGCAGTTGCCATGGTTATGACATAACCTTGAATGTCCTTCAAGGGCATGGTGTTGCTGGCTTGGTTTTCCAAGTTAGCAGGGGTGCTGGGAGGTCCTCAGGTGGGGCCCTGGTGGGAGGAGTTAGGTCACTGGGGGGGTGCCCTTGGGGTGGGTGTGACCTTGGAGGGGACACTGTGGCTCTTCCCTGGCTCTTTGTTTCCTGGGCACCATGAACTGACCAGGCCTCCTCTGTCCTCTGCTCCCACCGGGACTTGCTGAGCTGCCACAAGCCCTAAGCAGCAGCTGAGCATCCCTGGTCTGCAGCCTCGAGCCCAGATAACCCTCCCTCCCTGTGACCCTCAGGCCTGGGTCACCATGGGGGCGAGCTGGGTGTCAGGGCGTGGTGTGAGGCCCCCACACAGGCACTGGCCCCCGCACTCAGCAAACGCTTCCCTAAGTGCCAGGTGGTACTGGGGACACAGCTGTGATGACCCTGACATCCCTGCTGTGGCTTCCTGGGCTCACAGTGCACTGGGTGACAGACATGTCCCCACCCAGTGATGACCCTGAATATCTCCTGCTCCCCGACTGCTGTGATTGGCTCATACAGCTGGGCTGTGACCTGAGCTGGGCCAATGGGGAGCGGGATTTGGCCCATTCTGGGGGTGGAGGTGGGGACTTCCTGGAGGAGGGGAACTTGCTCATGGAAGTCCTGCCTCTGCTCAGCTCCAAGGCTTTTCTGCTAGTGACCACTGACAGGAGCCTCTCCTGTCACAGGAAACACTCCCTCCTCTGTCAAACGGGGCTCACAGCAGCACCCCCTTTGCTGGGCACTTGTGGGTGTTCTCAGAACCCGAGTGGAGAGCACCCCTGGTCCTGGGAAAGTGCTCAGCGCACGGAGCTCTGTGACCACAGTCAGCTGGAGCCTGCACTAGAAGGAGCAGGGAAGGGCGTTCCAGGCAGGGAACAGCCTGGACAAAGTCCCTGAGGGGCAGAGGCATTGGCCCTTGAGACCCGAGCACCAGGGGTGCCAGTTCCTGCCACCTCCCCCTGTGGCCACTCCTGGGTAAGGCAGCCACAGAAAAGTGGGGGGGTGTCCTGTCACCCCACCCCTCCTCCCTCTGCCAGGGGCTCTTGTGTCACCAAACTAAGAGCCAAAGTCCTTACTGTGGCCTTGGAGACCTTACATGATCTGTCCCCTCCCTAAATACTTGTAAGATACTCCCTGGACTCAGGAAGGGGCAGCCCTGGTCTGGGGCCCTTGGCTCTAAAACGGAGACGCTCCAGGACACAGGGCGGGATGCAGGCAGAGGTGCACAGTTCCAGCGCCACGCCCCGCACACAGTAGGTGCTCAATTATGGTGACTCTGGTGGTGCCTGTTCACGGCAGGCAGGTAGGGTGTGCCAAAGAGGGAGGGGACTCACCATGGAGCCTGTGAGGCTTTCAATAAAGGATCCCCGCAGTCAGGAGGATGGGGAAGGTGAAGGTGCAGCCAGTGAGGATGTCGATGATGTCTCCGCCACCTCTCAAAGGAGACCCCTCTAGGTCTGGCAGGCAGGAAGGAAGCGATTGGTAAGGAAGCTTCTGGGCGTCCACCTGCCCAGCACCCAGCACCCAGCACCCAGCACCCAGCACCCAGGACTCTAGAACCCGCACCCACCTGCCTCTCGCCCCTCCCACTCTGTGCTGCTCAGGCCTGGCCAATGGGAACGCTCCAGCTCCCTGACTGCTGTGATTGGTTCATGAGGTGGGCTGGGACCTGAGCTGGGCCAATGGGAGCCAGCCTGGGGTTCTGGCTTAGAGCTATTGAGAATGGGCTTTCCCTGGGGGATGGGGTGGGGGGAGCTCCTACAGCTGCTGAGGACCCGCTGGCTTCCCCGCGACAGAGCCTGCCTGAGAACCAAAGGGCAGAAAGAGACCAGAGTGAGGAAAGTGCCTGGGATACACAGCTGGAGCACCTAGATCCAACTATACTTGAAAGCGAATTTTAAACAGTCTTTTCTTCTATGCCTTCTCCCTTTTGTTTGGATTATTTTTATCTATCATTCTATCTATTAAAAAAAATTTTTTTTAGTTGTAGATGGACCTTTATTTTATTTAGTTATTTTATAGGCAGTTCTGAGGATTGAACCAGTGCCTCGCACATACTAGGCACCTGCTCTACCACTGCACCCCAGCCCCAGCCCATTGCTTGGATTATTTTGAGTCATGATTTTTTTTTCTGTCAGTCGCAATGGATACAATTCTGCCTCGTCTACTTGGCAAGGCTTTTCTGAGTCCCTGGGAAAGAAGCATCCCACAACTGGCCCAGCCTGGGTGGGTGCAGGGAGTGTATCCTGGTGGCTGAACTATGGTACTGGTGATAAGGATGCTGAGTTAACAGGAGAGTAAGGCTAGCTAGGCGAGGTGGGGCACGCCTGTAATCCCAACTGCTTGGGAGGCTGAGGCAGGAGGATCACAATTTGAGGCCAGTCTCACCTATTTAGTGAGGCCCTAAGTAACTTCATGAGACCCTGTCTCAAAAACAAAAAAAAAAAAAAAAAAAAAAAAAAAAAAAAAAAGAGGATGTGGCTCAGTGGTTAAGTGCCACTCCTACCAAAAAATACTCCTAAAAAAAAAATAAAATAAAATAAGCTGACCCTGCTGATCCTCTCACAAGTGGGAAGCATCCTTCGGCTGAAGGATTTCAAGGCGCGCCTCACCTTGGACTAAGATGGTCTGTTCCTTCTGCCTCGTCCCTAGGGCGTTGGTGACACTGCAGATGAAGGTCGTGTTGATGGACTGGTGGGTGGAGATCAGGAGCTGGGGGCCACGGGCCTCAGCAAACGATGGCAGGGAACCTGTGGTCCTGGGAGGGGGGGACAGATGGGTGAGGACGTGGCTCTGCTGGAGGTCTAGCGATACTGCACAGAGCTCGCAGTGTGCGCCAGGGACAAGGACACCCTCATACCATCTATGACCCGGGTCGAGAGCCACTCTGCAGTCCCTGGGGCTCTCCTCCTCCTCTCACACCATTCCAACCCAGCGGCCAATCCTGTCCCCCACCTTCCACACCTATCCAGATTCCATGAGATCCCCAGGGGACCCCCATGGCCACCACCCTGGTCCAGCCTTCTCTGGCCCCCAGTTTCTGCTCTGGCCTGTCTGTTACCCGAAATGACCACCAGAGGGCGCCGGCGAGCCCTTCCTCAGCTCATTATCGTCTGTGCACACCCTGCCTGGTTTCACAGCACTTAGAAAAGTCAGAGTCCCTGCCACCCGCAGGCCCACATGACCTGCACCCTCTCACCCCAGCCCTCTGTCCACGCTACCTATAACTCTTCCTATTGCTCCTGGGTCTATCCACAGTGGCCTCCTGGTTGCCCTTTGCAAAGTCAGGACCGAAGGGACAGAAATGTGTTTGCATATGCTGTTCCCTCTGCCCAGAATGCTCTTCCAGGTACCTCACCCTCACCTCCTTCAGGCCTCTGCTCAAATGTCTCCTCTGCAACAATGTCCTTGGCCACCCTGTTTCAACCTCAACGACCCGCGTCTTTTCCATCCCCCTCCTCTGTCTTATCTTTGTCACGACATTTATCAGTATCTGACCCACTATGTGCTTCACAACGTCATCCTGCTGATTCCCCCTCAGTAGCCCCACACAGGAGGGAACCTGGTCCGTCCTATTTTTTCGAAGTTTGTTGGCCAATGGCCCTGGCATGCAGGAAATAGCCAGGCACCTTGGTTGAAGGGACAGAGGTGGAGGAGGCGACGTGTTGGGCTCTGCAGGGCTGAACATAAATCCGGCCATCAGATCTGAGCCCCTGAATCGTGGTGCTTGGAGCCAGGACGGCCAAGGTGGCATCTGTCACCGCCAACGGAAAATCCTTGGCCAGGCGTGGTGCCACACGTCTGTAATCCCAGTGGCTTGGGAGGCTGAGGCAGGAGGATCTCAAGTTGAAAGCCAGCCTCAGCAACTTAGCAAGGCCCTAAAGGAACTCAGCTACTCAGTGAAACCCTGTCTCTAAAATTAAAGACAACAATAACAAACAAAAAATCACAAAGGGCCGGGATGTGGCTCAGTGGTTAAATAATCCTGGTTCCAATTCCCAGTAAAAGAAAAAAGAAAAGAAAATCCTTTTGACAGCTCCTCCCACTGGTTGGTAAGTCCCTGTGGCTGTCCACCACAGCACCACCATGACAGCGGCACAGCGCACCATGGAGAATGGTCCCCGTGTCCCACCTTGGGGACTAGTCACATCATCAACGCAGGCACCTGGGATGGAACCCCAGCAAGAGTCCAAGAGGGGCTGCAGGGCTTTGAAGTACAAGGACAAGCAGGGCTGGCAGGTGGCTGGAGGGGGCTGGCAGACATGCCTGGGTGAGGCAGGACGGGGTCAGTGAGAGAGTCCCCGCGGTGGGCTTTTGAGTGTTTCCCTGGGAAATTTTTATGACTGTATGTTTGAAAAATTCCCTGATAAAATGTTAGAAAAAAATGGGGTTGTGGGACTGTGTGCTTTGCACGGAAAGGTGTTCACAGAACATGAAGAGGCTGACCTCACACTTGCAATCCTCCTGCCTCAGCCTCCCGCGTCACTGGGACGACAGGAAGGAGCCCCTTTGCCTTTTTCTTTCAACCTCAACCTTGGTATGAATTTGGGGAATCTTGTGGCTGGGAGCCTCAGCTTTCTCTTGTAGTCTACGGAGGTGACTAAGTGGCTTTCACGGGTGATAGGGAAGTGGCATTGCCCAGGGCTTGGCAGGACTGAGTTGGGAGCCAGACACCGTCTCTGGACTGTGGTTGATTTATTTTCCTTAGCTTTGGTTTTGTGGTGCTGGGTCCAGGCCCAGCCTCCTGGAGTCCAGGCCCAGCCTCCCCTCAGAACCTGGGTTCAGGCCCAGCCTCCTCCCCTGACCCAGGGTGGGTCCACCTGACTCACGTGTTCCAGGCGTAGCCTGTGGGCGCTGGGTTGCTGCGTGCCTCACAGCTCAGGGTGACCTGACTTTGGCCCACATACCAGTTGCCGTCATAGCCAGAGATGGTGACCTCGGGGGGGTCTGGGGAAATGGACACAGGTTGGGTCAGGAGCTTTCCCAGGGTGTGAAGGTGCACCGTGTCCCCTCCTGGCAGGAGAAGGCCTGGGCGGGTGTGCGGAGCTGCCCAAGATGCAGAGGCCTGTGCAGGGTCCAGGGCGGGGACTGCCTCGGATGGCAGAAGCGAGGGTGGCCCCGGTCCTGGGGCTGTGGAGGGGCTTCTCTAGGCCTCACCCTTGCTCTGCCAACATTCCTGGGACAGGTCCCGGCCTGTCCTGGGTGTCCTGTGAGCAAAAGCATCTTGGACACTTGTAACCCACGGGAGCACGATCAAGGCTCTGACAAGTCCTGCAGCCGGAGTCCTGGCCTGCCCTGCGTCAGTGCAGAAATGTGACTGTGGCCACAGTTGTCCAGCTACCTTGGGAGGCTGAGGCAGAAGGATTTCAAGTTTGAGGCCAGCCCCAGCAACTTGGTGAGGCCATAAGGAATTTAGAGAGGCCCTGTCTTAAAATTAAAAATAAAAAGGGCTGGGGTGCAGCTCACTGTTAGAGCATCCTGGTACCAAAAAGAGAAAGAAAAAAGAAAAGAAAAAACAAAAATAAAATGGGCAGGCACGGGTGTAGACGGGGACAGCAGTGTGGACCGTGGGTGGGGGGGGAAGGTCAGTGTAGACAGTGGCCCAGGGAAGCGGGCTGCAGGCAGGAGTGGGGCAGTGTAGACCGGGTGGGGTCGGGGTGTGGAGGCGGCTGGGCATGAGCACGGGGCTGTGGCTCTGGGGCGGTGCGAGCTGGGGCTCAGGGGGGCTGGCTGGCGATGGCCCGGCCCTGGCGCGGCGGGGCTCACTCACAGGGCACGGCGAGGGTCACGGGCAGCAGCTCGGGCTCCTCCAGGCTCTCGTGCTCCACTCTGCAGGTGACGGTCCTGCCATCTGCCTCGCTGGAGGGCGCCAGCGTCAAGAGGCTGACGATGGTGTAGGTGCCAGGCAGGGGCCCAGGCTCCTGGGTGCTGTGGGCGGAGCCATTCAGCAGGGGGGACCAGGTGACTTTGGCGGGTGGGCGCCCCCTTGTGGAGGCGCAGCGGGCCACGGGCACAGGGTCCCCTGTGGAGGGCCTCAGGGGGACCTCCTGGGCCTCTGCTGTGTTGCTGGGCTGGGCTGGGGAGAGAAGCCACAGGACGGGTCACCTCCTGCCTGTGGTCACTGCGCAGCCCCCTCAGCAGCAGCGGGCGTCTGGTTAAGGACCCAGGAAGGCCAGTGCGGCTCCCAGCTCTGAGTGCTCAGTAAACACTGCGTGGTGGGCGGTGACGACCAGGTCCCGCCCTGCCCTGCGGGGTACAAGCAGCTGCTCCCCAGATATTGGTGACTCACAGTGGGGTGGGGGACCCAGGAAGGGCATCTGAGGAAGACGCTGTGGGGGACAGGAAGCCTGAGCCCAGGAAGCCCAGAGGGGAAGTGGCCCACCAAGGTCACTCAGCTGGAAGCCACAGGGCTGGGCTTCCTGGGGAGGTCCCCTGGTGCCAGAGCCTGTGGACCTGATCTCACTGTGGTGACTCCCAAGCCCGGGCTTCCCTGGGTGGCTTCCTGTCCCCACCTGGGTCACTTCTCACTAAAGACGTCTCCTTGGGTTGACTCAGGGATTCAGTTTTACCCCCAGCCTAAACTAACACTGGGAATAATCCCAAGGACCCCAGGGTTGGGGACCCTGCCCTAGAGGGGTCATCAGAATTGCTAGTGTCTGCGGGCACCTGTCCAAGCACAAGCACGGGATGAACATTTCATGAGTGACTCATTGGAAGGACAGGAAGGTGACACCCAAGGGGCCTGGAGGATGGGGCATGTAGGGTTCTTGTTAGAGTGACACCCCCCCCCCCCCCCCCCCCATCCCGTGCCCAGGAAACTGACCCCAGGGCCCCACCTGCCGTGCCCGGGGTGGGGCATCCAGCGCTCCCCGAGGGACACCTTGAAGGCCACCTCCCAACTCTCTTGGTTTCACCTTTTCCTTCTTCTCTAATCAGGGGAGCAACAACTGATATCAAGTGAGGAGCTCCCAGGGGCGGGGACAAGTCCCCAAGCGCCCCCTTGCAGAGCTTCACTTGGCTAAACTCATGCGACGGCAGGTGGCGCTATTGACAGGCGTTTTCGCATTTTCCTCCCAGTCCCCAAGATCTGTGTGGCCAGGAACCCTGCTCCACCCCCGCGTCCCCAGCGCCCACCCTGCAGCCCCGCCCCCTCCCCGCCCCCCACGCCCCGCCCTCTCCGTCCCACCGGAGCGGAGCCCAGGCCGCCCTGGCTACCTCCCGTCCCCTGTCCCCCATCCCCTCCTGCTCACCGAGCACGCGGAGCCAGATCGCTGTGCTCCCGCTGCCCATGGGGAAGGTGGCGACCTGGCAGGTGTAGGTGGCTTCGTCCTCCGTGCGCAGCTCGGACACATTCAGCGAGGGGTTCAGCAGGTCCCCGCTCACGAACTTGAACCGCTCCGACTCGCTGGGGCCCCGCGTGGGGTGGAGGACCGCCACGCTGCGGGGCTCTCCCTCGGGGTCTTGGCGCATCCAGGTCACCTGTGTCACCTTCGCATTGGGTTCCAGAGGCTGCAGGTGGCAGGGCAGTAACAGAGACCCCCCAGGTGGCCGCTCACCTGCGCAGGTGCCTCGACCACGACAGTCCCAGTCCCAATCCCGTGTATAAATGGGGACACTGGCGCAGAGAGGGTCCCCATCACACAAGGGCAACCAAGGGCGATGTGAACCTTTTAGTTAAATGGGGGACTTGATTTGCGGTTGACTATGAGATGGTGATTTGGGCTGCCTCCCAGTCTCACACTTGTTGCGGGATCTCGAGTGACTTGGCGAAATTGCTGAGGAAGGGTTTGCGTGTGTTAGATGTGAATCCTGCTGTTTGTCTCCAGTTCGCCTCTAAAGTTTTTCCCGCGGCTCCGTTGAGGCAGGCGGCAACATGCAGATCCTATATAAAAATCTTGCTCTGTGCCAGCCCAGCACACAGTAGGTCCTCAGCGTGGGATAGCTCTTAAAGCCGTTAGTAAACATGATGATGCCGATTGCTGTTAATAATAACAAGGCCAGTGCCTGGCTAAAGAGTGCTTGGTGAGTCGGGCTCGGTGGTGCACACCTGTCATCCCAGCACTTGGGAGGCTGAGGCAGGAGGATTACCAGTTTCAAAGCCAGCCTCAGCAATGGGGAGGCACCTAGTAACTCAGTGAGAAAACAGGGCTGGGGATGTGACACAGTGGTCGAATGCCCCTGAGTTCAATTCCTGCTATCAAAAAAAAAAAAAAAAAAAAAAAAAAAAAAAGGTTGCTTGGTTTCCCAGGAGGGGATGGGGGCAAGGGAACATGAGGGGTCTGCTGGGAGACAGCAAAGTTCTGGGAGCTCCAGCCCCAGCATCCACTAGCTGTGGGTCCTTGTGCAGGTGGATCCAGGCCTCTGAGCCTCATTTCCATGTCTGTACAATGGGTGCTATAGTTGGCTGTTAAGATTCCCTCAAAGGTCTATGTGGTAAAGGCTGGGACCCCTTAAGAGGGGAGGCTTAGTGAGAGGCCTTTAGGTCACTAGGACTGTACCCTTGAAGGCCCTGGTGGGACTTTGGTCTCTTTTTTCCTCTTTCTCTACCTGGCACCAGGTGAATAGTCTGCTCTACTACATGCTCCTGCTATTACACACTGTCTTGTCACAAGCCCAAAACCAAAGGGCCAATAATCAGACTGAAACTTCCAGAACCAAAATAAACTTTGCTATTTAGAAGGTGATATTCTAGCCAGGCAGGTGTGTGATCGCAGTGGCTCGGGAGGCTGAGGCAGGAGGATCACAAATTCAAAGCCAGCCTCAGCAACTTAGCGAGGCCCTAAGCAACTCAGTGAGACCCTGTCTCTAAATCAAATACAAAAAAGTGCTGGGGACATGGCTCAGTAGTTAAATGCCCCTGGGTTCAATCCCTGGTTTTATCCCCCTCAAAAAAAAAAAAAAAAAAAAAAAAAAAAAAAAAAAAAAGTTAGATTTCAGTAGCACAGTAGCTTCTATGCCAAGACTCGGGGGTGCAACCAGAGTCTTCTGGAACCTGACAGTAACTCAAGGCAAGATGATGTCAGACTGATGCCCCTCAACTACTTGCACCAGGCACAGAAGAAATTTATCAACGAAATGAAGGCAAGGTCATGTCAGTGAAGGCCAAACTGTCTCAAAAAGAAAAAAAAAAAAAAAAAAAAGAAAAGAAAGAAAGAAAGAAAGAAATCGAGTATCTCAGGCATTTTTTCCCCAGTGACTGAAGGGGTCACTGAAGCTGGCATTGGGGGTGGAATGCCCAGAATGCCACCTCTGCCATGGGCTTGCTGTCAGTGACTCTCCTCCCTGGCAGGACTGTTGTGAGGGATGAAATTGGGTGAGCCCTGTGAGATACACACTAGAATTTTCGTCCCCTTAGAGAGAGGGGAGAAGCAGGGCAGGGAGGGTGCGCTCACTTCCTGTGCTTAGCTGGCAAGAGACGTGCAGAGCGCAGAGCCTGGGCCGGGAGCAGGTCTGGTGAGCTCCCCCTGCACCCTGACCACCCTGGCGCTGGGCCTGCAGGAATCCTGCCTTACAAGGGAAGACCCTCACCCCACCCCGCGGCCACCGCGCGGCATGCTTAGCTTTCCCACAGTGACCCAGGTGTTGAATCCCAAACGGCTGAGGTTTGAACCACGCTGGAGGACTTCAGAGCTGTGGCGCCCACACTTGGAGCCCTCCCTGACGCCCAGCAGGTGCCGAATAAACAGGTGTGGACGAATGCCCCGGTTTATGAATGAACGGATCAATGACCGGCCAGGCTCCTGCAGCCTGACACTTGGGGTCCGCCCGGTCCGCCGTCCCCAGTTCAGCCCTTTCAGCGGTCCTGGCCGCGGGCGACGGCACGGTCGTGGCCATCAGCAGCGGGAGGGAAGTTCACCCGACCTGCGTCCCCCGCCTTTCCCGAAGTCTGACTCCGGTTTCGGGAATCTCGGTGCCCGAATGCGGCCCCTTTCAGGGCGGCTCAGGGGAGGGTCCTGCGGGTCGCGTCTCCCTCCAGCCCTGGGTCGGAGGAGGTTGGAGGGCAGAAGGTCGGTGCACTGCAGCCTTCTGCGGCCCGAGAGGCAGAGAGCCCCGGTGAGTGCGCGGGGTGTGGGGTGGGGGGTGGTGGCGGGGGCGTGGGTAGGGACCTCGAGGGGCCCGGAGGTCACTGACCGGCTCCCGGGGTCGCCCAGGACAGCGCCAGCAGCGCCAGCAGCGCCCGCGGTGAGACCATGTTGGCTCCTTGGTGTGGCAGTGCCGGCGCGCCGCTGTGACCTGCTCCTTTGCTGAGGTCCTGGATGACTGAGACTGGTCCAGAGCCAGTCCCCTAGGCGCCGCCCCACCCCCAGGCGCCAGGGGCATTAGGGGAGGTCGCACTCCGGGCCCAGCCCCTCTGCGGGCAGGCGCGGCCTCTGTGCAGACCTTAGCCAGAGCTGGATGCTGATCCCAGGACGCTTTCAATACGGGGACATTCACGTCGCAGGGGAGTGAACCCGGACACGCAGAGAGATCCCGCAATTTCCTTTTTCTTTTTTTTTTTTTTTTTTTTTTTTGGTACCGCAGATTGAACCCATGGGCGCTTAACCACTGAGCCACGTCTCCAGCCACTTTCTATATTTTATTTAGAGGCAGGGTCTCGCTGAGTTTCCTTAGGGCCTCGCTAAGCTGCTGAGGCTGTTTGAACTCGCCATCCTCCTGCCTCAGCCTCCCGAGCCGCTGGGATCACAGGCGTGCGCCACCGCGCCAGGCAGATCCAGCAGTTTTCTAAAGGGTCTCGGCTGCTGAGTGGCAGAGCTGAAATTGGAACCCGTAACTGGGACAGATCCGAGCTCTGAATCGCCAGCTGATCTTCCACTCATGGGAGACCCGCGGGCTGCGGAATTAATTAGGCAGATCTGGGCACAAACGGGAAATCGGTTCTCTGGTGCCTCGGTTTTCCCATCTTGAAATTGGGCATGGGAACAGTACCTCCCGGCCACAGTAAGCTTGACCAGGAAACTGCTGGGCCCAATTCCCGGCATATAGTTTGTACTCCAGGAACAGAAGAACTTGCATTGCAGCTACCAGCAGCAGCAGCAGCAGCGATGACAATGGTCACTATTGTGGCTTTACAGCCCCCGGATGAAGCTCCTGTGTAGCCTAGGGGAGGCCTGTGTTCAACCCAGGGTCAAATAAAATAACACCATGCCCCCCAGAGAGGTGGCTCCTGTGTTCTTCTTCCAACCTTAGTTTATTGAGCCTGCATTATCCCGGGCGCTTGGGACAGAGCAGAGAATAACACGGAGGAGAATGTCTGTCTCCATGAAGCCCCTTTCTAGTGCCCGGAAATGGACCAGAACAGAGCCGTTCACAGCACCCTGCAGGTCCAGAGGCCATAAAGATTGTGGAGCAGGGGCTGCGGTTGTGGCTCAGCGGCAGAGCGCTCGCCTCGCATGTGCGTGGCCCGGGTTCGAGCCTTAGCACCACGTAAACATAAAATGCATTGCATTGTGTACAACTAAAGTAAATAAATAAATATTAAAAAAAAAAAAAAAAAAAAAAAAAACATTGTGGAGCAGCAGACCCGGGTAGGGGGATGGGGGAGAAAGAGAGGAGACTCAGAAGCAGGGACTAGGAGATGGAGAGAGAGAGAGAGAGAGAGAGAGAGAGAGAGAGAGAGGGAGGCCTCCAGATCGCAGCAGAGGAGGAGGCCCAGAGAGGACGGAGACCAGGAGAGAGGTCGGGCAGCAACACCCGCAGAGAGAGACAGACCCAGAGAGCCCCACAGGTTTTCTGGTCCCCAGGGGCATGTGTCCTGGCCACAGTCCCCATAAGGCCCAATAGCAGCTCTGGTCCTCTTCTGTGACACCCCTATATCATTCCAGAATGTTTCTCTTTTGAGTTTTGTTCTCTTTGGAGGGTTTGGGCCTGGCCACCCTCTGTCCTGTGTTGATGCCCACTGGTGGCTGTGGCCGAGGACCTGACCCGGCACCTCCCAGCCTGGCGCGCACGGGTGAATTTCTGGAGGGAGCACAGAGGTGGGTCTTGGGAATCTCTGGATTTTCGAGCGTCCTCGCTGTGCTGAGATACTGCCCAACCAGGAATCAGTGGCCCTTGTGTTCCTGCCCTGGGGTGTGTTGTCACTGTCTGGGGTGTCCCTGCTCCCAGGCCCCCTGCTGCAGTGGCTCTGCCTCTCTGGAGGGTCAGAGGCCGCCCCTTGCCTGCTGAGGTTTGGGCTTCACAGTTGAGGCCCCCTCACCCCCTGCTCCGACTCTTCCCTCTGTGCACCTGTCTTCTTGGTGACAGGAGTGGGGCCTGGCCTAGAACAGACCACTGAAGCTTTGGTCTCTGAGTCACGAAGCTCAGAAATGGGCACAGGGCAGGGTGGAGGGTCAGGAATGGGGTGAAGGTTGAGATGGACTCAGAGCCAAGGTCAAGAAATGGGAGGGTGCTGGGGTTGTGGCTCAGCAGCAGAGCAGGCACCTAGCACATGCGCGGCCCGGGTTCGATCCTCAGCACCATGTAAAAATAAAGGCATTGTGTACAACTAAAACAAATAAATAAATATTAAAAAAAAAATGAGAGGGTCTCAGGGAGAAGCTAGGATGATGATGATGATGATGATGATGATGATTTAGTACTGGGGTTTGAACTCAGGGGCACTGGACCACTGGGCCACATCCCCAGCCCTTTTTTGTATTTTATTAGTGACAGGGTCTCACTGAGTTGCTAAGTGCCTTGCCATTGCTGAGGCTGGCTTTGAACTCACAATCCTCCTTCCTCAGCCTCCCAAATGCTGGGATTACAGGCGGGGCGCCACTATGCTTGGCTTCAGGGCTAGGATTTTGGTGGCCGATGTTCCTGAGTAAATTGAACAAACAAATGGCGTGAGCACATAGTTGAGAAGGTCAAAGGTCCGTGTTGTCAAAATGGCTAAGTTAAATGTCTTATTTTGGGTCTGTTTTAGCGTGGCAAGGGCATCTATTGCTGCCTGAAGGGGAAACCGCTTGGAGTAACGAACGCCGCAGGAAAATTCGGAGGCAGGATGAAAATTAAAAAGGTCTTTTATTCTTCTTCTCTCTCCGGCTCCAGCAATCACTCCAAACGCTCTAACTCCAACCACCACCTTCTTCTTCTTCCCACACACACTAACCAAACTCACCCAGTTATATACATATCGCTTTAACAAGGACACGTGCTTACAGCTCGAGCTTACAGGTGCGTCACGCAGTGTTCACGGGCATACAGAGATTCTTTGGATAATGTATTACTATCAGGTGGAAACTAGAACATCTTTTATGGCTCTCAGCTAACCGCAATCTTTAGCTATCTCCTTGATTATAGGCTCCTTCACGTGTAGGGGGAGGAGATCGCTGCTTTGGGGGGAGGGGCATTTGAGCCAAGGAAGCTGTGGGGCTCCCCTGGCAGCTCTCCCCACCTCTGAACCCCAGGGTTGATCAGGGTTCTCATTGAAATGACCCTTCTTTGGCTTCCACAGCTCCATGGACTCCTCCACCTTGGGTCTTTTGTTGCTTGCATTCATTCAGTCAACACAGATTCCTTGAACACCTACTATGTGCTGCGTTCTGTCCCAGGTGCTGAAGACACCACAGGAGCAAGGGACAAAGTCCCTGCCCCCCTGGAGGTCCCTGGGGTGGGAGGAGAGAGAGGGAGGGAGGGGAGAGAGAGGAAGAAGGGGGAGAGAGGGAGAGATATAAGGTGGACAGGTGCTCTGTTGGAACCTGGTGAAGGACACCAAAAAAAAAAAAAAAAAAAAAAAAAAAAAAAAAAAAAAAAAAAAGACAGGGTGAGCAGACAAGAAAGGATTCCTTCAAGTAAATGTCTCTGAGATGGATAAATTAGCCCTCTATTTATCGGCTCAACAAACAGCAGGAATTTGGGAATTAGAAGGTAGACCAGCTTTCAAGGTTATGGAATTAAGCTGGGTGCGGTGGCACATGCCTGTAATCCCAGCACTTGGGAGGCTGAGGCAAGAGGATCACGAGTTCAAAGCCAGCCTCCGCAATGGCGAGGCACTGAGAAACTCAGTGAGACCCTGACTAATAAAATACAAAAAAGGCCTGGGGATGTGGCCCAGTGGTCGAGTGCCCCTGAGTTCAATCCATGGTACCAAAAATAAATAAATAAAAAATAAATAAATAAATAAATAAATAAAATTGCACCTTAAGGCAGAGAATAACAGAGTTGGTGATATACTCCTGAATCCGGGGTTTGAATGGCCATGGGCTAAAATGCTTTACCACTGAGCCCCCACACTAGTGCCCCAGCCCTCCTTTTATGTTTTTTTATGTTGAGACATGTTCTGGCTAAATTGCTTATGGCCTTGCTAACTCCCTTTGTTCGGGGTCTTGGTTGCAGAGACTGGCCTCCAACTTTGTGGTTTCGATCCTATCCTGGGGGCCTCAGGATCGCTTTCCCCGAGATCGCGGGGTTTCAGACTCTGGAAGACCGTGGTGAGAGGCAGGCAGTCCAGGTTCTGGGAGGGCGGAAAAAGGCTCTTGTCGCTCGTTTGGATTGGTGGACTTCTGGCTAGGGCAGAAGACAGGTCTGCATCGTGGAGGACGTCCGAGATCGCCGGCAGTCCAGGTGGACGCAGTTTGGATTGGTACCAAGTGAAGGACTCAGATCTGGAAGAGAGTGTGTGTGGGAGAGTGATTGGAGGACCGGTCCCAGTGAACGTGAGGCTGCTTTGAAAATTTGTGTGGTTGCTGGATTTGTGTGTGTGACTTTTACAGCCTTTCTTTCATTCTTTCTGGTCTGCTTTTTCATTGTGTGTCTTCTCTGCTATAAATATAAGAAAATTGAATGACAAAATGGGTGATAAGGCAAGTAAGCTGA
The DNA here is from genome assembly GCA_025594165.1 of Tamias sibiricus. Classification (NCBI taxonomy): domain Eukaryota; kingdom Metazoa; phylum Chordata; class Mammalia; order Rodentia; family Sciuridae; genus Tamias; species Tamias sibiricus. The sequence continues at coordinate 49,309,896 of CM046672.1, read as the reverse complement.
TGCTCCTTTGAGCTGTGTTTTAAAGAACTTTGACAAACTTTACCCCCTTTTCCTAAGCAGGATTAGATGTTAGCTCTTTCTTCCTAGTTGGCTGCCTTGAGAACACCCACTGCAGGAGGGAAGTAACTGCTGGGAAAATCTTCCCAAACTAACAAGTGAATCCTAGCAGCCACCTGGGCACCCTGGGATCCCTGATTGAAATGTAACTCTTAAAAAATCCGTCAAAACCCTTTGTCCTTCCTGGCCGAGAAAGTCACAGCCTTTGAGACAGGAAGCCCTGCCTTTCTCCTTTGCTAGCAAAGCAAGAAACCTTCTTTTCTTTTTCTCAAGACTATTAAGTGGGAGTTGGGAACTTGGAGAAATTTCCCCTAGCTGGTCTGTTTTAAAGGTTTCTGTCTGTTGCCATAGTTTGGGGATCTAGACCTGTCTGGTTACCAACTAAAAAGAGAGGGGTAAAAAAAAAAAAAGGAAGGCAGTTTCCCACCCTTCCAGACCTCAGCCTGGATGGACCAGCATTAAAATGCAAATGAGGAAGCAAGCAAGCTTAAGCCTTAGGGGGAAAAAAAAAAAAAGGGTGAAAGGGCTTACATTACCAGCTAGTCAATTTTCTAAAGACTCTTGTTTTTTGATTCAATATATATATATTTTTTTGAGCTCATGATTTTGATCCTATATACATAGGTTAACGTTTTTCTGATCAGTCCTATTCAGCTATGGAGTTTTTAAACATCTGTACCATTGCAATGGAGATTGCCTAAAAGCTACAAGGCCTTGGCTATTTATGTTGTGGGCACATGTGTGTTATAAATAGAAAATGAGAGCTCATGGAAATTTTGTAAATAGATCCAAATGCCTTTAATTCACTTGATTTAAAAGCGTTCAATTTAAATGGGGTAAATAAAAATAAAGGTGCTTTTAAAATGAAACTTACAAGTGTCTCTATGTGGTCAAAAAAAAATGTTATCTAATATCCCTTGGTCCTAGAACTTCTCTTCAACATGGAAAAAAATAACTAATACTGTTCAGTATGGTATTTTGGTAAAGTAGTTATGACACGGGATTACTCATTTGTGAGCAACTTTGTTAAACGTCTGATTAATTTACAAAGTTAAAATGCTAACTGTTAAATATGCCATCAAATGACTAAGACTCAACAGGTATGATTCTGTATACTTAAACATTGTGTTCTCATGAAATGGTTACCAGATGTGTGTAATTTTATATACAAAGGTTTATAAAAGACTGTTATGTATGCAGAGGCTCAAAAGTTTCTATTGTTCCAGTTAAGAGTACTATAAATAACAAAATATTTTTTTAAGATAAAGTAATTTGTCTAAATTCAAATTATTACAAAGATTGTTTCAAAAGATGAACAGAGAAAGGGGTTAACACATGAGAGAAATAAATTAGAAGGTTATAGGTATGGAAACCATACTCAATAGAAAGAAAAAGAAATATTTCAAGATAAAAATGTCTTATAATGAAGTAAATAAGAGAGTTTATGTAAGTGATGTAAAAGGCCTATGTAAGTTGGTTGAATAAGTGTGTGAAACAATCAGCACAAGCTATGTAAAGTTTTTTTCTTCCCTAAAGTTAATGGTAGTATACTGATATAAACCAAAGTTTAATCTATGTGGCAAGAGGACAATAAATGAAGAAGAGGAGTAAGCACAGCATTACTTTCCATGTGGCTTCTTTTCCTTAATTAAATTCTAATTTGTCAGAGAAAAAAGAAAGTAATAAGGGCACATAATAGGTATTAGAAAATGTAATATATTGTGTTAGCTAATGTTCATGTGGACTTGAGTAACAATGCATAAAAGCTCTGTGAAATTCTATTTAAGAAGCAAAGATCAGCTTCAGAACTAAAATACTTGACCTAAGGTTTATAAAGAGCCCTGCCTCACCTGAAGTAAAGCTCTTCCTTCCACCTTACTACATGCCAGAATGGCTCCAAAGTAGGCCAAACTTTAATTCGTTTACTGTTATGGTCAAAGGGGTGATTCTTGTTGTTAAGAAACAGGGGTTATAATATATAACTCAGTCAAAACTCAAGATGTGTTCACAAACTAAATGTGTTTTACTCTTATTAATTTTATTTTGTATTTTCCTTGCAAACTGTCTAAAAGTTGTCTGTTAAGGTCTTGCAGAGGTATTGCTTCAGAAAACAACCTGAGTTAGTTTAAGCCATCACCTACAGATAGGGAGCACAGACCCCAGCTAAATGACTGTAAGGTTAGAAGCATTAAAGTTAAAGCCCAGTGCTCTCAATTTAAGATTGGTGAGACCAAATTGCTAGATGTTTAAGATAAAGACTTTAAGTTAAATTAAAAGGGTCAAGAAAACCAGTATTTGGTTCTTGCCCTCAGAGCCAAGTCTGAATCCAGGAGACAGGGAGCTTTGCAACTCTGGCCACATAACTTCCCGATCAGAGAGGTTGTGAGACCTATGAAAAAGAGAAAGCCAAACAGTGACCTTGCTATGAAGAAGAGGGTCCTGAAGAAGGGAGACATCCCTACTGCTTCTACAAGAAGCCACATGGTCAAGCAAGACCTGGACCCATCCACATGGAAGGCACTAGCAGGATGGAAAAGCTGCTCTCGAGTTCCCCCCCCCCCCCCCCCCCCCCAAAAATTACTCCCATGGGAATTCAGCTGACTCTTAACAATAGATAAAGGCAAAAGTCAGATTGACTTGCTTCATTTTAAACACCTGGAAAAAACAGTTAAAACTGAAAATGCAGCCATTCCTGGGCACTAAGAAAATAATTAAATGTTACTTAAGATATACACTTATTATAGCCCCCGAAGTTAGTAAGACTGGAGGCTACAAGAGAGATTCTTAGGCAGGAGTGCCTGATAACTATAAAAAGAAACAGTTTAACTATTAAATGACTGCCAAGTCAAAAGTTTTTAGTCAGCTTAAGGCCTACAGAACTTCCTAACCTACACAGGTAGGCTTAATATTCAGTAGTATGATTATCTAGCCCTAAGTAACAGAAACAAAGGGTTCTCTACTAGTAGACACAGAGGTCATACCAGTAAAAAAAAAAGATTTTATAAGACCAGATGACATTAAGTAGCTTGACTACCATATTATCAAGAGAGACATCTGATCTATAAAGTTAAAAGTTAAATGCTGTGTTTGCATTCCTGATAACTCTGTAGATGTCAAAGTTATATTGCCAAATGAAGGCCATATCCACTCTGGCCTTATTATGGGGACAACTTCTCGGCCCTCGCACCTCCTGGTGAGAAATGATCATCTTCATAGTAAATATTGACATGTTCTGGATGCTGTACTCATGTTTTTTGTTTCTCTCATAGAAGCGCTGGTCCCTGATGACAACCTGTTCTTCCCCAGGCTTCAATCTGACCTAACTTCTAATAAGGGAACTCCAAACTACTTGCTCCAATCTCATCGCCGCCCCTGTTCAGCTAGAAGAAGCCAGATTCGGTCATTGTCCCATTTCCCTTACAGTAGTAAGGAGTTCCTGAAATTAGAAGAGAAATGAAGCCAGAGTCCGTTGGGCAGTCAGCATAGTTGAGTGAATTGAGTCAGGTAGGACCAGGAAAGACAATTTTGAGTAAGTCCAAAAAAGTTAGGGAGTTGTTGGCCTAAAAGATTGAAATATTGATTCCTCCAGAGCCCTTCCTCTACCCTTTCAAAGATTTGAAAAGGACATATAAGAAAAGGGGGGAATGTTAGGATAGTAACCCTGCTCCCAGGCGGGCTGGAATGTTGATAGGAAACCCCGCCCCCAGGTGAGCTAGGAAGTTAACCCCAGCCCTGAGGTGGGCTATTTGAATTTCTCAGGGGCGGGGGCTATTTGCTCTAACAGGGAGATAGGTAACCTGAGGCCCCCTTTGTTAACTTTCCCACGTGGGCCCACGATGTAGGAAATGCTTTAAAACCTGAGACTCCCCTTTGTTTGGGGTCTTGCCCTTCCTGCGGGTCTGTGGGAAAGCTTGACCCCAGCTAGCTGGCCCAAATAAACTGCGTTTGTATATTACATCCTGTCTGGCTCTTTGTGGTTCATGGGAAAAGCGAAACTAGACTCTAACAGCCAACATTTTAAGCTCCTCTTCATGTCCTTCCTTGAAGGCAGAAGTCCCCAAGCTCACAGCAGTAGTGTGTCCTGCAGCAGGCTGCCGGTCTGTGGGCCAGGTTTCCCCAACCAGCTCGCGCTTGGAGGTGACAGTGCCAGCTGGCAGCCTGGCATGGGGATGGCACCTTGGCAGGCCTGGTGGAGGAGGCGATGGTGAAGGGCACCTCATCACCTGACTCCGGGGGGGGCGTCCAGCCCCACCATATTCATGGGGAATCTCGCTGCTGAGAGAGGAGATGGCTCCAGGCAGGGCAACCTGGTGGCCCTATGTGTCCACTGGGGTGGGGTTGGGAGAATCCAGTCCAGGCCAGCCTCCTGGGAGCTGGCAGTTCCTCCTGCCCTCTGGTGGCCCAGGGATTCTGCAGGGGACCTGTCAGCTTTCCTGCTTCCATGATTCAGTGGTCTTTATTGTATACAGCTAAGAGTGGGCGGTGGAAGATTCGGGAAGGCCATGGGATGTCACAGTGTGGTCAGGAAGGTCTGTGGATAGCATCACTGTTCCCAGTGATTTGCTGCTCTCTCTGCAAGAGGAGTCCTGTGCCCTGCCCTCACTGACAGCAAGCACACTCATGTGACCTGCTTTGGGCAAATAAATGTGAGCTAACGTGAGGTCAGCTGATTCCCAGCAGAAGTTTTGAGCCTGGGGCTTGCTTTATCCAAGGTTCTTCAATTAGTCACAATAACTACCTGTCCCAGAGGGCGTTGCTCCTTTAGCCATGATCCTGGACGAAGACACATGGAAAAGAGCCCCAGCCGACCTGCAGTGCACCTGAAACATGACAGAGAAACTGATCTGTGAGCCCCCGAGATGTTGGGCTTGTGTGTTACTGCAGCAAAACCTAGCAGAAGCTGACATAGAAAACAATCACCACTGAGCCACATCCACAGACTGTTTTATATTTCTTCTTGAGATAGGGTCTTGCAAGTTCCTGAGGCTGGCCTCCAACTTGAGATCCCCCTGCCTTAGTGTCCTGAGTTGCTGGGATTACAGGTGTGGGCCTAGCTGCTTTTATCCCCCCCCCCTCTCTCTAAAATGTGTGCATTGGGATGGTTTCCCGCTCATCTTGATTCATGGTGCCCTTGGTGCTGCATCGTCCTAAAGGAAGATCCTTCTGGAAGCCTTGCTTTTGCTCCTATATCCGGCAGAAGACAGTGGAACAGCCACCACCCCAAACTATTATTTGTGTGTGGCTAAGGACCAGGTGATCATAGCACCCTGGGCACTGCACCTGCATGAGGTAGGACTCGGGGGCACTGGGTGCTTCGTCTTGCGTCTCCGTTTTCTCTCCCCCATTATTTTTTGTTACCAGGGATTTAGCTCAGGGGCACTCGACCACTGGGCCACATCCCCAGCTCTTTTTTTTGTATTTTATTAGAGACAGGGTCTCACCAAGTTGCTAAGTACCTCACCATTGCTGAGGCTGGCTTTAAACTTGCAATCCTCCTGCCTCAGCCTCCCAAGTGCTGGGGTTACAGGCATGCACCACTGCTCCTGGCCCCTGATTCAAATTCTGCCTTCACCAATTAACAGCTGGAATCCTAAGCAACCTGTCTCATTTCTCCCCGCCTTTTTTTTACTTATCCATAAAGTAGTGGATTATAAAAAAATGCACAGTGAAGGTTAAATAAATTATTTAGAAATGTTTTGAGTGTCCCTTGGTTCAATTCCCAGTACCAAAAAAAAAAAAAAAAAAAAAAAAAGGAAAAAGTTATATGGCTAAAAAAAAGTTACTTATGGCCGGGGGCGGTGCCCCTGAGTTCAATCCCCAGTAGAAAAAAAAAAAAAAGTTACTTATGCAGCTGCTTAGCAAATGGCAACAATTAGTATGGTGTCTGGGGGCTTGGGAGCCCCCCTGCATCACCCTGCGGGTCCCCCCTAATTCATCTGCTTCTGTAGTAGTCGGAGCTAGAGCTTCCTGCAGGGAGGGGCCTTGCTGCTGCTTAATCTCCTGTTCCTGGGGTGGAAAATGTTAGTATAAACCCTGTCCCCTTCTCACGTGGTGGCGTTGTGGGGACAGAGTGAAAGGTGAAAAATGCAAATGCTTGTGTAAACATAAGTCTTTCCCAAAACTGTCCTCAGTTTTTTGAAAAAATTATCCTTCCCCTAGCAGTCAGACTGACCCAAAACTTATTCTTGTTCCTTATTTTGTCTAGCTTGCAAAACCAGGTGGCAGATTACCCTTCCCCTAGCGGTCAGGCTAACCCAAAACTCAAAAGTAATGCTTTGTACGTGACTTTGGCTTTCTACGTGACTTTGGCTTTGTACGTGACTTTATATGCTAACCAATCAAAAGAGTTCTGTAAAGCCCCCCCCTTAACTTGCATGTATTTTATTATAAAAACCTTGCTAAATCTGGGCTCGGGGCCTCTTAGCGTCACCGGTTACTGAGTGCGCGGAGGACCAAGCTCGAGCTTGCTAATAAATGACTCTTTGTTATTTACATTGACTAAGGACTCTGGTGGTCTTCTTGGGGGTCCCAAGCCGCAGGGCACAACATCTTGGGGGCTCATCCAGGATCCCCCAAGCCCACCCAGATGCCTGATCATAGAGTCATTAATAATAGCAACATCAACAGCCGGTGAGTAAAGGCATTGCCACATTTCTCTGTTCTGTTTGGATTGCCTGCAGGTTTTGGTTTTGGGCTGGTGGAATTCTGGCGGACGCGCTATAGAATCCCCAGCAGGATCATGGGAGACGTCCCCTTGATCCATTTGGGTGACTTCAGTGTCATATTTGGGTGACTTTAGTGTCACATTTGGGTGACCTTGGTGTCACATTTGGAAAACCTCTTGAGGTCTATTGGGCAAGCTGCCCTCAGGAATTTTTGCTTTTGTCGACAAGGTACCAACTGGGAAGTTTTGATTTTGCGCGCTGTTTGTCTATTTATATTTTATGTTAAATGGACTTTCGTTTTTGTTTTTGTCTTGTCGTTGTATCGGTCTGTCACTGTACTTTCTCACTCCTCTAAGTCTTCCCCATTTTCAATCTAGAGGAAGACAGGTCTATAAATCTCCTGACGGAGAAAAGAAATAACAATCTGAGGTCAAATTTATTTCATTCTTTTAGAATCATACAGGAGGCAAATTTACAACCAGCTGGACCGCTGACAGCTGCTTTCTGTTGTGATATCACCAACCTACTTCGACGCTGTTTGATTCATTTTTTTTACCTAATTATCACATTCTTTCTTTTCTTAGCAGCTGGATTCATAGCCACTAAAGAGATGGGTCAGGTTCAGAGTACCCCCTTAACCTTACTAACTGGCCACTTCGGGGACGTTCAAGCCAGAGCACATAACCTGACAGTTGAAATTAACAAAAGAAAACTTATAACTTTTTGCAGGAAAGAATGGCCCACATTCCAAGTGGGTTGGCCTTTGGAGGGGACTTTCGACCTTCCAACCATCTGGAAGGTCAGGAGTAAAATCTTCCAGTCGGGGAGGTTAGTCCACCCCGATCAAATTCCATACATCCTAGTATGGGAAGATTTAGTGAGCGACCCTCCTACTTGGCTTTCCCCCTTCCTACCTCCCCCTTCCTCAACCAAGGTGCTGGCCCTAAAAAAGTTAGAGTCATCCATAAAACCCACAGCCCCTCCCCATCCCATTCTCCTGGAAGGAGAGACGGATTCTCTTTTCTTTGAACCCCCTCCCTATTTGCTGGCCCCTATCCCTCCTCAAAACCCAGGTCAGGCAGCGGCAGAAGAAAGAGAAGCTGCAATAGCTGGAGACGAGGAGGGAGGAACTGGCTCGGGAAGCCCAGCAAGGAGAACCTGAGGTCGAGTTCAGCGGGCAGCTAGCCCCCACCAACCAGAAGCTCCTGACTCCACAATCGCTGCTGCCGCTCCGAGAAACTGGACCGCCAGATAACGCCGGCAACCCTCGACTTCAATATTGGCCCTTTTCCACAAGTGACTTATATAACTGGAAAAATCAAAATGCTAAGTTCTCTGATAACCCCAAAGATTTAATTTCCCTTTTAGACAGTGTTATGTTCACTCATCAGCCCACTTGGGATGACTGCCAGCAGCTACTCCGGATCCTATTTACCACTGAAGAGCGTGAAAGGATCCAAATGGAGGCCAGGAAACTGGTCCCCGGGGATGATGGGCACCCCACTGTAAACCCTGATTTAATCAATGCCTCTTTTCCCTTGTCCAGGCTTCCTCAAGATGAATGGGATTACAATACGGCTGCAGGTAGGGAGAGGCTCCGGGTCTATCGCCAGACTCTAATGGGGGGTCTCCAGGCAGCGGCTCACAAGCCCACTAATTTGGCCAAGGTATACTCAGTTATGCAGGAAAGACATGAGTCACCTTCTGCTTATTTAGAAAGATTAATGGAGGCATTCAGGCAGTTTACCCCTACGGATCCAGAATTACCAGAGAACCAGGCAGCAGTAGTGATGTCTTTTGTCAATCAGGCAGCATCAGATATAAAGCGCAAGTTGCAGAAAATAGAAGATTTAGAAGGGGAAAATATTCAAGACTTGTTGAGGATAGCTCAGAGAGTGTTTAATAATAGAGACGCACCAGAAGAAAAACAACTTAGGGCTACTAGGGAGATAACTAGGGCATTGGCTGTGGCAGTGCAGGGCGCAAGGCCAGAGAGAGAAAAAAGCAGGTTTCCAGATAATCGACCACCTGGAAGTTCAGGGTTACGTGATCTGGACAAAAACCAATGTGCTTACTGTAGAGAAGAAGGCCACTGGGCTAAGAAATGCCCTAGGAATAGAAACAAGAAATCTAGAAATAATCAATGACAGATTAAGAAACCATCAGTCCTGGTTACGCACGATGGGATAAGCGACTAGAGGCGACGGGGTTCGGAGCCCCTCCCCGAACCTAGGGTAACTCTAAGAGTGGAGGGGACCCCAGTAAAATTTCTGGTGGACACGGGGGCCCAATATTCAGCTCTGACTAACCCCCGAGGAAAAATTTCAACAAGCACTTCATGGGTGCAAGGGGCTACGGGAATTAAAAAGTACCCATGGACAACTGAAAGAACGGTAGACTTGGGAACGGGAAAAGTGTCCCACTCGTTCTTAGTCATACCTGACAGCCCCTACCCTTTATTGGGAAGAGACTTACTAACTAAGATTGGGGCCCAAATCCATTTCCACCCTGAAGGGGCCCAAGTGACAGATGGACAAGGGAGGCTATTGCCCATGCTAACTCTTGCCCTAGAAGATGAGTATCGGCTACACCAACAACCACAGCCTCCCAACAGAGACATCAAAGACTGGGTACTGCAATTCCCCGAGGCATGGGCAGAAACTGGGGGAATTGGACTGGCCAAACATCGGCCGGCTATATACATAGAGACAAAACCAGGAATTGACCCCGTTAGGGTCAAACAATACCCAATGACCAGAGAAGCCAAAATGGGAATAACTCCCCATATCAGGCGACTGCTGGACCAAGGGGTGCTATGACCCTGTCAGTTGGCATGGAACACCCCCCTGCTTCCGGTACGGAAGCCCAACTCCAATGAGTACCGCCCAGTACAGGACTTGAGAGAGGTAAACAAGAGGGTAGCAGACATACACCCTACTGCGCCTAATCCGTATACACTTTTGAGTGCACTTCCTCCTTACAGACAATGGGATACAGTACTTGATTTAAAAGATGCCTTCTTCAGCTTGCCTCTAGCTCCAAGGAGCCAAGAGCTATTTGCCTTTGAATGGACAGACATCGACAAAGGCATCAATGGACAACTTACCTGGACAAGATTACCACAGGGATTCAAAAATTCTCCAACCCTGTTTGATGAAGCCTTACATGAAGATCTGGGTGAGTTCAGACGAGATCACCCCAGTGATCCCTGTTGCAGTATGTAGATGATCTCCTTATAGCTGCTGAAAGCAGGGACAGATGCATCCGGGGGACGGAAGACCTGCTTCACACGCTGGGTAACCTGGGATACCAGGCCTCAGCAAAGAAGGCCCAGATCTGCAAGCCTGAGGTAACGTACTTGGGCTATCTCCTAAAAGGGGGAAAGCGATGGCTGACACAAGCCAGGAAAGAGACTGTTTTAAGAATCCCAAAGCCCCAATCCCCACGTCAAGTGAGAGAGTTTCTGGGATCAGCTGGCTTCTGCCGGTTATGGATTCCAGGGTTTGCAGAATTAGCCAAACCATTATATGAGGCCACACGAGATAAACAGCCCTTTAATTGGACAGAAGAAACAGATAAAGCATTTCAACAGATCAGAGATGCTCTGTTGTCAGCCCCAGCCCTGGGACTCCCAAATGTTGCCAAACCTTTTTTTCTATATGTAGATGAAAATAAGGGCATAGCAAAAGGAGTCTTGACCCAATATTTAGGCCCCTGGAAGAGACTGGTAGCTTATCTGTTAAAGAAACTGGACCCAGTGGCAGCGGGCTGGCCCCCATGCTTACGCATGATTGCTGCCACAGCTCTCATGATAAAAGATGCTGACAAACTGACTATGGGACAAGAGTTATATGTGACCACTCCACATGCTATTGAAGGTATTCTAAGACAACCTCCGGATCGGTGGCTCAGCAATGTCCGGCTCACTCACTACCAGAGCCTATTGCTTAACCCTCTCAGGATCATCTTTCAGGCACCCTCGGCACTCAATCCTGCGACGCTGCTGCCAGACCCTGATATGGACAAGCCCTTGCATGATTGCTCAGAAGTCCTAGCCCAGGTTTATGGGCTCAGAGAGGACCTGTGAGATCTACTGCTGCCAGATGCAGATGCAGTATGGTTCACAGAAGGGAGCAGCTTCATGCACCAAGGTCAGAGGTATGCAGGCGCAGCAGTGGTAACTGAGACAGAGGTGATTTGGGCTGAGCCACTACCGGTGGGCACTTCTGCCCAAAAAGCAGAACTGATAGCCATGACTAAGGCACTAACACTGGGAAAAAATAAAAAATTGACTATATACACGGACAGCCGTTATGGTTTTGCAACTGCTCACATCCACGGGGCTATTTATAGAGAAAGGGGAATGCTGACTGCAGAAGGAAAATCCATTAAGAACAAAGAAGAAATTATGTCCCTGATAGACGCCCTCTGGCTGCCCAAGAAATTGGCCATCGTCCATTGCCCCGGACATAAAAAACCAACTGATCCCGTATCCAGGGGCAACAGCCTAGCTGATAAGACAGCACGGGAAATAGCACTCCAGAGAGACTTAATTATAGTCGCTCAACTCCCGGACCCTGGTCCACGAATCCTCCCAAAAGACCCGGCCTACACGGAAGAAGACCTACTGTGGATCCGCCAACAGCCTATGGTCCAATGCTTAGACGGATGGTGGAGAGACTCCAGGTGCCGCTTGATCCTTCCAGAACTGTTGGGACAGAAGGTATTGTGCAGGCTCCACCAGAACACCCACATGGGGACAAGGAAACTACAGGACTTGATGCGGCAGGCAGGAATCAGAATTAAAGGTGTGCAAGATAAGATAGAACAGATTGTCAAAAATTGTAAGATATGTAAGTTGACAAATGCAGGATATAGCAAACAAGAATCAGGGAACAGAATAAGAGGGGACAGGCCAGGGGCATATTGGGAAATTGATTTCACTGAGGTAAAACCTGGGAAATATGGATATAAATACTTATTAGTTTTTGTAGATACTTTTTCAGGTTGGGTAGAGGCGTTTCCCACCAAGCGAGAGACGGCACAAGTGGTGGCTAAAAAGATTTTAGAAGACCTCCTGCCAAGGTATGGATTTCCTGTTATGATAGGGTCAGACAACGGGCCAGCATTTACCTCCCAGGTAAGTCAGGGGCTGGCTTCAATACTTGGGGCAGATTGGAAATTACATTGTGCATACCGACCCCAGAGTTCAGGGCAGGTAGAAAAAATGAACAGAACTTTAAAAGAGACCTTAACCAAATTAACCATGGAAACTGGTGGTGACTGGGTGGCCCTCCTTCCCTATGCCCTTTATAGGGTACGTAATTCCCCCTACAAGATGGGGCTTACCCCCTATGAGATCATGTTTGGAGCTCCACCCCCAATAATCCCTAACCTAACCAAACGGCTCCTAAAAGAAGATGAGGCAGACGATCTTGAACTTTTGTTTTCCCTCCAGGCCCTGCAGAGGGCCCACGAGGAGATCTGGCCGAAGCTCAAAGACCTGTATGAGTCGGGACCACCCCCCATTCCCCACAACTTCTGACCGGGTGACTGGGTAATGGTAAAGCCACACCGACAGAGCAACCTAGAGCCACGGTGGAAAGGCCCATACATGGTCATCTTGACTACGCCCACCGCTCTCAAGGTAGACGGCATTTCCTCCTGGATTCACCATATCCACACCAAATCTGCTGACCCCTTTCCTGACATCGTGTCTCCTGCCCTGGACGATTTTGTGTGGCGAGTGGACAGATCCAAGGACAACCCGCTGAAGATCAAGCTTCGTCGCCACAAGCCTCGTCACCACAAACTGTGACTATGTTCTTTCCCTTACTCTATTGCATAATAGACTGCTGGGTTCTAGCTAGAGGAGACCCCAATCCCCTTCAACCCTACCAACCCCAACCCCGGCAAGAAAAGCCTCTTATAGAACTAATGCAGAAAGCTTTCCGCGTCCTTAACCATACCCTCCCAAACAAAACTGATTCTTGTTGGCTTTGTTATGATGTTATGCCCCCCTATTATGAAGGAGTTGCAACTGTTGGAGATGTAACTATCTCAGATCAGGCAGGTTCCTGTAAATGGAGATCCAAGGTAGGACTTACCCTAACTAAAGTGACAGGATCTGGAGTCTGTTACAGCTCCAGAAATGCTAATGTAAACATGGTTCCTCTATGTAATACCATCCAAAAACCGAAAAAAAACACTCAAGATGGGTATCTAATACCTCCTACTGACACTTGGTGGGTTTGCATCAAAGCAGAATTGACCCCCTGTGTTCATCTAGCAGTCCTACAAAATATGGATGACACCTGTGTGCTAATATGCTTAATGCCCACTATCATTTATCATTCAGACATAGAATTTTTAGACATCTGGAAGAAAACTTACAAAATACTGCCCCACCCCGAGAACACTTCAGTTCCCAGACTTAAGAGAGAGCCTGTATCGGTTATCACTATAGGCCTTTTATTAGGGGCTAGTCTAGGAGGACTGGGGACAGGAGTAGCCTCCCTTACAAGACAGCAGGGCTATTAGGATGAACTCCAACGAGCAATTGATGAAGACATTAGAAGAATAGAAAATTCCATCTCCCACCTTCAAGAGTCTTTAACATCCCTTTCAGAAGTAGTTTTACAAAACAGGCGAGGATTAGATTTAGTATTCCTTCAGCAAGGGGGACTATGTGCTGCCCTAGGGGAAGAATGTTGCTCCTATGTAGATCACTCTGGAATTATAAAAGACAACATGGCCAAAATAAGAGAAGGATTAGAAAAGCGGAAAAAGAAATATGCTTCCAAACAAAACTGGTTTGAATCCTGGTTTAACTTTTCTCCTTGGCTGGCTACTCTTATATCTGCTTTAGCAGGACCCCTATTGATATTATTACTGGTTTTAACTGTAGGACCTTATATAATCAATAAATTAATTACTTTTGTTAAAGATAAAATAAACACAGTACAGCTAATGGTGCTGAGAGCCCAATACCAGTCTGTCAGCACCGAACAATGAGAGTCAGAGCTATAGAGACCCAAGATTGGCTCTCAAAATGTTCTTGGAAAGAGGGGAATGAAAGGTGAAAAATGCAAATGCTTGTGTAAACATAAGTCTTTCCCAAAACTGTCCTCAGTTTTTTTGAAAAATTATCCTTCCCCTAGCAGTCAGACTGACCCAAAACTTATTCTTGTTCCTTATTTTGTCTAGCTTGCAAAACCAGGTGGCAGATTACCCTTCCCCTAGCGGTCAGGCTAACCCAAAACTCAAAAGTAATGCTCTGTACGTGACTTTATATGTTAACCAATCAAAAGAGTTCTGTAAAGCCCCCCCTTAACTTGCATGTATTTCATTATAAAAACCCTGCTAAATCTGGGCTCAGGGCCTCTTAGCGTCACCAGTTACCGAGTGCGCGGAGGACCAAGCTCGAGCTTGCTAATAAATGACTCTTTGTTATTTACATTGACCAAGGACTCTGGTGGTCTTCTTGGGGGTCCCAAGCCACAGGGCACAACAAGAGAATGGGACGGGTGTTGGTGAGGCAAGGCTTTGATCCTCTGTTCTCTGAGGCCAGGCAGGAAGGCGCTGGGAAGGACACTGTGAGGCAGCCCTTTCTGGCCCTCCAGGCCTGGCTGGCTCCCCAGGCACCCCCCCTCCCCACAGCCCCCACACTCCTGGGTCTCTGTGGGGAGCTGTGGTGCCTCTCAGGGGTTGTTCCCCACATTCCAGGTATTCCCAAGGCCCTGGGAAGGAAGTGACACTCAGAGTCCACCTGGCACTTCTGAGGACTAGTCGGCCACACCCTGCGGGGGACTGTGGTGTCTGCAGAACAGTCCCCATTCTTTGAACCTGGTGTAGGTCCGGGGGATCTGCTGCCCCCTTCCCCTGGCAGCCCTGGAAATGTCCTCTGGATGAACTTGTGGCATCTCTCAACCAGGAATCGAGCTGGGTTCCACTCTGTTAATTCAGGGCAGTGTATCTGAGTTCTTCCTCCTTTATGCAAATGAGTTTGAGCCCGAGCTCCTTCCAGTTAAATGCCTGGAAGTTTGAACGTGGCTCCTCTTTGCTGATGAGATGCCACTTTTATGCGACTATAGAGGAATTAACTTTGTCTGTATATGCTCTTGATGTATTTCTGCTGCATGGCCACCAGGTTCTAATACATTTAATTATAAAAAATAAAACCAGTTCCATGGCCCTGTGGAATCTAGCCAGAAGCTAGCTAAACCAGCAAGATAGGTTTTTTTTTTCAGCTAAAGATTAGCTTTTGCAAATAGTTCCTCCCTACAGGGCTCAACATTATTCGTTGTCTAAATTTCTCTCCATTGAAAAGCTAATGGTCTTTTTGTGTGTCTTTAAAAGACTCTCCTTATTCAGCAAATCTAGGATAGATAAGATTAATCAATAGTATGTACTTAGAATAAAAATTTGATTTTCCCCTGATTATAGGACCCCAGAAATTCCTGAGATTCTTTAATGTAACCTTCTCAAGTTGAAACGGAAATTCCTGAGATTCTTTAATGTAACCTTCTATAGTTGAAATGCAAATTACTGAAATTCCTTAATATAACCTTCCATAGTTGGAATGTGAACTGCTGTGTTTGCTGGAATGTATAAAAACCATTGCTGAGAAAAGTAAAATTAGAAGGATTTCTGCAACCTGTCTCCTGTGCATTATTCCCATTTCTCCCATGTCTCCCCATCAGCACCATTCCGGGACTCACCCTTTCCCTGCTGCTGAAGCCGGCCTTCAGCATGAACTGTGTCCTCTCCCCACTCTTGCCTGGTCACATGGTGCTGCCCCCACCCCTGGGGCCCTCCTGGGGCAGCCCCTGCTGCCTCTGCATAGCAGCCTGACCTTGACCAGAAGTCCCCACTCTGGGGACAGCTCTGCCTCTCCCATTGAACTGTGGGCACCAGGAGGGCACCAGGAGGTCTGGCCACCTGTGAGTCCCCAGATCAGGCGCAGCAAGAAGGCGTGTGGATGGGATGTAATAACCTCCCAGAGAAAAGTGCGGTCATTTTAAAATGGGAGGATGATGAAGGCCATAAAGGAACATTTCAGCCTTATGTTTTACCTAACCTACCGGTAACTTTATGGGGAAGAGATATTTTGCAACAAATGGGAGTACACCTTGCAACCAAGCCTGCAGGTGTTAAATGTGAAAATCTACAGGGTAATCTTAACCCTAAGAGAAATCATTATCAAAAAATACAGAGTAATCTTAACCCTAAAAGTAATCATTATCATAAAGGAAAAATATTTTTTTCGGGGTCACTAAGAAAATAATTTGGAAAATACCATGGCTTTCTGATAAGCCAGTGTGGGTCCCTCAGTGGCCCCTATCTAAAGAAAAATTACAAGCGGCCCACCTACTAGTTCAAGAACAACTAGAAGCAGGACATATAGAACCTTCCACCTCTCCCTGGAATTCCCCCATATTTGTGATCAAGAAAAAATCAGGAAAATGGTGATTGTTACATGTGAAGGGCAAAGCATCACACTGGGGACAGCCGTGCAGCCAAAAGATTTATTTAACAGCCTTCGTGGCCAGTAGTGAAAACCGGAGAAGAGGTGCTCTGGTCGAAGGTCGAAGAGGTGGGAGAGGGGAGTCAGGGAGAAGGGAGTGTGCAAGCTCTGGTTGGAGAAGGGAATCAGGGAGAGGGGAATGTGCAAGCTCTGGACAGAAGGTGGGTGCCTGGTCGCACCGGCTGGGATCTCTGGAGCTGTTGGCTAAAGCAGCTGCTGTCTGGCTGGAGGCTGGAGCTGTCAGCTGGGAGCGGCCGTCGGGCTGAAGGTGATGGGTCTGGAGCTGCCGGCTGGGGCAGCCTCCCTCGGCTGGAGGCGATGGGTCTGGAGCTGTTGCAGTGGCTTCCTCCTCTCTGCAGCGATGAGCCAATGTTGTGTGTCCGTGTGTCTCTGTCTGTCTGATCTGAGTCTCTCGGACAGGGCCTTATATAGGGATTTCTGGTGGGGGGTGCACTAGAGTAACCCCAATGCCATTGGCTCTTTGCCCCTAGAACAGGGTGACCTTTAAGCCTATTGGCTCTTGCCAGGGGAAAAGAAACATCCTGCCCAGGAAAGAAAACATCCTGCCCGGGGGAAAAAACATCCTGTCTGGGGAAGAAAACATCCTGCCGAGAATGAAACAAGGTTGCTTCTCTCAGGATGTGGAGAACTCTGGGGGGAGGGTAGCCCATCTATCAACATGATCTTAGAGAAATTAATAAAACCATGCAAATCATGGGCCCTACTCAACCTGGACTTCCTAATCCTGTAGCTATTCCAAAAAATTTTCCTCTTATTACACTTGATATAAAGGATTGCTTCTTTTCTATTCCCCTACATCCTCTGGATGTCCCCAGGTTTGCTTTTTCAGTTCCTTCTATCAATAATAATGGCCCTGATAAAAGATATCAATGGAAAGTGCTACCACAGGGAATGGCTAATAGCCCCACCATATGCCAAATATATGTGGACAAAGCAATCCAACCCATTAAAAATAAATATCCAAATGTCATGTGTTTACATTACATGGATGATGTTTTACTGGCCCACCCTAATCAAAAAATCTTATTTAATATATTCAGTGACGTGGTAGAAAATTAAAAAAAATATGGATTATATATAGCAGAAGAAAAAGTTTAAACCAGATCACCCATATTATATTTAGGATTTAAAATCATGGATACCTTTGTTAGACCCCCCCCCAATTTTTAATAAATAAAGAACATTTGACCACCCCCAATGATTTCCAAAAACTACTGGGAGACATTAATTGGCTTCGCCCTACACTAAACCTCACAACTGGCCAACTAAAACCTTTATTTGACATCCTTCGCGGGGACCCTGATCCATCTTCACCACGAACATTGACTCCTGATGCTAGGAAAGCTTTAAAGTTAGTAGAAAAAGCCATCAAAGGAGCTCATTGTGATAGATTTGATTTAACTCAACTGCTGATGTTGATTATTATTTCTTCACAATATACACCCACAGAAATATTTTGACAACAAGGGCCTTTATTATGGATACATTTGCCCGTCTCTCCTAAAGGTATAATAGAGTCTTATACCTCCATGGTGGCTAAACTTATTCTTCAAGGACTTAAGATTTCTACTAAAATATTTGGCATTCACCCTGCTACTATTATTACTCCCTATTCATCATCACAGATTGAATATTTATGCTTCAATGATAATGATTGGGCTATAGCTAAATGCTCTGCTTCTGCAAATTTTGATAATCACCTTCCTAAGTCTCCTATATTATCTTTTTGTATTAATCATCCTATTATATTTCCACAGGTAATAAAAAAATAAACCTATTCCTAAGGCATTAAATGTATTTACAGATGGGTCCTCAAATGGTACTTCTGCAGTAGTCACTAAAAAAGAAAATATGACTTACATAACCACACACAAATCAGCTCAATTAGTGGAACTGGAAGCTGTGGTAAGAGCTCTGGAAAATTTTAGAGAGCAGCCCATGAACATTTTTTCAGATAGCCAGTGTATTGTACATGCTGTCCCAAAATTAGAGCTAGCAGGACCAATAGCACCTCATACTCCAGACTTTAATTTGTTTTATCAAATACAAAAACTTTTGTGGGCAAGAAAAGAACCTCTATTCGTAGGGCATATTAGAGCACACACCAACTTGCCTGGTCCCCTCCATGAAGGTAATCAAAAGGCTGATGTCCTTACCCAAACAATCTTTATACTTTCAGCGCTCCAGCAAGCTACTTTATTTCACTCCCAGTTTCACGTCATAGCACCACCTTGCAGCATAGGTTTAAAATCACAAAGGAACAAGCCAGAATAATTGTAAAAGATTGTAAATCTTGTATGACACATTTGCCCAATCCTCATTATGGTGTTAACCATAGAGGATTCATGCCCAATCATTTGTGGCAGATGGATGTTACTCATGAGCCAAGTTTGGGAAAATTGCGATTTATTCATGTGACCATAGATACATGCTCAGGGCATGATTTTTGCTTCTTTACATTCTGGAGAAAAAGTTAAAGATGTTACATCTCATTGTTTGCAAGCTTTTGCTGCATTGGGCATCCCCAAAATGCTTAAAACAGATAATGGCCCTGCATATACGTCCTCATCTTTCATACAGTTTTGCACAAAATTCAATATATCCTATAAAACAGGCATCCCATACAATCCTCAGGGTCAGGGCATTATTGAAAGAGCAAACTGCACACTGAAAATTATGTTATTAAAACAAAAAGAAGGAAATTGGAAAAGTCCTAGGGACAGATTGGCAGTTGCCCTGTTTACCTTAATTTTTTTAACTTTAGACTCTAATGGTTATTCTGCTGGAGACAGACATTGGAACCCACACCAACAACATAAACCTTTGGTTTACTGGAAGGGTGTTCTTTCAGGTACATGGAAGGGTCCAGATCCAGTATTAATTTGGGGGAGAGGATCTGTTTGTGTTTTTCCAAAGCACGAATCCTCTCCAATATGGATACCATCTAGATTAATAAAGCAGGTACCACATCAAAAGGATCAAAATGAAGTTGTTGAAGAATCAAGATTAATAAAAAAAAGTACAAAATCAAGAGGACCAAGATGAAGATATGGAATGATTCCCTCAAAAAAGTCCTTCAAAATATTTCACAACTTAAGTGTCACTCCTCCTGGCCGGGACGAGGAGATCTCTCTTTAGTGTGCACACAATTGTATTTTTTTTCTTTTTATACATGTCTTTATGTCTGTGCATTTGTCTACATTTCATGTTAATGTGACATCACAAATATATGTTTGTTCGTCTGTCCAGTGTGACGTCACAAATAACAAAGTGCTTATGAAAAAATATATATATATGGATCCAAATAACTTTATTTCACTTTAGTTTAAGAGTATTCAATTTATGTAAATAATTTTATAAGTGAAGGTACTTTCAATTTTGATTTATAGGTGTCCCTGGGACTTCTCCTTACCAACCAATATGACTAGTGCTGTATAACCTGATATTTTGTTGTTTTGACATAGGATTGTTTATTTGCTATTAACTTCATTTGTTTAATAGCTGATTAATTTAAATTATTTCAACAGGTAAAAGATTGATGTGTATGCAGAGACTCGAGGGTTCCAGCTAACAAATTATTTCTCCAAAGTGCCTTTATCTTTTCTTTAATCTATCTTTAATACAGTAAATACCCTCAGTCTTTCTTTGTTTTGTTCTAAATATGGTATTTTGCCAGCTTATGTTGGTGGAAGCTCAAATGTGTGTGAGCAAAAATCAACTTTAATTTTCTAATCTAATAATTCTATTTTTTAGTTTGACAACTCACCTCTTGACTCAGTGCTAAAATATCACTGCCTTTCCTTTAATAATTGATGCTTGAGTTTCTAGGTAGAGGGCCCTGAAGATTTGCTGGTGGCATTGTCTAGACATAAAAACGACGGCTGCTGCTACAGCTGCAGAGATCGTGGTCGCTGCAAGCATCCCTGCTTCTCAAGCATCAAACAACCTCACCAACAGTGTGGCCTCTGCTCTGCATGCATGGGGCCTCCTAGATCAACGTGTTATAATAGTGGACATTTTGATCTTTCATTGTTTGGGACTTTACGGGACAATGCCTTGTGGGTATTTGTCTAAAAAACTCAGTGTGTTACTTGATACAACTTAGGGCCCCTGATTTGTTTAAAAAATTTGATATGCTATGCAATTTGGCTCGTCAGCAAAAGGCTTGTCGCCTTAAAGCCGCACCATCTCCTCACAATTAGATGGCTGTTAGTCATCATACACAGTCGATCCTGAAGGGCTCCATTGGATGGCTGGTTAGCCAATGACAGGTAAGATCCCCAGAGGGGGACAACCTAAGACAGGCACAGTCACACAGGACAGTCTCATGTGGCCGACATATCAACCTAAAACAGGAGTCAAGGGCACAGCCTTGATTATCCGATGACGGGTAAGAATGTTGGTTGCACATAGACGTCCTAGAGCATCCCCTCTTTTAAAACAAAAGGGGGGAAATGCAGGAGCCCTGTTTGGTGAGATGGATGAGATTGTGGTTGGCTGCGGGCCATGGAGAAGTTTGGGCATTGCCGCCTTCCGTGGTCTCATGGGACTTGGCCCGAGATCTCTTGGAACTTGGCCCAAGCTCTCACGAGAGTTGAGCCGAGATCGGAGCGGGTCGGCTGCAGTCACAGCAGCCTCCAGGGCAGCGATCCCCCTGCGGCAGACCTGACACGCTGCCCCATCCAGAGACCACGGACATCACCAATGTGGAAACCAAGGCTCCATGTGCTGCGAGGCCAAGGTGGGATTCCACCCGCCTGGCTCGCTCTGCAGCGCGGCTGCTTCAAAAGCTTCCCTTCCTTCCCTCACTCGGGCACACATGCCCCATGCCCAGCCCTGTGCCCTGTGGTGCTGGTGACACTGAGCCAGTCCGAGGTGGCGCTCACTAGACATGAGCCACTGCACCCAGCATTTACTTTGTTCTTTCTAAAAGAAGTTACATCACCATTTGACCCAGCTATCCCACTCCTCGGCATATACCCAAAGGACTTAACATTGGAACATTACAGAGACATATCACATCAATGTTCATAGCAGGTAATTCACAATTGCTAAGCTATGGAACCAGCATTGGTGCCCTTCAACAGATAATGGGTAAAGAAAATGTAGTATATATACACAATGGAATATTACTCTGCCATGAAGAATAAAAAATATGGCATTTTCTGATAAGTTGATGGAACTGGAGACTATCGCTCTAAGTGAAATAAGCCAGTCCCAAAAATCCAAAGGCTGAATGTTCTCTTTCATATGCAGATGTTAATTCACATCAGGTATGTGTGGGGAAGAACAGAAGTTCACTGGGTTAGACAAAGGGGAATGGAGGGAAGGGGGAGATGGGATGGGAAGGACAGTAGAATGAATCAGACATCACTCTCCATGTTCACATGTGAACACACGACCAGAGAAACTCCACACCACGCACAACCACAAGAAGGGGAGTTAGACTCCATGTACGTGTGATGTGTCAAAATGCCCTCTACTGTCATGGATAGCTAAAAGAACAGATATAAAATATAAATTAAAAAGAAGACCCCTGGGCTGGGCCTGGGGCTCAGCGGTAGAGTGCTCGCCTCCCGCAGCTCTGCCCTGACTGGAAGCCCCTCCAGGAGGGGCTGGGCCCTTAGGCCAGCCGACAGGCAGGAAGTTCCCAGGGCTCAGAGATGACTTTGCAGGGGCCGGGGACAAGGCCATCTCTCTCCGTGGGCAGGGCACGACAGATGACACAGAAAGTGCCAGCCCCCAGAGAACGCAGGCCTCTGGCCCTGGGCTCCCACGTGTCTGTGTCAGCGGGTCTCTGTGGTGACACGCAGCAGCCTGAGCCTGGCCACCACGAGAGAGCCAGACGCCAGGACTCGGCTGCCCGGGGCTGTCCGAGGACCTGGAAATGGAGGTGACGGGGTGAGCCCGTGCGGGGGCTGCCAGCTCCAGCAAGCTCCTGCTGTGACCCTGGTCCCGGGCCGCAGCTGCAGCCAGGCCAGCGCCCCAGGGCGGCCACCAGCAAGGCCAGACCTGCGCCTGCGGCCGCCTGTCCCCAGGCAGAGCCGCTCAGTGGCACTGAGGCGCCTGCTCTGTGTTGCAGTGTGTAGCTGGACGCAGCCCTCACGCGGGGACTGTGTGGCCTCTGCCAAGTGGGGACCCCGCGCCTCGCACGTGCCAGGCGAGCTCTGCCCCTGAGCCCCAGCCCAGGACACTGCTGCGCTTCCACAGCCGCCTCTGACGGGCCTCTGGCCTCGCCCAAGGGCTGGGGCATAGCTGTGCCCAGCCGTCGAGGCTGGGGTGGACTCCCTGCACCCCAAAACCCCAGGATCCGAGTCTGCGGGAGGAAACGCATCAGGGCTGAGAGTCAGCAGAGACGGCCGCGCACAGGAGGTGGGAGAGAAGGGGCAGGATGGGGACCCCCCTGGGGCCGAGGCCAGGGTCTACAGTGTTAGGGAGTCAAGAGGAACGTGGGTTTTTTGAAAGAACCCTTGTTTATTTATTTATTTTTTAGATAAAATAAAATTCATATAATAAATGAAATTTATTTAAATAAACCACTATTTTATTTAACTGTGTGTCCAGCGTCTTTTTTGTTTTTAATATATATATTTTTTTTAGTTGGAGGTGGACACAGTACCTTTATTTTGTATTTATGTTTTCGTGGTGCTGAGGATGGAACCCAGGGCCTCGCACATGCTAGGCAAGCACTCTACCACTGAGCCACAACCCCAGCCCAAGAGTTTTCTTTTTAATTTATTTTTTATATTTGTTCTTTTACATTATATATGACGGTAGATGGTTTTAGTAGGGGGGGTGTTCTGGAAATTTAACTCAGGCTTATTTCATTTAGCGTGATAGTCTCTAGTTCCATCCATTTACTAGCAAATGCCATAATTTCATTATGTTTTATGGCCCAGTAATATCCTACTGTGTATACATACCCTGTTTTCTTTGCCCATTATCTGTTGAAGGGCACCAAGGCTGGTTCCACAGCTTAGCTCTTGTGAATTGAGCTGCTATGAACATTGATGTGAGTGCATCACTGTAATGTGCTGGTTTTAAGTCCTTTGGTTATATGGGGAGGAGTGAGATAGCTGGGTAAATGGTGATCTAATTTCTTTTAAAAAGAACAAAGTAGCCAGGTGCGGTGGGGCAGGCCTGTAATCGCAGCACTTGGGAGGCTGAGGCAGTAGGATCACAAGTTCAAAGCCAGCCTCAGCAATGGCGAGGTACTTAGCTACTCAGAGAGACCCTTTCTCTAAATAAAATACAAGAAAGGATTGGGGACATGGCCCAGTGGTCTAGTGTCCCTGAGTTCAATCCCTGGTACAAAAAAAAAAAAAAAAAAAAAAATGAAAAAAGAAAAGGCGGGGCACGGTTGCACACGCCTGTAATCCCAGCACTTGGGAGGCTGAGGCAGGAGGATCGCGAGTTCAAAGCCAGCCTCAGCAATGGTGAGGACACTTAGCAACTCAGTGAGACCCTGTCTCTAAATAAAAATACAGAAAAAAAGGGCTGGGATGTGGCTCAGTGGTCGAGTGCTCCTGAGTTCAACCTGATATCAAAAAAATAAGAATGTGACTTGACCTGGGGAGGAGGCCCTAGGAGGAGACTCAGGCCTGCCCTGGCCGACCTGCCCCACAGGTGGACTGTGAGGAATAAACAGGTGACCCAGGGCCACTGCCTACCAAGGTGCCTGACAGAGGAGGGTCCTCCCCATCTGCTTCAAGGGGTGTGACCTCTTTGAGCTCCATTGTCCTGCAGAGGTAGACAAACTAAGGCCACCTACCCCAGGTCAGCATCATTGGATCCACTGACGTCATTAAGGCCGGTCTCTGCGGGCCGGCTGCGGCTGGGTGGGGAGAGCGCCTGCCCAGCAGCTCAAGGCCCTGGGCTCCGTGCCCAGCAATGCCAAATCAGAAAAAAAAGAAGGAAATGCCTTTCACATCACGATCAGGTGTCCCACAACTGAGGGAAACAGGAGCTATAAGGTGACAGGTGGCCCCGCCGCACGCTGGTGCTTTCTTTCTTTTTCTTTTTTTTGTGGGAACACCAGCTTATTTACTCAGGGTGTAATATTACATCCTTTCATAAGAGTTGAAAAAGATAAAAAAAAAATAGAATAAATGTACAGTGAATACTAAAGACAATTAAAATTTTAGGCAGACTTTCCATCTTAATCTTTCACACGTTTTAAAGAACAGTCAAAATTGATGAGTAGCATAAATTCAAAAGGAATTATTTCATCTACTGAAAATGAGGACTTCCAGCGCACACAAAAGAAGCTTCCACTGAAGGCAAGACGTTCCTGGTTTTCCTCTAGATTCGGCGGGTCTTTATCATCCCCAAGGTACAACTGAGTTGCTCTTTCCAGGCTTTTTGAAGCATCCTTAAGTCTCCCCACCAAGTCCTGTAACTGTTCCATGCTGCAACCAAAGCTACTCTCTGGGTAGGATTGGGAATCAGTGTTCTCTACATATAACGTCACCAAATACGCAGGTTTGCACATTTTATGAAGCTGACTGGTCTTTACCTGATATTCCAAGTGCCAAGAAACATCAGTTATGTGAGGGAGAGACCCACAATACTTCCCAGTAGGATTTCTGGAGAATTCTTATTATTCTGATATTCTGTGCAAAACAGTTCTATTCGCTGTCTGTTAAATTCACAGTCTTCTAGATGGTGCTTAGAGTGGACTTGTCAGCTCGGAGCTCTCCTGCCTCCAATATGGACCTTGCACCTGCCGCATGACAACGGCTTTAAACCACAGGGTCCATATGGTTCAAGTCTGGTGATTTAATGCAGCCTCGTCCGCCTGGAAGTCCAGCAGTGTTGCTGCCTGAAGCAGAAACCGCTTGGAGCAATGAACGCCGCAGGAAAATTCAGAGGCAGGATGAAAATGAAAAAAGGTCTTTTATTCTTCTTCTCTCTCCGGCTCCAGCAATCACTCCAAATGCTCTAACTCCAACTACCACCTTCTTCTTCTTCCCACCACACTAACTAAACTCACCCAGTTATATACATATAGCTTTAACAAGGACACGTGCTTACAGCTCGAGCTTACAGGTGCGTCACGCAGTGTTCACGGGCATACAAAGATTCTATGGATAATGTATTACTATCAGGTGGAAACTAGAACATCTTTTATGGCTCTCAGCTAACTGCAATCTTTAGCTATCTCCTTGATTATAGGCTCCTTCATTTCCCCCTTTTAGTTTTAAAAGAGGGGATGTTCTAGGACGTCCATGTGCAACCGACATTCTTACCCGTCATGGGAGTCTAGGCTGTCCTGACTCCTGGCTTAAGTTGACATGCCGGCCACATTAGACTGTCCCGTGTGGACTGTGCCGTGTCTTAGGTTGTCCCCTTCTGGGGATCTTACCAGTCATAGGCTAACCAGCCATCCAATAGAGCCCTTCAGGATCGACTGTGTGTTGACTAACAGCCGTCCAATTTTTAGGAGATGCTGCGGCTTTAAGGCGGTAAGCCTACTGCTGACGAGCCAAGTTTCCATAGCGTATCAAGTTCTTTAAGCCAATCAGCTGCCCTTAGTTTCATCAAGTAACGCACTGAGTTCTCTTAGACAAATACCCGCAAGGCATTGTCCCGTAATGTCCCAAAATAATGGAAAATCAAAATGTCCATAAGTTATAACACATAGATTCAGGAGGCCCCATGCATGCAGAGCAGAGGCCACACTGCTGGTTAGGTTGTTGATGCTTGAGCAGCAGGGATGCTTGCAGCGACCGCGGTCCCTGCAGTTGTAGCAGCAGCCGTCTTTTTTATGTCTAGACATTTCCACCGGCAAATCTTCAGGGCCCGCTACGTAAAAACTCAAGCATCCATTATTAAGGGAAAGGCAGTGCTATTCCAGCACTGAGATCAAAAGGTGAGCTGTCCAACTAAAAAAAAAATTATTAGAGTAGAAAATAAAAGTTGATCTCTGCTCACACACATTGCTGCTTAAGCTCCCACAAACATAAGCTGGCAAAATATCACATTCAGAAATAATCAAAGAGAAACTGAGGGTGTTTAGTGCATTAAAAATAGATTAAGGAAAAATTAAAGGCACTTTGGAAAAATAATTTGTTAGCTGGAATCCTCGAGTCTCTATATACACAGCAATCCTATACCTGTTGAAATAATTCAAATTAATCAGCTATTAAACAAATGAAGTTAATAACAAATAAATGATAAAACACCAAAATATCAGGTTATACAACATTAAACATATACACAGCTGAACAGAAGTCCCGGAGACAACTATAAATCAAAATTGATTATCATTATAATTGATTATCTAATTAAAATATTCTGAACTTATATGAATATCTATTTATCTATCTATCTATCTATTGATTATCTAATTACAATATTCTAAGCTTAAATGAATTAATGTTATTTGGATCTATATCTATCTACCTATTTTTTTAAGTGCTTAATTATTTGTGACGTCACACTAGACAGACGCACATATAAACATATATTTGTGACATCACATTAACATGAAATTTAGACAAATGCACAGACATAAAGACATATATAAAAGAAAAAAAAAATACAATTGTGTATACACTGAAGAGAGATCTTCTTGTCCCGGCCGGGAAGATGAAATTTAAGTTGTAAATTTAATGGAGGACTCTTAAGGGAATCACTCCATACCTTCATTTTGGTCCTCTTGATTTTGTACTTGTTTATTCAATCTAGACTCCTCAATAACTTCTTCTTGATCCTTTTGACTTTGTACCTGCTTTATCAATCTAGATGGTATCCATATTGGAGAGGATTCGTGCTTTGGAAAAACACAAACAGATCCTCTCCCCCAAATTAATACTGGGTCTGGACCCTTCCATGTACCTGAGAGAACATCCTTCCAGTAAACCAAAGGTTTATGTTGTTGGTGTGGGTTCCAGTGTCTATCTCCAGCCGAATATCCATTAGAATCTAAAGTTAAGAAATTTAGGGTAAACAGGGAAACTGCCAATCTGTCCTTAGGATTTTTCCAGTTTCCATCTTTTTGCTTTAGTAACATATTTTTAAGTGTCCAATTTGCTCTTTCAATTATTCCTTGTCCCTGAGGATTATAAGCGATACCTGTTTTGTGGATAATATTGAACTTTGTACAAAATTGTTTGAAGGATGTGGATGTATATGCAGGGCCATTATCTGTTTTAAGCATTTTGGGGATGCCCAATGCAGCAAAAGCTTGCAGACAATGAGATGTAGTATCTTTAACTTTTTCTCCGGAATGTAAAGAAGCAAAAATCATGCCTGAGCATGTATCTATGGTGACATGAATAAATCATAATTTTCCAAAACTTGGCTCATGTGTGACATCCATCTGCCACAAATGATTGGGCATCAAACCTCGTGGGTTAACCCCATAATGTGGATTGGGCAAAAGTGTTACACAAGATGGGCATTCTTTTACAATTCTACGAGCTTGTTCTTTTGTGATTTTAAATTTTTGTCTTAAGGTAGTGCTGTTAACGTGGAACTGGGAATGAAATAAAGTAGCTTGTTGTACTGTAGTAAATATAAATATTGTTTTAGTGAGGGCATCAGCTTTTTGATTACCTTCATGGAGAGGACCAGGCAGATTTAGTGTGAGCTCTTATGTGACCTATAAATAAAGGTTCTTTTCATTGCCATAGGAGATTTTGGATTTGAGAAAACAATTTAAAAGCTGGAGTATGTGGTGCTATTGGACCTGCTAGCTCCAATTTAGGGACAGCATGTACAATATAGTGGCTGTCTGAAAAAATATTCATAGGCTGTTCTTTAAAATTTTCCAGAGCTATTATTATAGCTTCAAGTTCCACTAATTGAGCTGATTTTTGATTAGTGATATGAATCATTTTTTCATTTTGAGTGACTACTGCAGCAGTACCGTTAGAGGAGCCATCTGTAAATACATTAAATGCTTTAGGAATGGGTTGATTTTTTATTACCTGTGGGAATATGATAGGATGATTGATACAAAAGGACAGTATAGGAGATTTAGGAATATGATTGTCAAAATTTGCAGAAGTAGAGCATCTAGCTATAGCCCAATCATTATCATTGAAGCACAAATATTCAACCTGTGACGATGAATAAGGAGTAATAATAGTAGCAGGATGAATTCCAAATATTTTAGTAGAGGTTTTAAGTCCTTGAAGAATAAGTTTAGCCACCATGGAGGTATAAGACTCAATTGTACTTTTAGGAGAGACAGGCAAATGTATCCATAATATAGGTCCCTGTTGCCAAAATACTCCTGTTGGTGTATATTGTGAAGGAATAATAATCAATATTAGTGGTTGTGCAAAATCAAATCTATCGCAATGGGATCTTTCAATGGCCTGTTCTACTAATTTTAGAGCTCTCCTGGCCTCAGGAGTTAATGTTCGCGGTGATGATGGATCAGGGTTCCCGCGAAGGATGTCAAATAAAGGTTTTAATTGTCCAGTAGTGAGGCTTAGTGTAGGGCGAAGCCAATTAATGTCTCCCAATAATTTTTGGAAATCATTGAGGGTGGTCAAATGTTCTTTACTTATTAGAATTTTTGGGGGTTTAACAAAAGTATCCATGATTTTAAAGCCTAAATATAGTATAGGTGATCTGCTTTGAACTTTTTCTTCTGCTATATATAATCCATATTTTTTAAAATTTTTTGTTATTTTACTAAATATATTAAATAAGATTTTTTGATTAGGGTGAGCTAGTAAAACATAGTCCATGTAGTGTAGACACATGAGGTCTTGATATTTGTTTTTAATGAGCTGTATAGCTCTGTCCACATATAGTTGGCACATTGTAGGGCTATTTGCCATTCCCTGTGGCAATACTTTCCATTGATATCTTTTATCAGGGCCATTATTATTGATAGAAGGAATTGAAAAAGCAAACCTGGGGGCATCCAGAGGATGTAGGGGAATGGAAAAAGAAACAGTCCTTTATATCAAGAGTTATAAGGTAGTAGTTTTTTGGAATAGCTACAGGATTAGGAAGTCCAGGTTGGGTAGGTCCCATAATTTGCATTGTTTTATTAATTTGTCTTAGGTCTTGTAAGTCTCCATTTTCCCGATTTTTTCTTAATTACAAATATGGGAGAATTCCAGGGAGAGGTGGAAGGCTCTATGTGTCCTGCTTCTAATTGTTCTTTAATTAATTGATGGGCCGCTTGCAATTTTTCTTTGGACAGGGGCCACTGAGGGACCCAAACTGGCTTATTAGAGAGCCAGGGTATTTTTAAAATTGTTTTCTCAGTGGCCCCTAGAAAAAATGTCCTTTGCCTTTTTTATTATGATTAGGATTTTTATTCTTAACACCTGCAGGCTTGGTTGCTAGGTGTAGCCCCATTTGATGTAAGATATCTCTTCCCCATAGGGTAACTGGCAAGCTGTTTAAAACATAAGGTTGGAATGTTCCTGTATGGCCTTCATTGTCTTGCCAATTTAAGATTACAGCACTTTGTGCTGGGGTATTACTATATCCCAAGCCTCTTAAACTGGTTGAGGCTTTCTGCAGAGGCCAGTGCTTAGGCCATTGTTGTAGATTTATGATGGAAGAGTCAGCTCCTGTATCAATCAGCCCCTCCATCTCTATACCTTGAATTTTTAATTTGCACATCGGCCTCCGTGAACAATCCTGAACCCAGAAAGCCATAGGTCCTGAAGCAGTGGAAACGAATGCTCTGCTATTTCTATTTTGTGGCATGCTTTTAAAAGAACTATGGAGACTGGGAATGAGGAGCAGCTGTGCGATTCTGTCTCCTTGATTTACGGAGATGATACCCCTGTGTGTACTTAGCATTATTTTAATCTCTCCATTATAATCTGAATCAATAACCCCTGGTATAACATTAAAGCCTAATAAACTCTTGTAACTACGCCCAAGGATTAGTCCCACAGTTCCTGAAGGGAGAGGTCCCCTGATTCCCGTAGGAATCAGCTGAACCCCCATTTCAGGTGTCAGGACCATCCGGGCAGTAGAACAGAGATCTAATCCTGCATTTCCTCTTGTCCCTCTGATAAGGGAGTTAATGGGTAGGAGGGATTGTGACGAGGAATCATTTGGATCTGAGGGCATTCCTCCTCTAGTGTGCATTCCTCCTCTAGTGCCTCGTACATTTGTGGGCCCTGGGGCATTGGGCCCCGTGCCCCGTTTTTTGAAATCTTTGGTAAATCATTTCCATATATATCATATCTGGAATGGCATTGATTGGCCCAATGTATACCCTTTTTGCACCTGGGGCATCGGCCTGGAGTGTGGTATGAATTTGATCTTATTACCCTTGGGGGATATTGCTTAGCATATCTTGGTTGATTATAATACTTTTGTCTGGAATATCCTGTTCTAGGTTGAAACCTTTGGGAATTTTGAGGGGAGGAATTTTTCATCACTGCAGCAATTACGTTGCCTGTGATAACAGCCTCGTTAATGTCTTTGCACAGTCTGATATAAATTGATAAGTCTTTTTTACTTCTCCACGGCCTTATTGCATCCTGGCAATATTTATTAGCATTCTCGTACGCTAATTGGATAACTAGAGGCATAGCTTGCTCGACTTCGCCAAAAACTCTAGATGTTGTTTTTAAGAGTCTATCTACAAAATCAGCGTAAGGTTCGTTAGGCCCTTGTATAACTTTTGATAGGCTGCCTTGCAGATCCCCTGTGCCTGAGATTGTCTTCCAGGCTTTCACAGCTGCAGTGTGTATCTGGGCATACACACCGGGATCGTATTGTAGCTGATTTTGTAGTTCGGCGAACTGACCTTCCCCTGTGAGCATATCTATATTGCGTTGAGGGAAACCTGCTGCAGCATTTCTCTTTGCTATTTCTGAACAAAGTTCCTGGAATTGAGTTTTCCAGATTAGGTATTGTCTCCCCACTTAGAACCGCTCTGCATAGACTTTTCCAATCTGAGGGGGCTAAGGTTAGGGTGTTAAGTGACTCTATCATACTTAATGTGAACGGAGCTTGAGGCCCATAGGTCATTACCGCCTCTTTAAAATTCTTTATTTTTTTAAAGTCTAGGGACTCATGATATCTTTGTCCCTCTTCATTTTGAAATACTGGCAGTTCTAGGTGCTCCTGCGGTCTATGTTGTTCGAGAGCGTATAAGCGCTCAGAAAGGCCGCCAATTTCTACCTCAAGGGCACGTACATTCTGATCAATACTCCTTATTGTTTCTGTTAGGTAGTCTATCCATGAAGGAGCAGAGGGCACTAGTGGTTCCTCTATTTGACGGTCTTTTCTCTTTTTTAATTTCTTTTTGTTCTTTTTATTGGAGACTGTGCTCCCTGAATCGCTTTTTGATTCCTCCTCACTACTAGCTTCATAATTCCTAACTGGCTCAGTGGAGGAGACCGTACTCTCATGGTTTGGCTCCTTGTTACTATTATCACTTTCACTAGTATCCTGAGTTTCAGCTTCTAAGGAGAGTACATACTCCTCAGCTAATTTTATTAAGCTTCTGATGGCTTTTGCAGTTCTTACTTTTGAATTTATATTACTGCTCTCCTTGCTGGTCTCAACTGAGTCAGAGGATATGCTTTCTTGTTCACTTTTCTCACTATCCTCTGATTTCTCGCTATCAAAAATTTCATTTGTGGCTTTTATAAACCAACTTTTTGTTATATTCGCTCCCATATTTTTAAATTTTCTTTTTTCTTACCTTGCCGCCCAATTCCCTGTACAGGCCACCACTTGTTGCTGCCTGAAGCGGAAACCACTTGGAGCAACGAACGCCGCAGGAAAATTCAGAGGCAGGATGAAAATGAAAAAAGGTCTTTTATTCTTCTTCTCTCTCTGGCTCCAGCAATCACTCCAAATGCTCTAACTCCAACCACCACCTTCTTCTTCTTCCCACCACACTAACTAAACTCACCCAGTTATATACATATCGCTTTAACAAGGACACGTGCTTACAGCTCGAGCTTACAGGTGCGTCATGCAGTGTTCACGGGCATATAAAGATTCTTTGGATAATGTATTACTATCAGGTGGAAACTAGAACATCTTTTATGGCTCTCAGCTAACCGCAATCTTTAGCTATCTCCTTGATTATAGGCTCCTTCACAGCAGGCTCTGGAAAGCCGCCCAGAGGAGAAGCTCTGTGGTAAAGCGTTCCACTTGCATGTGTGAGGCCCTGGGTTTGATCCTCGGCACCTCATAAATAAAATAAAGGTATTGTGTCCACCTACAACTAAAAAAAATTTTTTTTTAATGTATAGTTCCTTGATTTATTCACTTTGGTGCTGAGGTGGAATCAGGGCTTCAGCGATGCTAAGCAATGATCGTCCACTGAGCCACGCCCCCATCCAAAGGATAGATCACTTTACGCTGTAGGTGTGGGCCTTTCCCTCACACAGTGATCCAGAGTGACAAGAAGAGAACAGTGCCTGTAGTCATGAGAAGCCAGTCACCTCCACAAGTACCCGCTGCTACCTGTTCTATCCTTCCCCTCTTTTTCTCTGTTTCCAAACAAGAGCGGGCACTGTGCTGCTTGAGTGATTTTGAAAACTTCCTGTTCTGTGAACACCTCTCCGTGCCAAAGCACACAGTCCCACAACCCCATTTTTTTGTAACATCTTTATCAGGGAATTTTTCAAACATACAGTCATAAAAATTTCCCAGCAAATGTCGGGACCTTACACTGTCTGCCAAGGGGATGGAAAAGCTCTGGCTTTCTGGCTGCTTGCCCCATTACCACACCCTGGTACAGGACCTAGGCTAAGCAGGGGGCGTGGCTATGAGAACTGAAACCACCCCAAGGATAGGCCAATGGCTTTGCCAATGGCATCTGCCCTTATGTGTCCCTATGATCTTTCTGCTGATTGGCTGATGTCCACTATAAAGCATTGTGCACCTCTTCAATAAACTATTTTCAGCATTCTGCTGACTGGGCCCTCAACACGCCTCTGAGTCTTTTTAAGGCAAGGGAGGAGGCATCCGCGGCCTTTACTTTCCCGATCCAGTCTCATCGTTGAGTTAGGCCCCTCTGGCCTCTATTGCTAGACAGAAGAGGTCCATCCCGGGTACAGGGGTGCTAAAGACCTCAACCCCTTATAACTTTGCGACAAGCAAACACTCAAAAGCCCACCGCGTGGACTCTCTCACTGACCCCGTCCTGCCTTACCCAGGCCTGTCCGTCAGCCCCCTCCAGCCACCACCAGCCCTTCTTGTCCTTGTACTCCAAAGCCCCTGCAGTCCCTCTTGGACTCTTGCTGGGGTTCCATCCCAGGTGCCTGCCGCGATGATGTGACTAGTTCCCAAGGTGGGACACGGGGACCATTCTCCATGGTGCGCTGTGCCACTGTCATGGTCGTGCTGTGGTGGACAGCCACAGGAACTTACCAATCAGTGGAAGGATTTTCTTTTTGTTGTTGTTGTACTGGGAATTGGACCCAGGAGCATTTAACCACTGAACCACATCCCCAGCCCTTTGTGATATTTTTGTTTGTTTGTTATTGAAACCGCTTTTTGCCCATAGAAGCACTCCAAGGCAAGCGTAGAGTGGAAAATGGAAAGCTTTATTTAAAGGATAGAAAAAGACTTCCCCCAGAGGGAGAAGGGGACCTGGAAACCAGGAATCCAAAGGGAGGAGAGGCCTTCTCCCTTTTATATCTGAAATCTTTCTTTTGTTTCTTTTATGTTCCCTATCTCTGTCCTGCCCAGGACAGGAATGTCAAAAGATGTGACACTGGAGGGCCCATGGTGGGTGTGAGATTCACAGGAAGGGCTTAGGGCTAGATAATTAGCATCTCCATTTGCTGGGAGCTGTTTCATTAGCATTCCTTAAGATGGGCCCTAAACTTGGGAACATTAACCCTCTTATCTCCCTTAGAGTTGTTCTGTCTTTCCAGGACTCAGACTGACTCCATTTTCCTTATGGACTCCATGTTCTTTATGAGACTCCATGTTAGACCCGATTTGCCTGACTACACTCACTACCTAGCTTTAAATCTGGCTTCATCATTGTTTTCTTTAATTTTAGAGACAGGGTTTCACTGAGTAGCCGATTTGCTTTAGGGCCTCACTAAATTGCTCAGGCTGGTTTTCAACTTGAGATCCTCCTGCCTCAGCCTCCCAAGCCACTGGGATTATGGGCATGCAGAACAACACCTGGCCAAGGATTTTCAGTTGGTGGTGACAGATGCCACCTTGGCCGTCCTGGCTCCAAGCACCACAATTCAGGGGCTCAGATCTGATGGCTGGATTTACGTCCAGCCCTGCAGAGCCCAACACGTCCCCTCCTCCACCTCTGTCCCTTCAACCAAGGTGCCTGGCTATTTCCTGCATGCCAGGTGTTAGAAAAGTGCTGAACATAAGTTAACTTAGCCGGGAACACTGTGTTAGTGAAATAAAAGGGTTTATTGGGGTGCCACGTGGGCAAGGGTAGGGAAAGGAAGGGAAGGGAAGGGGGGGGTAGGGAAGGGATGGACGGGAATAGGGACAGGGAGGAACAGAGAGAGGCAGGAACAGAGAGCGATTTCAGTCTGGGGCTGGCTTAAATAGAGTAGGGGTCATAAAACCCCCTTGGAGTAAGTCCTTGCCCTATAGGCCAGCAGAGGTCAGGAGGTTAGTGGACAGGGCACTTGCTGGTCAGGTTTGCTGGTCACGCTGAGGATCTTGGGAGGTGTAGTTTTTAACAAAGCACCTGGGGAGGTGTGGCCTCCTGCCTGGAATTCAACACCAGGGCCATTGGCCAGCGAACTTCAGCAAATAGGACGGACCAGGTTCCCTCCCGTGTGGGGCTCCAGAGGGGAATCAGCAGGATGATGTTGTGAAGCACATAGTGGGTCAGATATTGATAAATGTCGTGACAAAGATGAAACAGAGGAGGGGGATGGAAAAGAGGAGGGTCATTACAGATGAAACAGGATGACCGAGGACATTTTCGCAGAAGTGACATCTGAGCAGAGGACTGAAGGAGGTGAGGGTGATGTTGGATTCCAGGCAGGAGGCTGCGCCTCCCAGGCAGAAGGCCACACCTCCCCAGGTGCCTTGTGAAAAACTACAGCTCCCAGGATCCTCAGCGTGACCAAAAAACCTGACCAGCAAGTCCCCTGTCCACTACCCACCCCCCGACCTCTGCTGGCCTATAGGACAAGGACTCACTCCAAGGGGGTTTTATGACCCCCACTCTATTTAAGCCAGCCCCAGACTGAACTCGCTCCTTGTTCCTGCTCTCTGTTCCTGCTGTCTGTTCCTTCTCTCCTTTCCTGCTTGCCCCTTCAATATGAATCTAAGAAGTCAAATTTTCTGAGGTTTCACAAAGTTTAGCAGTTGTGGATGTGCACAGCACAACCTGGAAAGGTCTTGTCCACTTGGGACAAGGGAGATTGTTCCTGTGTCCTGGGGAGGGGAGAAATATACCCAAGAAACGGGTATTAATGGGAATGAAGCAGTGAGTCTACCTGGGTCAGGCAGAATAAAATCTTGGCACTTCTATAGCTTATGTCTGATGAAGGACAAGATGGGAAAAGAAAGATCCTTGGGTAGGTGTCCTTGAGTTGGGGAAACTCCTAGTGGAAGAGCTGGTCGCCCAAGCATAACATCAAAAGGGGATAGCATAGAAGGTTTCTTTGGGAGGACTCGGAGCCTAAAGAGGGCGAGGGGAAGTAAGAGTTCTATTACTCTCTACCTTCCCTGAAGACATGGGGTGATACGGGATGTAAAAATGCCAAGGAATGTTAAGGGAAGTAGATATATTCTGGTTAACTAGTGCAACGAGCACAACTGAATCAGGTTTGATCAGAGGAGGAAGAAAGCTTGGATATAAAAGAATCTTTGCCCATACTTTCGACCGTTAGTAGAAATTGAAAACAAATTTTCTAAGGGACTTTAGAGGAGTGAGATGGATTAAGAAGTTCCAATGACTAATACAATATTTTGAAAAGTGTCCTTTTCAAAATAAATATTAGAGGGAGATCCAGATCTGTGACTCGGTCGTCACCGGAGCCAGGCAGACGTGGGATATCATGAGAAGCTCAAGATATCGGAGGACTATGAGCCACCTTGCGCAAGGGTTTTCCGTGTCCTGTCCCAGACAGGAAAGAGAGAGAGACTCAAGTCAGGAGTAGGCCAAAGGGCCAGAAAGGAACCTCTGTATCCGTCTCCAGCTGAGAGGCAAATGTTGCTGGAATGACACCAAATTTAATGATATTGTGGTCGAAAAGATGAGCGGAGGCTGAGTCAGGCGATTCCAGAAGGTTTATGCCCTTGGAATAGGATGGAAAAGTGAATGGAGATAGGAGAGGATTGATTGTATGGCAGGGAATGTGGGGGCCTGGGTAGTAGATTGGACTGAAGCCAGAAGAGAAGGAGAAGACAGTGCTGCTTCAGCCTTCATGTTTCCCTGAACTATGGGAGAGTCTCCACTTTGTTGTGAAGGACAATGGGAGATCCCTATTAGTTTGGGCAGAAGAGAGGCTTGCAGGAGTTTAAGCCTGAAGCATCTCTATACAATCATGTTCTGGGGGCTCTGAGGAGACTGGGAGAAGGAAAACTGGGTGTAAAGAGGAGCAGGACTGGAACGAGGTTGAGGAGCCCAGTGCGACAGGGCAGGAGAGTTTGAAGGCTCTTATACATTAGTCTTTAAATGGTGAGGAGAGGCAATAGTGACATGAGCACCAAATTTAGGTTTTTAGATTTCTGTAGAAGTAGGTAAGCAGTGGCCAGAGCCCGAAGACAGGGGGCTCATCCACGAATGGTGGGGTCAAGCTGTTTAGAAAGGTAGGCAAAGGTGGGGCCCTTGTATCGGCCTAGAACACTGAGAGCCAAACCCTTCATTTCATGGACATAAAGGGTGAATGGCTGAAGAAGGTCTGGGAGATGAAGAGCTGGGGCCTGTGACAGTGCCTGCTGCAGATGTTTAAACTCGGCCTGAATGCTGTCAGGAAGGAATTTTCCCTCAATCTCCTTAGCTGCCTCATATAGGAGCTTTGCATAAAGAGAGAAATTGGGAATCCAGGCACGGAAGTATCCCACTAGGCCTAGGAAGAGAAGAATCTCTTCCTTTGTCTTGGGACATGGAAGGGCCTTGATGAGAGCCTCTCTGTCTACAGTAATGGCCCTCGACTGATGGGAAGTCTGAACTCTTAGGTAAACCACCTGGGTCTGAGCAAGTTAGACGGGGAAACACGATACCCACAAGAGGAAAGAAAGTTTAAAAGAGTGCAAGAGTACTCACGAGCTGTGGAAAGGAGGGACTGCAGAGAAGGTGATATTATAAGGGAATGGGTGGATCTGAGAAAACGTTTCTGCAGAAGATCTGAGATAGCTCCCTGTAGGGAGGGGCAATTCCTGAGATGGGTTACCTTAGCAACATGTTGGGGCACGTTGTTAAGGGTGGACGAAGGGCTCTGAGGGAATCGGCATTTCAATCCCTCAGGGGACAGTTTCTCAACTTCCCAAAATTGGCTTTTGACCTGACTCAATTTACCTATATATGCTGAGTGCCTATGAGATTTTGGCTTCACTTCCCTTCTAACCTTAGGAACCTCCTTACTACTGTAAGGGAATGGGTCGATGACCGAATCTGGCTTCTTCAGGCTGAACGGGGCGAAGTGATGGGGGCAGTAGTTTGGAGTTCCTTTTGTAGAAGTTAGGTCAGATTGAAGCCTGGGGAAGGTTGTAAAGTCATCAGGGACAGAAGCTTCTATTAGAGAAACAAAAGACATGAGTACCAAAGAGATGTTGCAGCATCTGAAACATCAATGTATACCATGAAGATGATAATTCAAAGCTTCAGCATGTACAGAGTTATCGGGAATGTAAACACAACACTTCACTTAGGGCTGAAGTTACCTTCTAAAATGTTCAGAAATGGTTGTGCATCTGTTTTAACTGTTTGGATGTCTAGGATGAAGTTTGTCAAATTGACTTCTGTTTTGACCATTGGTAAGAGTCAGCTGTTTCTGATGGGAATCTTGGGGAAACTTGAGAGCAGATTTTCTGCTTGGTGCCTTCTGTAAGGATGGGTCCAGGTCTTGTTTGACCTTGTGGCTTCCCTCAGAAGCATTAGGGATGTTTCTCCCTTTTTCATGGACCCTCCTTTTAGCAAGAGCACTGATTGGCTTTTTCCTCTATCGGTCTCATTTATCTCTCTTATCAAGAGATCATGTGACCCCAGAGATGCAAAGCTCTGTAGAGATGTTTCCTCTTCCCTCACAGGCAGATTCTGGGACAAGAACCAAATACTGGTCTTCTTGGCCCTTTTTGATTAATTTAAAAGTTTTGATCTTAGCCATCCAGTAAGCTAATCTTAAATTGAGAACATTGGGCTTTAATTTTAATGTTTATAAACTTACAGTAGCCGGGGTCTGTGGTACCTATCTGTCTTGATGGTTTTTGAAGGTCAGGTGTTTAAGTTTTGAAGTTGATTTCTGTTAAAGAAAGGCTGAGAGCATTTAGCTGACAAAATATTACAATTACCTTGATGTTTCCATAAATCAAGTTTAGCTCCTAAAGAGAGAACATGATATTCTGAAATAATTGTTGTTCCACCATAGCTATACAATTTTCAATTCCTTTTAAGATTACTTGCTCAAAAGAAACAAAATTAATAAACACAACATTATGGATAAATTAATGTTTTAAGAAATCTCTGTCTTCTTATCACATAGATAGTATATTACCATTTAACCTTAGGGGGAAAAAAACTTTACATAGTTTTTGCTGATTGTTTCACACACTTATTCAACCAACTTACACAGGCCTTTACATCACTTACATAAACCCTCTTATTTACTTCACTATAAGACATTCTTATCTTGAAACATTTCTTTTTCCTTCTATTGAGTATGGTTTCCACACCTATAACTTTCTAATTTATTTCTCTCATGTGTTAACTCCTTTCTCTGTTCATCCTTTGAAACAATCCTTATAATAATTTGAATTTAGACAAATTATTTTATCTTAATAAAAATATTTTGTTATTTATAGTACTCTTAGCTAGAATAGAAACCTTTGAGCCTCTGCATACATAGCAATCTTTTATAAACCTTTGTATATAAAATTACACACATCTGATATTTAACAGTTAGTATTTTAACCTTGTAAATTAATTAGATGTTTAACAAACAAAGTTAGTTACAAATGAATAATCTCATGTGTCAACATATGAAACTGAACAGTATCAGTCATTTTCTTTGCTGAAGAGAAGTCCTGGAAAAAACTTGTGAATTAAGTTTGAAGTTTGAAGGTACCTTTATTTATTGCACACTTTGGAAGGGAAAGCGAGGAGCTAAAGAGGCAAAGGTGATTTTAGCAGCGGCTGAAAAGGAGCGGATTGATTGAATTTTCCATTCTGAATGGGAACTGAGGAACTGTATCTTACGTGAATGAGAAAGAGAGAGAGAACAGAGGACAGAGGGAGTAAATGGTGAAGGATAAGGCCAGCTGCGCTAGGGCAGGAAGCCAGAGGGAGGGTTGCGCAAGGCAGTGCCTGCTTGGAACGGAATGGCGGGGTCTGGTTCATTGGAGCCAGATAGACTTAAGGGGAGGATTTAGGGAGAACCGAGCAGGCGGCTCTGGGAGGCTGGGGAGAGCGTAGAGTTTCCCGGTTGCCACCGGTGCTGCTATAAGGCAGGGCAAGGGCTGGCCCACCGCGCTTGGAAGGCAGTCGTAGGGAATCACGTGGGTTGGGATAGAAGATGGCGGATCAAGGAAGGGCGGATGTGGAGCAGAAGTGGAGACAGATTTGGGCGGAAGAACATGGTGGATCTGAGGAAGGGGGAGGGAGGGGACTGTTATCTGAAGAGAAACTTTATACAGCCTTTCGAACCAAAGGGAGAAGTGGGTGAGGGCTCGGGGCTACACGTGACGTAGGCGCAGACTCGCTGCGCCGGCTCGGGCAGCCTCGCTTGGGCAGAGCTCGGGTTTAGCTCCTGAGCAAGGACCATGTGGGGCGGACAGACTGCACTGCGGCAGCCGCAGTGGCGGCGGCGGCTGCGCCGGGCAGCCTCACTTGGGAGGAGCGCTGGGCTAGGCTTTTGAGCAAGGAATGTGTGGTGGAAGCCGCAGCGACAGCGGCAGCAGCAGCGGCAGTGGCGGCTGTGGCTGCGGCAGCAGCGAGGGGAGGGGGAAGGGCGCGGGCCTACCACGCGGTGCAGACTCGTAGACTGGGAGTAGACCCAGACAGAGGCGCACGTAGAAGTGGGAGCAGGCCTGCGGGCGGGCGGGGGCGCGCATCGCAATGCGTGGGGCCGGCCCAGGGCTCAGCGGCGCGGGCCGACCGGCAGCGTGGCGGCCTGGGGAGCTGTGGGCGCAGCGCCCGGCCCCGGCGCCTTTGTGAGCGGCGCAGAGGATGCCGCGGCCAGCGCACAGCGAGCGGGACGCGCATGGGAGCGAACCACGGGAACGGCTGGGGCCAGGAGTAGCTCCACGGAAGACACTGGGGGAGAAACGCGGGCTACACAATGCTCTCCCTGCGCCGACGCCGGAGCCATTGAGGAAGGAACCGGGGAGGGGGCCAGAGCCTGAGGCAGCGCGTCTGGTAAAAGACACATCTCAGAATCTGAGGGAGTATGGACTGGACTCTGGGACTGAGGCAGCGCGTTCAGTAACGACTACATGGGGGGAGAGGGCAGGGGAGCCGTGGCCAGAGGTGACTCGGAACCAAGAAGCGGGAGCTGAGTGGGCGGGGATAACAGGCGGAAGGGGCGCGGAGCTAAGAACGGGAGGTTGAGTGGGCGGGGTAATGGCGGGAGTGAGCGGAGCTGGGAACAGGAAACCGAGAGGGCAGGGGTAGCGGCAGTGAAGGCACCGGAAATGACGTGGACAGAGAAGGCGGGTCTACAGAGGAGGATTCTGACGGAGCGGAAGGCGGGGGCGGAGCGAAGGATGAAGACAAAGCATGAGGAGGATCTAAGCTCGGAAGCCCGCCAATTTCAAAATCTAAAGCCTGAGCTGGGGGGGGGGAGCGGTCTGGAGCAGCGACCGAGGCTGCCGGTACGGGGGAGGTGGAGCCTCTAATCCTGGATCAAAATCCATCGAAGATGGGGGTGGTCTGCAAGCAGGGCGGCACCTAGTACACAAGGAAGGATTTGAACGGAGAAGGGTGAAGGCGTCCACGTAGAGCGGGCAGATAAAGGTGGGGAGGGGGAGTTCCTGGGGTCCACCGTTGCCATTAAGACTTGGGTGGGGTGTCTTCCCCTGTGTATGGGCCGCGGGCGAGATTGCCGGACACTCGACGGTCAATTCTCACCGCGCTGTGGCCAGACAGGTTTGGGAACTCGGGGTGGATGGGGGCTTACCGAAGTCCAGCGTTGCTGTGGAGAAGGTGGACACGCGTCACCCTTCCCGGCCAATGCACCAAAATGTTAGAAAACTTGCAGGATAGTCGGACGCACGCTGGAACCATCGTAGAGGAAAAGGGAAGGGGTTTATTGAATTCCCAAAGAAACACGTGGGGGGATGGGGATGAACCGCGCAGACGAACGGGAGCAGGAGCGAGCGGGAGCAGAGCAGGAACAGAGAGCAATTTTAGTCCGGGGCTGGCTTTAAATAGAGTAGGGGTCATAAAACCCCCTTGGAGTGAGTCCTTGCCCTATAGGCTATTAGAGGTGGGGGGGGTAGTAGACAGGGCATTTGCTGGTCAGGTTTTCTGGTCACGCTGAGGATCTTGGGAGGTGTAGTTTTTAACAAAGCACCTGGGGAGGTGTGGCCTCCTGCCTGGAATCCAACACTAGCTTTACTCTCCTGTTAACTCAGCATCCTTATCAGCAGTACCATAGTTCAGCCTCCTGGATACACTCCCTGCACCCACCCAGGCTGGGCCAGTTGTTGGATGCCTCTTCTCCAGGGACTCAGAGGAGCTTTGCAAATTAGAGGAGGCAGAATTGTATCCATTGCAACTGACAAAAAAAAAAAAATCATACTTCAAATAATCCAAGCAATGGGCTCGGTTGGGACACAGTGGTAGAGCACTTGCCTAGCATGTGTGAGGCACTGGGTTCTGTTGCTGCCTGAAGCGGAAACCGCCTTGGAGCAACGAACGCCGCAGGAAAATTCGGAGGCAGGATGAAAATGAAAAAAGGTCTTTTATTCTTCTTCTCTCTCCGGCTCCAGCAATCACTCCAAACGCTATAACTCCAACCACCACCTTCTTCTGCTTCCCACACACACTAACTAAACTCACCCAGTTATATACATATCGCTTTAACAAGGACACGTGCTTACAGCTCGAGCTTACAGGTGCGTCACGCAGTGTTCATGGGCATACAAAGATTCTTTGGATAATGTATTACTATCAGGTGGAAACTAGAACATCTTTTATGGCTCTCAGCTAACCGCAATCTTTAGCTATCTCCTTGATTATAGGCTCCTTCATTTCCCCCTTTTAGTTTTAAAAGAGGGGATGTTCTAGGACGTCCATGTGCAACCGACATTCTTACCCGTCATGGGAGTCTAGGCTGTCCTGACTCCTGGCTTAGGTTGACATGCCGGTGACATTAGACTGTCCCGTGCGACTGTGCCATGTCTTAGGTTGTCCCCTTCTGGGGATCTTACCTGTCATAGGCTAACCAGCCATCCAATAGAGCCCTTCAGGATCAACTGTGTGTTGACTAACAGCCGTCCAATTTTTAGGAGATGCTGCGGCTTTAAGGCGGCAAGCCTACTGCTGACGAGCCAAGTTTCCATAGCGTATCAAGTTCTTTAAGCCAATCAGCTGCCCTTGGTTTCATCAAGTAACTCACTGAGTTCTCTTAGACAAATACCCGCAAGGCATTGTCCCGTAATGTCCCAAAATAATGGAAAATCAAAAATGTCCATAAGTTATAACACATAGACTCAGGAGACCCCATGCATGCAGAGCAGAGGCCACACTGCTGGTTAGGTTGTTTGATGCTTGAGCAGCAGGGATGCTTGCAGCGACCGCGGTCCCTGCAGTTGTAGCAGAAGCCGTCTTTTTTATGTCTAGACATTTCCACCGGCAAATCTTCAGGGCCCGCTACCTAAAAACTCAAGCATCCATTATTAAGGGAAAGGCAGTGCTATTCCAGCACTGAGATCAAAAGGTGAGTTGTCAAACGAAAAAAAAAAGAATTATTAGAGTAGAAAATAAAAGTTGATCTCTGCTCACACACATTGCTGCTTAAGCTCCCACAAACATAAGCTGGCAAAATATCACATTCAGAAATAATCAAAGAGCCGGGCGCGGTGGCTCGCGCCTGTAATCCCAGCACTTTGGGAGGCTGAGGCAGGAGGATCGCGAGTTCAAAGCCAGCCTCAGCAGTGGCGAGGCACTTAACAACTCAGTGAGACCCTGTCTCTAAATAAAATACAAAAAAGGGCTGGGGATGTGACCCAGTGGACAAGTGCCCCTGAGTTCAATCCCTGGTACCAAAAAAAAAAAAAAAAAAAAAAAAAAAAAAAAAGAAATAATCAAAGAGAAACTGAGGGTGTTTACTGCATTAAAGATAAAGAAAAGCTAAAGGCACTTTGGAAAAATAATTTGTTAGCTGGAATCCTCAAGTCTCTATATACACAGCAATCCTATACCTGTTGAAATAATTCAAATTAATCAGCTATTAAACAAATGAAGTTAATAACAAATAAACGATCCTCTGTCGGAACACCAAAATATCAGGTTATACAACATTAAACGTATTCACAGCTGAAGAGAAGTCCCGGAGACAACTATAAATCAAAATTGATTATCATTATAATTGATTATCTAATTAAAATATTCTGAACTTATATGAATATCTATTTATCTATCTATCTATCTATTGATTATCTAATTAGAATATTCTAAGCTTAAATGAATTAATGTTATTTGGATCTATATCTATCTATCTATTTTTTTTAAGCGCTTAATTATTTGTGACGTCACACTAGACAGACGCACATATAAACATATATTTGTGACATCACATTAACATGAAATTTAGACAAATGCACAGACATAAA
Organism: Tamias sibiricus; assembly: GCA_025594165.1. Lineage (NCBI taxonomy): Eukaryota > Metazoa > Chordata > Mammalia > Rodentia > Sciuridae > Tamias > Tamias sibiricus. The sequence goes on along the minus strand of CM046672.1, from coordinate 49,265,739 downwards.
GACATATATAAAAGAAAAAAATACAATTGTGTATACACTGAAGAGAGATCTTCTTGTCCCGGCCGGGAAGATGAAATTTAAGTTGTAAATTTAATGGAGGACTCTTAAGGGAATCACTCCATACCTTCATTTTGGTCCTCTTGATTTTGTACTTGTTTATTCAATCTAGACTCCTCAATAACTTCGTCTTGATCCTTTTGACTTTGTACCTGCTTTATCAATCTAGATGGTATCCATATTGGAGAGGATTCATGCTTTGGAAAAACACAAACAGATCCTCTCCCCCCAAATTAATACTGGGTCTGGACCCTTCCATGTACCTGAGAGAACATCCTTCCAGTAAACCAAAGGTTTATGTTGTTGGTGTGGGTTCCAGTGTCTATCTCCAGCCGAATGTCCATTAGAATCTAAAGTTAAGAAATTTAGGGTAAACAGGGCAACTGCCAATCTGTCCTTAGGATTTTTCCAGTTTCCATCTTTTTGCTTTAGTAACATATTTTTAAGTGTCCGATTTGCTCTTTCAATTATTCCTTGTCCCTGAGGATTATAAGTGATACCTGTTTTGTGGATAATATTGAACTTTGTACAAAATTGTTTGAAGGATGTGGATGTATATGCAGGGCCATTATCTGTTTTAAGCATTTTGGGGATGCCCAATGCAGCAAAAGCTTGCAGACAATGAGATATAGTATCTTTAACTTTTTCTCCGGAATGTAAAGAAGCAAAAATCATGCCTGAGCATGTATCTATGGTGACATGAATAAATCGTAATTTTCCAAAACTTGGCTCATGTGTGACATCCATCTGCCACAAATGATTGGGCATCAAACCTCGTGGGTTAACCCCATAATGTGGATTGGGCAAAAGTGTTACACAAGATGGACATTCTTTTACAATTCTACGAGCTTGTTCTTTTGTGATTTTAAATTTTTTTCTTAAGTTAGTGCTGTTAACGTGGAACTGGGAATGAAATAAAGTAGCTTGTTGTACTGTAGTAAATATAAATATTGTTTTAGTGAGGGCATCAGCTTTTTGATTACCTTCATGGAGAGGACCAGGCAGATTAGTGTGAGCTCTTATGTGACCTATAAATAAAGGTTCTTTTCGTTGCCATAGGAGATTTTGGATTTGAGAAAACAATTTAAAAGCTGGAGTATGTGGTGCTATTGGACCTGCTAGCTCCAATTTAGGGACAGCATGTACAATATAGTGGCTGTCTGAAAAAAATATTCATAGGCTGTTCTTTAAAATTTTCCAGAGCTATTATTATAGCTTCGAGTTCCACTAATTGAGCTGATTTTTGATTAGTGATATGAATCATTTTTTCATTTTGAGTGACTACTGCAGCAGTACCATTAGAGGATCCATCTGTAAATACATTAAATGCTTTAGGAATGGGTTGAGTTTTTATTACCTGTGGGAATATGATAGGATGATTGATACAAAAGGACAGTATAGGAGATTTAGGAATATGATTGTCAAAATTTGCAGAAGTAGAGCATCTAGCTATAGCCCAATCATTATCATTGAAGCACAAATATTCAACCTGTGATGATGAATAAGGAGTAATAATAGTAGCAGGATGAATTCCAAATATTTTAGTAGAGGTTTTAAGTCCTTGAAGAATAAGTTTAGCCACCATGGAGGTATAAGACTCAATTGTACTTTTAGGAGAGACAGGCAAATGTATCCATAATATAGGTCCCTGTTGCCAAAATACTCCTGTTGGTGTATATTGTGAAGGAATAATAATCAATATTAGTGGTTGTGCAAAATCAAATCTATCGCAATGGGATCTTTCAATGGCCTGTTCTACTAATTTTAGAGCTCTCCTGGCCTCAGGAGTTAATGTTCGCGGTGATGATGGATCAGGGTTCCCGCGAAGGATGTCAAATAAAGGTTTTAATTGTCCAGTAGTGAGGCTTAGTGTAGGGCGAAGCCAATTAATGTCTCCCAATAATTTTTGGAAATCATTGAGGGTGGTCAAATGTTCTTTACTTATTAGAATTTTTGGGGGTTTAACAAAAGTATCCATGATTTTAAAGCCTAAATATAGTATAGGTGATCTGCTTTGAACTTTTTCTTCTGCTATATATAATCCATATTTTTTAAAATTTTTTGTTATTTCACTAAATATATTAAATAAGATTTTTTGATTAGGGTGAGCTAATAAAACATCGTCCATGTAGTGTAGACACATGAGGTCTTGATATTTGTTTTTAATGGGCTGTATAGCTCTGTCCACATATAGTTGGCACATTGTAGGGCTATTTGCCATTCCCTGTGGCAATACTTTCCATTGATATCTTTTATCAGGGCCATTATTATTGATAGAAGGAATTGAAAAAGCAAATCTGGGGGCATCCAGAGGATGTAGGGGAATGGAAAAGAAACAGTCCTTTATATCAAGAGTTATAAGGTAATAGTTTTTTGGAATAGCTACAGGATTAGGAAGTCCAGGTTGGGTAGGTCCCATAATTTGCATTGTTTTATTAATTTGTCTTAGGTCTTGTAATAGTCTCCATTTTCCCGATTTTTTCTTAATTACAAATATGGGAGAATTCCAGGGAGAGGTGGAAGGCTCTATGTGTCCTGCTTCTAATTGTTCTTTAATTAATTGATGGGCCGCTTGCAATTTTTCTTTGGATAGGGGCCACTGAGGGACCCAAACTGGCTTATTAGAGAGCCATGATATTTTTAAAATTGTTTTCTCAGTGGCCCCTAGAAAAAATGTCCTTTGCCTTTTTTTATTATGATTAGGATTTTTATTCTTAACACCTGCAGGCTTGGTTGCTAGGTGTAGCCCCATTTGATGTAAGATATCTCTTCCCCATAGGGTAACTGGCAAGCTGTTTAAAACATAAGGTTGGAATGTTCCTGTATGGCCTTCATTGTCTTGCCAATTTAAGATTACAGCACTTTTGTGCTGGGGTATTACTATATCCCAAGCCTCTTAAACTGGTTGAGGCTTTCTGCAGAGGCCAGTGCTTAGGCCATTGTTGTAGATTTATGATGGAAGAGTCAGCTCCTGTATCAATCAGCCCCTCCATCTCTATACCTTGAATTTTTAATTTGCACATCAGCCTCCGTGAACAATCCTGAACCCAGAAAGCCATAGGTCCTGAACCAGTGGAACCGAATGCTCTGCTATTTCTATTTTGTGGCATGCTTTTAAAAGAACTATGGAGACTGGGAATGAGGAGCAGCTGTGCGATTCTGTCTCCTTGATTTACGGAGATGATGCCCCTGCGTGTACTTAGCATTATTTTAATCTCTCCATTATAATCTGAATCAATAACACCTGGTATAACATTAAAGCCTAATAAACTCTTGGAACTACGCCCAAGGATTAGTCCCACAGTTCCTGAAGGGAGAGGTCCCCTGATTCCCATAGGAATCAGCTGAACCCCCATTTCAGGTGTCAGGACCATCCGGGCAGTAGAACAGAGATCTAATCCTGCACTTCCTCTTGTCCCTCTGATAAGGGAGTTAATGGGTAGGAGGGATTGTGACGAGGAATCATTTGGATCTGAGGGCATTCCTCCTCTAGTGCGCATTCCTCCTCTAGTGCCTCGTACATTTGTGGGCCCCGGGGCATTGGGCCCCATGCCCCGTTTTTTGAAATCCTTGATAAATCATTTCCATATATATCATATCTGGAATGGCATTGATTGGCCCAATGTATACCCTTTTTGCACCTGGGGCATCGGCCTGGAGCGCGGTATGAATTTGATCTTATTACCCTTGGGGGATATTGCTTAGCATATCTTGGTTGATTATAATACTTTTGTCTGGAATATCCTGTTCTAGGTTGAAACCTTTGGGAATTTTGAGGGGAGAAATTTTTCATCACTGCAGCAATTACGTTGCCTGTGATAACAGCCTCGTTAATGTCTTTGCACAGTCTGATATAAATTGATAAGTCTTTTTTACTTCTCCATGGCCTTATTGCATCCTGGCAATATTTATTAGCATTCTCGTACGCTAATTGGATAACTAGAGGCATAGCTTGCTCGACTTCGCCAAAAACTCTAGATGTTGTTTTTAAGAGTCTATCTACAAAATCAGCGTAAGGTTCGTTAGGCCTTGTATAACTTTTGATAGGCTGCCTTGCAGATCCCCTGTGCCTGAGATTGTCTTCCAGGCTTTCACAGCTGCAGTGTGTATCTGGGCATACACACCTGGATCGTATTGTAGCTGATTTTGTAGTTCGGCGAACTGACCCTCCCCTGTGAGCATATCTATATTGCGTTAAGGGAAACCTGCTGCAGCATTTCTCTTTGCTATTTCTGAACAAAGTTCCTGGAATTGAGTTTTCCAGATTAGGTATTGTCCCCCACTTAGTACCGCTCTGCATAGACTTTTCCAATCTGAGGGGGCTAAGGTTAGGGTGTTAAGTGACTCTATCATACTTAATGTGAACGGAGCTTGAGGCCCATAGGTCATTACCGCCTCTTTAAAATTCTTTATTGTTTTAAAGTCTAGGGACTCGTGATATCTTTGTCCCTGTTCATTTTGAAATACTGGCAGTTCTAGGTGCTCCTGCGGTCTATGTTGTTCGAGAGCGTATAAGCGCTCAGAAAGGCTGCCAATTTCTACCTCAAGGGCACGTACATTCTGATCAATACTCCTTATTGTTTCTGTTAGGTATTCTATCCATGAAGGAGCAGAGGGCACTAGTGGTCCCTCTATTTGACGGTCTTTTCTCTTTTTTAATTTCTTTTTGTTCTTTTTATTGGAGACTGTGCTCCCTGAATCGCTTTTTGATTCCTCCTCACTACTAGCTTCATAATTCCTAACTGGCTTAGTGGAGGAGACCGTACTGTCATGGTTTGGCTCCTTGTTACTATTATCACTTTCACTAGTATCCTGAGTTTCAGCTTCTAAGGAGAGTACATACTCCTCAGCTAATTTTATTAAGCTTCTGATGGCTTTTGCAGTTCTTACTTTTGAATTTACATTACTGCTCTCCTTGCTGGTCTCAACTGAGTCAGAGGATATGCTTTCTTGTTCACTTTTCTCACTATCCTCTGAGTTCTCGCTATCAAAAATTTCATTCGTGGCTTTTATAAACCAACTTTTTGTTATATTTGCTCCCATATTTTTAAATTTTCTTTTTTCTTACCTTGCCGCCGAATTCCCCGTACAGGCCACCACTTGTTGCTGCCTGAAGCGGAAACCGCCTTGGAGCAACGAACGCCGCAGGAAAATTCAGAGGCAGGATGAAAATGAAAAAAGGTCTTTTATTCTTCTTCTCTCTCCGGCTCCAGCAATCACTCCAAATGCTATAACTCCAACCACCACCTTCTTCTGCTTCCCACACACACTAACTAAACTCACCCAGTTATATACATATCGCTTTAACAAGGACACGTGCTTACAGCTCGAGCTTACAGGTGCGTCACGCAGTGTTCACGGGCATACAAAGATTCTTTGGATAATGTATTAATATCAGGTGGAAACTAGAACATCTTTTATGGCTCTCAGCTAACCGCAATCTTTAGCTATCTCCTTGATTATAGGCTCCTTCAGGGTTCAATCCTCAGCACTGCCTATAAAATAACTAAATAAAATAAAAGTCCATCTACAACTAATTTTCTTAAAAAATAGATAGATAAAAATAATCCAGAGCCGGGCGCAGTGGCGCACGCCTGTAATCCCAGCACTTTGGGAGGCTGAGGCAGGAGGATTGCAAGTTAAAAGCCAGCCTCAGCAATGGCGAGGCACTTAGTAACTCAGTGAGACCCTGCTTCTAATAAAATACAAAAAAGGGCTGGGGATGTGAATCAGTGGTCAAGTGCCCCTGAGTTCAATCCCCGGTACCAAAAATAAAATAAAATAATCCAAGCAAAAGGGAGAAGGCATAGAAGAAAAGACTGTTGAAAATTCACTTTCAAGTATAGTGGGATCTAGGTGCTCCAGCTGTGTAACCCAGGCACTTGCTCACTCTGGTCTCTTTCTGCCCTTTGGTTCCCAGGCAGGTTCTGTCCCAGGGAATCCAGGGGGTCCTCAGCAGCTGCAGGAGCTCCCCCACCCCATCCCCAGGGAAAGACCATTCTCAATAGCTCTAAGCCAGAACCCCAGGCTGGCTCCCATTGGCCCAGCTCAGGTCCCAGCCCACCTCCATGAACCAATCAGAGCAGTCAGGGAGCTGGAGCGTTCCCATTGGCCAGGCCTGAGCAGCACAGAGTGGGAGGGGAGAGAGGCAGGCAGGTGGGGTGCGGGATCTAGAGTGCTGGGTGCTGGGTGCTGGGCAGGTGGACGCCCAGAAGCTTCCTCACCTATGGCCTGCTTCCTTCCTGCCAGGTCCAGAGGGGACTCGTCTGAGTGTTAATATCATCGTCATCTGCATCGTCCTCGTCTTTGGCCTCCTGATTGCAGGCTTCCTTTATTACAAGCGGTGCTACCACCGCCACTGTGGTGAGTCCCCTCCCTCTTTGGCACACCCCACCTGCCTGCCATGAGCACCACCAGAGTCACCATAATTGAGCACCTACTGTGTGCGGGGCGCGGTGCTGGCCCCGTGTCCTAGAGCATCTCTGTTTTAGAGCCAAGGGCCCCAGACCAGGGCGGCCCCTTCCTGAGTCCAGGGAGTCATCTTACAAGTATTTAGGGAGGGGACAGATCATGTAAGGCCTCCAAGGCCACAGTAAGGACTTTGGCTCTTAGTTTGGTGACACAGGAGCCCCTGGCAGAGGGAGGAGGGGGGTGACATGACACCCCCCAACTTTTCTGTGCCTGCCTTGCCCAGGAGTGGCCGCAGGGGGAGGTGGCAGGAACTGGCACCCCTGATGCTCAGGTCTCAAGGGCCAATGCCCCTGCCCTCAGGGACTTTGTCCAGGTTGTTCCCTGCCTGGAACGCCCTTCCCTGCTCCTTCTAGTGCAGGCTCCAGCTGACTGTGGTCACAGAGCTCCGTGCGCTGAGCACTTTCCCAGGACCAGGGGTGCTCTCCACTCGGGCTTGTGAACACCCACAAGTGCCCAGCAAAGGGGGTGCTGCTGTGAGCCCAGTTTGACAGAGGAGGGAGTGTTTACTGTGACAGGAGAGGCTCCTGTCAGTGGTCACAAGCAGGAAAGCCTTGGATCAGAGCAGAGGCAGGACTTCCATGAACAAGCTCCCCTTCTCCAGGAAGCTCCCACCTCCACCCCCAGATTGGGCGGATGCCTGCTCCCCATTGCCCAGCTCAGGCCACAGCCCAGCTGTATGAGCCAATCATAGCACTTGTGAAGCAGGAGCCATTCAGGGTCATCACAGGGGTGGAGACATGTTTGTCACCCAGTGGACTGTGGGGGTAGGCATCAGCATCACGGGTGTCGCACTTTGCAAAATATTGACATGTTGTAAGCTACCACTCTTGCTATTACTATCGTCCTCGTCATCATTATTAAAATTCTACTAGAGCGGGGAATTTTTTGTGTGTGTGTACGGGGATTGAACTCAGGGACACTCGACCACTGGGCCACATCCCCAGCCCTTTTTTGTCTTTTATTAGAGACAGGGTCTCACTGAGTTGCTAAGTGCCTCGCCATTGCTGAGGCTGGCTTTGAACTCGCGATCCTCCTGCCTCAGCCTCCCAAGTGCTGGGATTACAGGTGTGCGCCACCGTGCCTGGCTAGTGCAGGAGTTTTTGTGCCTTGTGCACAGTTGAATTCCCAGCACCTTGAATGCGCCTGGCACAAGATAGACAGTTACTGTTTGCTCAATAGTAATACAATCTTCTGAATAAACTCCTGTTGGATAATGGAGGAATCAGAAGCCCAGGGAGGTGAAGTCACTTGTCTAAGGTCCCACAGATCCTAAGGAACAGAGATGGGATTTGAACCCATGCACAATGAGTTTTGTTTACTTTTCATAATCAAATGGATAACTGGATGACCAGCACCTTAAAGAGCATTTACACCATCCATGTTTGACAAATATATACCCCACTAAGAGAAACGGCACCCCCACTTCAATAGCAAAGGCAGGACTTTGAATTCTTAGGGCCCAGACACCCACACAGTTCTCCTTCCCAGCCCCACCCCCCAGCATTATCTTTCTTCCTGAAAATATTTCCTCTTTTCCAGGTCGTAACCGTTTCAGACCTTCAGAGAACCGGGATAGTGTGGAGGTGGAGCTCAGGAGGGCGTGGGGTCTGAGTGGACCACAGGTCAATGGCTAGGACTTTCTCAAGGAGGGGACACACCTCTGCAGAGGCCCACAGAGTGGCTTTGGGAGCCTCCGTCTTTCCTCCCCTTGCCTCAAGCTGCAGAAGTGACACAGCCCCTGCCAGTCAGGTCCGGAGGGGGTGCCCACCAGTGACTGTCCCTCAGGGAGCACCAGCCTGGCCTCCAGGGGGAGGGGGCAGGGCGTGGCCCTTCAGCTCAGAGGGCCCCGAGGCTAACGCTGCATGTCCCCTCCTAGGACATCATCTACTAGGAGGTTGGAAAAACCACCCCCTGGATGGGCCAACAAGAATCAGAAGGTGTCAGTGTCGGGACTGAAGAGAGGGACAGAGTGGACTGTTTAGGCTGGGAGCCTCGCAGAGGACCCACATCTGGTGGATGAAGACCTGCCACACAGACAGGCCACCTCCCTGTGCGCACGAAAGCATATATTGATCAATCTTAAATGTCAAGAACAAAAACTGTTTTTACCTAAAACTATTTTTACAGCTCTTTAAGGTCACTCACAATGTCCCACACCTTGATTGTCCTAATACATCATAGCTAAACCTTGACTGAACTCAGCTTACTATTGTTTCCTATAATAACTTTGTTCTGAATTAGAAAGAAGGAAGTACAGCTATTTCTCAGAAGTTAAGCTAACAGGTATTTTTCCTTTGATCAGGTGTTAGATCTAAGGGGTCTCTACCATGGAAAACTTATATCAATATATCTTAAACTAATATCCTAAACTTACCTAAGATAAAAGAATCCTTATCAATCACAAGAAAGCCTTATAACTATAACTTAAAACCTTATAACTATAACTTAGAAAAGTCTGAACTATGGGGCACAGCAAGAGCCACAAGTTTAATCATTACTTACAAGCCTAATGTCTAATTATAAACCTGTTTTTATTCATGTACTAATGAATTTGCTATAGAGCTCCTGGCTCAGACTTCACAATGTAAATTTGTGTGATCAGATTTATGTTTAATAGCTAACTTATGAGCCCCTAGCGGTCACACAGAAACACAGTGAGAATAGGGAGATAGAATTAACCATCGCGATGCCATTTTTTCTAACATCGTTCCTGGAAGAGGGAGAGAAGCCTTGCTTTCTCTCCCTATTATTTCACACAAGGAGCCTTGCTCACTTGTCCCAAGGAAGATGTGACAACAGGGTCTCACTGAGTTGCTAAGTGCCTCACCATTGCTGAGGCTGGCTTTGAACTCGCGATCCTCCTGCCTCAGCCTCCCAAGTGCTGGGATTACAGGCCTGCGCCACCGCGCCCGGCTCTCATAGCACTGTTTGCTTGACACCTTCTGGGTACCATTCCTTGTAGCTGAGTGAGCATGGGATAGAAAATAAAGAAGAGATTCTGCCCCCCACAGATTCACATCAGGAAGACAAGCATGAAAAAAATAAAATTATGGGGCTGGGACTGTAGCTCAGTGGCAGAGCGCTTGCCTGACATGCTTGAGGCCCTGGGTTGATCCTCAGCACCACATATAAATGAAAAGCAAATAAAATAAAGACATTCTGTTCATCTACAACCACAAAGAATAAATCACAGGCATTCATGACGGCGCTTGCTCTGTCCCCGCCACCTCCAATATGTATCTAACTCTTATCTGGTTCCTTCTCACATATTTAAAAAATAATTTTAAAAAGTCATTTTTAAAATGATTATTTCAAACACAGAGACAAGGAGGTCATTGTTTGTGCTGATCTTCTGCAAGGGGGGCCCAACAGACCAGACTGAAAATGAACGGGGAGCCAGGCCTGGTGGCTCCTGCCTGTGATCCCGGCAGCTCTGGAGGCTGAGACGGGAGGATTGCAAGTTTGAGGCCAGCCTGGGAGACTTAAGGAGACCCTCAGCAACTTGATGAGCCCCTCTCTCAAAAAAAAAGGACTGGAGCTATTATGCACTGGGTTCAATCCCCGGTGCAAATTAAAAAAAAAAAAAAAATGGAGTGGCTCATGTATTCATGCTGAGCTCCATGTACCAAACCAAAATGTAAGTCGTGATCTGAAACTTCCAAGAAATCGAGAGGGGGAGGACAGTGCAATTTCCCAAGCAGGCCAGTTCAATTGATTTAAGGAAGTTTCCTCTGCCCTAATCCTCAAACAAAACAGACAACCTGATGTTAAGCAATCAGTTATTTTCTTGTTGTTCTGTCTCCCCCGTCTCCACCTTACAAGGAAAGTAACTTTGAAAGGCCCAATATACTTTTTGTTCTTCGTTTTTTTGCTTTTTTTAGCACTTTTCTGTTTATAAAAATCCAACCTCCTCTGCTGGGTTCATTGGAATACTTATTCTGTTTGGTTACCTGATTCTAGAATCACGAATAAAGCCAATTAAGACCTTTTAATTAAGGCCTGGCATGGTGGTGAATACCTGTAAATTCCAGTGACTTGGGAGGCTGAGGCAGGAGGATGACAAGTTCGAGGCCAGACTGGGCAACTTAGCTAGATCCTGTTTCCACACAAACACACAAAGGCTGGGGATGTAGCTCAGTGGTAGAATGTCTGTGGGTTCAATCCTGAGTAATGTGGAAAAAAAATAATTTAAGTTGTAATTTTGTACTTTGACACATGTTTACAGAAATTATTGTGACTGGGTATATGCATCTTTAAAAAAACATAATATTCAAACATTTTTTACCATTATTTATTTAGGGAAAGAAGATGCTCATGACTGTGTTGGGATCCTTGATGACCCCCCCCCCAATATCATATAGCCATTTCTCTTGAGTGAGATAACCACCATTTTACAGCCAATATTCCAAGGTACCTTTTAATTTTTTACCACACAGAATATTTGGGAAGAATTATTTTGCATGCTTAAACACTTGGTACAGAACAGCACACAGCACACACCTATTCTTTTGCAACTGGACATTTTCTTCAGTTTTGCAACTCGTCCATGTGTGTGTTTCTAGTTCATTTATCTTAACTCCTGGAAGATATTTCACAGAATAGACTTGACACAAAGCCTCCATCTATTTTCCCCAGGGATGTATCTGATTTCTAGGTTGTTTCTAGTCTTTTCCTTTTTAAATCAGTATGTCACACCAGGTGTGGTGCTACAGGCCTGCAATCCCAGTGGCTCAGGAGGCTGAGGCAGGAAGATCACAGGTCTGAAGGCAGCCTCATCAACTTAGAGAGGCTGTAAGCAACTTAGTGAAGACCTGTCTCAAAATAAAAAGTAAAAAGGACTGGGGATGTGGCTCAGTGGTTCAGCACCCAGGGTTCAATCCCTGGTACAAAAAACACCTCAAATCAAAACAAAAACAAAAAACAAAACAAAAACCCAAAAACCAACCAAACAAACAAACCCTCAGCATGTCACAGGAGAAGAGATGTCTCCGAAGAAGTGTTCCAGAAGTTCCCCAAGGGAAGAGGGAATTCCACTCAGGACCAGCGGGGTTCTTGGCATACGTGATGGAAAAGAATTTCAGTATGCACCAAAGACAGAGGATTATCTAGGAAAGTAGGTACATATTCAAGGAAGAATGGGGCCATCTTAAGAGATAGAGAGAGGCATGCCTTTGTAGGTAGAGCAAGGAGTACACATTCAAGGGAGAAAGCGGGTTATCACCAGAGGGAGGGACAGCAACCCGGTGGTTTGGGGTGTTAATATTTATAGAGAAACGTTTGGTTGCTAGACGGCCTAGAAATGGAGCCAACCTGGAGTTACACAATGTCAGGCCTGTGCTTGTGCATTGCGCTCATGTTTTCTTTGTAGACAAGGGCATGGGCCGAGAGCCCGGAATGGGTCACTCAGGAGTTGCAACTGTTTGTGGGCGCTTCCTTTGAGCCTCGGTATTTCTCCCTTTATTCCCAAAGTCCTATCTCAGGCACTGCATCTTTCTCTGGGCTGGGAATTTCATTTCAAATGTCTGAGTCACGGAGGGAGGTCTGATTTCTGGCTTCAGCATCTGGTTTTGATCTGCCTCCTTCACCCCACCCCACTGGTCCAGCTGAGTCACTCTTCCACCTTCCCACCAGGGCCCTGTCCCCATCTCCTCCCAAAGCTCCTAGTCTGGATGGAACCCAGGGCCGGTAGCATTAAGCAACATGCGCAGCCAGGACAGATGCGCCTGAAACCTTATATCTGAGAGTATTAGTCCAACTGGTTTCTCCACCTAGATCAGAGCTGGGCCCGGAGGAGGAACAGTTCCTGTCAATCTTCCTCACCCCTGGGAGCTTATCAGTCTCACTATGATTTGGGAGTTCTCCCAGGGCAGGAGCTATCTTGGTGGATGAAAGTCAACGGATCAGCCTGTTGGTGGAGGTTGGTGGAGGTGGGCGGGGAAGCCGGGTGAGGCAGTTTTAGAAAATGGGAGGTAGCAGGGGCTGAGCTTAAGGGTTTTGCATTGAAAAAAGAACAGGAAATGTTTTGGGGGAGGAGGGTAGAACCTCTCTGCTTTGGACACTTTTAGGTAGCTGCAGTTACCTCAGCTCAGCTCTTTGCTATCGGCACTGCCTCTCTGCGAGGTTTTTGACCAAGTTTTCAACTTCTCAATTTTTCTCATCAGTAAATGGGCCTCAAACAATTGGATTGCTTCCCCCACCCTTTCTGATACCAGGGATTGGACCTAGAGGTGCTTTGCCATGAGCTACATCCCTAAGTCATTTTCCTTTTCTTTCTTTTTTTTTTTTTTTTTTTTTTTTTTTAGTGGGTGAGCACTGGAGATTGAACCAAGGGCGCTTAATCGCTGAGCCACATCCCCAGCCCGTTTTATTTTACTTTTTTTATTTTTTGGGTACCAGGGCACTGGACCACTGGGTCACATCCCCAGCCCTTTTTTGTGTTTTATTAGAGACAGGGTCTCACTGAGTTGCTAAGTGCCTCACTATAGCTGAGGCTGGCTTTGAACTCGCCATCCTCCTGCCTCAGCCTCCCAAGTGGTGGGATTACAGGCGTGCACCTGGGTAGTAGAGGGCATTCTGACATATCGTGCATATATGGAGTCTAACTCCCCTTCTTGAGGTTGTCCTTGGTGTGGAGTTTTCTCTGGTCCTTCATTCATATGTGAACATGGAGAGTGATGTCTGATTCATTCTGCTGTCTTACTCCTGCCCATCACCCATCCCTTCGTTCCCCTTCGTCTAATCCAGTGAATTTCTATTCTTACACACACACACCTGATGCTAATTAGCATCTGCACATGAGAGAGTATATTTTGGGATTGGCTTATTTCACTTAGCGTGATAGTCTCCAGTTCCATCCATTTAGCAGCAAATGCCATAATTTCATTATGCTTCATGGTCAAGTAATATATCCACTGGGTATATGTACCCATTATTGTTGAAGGGCGCCAAGGCTGGTTCCACAGCTTAGCTATTGTGAAATTGAGCTGCTATGAATATTGGTTTGTGAGTGCATCACTGTAATATGCTGGTTTTAAGTCCTTTGGGTATATGCCGAGGAGTGGGATAGCTGGTCAAATGGTGATCTAACTTCTTTTAAAAAGAACAAAGTAAAGGCCAGGTGTGGTGGTGCACACTTGTAATGCCAGCACTTGGGAGGCTGAGGCAGGAGGATCGCTGCAGGATCCCTGTTTGGGAGATGGCTAATATTGCGGTTGACTTCGGGCCATGGAGATGTTTGGGCATTGCCGCCTTCTGTAGTCTCATGAGACTTGGCCCAGGATCTCGAGAGTCTTGGGCCGAGCACGGAGCGGGTCGGGGCCATTTTGGTTGTTGGTTGTTTGCTGGTGTGTGGTACGTGTTAGAGTTGTTAGAAGCAGAGAGAGAAGCCGACAGAATAAAGATCCTGTTTGTTTCCAGTCTGCCTGTGAACTTATTCCCGCGGCTTTGTTGCTCCAAGCGGCCATCGCTTCAGGCTGGGACAGATCGCGAGTTCAAAGCCAGCCCTCAGCAATGGCGAGGCACTTAGCAACTCAGTGAGACCCTGTCTCTAACAAAATACAAAAAAGGGCTGGGATGTGGCCCAGTGGTCGAGGGCCCCTGAGTTCAATCCCCGGTACCAAAAAAATAAAAAATAAAAAAGAATGTGACTTGACCTGGGGAGGGAGCCCTACGAGGGGACTCAGGCCTGCCCCTGGCCAACCTGCCCCACAGGTGGACTGTGAGGAATAAACAGGTGACCCAGGGCCACTGCCTACCAAGGTGCCTGCTTCAAGGGGTGTGACCTCTTCGAGCTCCATTGTCCTGCCAAGGTAGACACACTAAGGCCACCTACCCCAGGTCAGCGTCACTGGGTCCACTGACGTCAAAAAGGACGGTCTCCGGGCCGCTGCGGCTGGGTGGGAGAGCGCCTGCCCAGCAGCCCGAGGCCCTGGGCTCCGTCCCCAGCAATGCCAGATCAGACAAAGAAGGAAATGCCTTTCACATCAGGACCAGGTGTCCCACAACTGAGGGAAACAGGAGCTATAAGGTGACAGGTGGCCCCACATGCTGATGCTTTCTTTATCTTTTTTTTTTTTTTTTTTTCTTGTGGGAACACCAGCTTATTTACTCAGGGTGTAATATTACTTCCTTTCATAAGAGTTGAAAAGATTTTTTTTTTTTTTTTTTTTTTTTTGGTACCGGGGATTGAACTCAAGGGCACTCGACCACTGGGCCACATCCCCAGCCCTTTTTTGTGTTTTTATTAGAGACAGGGTCTCACTGAGTTGCTAAGTACCTCGCCATTGCTGAGGCTGGCTTTGAACTAACGATCCTCCTGCCTCAGCCTCCCAAAGTGCTGGGATTACAGGCGTGCGCCACCGCGCCCGGCTTGAAAAGATTTTTAAAAATAGAATAAATGTACAATTAATACTAAAGATAATTAAAATATTTAGGCAGAATTTCCCTCTTAATCCTTTCACATGTGTAAAAAAAAAGAGTTAAAAATTGATGAGTAGCATAAATTCAAGAGGTATTATTTTTTCTACTGAAAATGAGGACTTCCAGCGCACACAAAAGAAGCTTCCACTGAAAGCAAGACGTTCCTGGTTTTCCTCTAGATTTCGGCGGGTCTTTAGCATCCCCAAGGTACAACTGAGTTGCTCTTTCCAGGCTTTTTGAAGCATCCTTAAGTCTCCCCACCAAGTCCTGTAACTGTTCCATGCTGCAACCAAAGCTACTCTCTGGGTAGGATTGGGAATCAGCGTTCTCTACATATAACGTCACCAAATACGCAGGTTTGCACATTTTATGAAGCTGACTGGTCTTTACCTGATATTCCAAGTGCCAAGAAACATCAGTTATGTGAGGGAGAGACCCCACCTATACTTCCCAGTAGGATTTCTGGAGAATTCTTATTATTCTGATATTCTGTGCAAAACAGTTCTATTCGCTGTCTGTTAAATTCACAGTCTTCTAGATGGTGCTTAGAGTGGACTAGTCAGCTCGGAGCTCTCCTGCCTCCAATATGGACCTTGCACCTGCCGCATGACAACGGCTTTAAACCACAGGGTCCATATGGTTCAGGTCTGGTGATTTAACGCGGCCTCGTCCGCCTGGAAGTCCAGCAGGCTCTGGAAAGCTGCCCAGAAGAGAAGCGAGAAGGCCGTGAGTCAAAGGAGCCGGGATCGGCCAGCATCTGCACGCCTTTTCCACTGATGCTCTCTACAGCATTTCTGTTCCTGTTTTAATGCCAGTCACAGCCTACTAACGACCTCCCCCTCCCCCACATGGTCTAACGAGGTACATAGGATACCAGGGCAGGTGGCTGTCTCCTTGGTGGCCGCATCTGCCCTTGGTGGCTGCGTCTGCCCTTGGTGGCCGCCCCTCTCCTGCTCTGAGGCCTCCCCAGGCACCGCCTCCTCCAGGAAGCCTTCCAGAGCTCCTGGCTGTGCTGAGGTCCCACTGTGCCACAATGGCAGAAGGCCCGAGTTCCAATCCCAGATGTGTCCCTCTCCCACCCTGAGGCCTGGCCCCAGGACACCTGGATCTGAAAGCCCTTCACCTGAAAAAAATGTGGAGAGAGAACTCCAAACCCCGTGGTCACCTCCTCTCTAGCTGCCCGGTTTCCACTCCTGAGCCTCAAAGTCGGTTTCTCCCCTGGCAGCCAACGAGATGCTGTTCACACTGAGCCAGCTCTCCCCCCCTCTGCTCAGAGGCTCCCACCTCATTCAGAGTCAGAGTCAAAGTCCTTCTCCTAGCTGGGCACACACCTGTAATCTCAGAGGCTCGGGAGGCTGAGGCAGGAGGATCTCAAATTCAAGGCCAGCCTCAGCAACTTAGTGAGTCTCACAATAAACGAAAAATAAAAAGGTCTGGGATGTGGCTCAGTGGTTGAGTGCTTCTGGGAGCCATCCCTGGTACCATAACAACAACAACAAAGAAAGTCCTCCCCCTCCCCCGGGGGCCCACGACCTCATGACCTCTCAGGTCCCTCTCTCACCTCTCCTGCTTGCCCACATCTCTCTGGGCACACCTCAGCTCACCCACCTCAGGGCCTTTGCACCTGCTGTTCCTTCTGCCTGGAACACTTTTCCCCAGCAACCCCCGAGGCTCCGTCCTCACCTCCTTAAAGCCGCAAGCCCTCCACCAGGCCTTCCTCGCCCTGACCTGGCCTCACCCCACCTCCAGTCCCTGCCCACCCCTCCTCGTTTCCTGCACAGTTCTTCCCTCGCCCCAACTCCGTGTGCACCCACTGTCCCCTGATGGCCCCCACTCCATCTCCCGCTCCATGAGGCGGGGCTGTCTGTCCTCTTGCTGCTGAGCCCAGGGTCCTGGTTGTGGCTCACCCTGAGGTAGAGCCCAGGGTCAGCTGCTGGGGCTGTGGCGGGCTGGGGAGCCCCGGAAGAGAAGGCAGGGCTGGTGTCACCATGGCAAACCGGAGCCCATCCCCCTGAGCAGCTCAGGGTCGCGGCCTGGGACCAGCCCTGAGAGCTCCCACCCGAGCCCCTGCGTGGGCCATGGCGGGGCTCCCGGCTGCCCGCCCTCGCCCCTGGCCCGCAGCTGCCGCCTCCCTGGGGCTGGGCAGCCAGCGACGGGGCTCGGGCAGCAGGACAGGCGCTGGCAGTCGTGGGCAGGGCGAGGGGCGGGGCCGCCAAGAGTTCCGTCCACCGCGGTCCTCAGCAGCACCAGCCCCAGACCCAGCCCCCGGGGTGGATGAATGAGGCTGCCTCCGCGGCGCGCAGGAGAAGCGCCAGCCTCCCTGAGCGGCCTCCACCCCTGGCCTTGCTCCCTGTTCCCCAGACCTCACACCGTCCTGGTCCAGTGCAGGTGGTGGAGGAGACTCTGCTCCATGCGGCCATTCAGGGACCCAGGCTTCTCCAGCCAGTGTCTCTGCTGTCCTCTGGGCCCCCTGAGACTGTGGGGAAGCACCAGAGGTGGTGAGAGGGGTCACTGAAGTGCATTCTGGGAACAGCCTGCCTCACTTTGGTACTCAGCTGGCTCTCGCCTGTCACCGGGCATTTGTGCCTGCTATTCCTACCATGCGAATGCTGTCCTCTCCTCTCTCCACCCCAGGCCTCCCTGCTTATTTAAAAAAAAATCCCACCTCTGCTCTTGGCTGAGTCGCATCCACCCAGCAAACCTCTCCTCAAAACTTGTCCAAAGTGGCCATTTTCACCTGGGGCGGTGCGCGCACGCCTGTCATCCCAGCACTTGGGAGGCTGAGGCAGGAGGATTGTGAGTTCAAAGCCAGCCTCAGCAATGGCGAGGCACTTAGCAACTCAGTGAGACCCTGTCTCTAATAAAACACAAAAAAGGGCTGGGGAAGTGGCCCAGTGGACGAGTGCCCGGGGGTTCAGTCCCCAATACCAAAGAACAATGCTAATATTAAGAACAAGCGGAGGAACAGCCTTGCAGTGCTGGGGAGGGAGAGGACTGAGGGACACACAACCCCAGAGACCAGGTCATCGCCACAGCTGTTCACTCCTTCATCCACACGCCTTCCTGCTGCGCTGATCTGGGGACTCACAGGTGGCCAGTCCTCCTGGTGCCCTCCTGGTGCCCGCAGTTCAATGGGGGAGGCAGAGCTGTCCCCAGAGTGAGGACCCGCTGGTCAAGGTCAGGCTGGGATGCAGAGGCAGCAGGGGCTGCCCCAGGAGGGCCTGGGGCGGGGCGGCACCACGTGACCAGCACAGAGAGCCACTGATCCCCAGGCAGTGCTTGCGGGGCGCCCAGAGGGGCTCCACTGCATCCTTCTGCTCTGTCCCCTGGATCTGGGGTGCAGGTGCTAGCACTTAGCTGGAACACTGAACAGTTTCCAAGAAGTGTTTGACAGTGACACTGCCCCAGCCGCCCCAAGCAGGCAGCCCAGTGGGGTGGTGGACTCAACCCTGTCCCTACAGGCTGGTGACTCACAGTGGGCTAGGGGTGGGGACAGGTGAGCCTGGGGGCTGGAGAAGGCCAGGGAGGGCACAGCTGAGCCCTGGCGTCCAGCAGGACTCTCGGAGGGTGGCCTAGCCAGGAGCTGAGGTGTGGAAGCCACCACCAGGCCAGAGCAGGGCAGCGAGGGGCCAGGGCGGGGACAGAGCAGGGCCCAGGCAAGAGCCAGGGAGAGGACGCAGCTCATCCAGAGGGACACTTACAGGGCTGGCAGGGGAGGGGTGCGGTGGCAGATCCCCAGACCTGTGCCAGGTTTAAAGAATGGGGGGACTGTTCTGCAGAGACACCACAGTCCCCTGCAGGGTGTGGCCGACTAGTCCTCAGAAGTGCCAGGTGGACTCTGAGTGTCACTTCCTTCCCAGGGCCTTGGGAAGACCTGGAATGTGGGGAACAACCCCTGAGATGGCACCACAGCTCCCCACAGAGACCCAGGAGTGTGGGGGCTGTCGGGGGGGGAGGGGGGTCGCCTGGGGAGCCAGCCAGGCCTGGAGGGCCAGAAAGGGCTGCCTCACAGTGTCCTTCCCAGCGCCTTCCTGCCTGGCCTCAGAGAACAGAGGATCAAAGCCTTGCTCTCACCAACACCCGTCCCATTCTCTGTCCCCACAACGCCACCACCTGAGAAGGGGACAGGGGTTATACTACCATTTTCCACCCCAGGACCATGAGGTTAAGCAGCAGGAAGGCCCCTCCTGCAGGAAGCTCTAGCTTCTAGAAGTAGATGAACTAGGGGGACCAGCAGGTGATGCAGGGGGGCTCCCAAGGCCCCAGACACTAACACTAATGGTTGCCATTTGCTAAGCAGCTGCAAAAGTGACTTTAATAGCCATATAACTTGTTCCTTCTTTTTTTTTTTTTTTTTTTTTTTTTTTTTTTTGCAACTGGGAATTGAACCCAGGGACACTCAACACATTTCTAAATAATTTATTTAACCTTTACTGTGCATTTTTATGATCCACTACTTTATGGATAAGAAAAATAGAGGCAGGAAAAAGGAGACAGTTTGCTTAGGATTCCACCTGTTAATTAGTGAAAGCAGAATTTGAACCAAGGGCCGGACACAGTGGCGCACGCCTGTAATCCCAGCACTTGGGAGGCTGAGGCAGGAGGATCACGAGTTGAAAGCCAGCCTCAGCAATGGCGAGGCACTTAGCAACTCAGTGAAACCCTGTCTCTAATAAAATACAAAAAAAGAGCTGGGGATGTGGCCTAGTGGTCAAGTGCCCCTCAGTTAAGTCCCCAGTACCAAAAAAAAAAAAAAAAAAGGAGAGAAAAGGAGACACAAGAAGCAGCATCAGGTGCAGAGCCCCGAGTCCTACCTCATGCAGGTGCGGTGCCCACGGTGCTATGATCACCTGGTCCTTAGCCACACAACAAATAATAGTTTGGGGTGGTGGCTTTTCCACTGTCTTCTGCCAGGATATAGGAGCAAAAGCAAGGCTTCCAGAGGATCTTCCTTTAGGACAATGCAGCACCAAGGGCACCATGAATCAAGATGAGCGGGAAACCATCCCAAAGCACACATTTTAGATTAAAAGAGTAGGGGGGGATAGAATCAGCTAGGCCTACACCTGTAATCCCAGCAACTCAGGACACTAGGCAGGGGGATCTCAAGTTGGAGTGGGCAGCCTCAGGAACTTTGCAACCCTATATCAAGATGAAATATAAAACAGTCTGTGGATGTGGCTCAGTGGTGATTGTTTTCTACGTCAGCTTCTGCTAGGTTTTGCTGCAGTAACACACAAGCTCAACCCTCGGGGGCTCACAGGTCAGTTTCTCTGTCATGTTTCAGGTGCACTGCAGGTCGGCTGGGGCTCTTTTCCATGTGTCTTCGTCCAGGATCTTGGCTAAAGGAGCAACGCCCTCTGGGACAGGTAGTTATTGTGACTAATTGAAGAACCTTGGATAAAGCAAGCCCAGGCTCAAAACTTCTGCGGGGAATCAGCTGACCTCACGTTAGCTCACATTTATTTGCCCAAAGCAGGTCACATGAGTGTGCTTGCTGTCAGTGGGGGCAGGGCACAGGACTCCTCTTGCAGAGAGAGCAGCAAATCACTGGGACAGTGATGCTATCCACAGACCTTCCTGACCACACTGTGACATCCCATGGCCTTCCTGAATCTTCCACCGCCCACTCTTAGCTGTATACAATAAAGACCACTGAATGATGGAAGCAGGAAAGCTGACAGGTCCCCTGCGGAACCCCTGGGCCACCAGAGGGCAGGAGGAACTGCCAGCTCCCAGGAGGCTGGCCTGGACTGGATTCCCCCAACCCCACCCCAGTGGACCACCACACACAGGGAAACCAGGTTGCCCCTGCCCGGAGCCATCTCCTCCCTCAGCAGCGAGATTCCCCATGAATATGGTGGGGCTGGACACCCCTGGAGTCAGGTGATGAGGTGCCCTTCACCATCGCCTCCTCCACCAGGCCTGCCAAGGTGCCATCCCCCCATGCCAGGCTGCCAGCTGGCACTGTCACCTCCAAGCGCGAGCTGGTTGGGGAAACCTGGCCCACAGACCGGCAGCCTGCTGCAGGACAAACTACTGCTGTGAGCTTGGGGACTTCTGCCTTCAAGGAAGGACATGAAGAGGAGCTTAAAATGTTGGCAACCACAGAGGAAGTGTCTCCAAGCTGGGAGCACTAGTGAACTCCTATGATCCCAGGGGCTGCAGAGGCTGAGGCTGGAGGATCAAAAGTTGGAGGCCAGTCTCTGCAAATTTAGCAAGGCCATAAGCAATTTAGCCAGAACATGTCTCAAAATAAAAAATAAAAAGGACTAGGTGTGGCTCAGTGGTAAAGCATTTCCTGGTTCAGTCCCCAGATCTGGGGGGGGGGGGAAGGGGGAGAGTATCACCAACTCTGTTTTATTCTCTGCCTTAAGGTGCAATTTTTTTTTTTTTTTTTTGGTACCATGGATTGAAATCAGGGCACTCGACCCCACTGGGCCACATCCCCAGCCCTTTTTTGTATTTTAAATAGTCTGGGTCTCACTGAGTTTTCTCAGTGCCTCGCCATTGCCAAGTCTGGCTTTGAACTCACGATCCTCTTGCCTCAGCCTCCCAAGTGCTGGGATTTACAGGCATGTGCCACCAACACACCCAGCTTAATTCCATAACCTTGAAAGCTGGTCTACCTTCTAATTCCCAAATTCCTGCTGTTTGTTGAGCCGATAAATAGAGGGCTAATTTATCCATCTCAGAGACATTTACTTGAAAGAATCCTTTCTTGTCTGCTCACCCTGTCTTATTTTTCTTTTTTTTTCTTTTTCTTTCTTTCTTTTTTTTTTTTTTTTTTTTTTTTTTTTTTTTTTTTTTTTTGGTGGCCTTCACCAGGTTCCAACAGAGCACCTGTCCACCTTATATCTCTCTCCCTCTCTCCCCCTCCCTCCCTCTCTCTCTCTCTCTACCTCCCACCCCAGGGAGAAAACTCCAAGGGGGGCAGGGACTTTGTCCCTTGCTCCTGTGGTGTCTTCAGCACCTGGGACAGAACCAGCACATTAGTAGGTGTTCAAGGAATCTGTGTTTGACTGAATGAATGCAAGCAACAAAAGACCCAAGGTGGAGGAGTCCATGGAGCTGTGGGGAGCCAAAGGAGGTCATTTCAATGAGGAACCCTGATCACCCCTGGTGCTCAGAGGTGGGGGAGAGGCTGCCAGGGGAGCCCCACAGCTTTCCTTGGCTCAAATGCCCCTCCCCCCAAAGCAGTGATCCTTCTCCCCCTAGACGCCCTTGCCACGCTAAAAACAGACCTGAAATAAGACAATTTAACTTAGCCATTTTGACAACGACGGACCTTTGACCTTCTCAACTATGTGCTGACGCCATTTGTTTGTTCATTTTTACTCAGGAACATCGGCCACCAAAATCCTAGCCCCTGAAGCCAAGCACAGTGGGCACACGCTTGTAATCCCAGCACTTGGGAGGCTGAGGCAGGAGGATCGTGAGTTCAAAGCCAGCCTCAGCAATGGCAAGGCACTTAGCAACTCAGTGAGACCCTGTCTCTCTAATAAAAATAAAAAAAAAGGGCTGGGGATGTGGCCCAGTGGTCCAGTGCCCCTGAGTTCAATCCACCAGTACTAAATAATAATAATAATAATAATAATAATAATAATAATAATCCATAGGCCCCTCCCTGAGACCCTCCCATTTCTTGACCTTTGGCTCTGAGTCCATCTCAACCTTCACCCCATTGCTGACCCTCCACCCTGCCCTGTGCCCATTTCTGAGTTTCATGACTCAGAGACCAAAGCTTCAGTGGTCTGTTCTAGGCCAGGCCCCACTCCTGTCACCAAGAAGACAGGTGCACAGAGGGAAGAGACGGAGCAGGGGGTGAGGGGGCCTCAACTGTGAAGCCCAAACCTCAGCAGCAAGGGCGGCCTTCGGACCCTCCAGAGAGGCAGAGCCACTGCAGCAGGGGGCCTGGGAGCAGGGAAACCCCAGACAGTGACAAACACACCCCAGGGGGCAGGAACACAAGGGCCACTGATTCCTGGTTTGGGCAGTATCTCAGCAAACAGCGAGGACGCTCGAAAATCCAGAGATTCCCAAGACCCACCTCTGTGCTCCCTTGTAAGCTGCCTGGTACCGTAACCCGGGATGAAAACTCTTGGAGGCAGAGTTAAGCTTTTACTACTTTTACTTCTACTTTCTTAGAGCTTAGAGAGGGAAAGAAAAGATTTTTAGAGAGAAAGATTAGAGCGAGCTTTCCTTCTTGTCTTCTTAGCTTAGAGTAGAAAGAAAGAAAGATAGAGCTTAGCTTTAGAGAAAGATTAGAGCTTTTTTCTTCTCTCTTTTTTCTTCCTTCTTCTTTCTTCTGTTCTTCTGTCTTCTGTCTTCCTCAGGAGCCTCGGCCTGACTCTGACCAGTCATTACTTCTTCTATCTGGTTTCTATTCTGTAACCGCTCGGCCTAACGTTCTGGCCGCTCTGATTCTTCTAAGCGACCGAGTGACTGCCCGGCTGACTGATAATTCTCCGTTCTCCTAACTCGGACCGCTTTCACCCAGTTATATGAACCTTCAGCTTTGTGGGTGCCTACAGGTGTGTCACATACATATCAGGTGGAACCTATGGCTTCCAGCTAGCTACAACAGACCCTTCCTAATTAGGGCTCCTTCACTCCCTCCAGAAATTCACCCTGCGCGCCAGGCTGGGAGATGCCGGGTCAGGTCCGCGGCCACAGCCACCAGTGGGCATCAACACAGGACAGAGGGTGGCCAGGCCCAAACCCTCCAAAAAGAGAACAAAACTCAAAAGAGGAACATTCTGGAATGATATAGGGGTGTCACAGAAGAGGACCAGAGCTGCTATTGGGCCTTATGGGGACTGTGCCAGGACACATGCCCCCGGGGACCAGAAAACCTGTGGGGCTCTCTGGGTCTGTCTCTCTCTGCGGGTGTTGCTGCCCGGCCTCTCTCCTGGTCTCCGTCCTCT
The DNA here is from genome assembly GCA_025594165.1 of Tamias sibiricus. NCBI lineage: Eukaryota > Metazoa > Chordata > Mammalia > Rodentia > Sciuridae > Tamias > Tamias sibiricus. The sequence goes on along the minus strand of CM046672.1, from coordinate 49,241,866 downwards.
CTGGGCCCCTCCTCTGCTGCGATCTGTAGGCCTCTCTCTCTCTCTCTCTCTCTCTCCATCTCCTAGTCCCTGCTTCTGAGTCTCCTCTCTTTCTCCCCCATCCCCCTACCCGGGTCTGCTGCTCCACAATCTTTATGGCCTCTGGACCTGCAGGGGTGCTGTGAACGGCTCTGTTCTGGTCCATTTACCCGGGCACTAGAAAGGGGCATTTCATGGGGAGACAGACATCTCCTCCGTGTTATTCTCTGCTCTGCCCCAACAGCGCCCGGGATAATGCAGGCTCAATAAACTAAGGTTGGAAGGAAGAAACACACAGGAGCCACCTCTCTGGGGGGCATGGCTGTTATTTTATTTGGCGCTGGGTTGAACACAGCCTCCCTAGGCTACAACAGGAGCTTCATCCGGGGAGGACTGTAAAGCCACGATAGTGACCATTGTCATCGCTGCTTCTGCTGCTGGTAGCTGCAATGCAAGCTCTTCTGTTCCTGGAGTACAAACTATATGCCCGGGAATTGGGCCCAGCAGTTCCCTGGTCAAGCCTTACTGTGGCCAGGAGGTACTGTTCCCATGCCCAATTTCAAGATGGGAAAACTGAGTCCCCAGAGAACCGATTTCCCGTTTGTGCCCAGATCTGTCTAATTAATTCCGCAGCCCGCGGGTCTCCCATGAGTGAAAGATCAGCTGGCGATTCAGAGCTCGGATCTGTCCCAGTTATGGGTTCCAATTTCAGCTCTGCCACTCAGCAGCCGTGACCCTTTAGAAAACTGCTGGATCTGCCTGGCGCGGTGGCGCACGCCTGTGAGCCCCAGCGGCTCGGGAGGCTGAGGCAGGAGGATGGCGAGTTCAAACAGGCCTCAGCAGCGTAGCGAGGCCCTAAGAAACTCAGCGAGACCCTGCCTCTAAATAAAATATACAAAGTGGCTGGAGACGTGGCTCAGTGGTTAAGCGCCCCTGGGTTCAATCTGCGGTACCAAAAGACAAAAAGAAAAAGGAAATTGCGGGATCTCTCTGCGTTGTCCGGGTTCACTCCCCATATTGAAAGCCTCCTGGGATCAGCATCCAGCTCTGGCTAACGTCTGCAAACAGAGGCCGCGCCTGCCCGCAGAGGGGGATGGGCCCGGAGAGTGCGACCTGCCCTTATGCCCCTGGCGCCGGGGGGGTGGGGCGGCGCCTAGGGACTGGCTCTGGACCAGTCTCAGTCATCCAGGACCTCAGACAAAGGAGCAGGTCTCAGCGGCGCGCCGGCACTGCCACACCAAGGAGCCAACATGGTCTCACCGCGGGCGCTGCTGGCGCTGCTGGCCGCTGTCCTGGGCGACCCCCGGGAGCCGGTCAGTGACCTCCGGGCCCCTCGAGGTCCCTACCCACGCCCCCGCCACCAGCCCCCCAGCGTGTCCCCACCCCCGCGCACTCACCGGGGCTCTCTGCCGCAAAGGCTGCAGTGCACCGACCTTCTGCCCTCCAACCTCCTCCGCCCCAGGGCTGGAGGGGGAGACGCGACCACGCAGGACCCTCCCCCTGAGCCGCCCTGAAAGGGCCCGCATTCGGGCACCGAGATTCCCGAAACCGGAGTCAGACTTCGGGAAAGGCGGGGGACGCAGGTCGGGTGAAACTTCCCTCCCGCTGCTGATGGCCACGGCCGTGCGTCGCCCGCGGCCCAGGACAGCTGAAAGGGCTGAACTGGGGACGGCGGCACCGGGCGGACCCCAAGTGTCAGGCTGCAGGAGCCTGGCCGGTCATTGATCCGTTCATTTCATAAACCGGGCATTCGTCCACACCTGTTTATTCGGCACCTGCTGGGCGTCAGGGCGGGCTCCAAGTGTGGGGCGCCACAGCTCTGAAGTCCTCCAGCGTGGTTCAAACCTCAGCTGTTGGGATTCAACACACCTGGGTCACTGTGGGAAAGCTAAGCATGCCGCGTGGTGCCGCGGGGTGGGGTGAGGGTCTTCCCCTTGTAAGAGCAGGATTCCTGCAGGCCCAGCGCCAGGGTGGTCAGTGCAGTGGGAGCTCACCAGACCTGCTCCTGGCCCAGGCTCTGCGCTCTGAGGGAATCTAACAGCCAACTATAGCACCCATTGTACAGACATGGTATAAACCGAGGCTCAGAGCCCTGGATCCACCTGCAAAAGGACCCACAGCTATGTGAATGCTGGGGCTGGAGCTCCCAAGACTTTGCCTGCTCCTGCCAGACCCCTCATGTTCCCTTGCCCCCATCACCTCCTGCTCAC